>JAEIGO010000024.1:3341195-4009434 GCA_018903765.1 Drosophila aff. chauvacae BK-2020 | reverse complement strand
AGTTGAAGTTGTCTTTGAAAGCACTATTTGTTTTTCAATCTTACGCCATTGCACTATGGTTAATTTGACAATTTTTGGTGACCAAAATTAATAACTCAAGAACGGAGCAAAATATTTGACTTCTGTTTTTTGCATCGGATTAAGTTGACCAATATCATTTATCAGTAGAAAAATAGTGGGCGTGGCACCACCCATTTTTTTTAAACTAATGCAAATTTTTTTTAGGTTTTTTGAGAATTAATTAAAAAGTAAATAAAAGTTCTGTGACAGTATTAGGTTATAATTTTTGTAAAATAGTGGGCGTGGCACGCCTTTAACAATGTACAGTAACATAAGTAAAGTAAACATTAAAGTAACATAAAGCCCATCTAAAGCATCTTGTGGCCCTGTAATGAAAGACAATTTACAATGAATATTAAGACATAATTTCCCTACACACCTTTTAGAAAAAGTCCTGCTCTTCGTTCTCTAACTCAATATTATATTGATGTACGAAGTCCACAACATTAAAAGAGCTTTCATCCTCACCCGCGGTGGTGTCATCGGGATTTGATGGGCATTCTAAAACCTCTAATGGAAGACACATTCTTTTCTGTCGCTGAATTCTTCTATCCAAATTCACTGAAGAAATAATCGGATCAGAAGTATCTGTAGCTCGCTGAAACACGTCTGTTAAGTTTTCAACCCTCCCACATTTTCTGGCGTGATGCAGAGGATCAGATTTATAAAATTTATTGCGAGATTCCGCTCCCTCCTCTCCGAAATAGCCAATAGGAAGCACACTGTTTTCAATAATATCACTTGCGTGAATTATAATTTTATGAACACTGGCTGTCATTGGCAACCAGGGGTATTTCTCAATGATCATTTCAGCAGTTCTGTAACAGAAGGCATATTAAAATTGTTCGAAAATTGGAAATGAGCTGCTCATCGATGCCAGTGATGTTTGAAAAAACATGGGGATCGGAAAATGCTCGCCGAGCAGCGTTTCAATCGTTGGTACTGCCAAATCCTCCAACTTTCGGTTGATCGACTCTCAACGAAAGGTGTTCCCAAAATAGGCCTTGAATTTCCTTCTTTCTCTGAAGAACCTCTTCCTTATCATTTGCCATATAAATTCTCCATTTCTTCACACGATTTCTATAACCTGCGTGCAAAGTGAATTCGAAAACTCGAATTCAGCTGTGAAGAGGACTTAAACCGTATTTCAAATGGCTGACGGTGGGCAAAAACTTGGCACACTTGAAATTTCTGTTATTGAGAAAGTCAGATGGTGTGGCTCCACAAATTGGGCAAGCTTGAGAAGAGTTGGTGCCCGTCAGCGCATTTAAGACCTTTCCATGTTACAGATTAAACTTAATGTATACTTGCTTCCCGCTTTCCATGATAATTTTACAAGGCATTAATTTGGAGATTTGGTTTTTAACATATTCGTCTTCTTTGAAAAGGCACTCCTTGCTCTCTTTGACAAATTCCAACTTTAACGGCCTACAAAATCGAATTGATTGCGGGGTGCGGTTATTCCATATTACATTTTTCGAAGCATCTATAAGCCGTAAGGGTGTGACTGTTGTAGCAAATACATTCGCGCCAAAGTATAGTCCTCCCGAGTGCTTCTTATTGTAATTGGATTGCCCCGAGCTTCCATTAAAGTCGTAGCTCAAAATCAGTTCTGCCGATAAAAACTCTGTGCCTTGATCCTGTATTATTTTCTCGACAACCTCAACTTGTAAATTAACGAGTCGTCTTGCTGTGTGGACTACAAGACTCTGCAACGTTACTTCAGCTTTGTTATCATTTACTGAAAAATCATTAGGTCGGCACAATTTTTTTAAGTCAGCAACGGTCTTGTATAATGGATATATATCGCAATGTTTTTTTTTTATTGGTCCCGTACAGCTAAGTATTGCTCCTTTGTAAAATTTTGGTCCAGAAGAATATCTAATGCCTCATTAGGGAACAAAGCTTCTGGCTTTTTGATCGGTGCCGTAATTGCCTGACGCATGTTTTTAGCCTTTTCGGGGCATATCGAAAGAAGCTTGAGAATACTGGCAAGATCATATTGCTTTTTTTTCGTGCGGCCAAGCTTGCTGCATGAATAAGCAAACTTACATTTTCTTTGTGTAGCTCTTCGCATTAAAAGGCAGTTAAGGCCGCCCTACTGGCTTCTTGGTTTCCGGAAAATGTAGTTTTGGAATCCAGACAAACTGCATGCTTCCGGCGCAACTGACTTAAGGGGTTATATACCTTTTTCAGCGGAAAAATTTAGCAAACTTTGGATTTTTTTTTAAATATGTAGCAGTAATTTTATTACAAAAATGTTAATATATATTGATAGTACATCTTTTGAAGAAAAAAGGAAGCTATTGTTCTTGAAAAAATATAAATAAATAACGGAGTTATGGCGATTCTACCAAAAGCATTTTTTTTTTTAGAGAGTCGCGGTGACTACGATTGAAGGTCAGGAGGTCAACCGAAATCAAAAAACAGAAAAAATTTTATTAGTATAAAGTTGTATCTTGTTCGTGAACGATTCCTTTTTGGAATATCTCGTTTTTTCTGTAAACAGTAACGATTTTTTTAAAAAGTTGACTTTTTTTGCTCTACAAATTTTATTCAAAAATTCTTATTTAAAAAATTAAAATTTTTTCTTGAAAACTGAATTGTTTACGAACTCCGCACATTCATTACGAACAATTTAAAAAAAAATTAAGCAGATCGATCAAATGGTTCTTGCGGAATCGTAGTCACCGCAAAGGCACTTTTAAAAAAAAAAACGATTTCGAGATAATCGCATTTAAAGTTCGAGGTTGAGTGTGTTTTGTGTGACAACCGCGGCACAAAAAACTGTTTTCCTATGGAACTATTGTTCGGATCTTTATGAAAATTTGGGAAAATGTTCTTTATGAATTGTACTTTAGGATTCAGCAAAAAAAAATTTGCGATTTTTTGAAAAAAAAAAAAAAAAGGTATATAACCCCTTAAATTAGCAAAGGAACTCTTCCACATTTGCGTCAAGCGGTAGCAAAATTTTTTACTCGCTTGGTCTATAATATCTGGTATCTAATATCTGTACTGGTCAAAATCTACTTTTGATATGGCATCTTTAATAAAATTAAACACAGCATTCTCCTTTACGACTTTTCCCCTCGCTTCGTGCCACTTGCCAAACAAATCTGCGTTTGCCATATTGAGGTTATGTCCTAAAAATTAAAAAAAAAAAAATTCTCGCAAAATCGTAAAAAGTGATATTTTTAGTAACATTTATTTGAACAAAAATTTAATCCTCTACAACATACAATACATCTCATGGATGGACTCTTCTGGACTCACTTTAAATCCCTTACGGAACATGAGACTTTATCCATAATATGCACTTGCAGGGCTACTTAGATTTTTGCTTTATTAAGGGGACACGATTTTTTTTTTTACAAATGACGCTCACAAACACATAATACAAACCACACAGATTCGAACTCATTTCAAAAATGTTAGTTATATTGTTTAGTTATAACCTTCTGATCACTTGAACTTGAGCAAAAAAAACTTAAAATGGCAGGCGCGCGTGCTTTGCAAATGCAACAGCTGTTTTATCAGCTGATTCCTTTGTTGTGGTGCCCTCTATAAAAATTTCTGTTATGCAACACTGAAGATTGGTGTTTTGTGAATGCATTGCACTGAAACTTTTTTTAATTTTCCGAATTTCAGAAAATGGGTTTTGGTCACCAAAAGTGGTCAAATTCCCGATAGTGCGCCGTAACAGTATAGCGCTTCCTCTGAAATCCTTCCATAATGAAGCTGGCAACTCGGTGAAGCTGTTCTGGAGTACCGTGTCTTCTCCTAAAACCAAACTGGTGATTAGGAATCGCTCTTATAAAAAATTGAATCATTGACTTAAAGCCGGATCCAGTCACGGCCGAAAACGGGCGGCAGTCCTCCACAATCCACTTTGAAACAGCATTTAACGCCTCCTTTTTGTCTGGAGTAGACACAATCCGCAGGGCAGTTGGTTGCTTAAAGGCTTGACATTCTGGTACATCCGCAACGACTGAAGCCTCTCGAGTAATGAAGTCAGTGAATAGAAATATTACAATACCAATGCACCGGGTTCAAAAAAGCAACTGTAAACTTCAGTTATTTTCTTGCATATTGTCATTCTTCTGCGTGGCCTTTAGATTTTCTGAATGTGTGCGCTGCTACGCGGTGTGCGAATTACAGAACCGAAAAAGAATGTACAAAAATTTCGTGCGTGAAAGAGACAGAGTATATTTCTGATTGTGTCTTTTTCCACCGCATAATTTTGTGTATTGTCTGTGTCCTACTCACAGACACAGCGGTGTTAGTAACAGCGCAACTGCATATTATGCGGTGTTAGTAACACCGCCATCGCTTTTTAAGTGAGTATACTTGTAGTTTTTAAATGAGGCACCGGTGCCGATCTCTGATATATATGTATGTATATAACTTGATCTCCTCCTGAGCCTTGACGATCCGCTCGTGGGGATGCACAGTGGGCGATTTGGTCAATCTAGCGAAAGAAAATGAATTACTCAAAAAATAAAACATTTTTCAAAAGAAAAATTTGTTTATCGTAATAATAACTTAAAAAGCCATACAACATTTTTTTATTTTTTTTATTTAATTTTTTATTTAAAATAATAAACAATTTTTTTTTATTTTTTTAATTAAAACAACATTTTTGTTTTTTTTTTTTTTTGTTTCTTATTTATTTTTAAGTATACAAAATTTATTCTGAGTCGCTGCTCCAATCTGACTCGGATAATTCGCCCTCCTTTACAAAGCCCAAAAGCAGCATGCCACACTGAAAAATGGGCGCTTCTGGACCAATTACATGATTTCTGCAATATGAAAAATATTACAAGCGGCGTGTTGCGGCAGCCAAGTTTGGTCATTTTGAATAGAAGACGATTCATATTTTCAAATGTATACACAATTAGCGCGGACAAGTACGGTCATCATATAGTTTTATTCCACAGAAGTTAACAATTATTTACAGAAAGGTTCATTTTAAGCTTACCACATTCAATCACCATTTAATAATTCAACACTTATCACAGGTCTCAAAACGTTTTTTTCTATTATTACATACCTGAATTCTTGTAAAAACAAAAAAAAAATCTTCAAAGAGGTTACAATTTCAATTTTTACAAAGAAGAACCTCGAAAAAACGCTGGAAATACTTATTATGATTGCAGCGAAAACATATGCTAACTTTGAAAGCTCACACCAAAATATATCGATTAAAACACCAAAAATAGTATTTTTGTGCTAATTAAATATTTAGTTATCGGCGGGATAACTGCTGCTGCTGCTCATGCAGTCAAGCTGGGCATTACGGAAAACACCAAATGCCGGAAATGTGATGAATCCGAGGCAACTGAAACCTTGGAGCATCTCATTTGCAAATGTCCGGCCCTAGCAAGGGCAAGAATAAAATACCTAGGCGCTCCGGTTCTGGCATCGCTAGAAGATGCCTCCAGGAAGAAGCCAGGCGAACTACTTGCCTTCGCGAAAAACACTTTGATCCTTAAAGATTTTGAAAACCGCGTGAATTCTCTCTAGGTCCACTCAGAAACTTTCGGGCAGCTAAGGGCCATATTGGCCTATGCGTGGCCCCCCCCTTGAGGGCCTTCCGACGTAAACTAACCTAACCTATCGGCGAGAAATTTAAATTTTGAAACATTTCAACAACCATTTATACCCTGGCAGGGTATTATAATTTTAGTCAGAAGTTTGCAACGCAGTGAAGGAGACATTTCCGACCCTATAAAGTATATATATTCTTGATCAGCATCAACAGCTGAGTCGATCAGCCATGTCCGTCTGTCTGTCCGTCCGTTTCTACGCAAACAGATAGTTGAAGCTATCTGAATGAAACTTTGCAGATAGTCTTCTATATGCTCTCACTACTATATATGTCGGAACGGGCCGGATCGGACGACTATATCATATAGTTGCCATAGGAACGATCGGAAATTTTTGAGGAAACAAATTTTTACTATGCCAATTTTCAATATATTTTCATATAATTTGATACATGGCCATTTTGTATTATTTCAGAATTTTAATTTTATTCAAATCGGACCACTTATCATATACATAGCTGCCATAGGAATATATATATCAATTCATTTAATTTTTTCGCAACATATTTCGTTAGCAACATTTTTCGCTAGCAACATTTTTTGCTAGCAACATTCCGAGAAAGCGGAAAGTCAGAACATTTTCCTTCTTCTTCTATTTTCTGCAAGGGTATTTAAACTTCGGCATGCCGAAGTTAGCTTTCTTTCTTGTTTTGATTTCCTGTCGCTAGATCGTCCAAATTCCCCACTGTGTGACGCCGAGTTTGAGAATGCCGACCGCCGCGCCCTCAAGCAAGCGGAAACCGTCCCTGCCGAAGTCATAAAGCCTTCGGGTGAAAGGCGGGAACCTGACCTGGTTAAATTCTCTTAACTAGTTCCCCATCCGCTTGGACCTATTCTAGATTCTGCCGCCAGGTGGTGCTTTGCATTCCCAACAACTTTACTCGAAAACTCTACTGAAACCTAGGTGGCGCTAACGGGCTAACGCTAACGCGTTGCCTGCTCTTCGAGGTTGCCTTTTACCATCGATAACTTATTAGTTTTGTGTGCTACGACGAGAAACGGGGGGAGCAAACAATGTTGCGAGCAAAAAATGTTGCTTGCGAAAAATGTTGCGAACAAACTAAATGAATTGATATATATATTCCTATGGCAGCTATGTATATGATAAGTGGTCCGATTTGAATAAAATTAAAATTCTGAAATAATACAAAATGGCCATGTATCAAATTATATGAAAATATATTGAAAATTGGCATAGTTAAAATTTTTTTTTCCCAAAATTTTCCGATCGTTAATATGGCAGCTATCGTCCGATCCGGCCGTTCCGACATATATAGTAGTGAGAGCATATAGAAGCATATGTGCAAAGTTTCATTCAAATAGTTTCAAAACTGACGGACTAGTTTGAGTAGAAACGGACAGACGGACATGGCTAGATCAACTCGGCTGTTGATGCTCAAGAATATATATACTTTATAGGGTCGGAAATGTCTCCTTCACTGCTTTGCAAACTTCGGATTAAAATTAATTGTATCATGATTGGGGTTAACAAAATGTTGACAAAAAAAAAACGATCGGAAAAGCCACTAAGCGAAATCTATGGTCATGTTTCATAACTCCCCACTCTCCCCTATAAAAATAGAACAAGTAATTCCGTCTCGCTCTTTCCCTTTTTCCCCTCGCCTACAAGCGTAGTGCTATCTAAGCATTGTAGACGCCCTCTATATAACATTTTACTCTTTGATTAGACTATACTCTCCAAGCGCACGCCACCGAATGCCGCGTCTTCCGTAATATCGTAATATCATATCGACGGCTACATTGGTAACGTCTACAAATCACACAGCAATGACTGTGGCTGATACTCTTCGTCAGGTGCTGAATGAGTGGGGTCTGCAAAAAAAAGTTGTTACTATAGTTACACATAACGACGCAACTATGAAGAAGGCGTGCGAAATTTTGAAATTAAACATTTCCCATGTTTTGCACATACCATTAATTTGCTCGTTCAAGAAGTTCTTAACATGGAAATAATTCGACCAATATTAACAAATTTTAAGATGCACAGAAGGTTACTGACCCACTTGGATTAATTCAGGAGGTACCCACAAGGTGGAATAGTGCCTTCCAAATGATTGAGAGAATCTTAGTTACCAAAGAGGCACTTTCATCTGTATTGCTGGGAACTGCAAAGGCTCCTCCACCTTTCTCTGCTGATGAAATTAATGTGTTGGAAGAGCTTTGTTCTTTACTTCGTCGGTTTGAGAAAGCGAGGAAATTAATATCTGGCGGAAAGTACCCAACTATGTCGCTCGTCATTCCCATGGTTTGTGAAATGCAAACGTAGGTTTTGTGTCTATAAAATATTGCAAACTTCTGACTAAAATTATAGGGTATAAAAACAGGGGTTTCAGATGACCAACAATGCTGATAAAGCATGCCACGCATTGGCAACAAGAAGCTGAAGGACGTCAACCACCAGGCTAGCAGCCGCAGCTGCCCACTGATGGCGTCCGCCGGAGCGGCTTTCGTACCAAGGGCATGAAGGTGATTCAGTTAAACCTGAACCACTGTGCGGCAGCACAAGACCTGCTGTCTCAGTCATCGAGGGAGTGCGGCGCTGATCTCGCTGTGCTCAGCGAGCCTTACAAGGTCGGGACGAGCCCTAACTGGGCGGCCGACAGCTCGGGCAAAGCCGCCCTCTGGACGTGCGGCCCAGGAGCTACCCGCCTCTCCCAGGTACTCGCTTCGAGCGGGTTCGTCAGAGCGAAAGTAGGCCACTGGTGGGTATACAGTGTCTACCTCGCTCCGAGCCTATCGCTGGCGGAGTTCTGCGTCAGGGTGGACCGACTGGCCACCGATGCCAGGGGCCGTCCCCCGGTTTTGATCGCGGGCGACTTCAACGCCTGGGCCGTGGACTGGGGCAGCACCTACACCAACGCCAGAGGTAGGTCGCTGTTGGAGGCCTTTGCCATGCTTGATGTTGCGCTCCTTAATGCGGGGGGCAACACACGTTCTCCCGGATCGGTGCTGGCTCAGTGGTCGACCTTACATTTGTGAGCGGCTCCAGAGCCACCCAGTGCGTATGGGAGCTCAGCGGGATTTACACAGCTAGCGACCATGCCGCCATACTCACCAACCTGGCCCCCCACAGGACGCCTGCTCCACGGTCACACTCGAGACCGGCGAGGAGCTACAGGGCCGACACACTGGATGTACGGCTGTTCTCGGAGGGCATGGAGAGACTGGATGTCTCTGGCTCCGCTGAGCAGATGGCTGAAGATGCCATGCGGCAGCTCCAGGCGGTCTGCAATGACTGCATGCAAGTCAGGAGTCCCCACAGCCGCCACCACGAGCCGGTGTTTTGGTGGAATCAGTCGATAGCCGACGCGCGGAGAGACTGCGTCCGTTCGCGGCGACGCTACCAGCGGTCGTATGGTACCACCTCCCTTCTGGACAAAAGGCGGGAGTACCAGACCTGTAGCAGAGCATTTAAGGCTGATATTCGGGCGAGCAAATCCAAGTGTTTCCTTGAACTTTGTGATTCGGCGGACCGCGACCCGTGGGGCAGCGCTTACAAAACGGTCGTCAAGCGTATAAACTGCCCCGGCAAACTTGCGCCGCTCGCGCCGGAGAGCCTAAAGCGGATCGTGGAACACCTGTTCCCATCGATGGACGTCCCAACATTCCCCGACGCCGGCCACTCCCTGGCATGTTTTGCCCCGGTCACGGCACATGAGATTCAGGAGGCGGCCGCAAGGGTAAAGACGTCGAAGGCCGCTGGCCCCGATAATATACCCAATAAGGCCCTGAAGCTCGCACTGACGTGTCGGCCTGACCTCTTTGCGGGGCTGTTCAGCAGGTGCTTGGCAGAGGGCGTGTTCCCGCCCAGGTGGAAGTTGCAGAGGCTGGTTCTGTTGCCGAAGCCCGGAAAGCCGCCGGACGACCCGGCATCCTTCCGACCAATCTGCCTCATCGACGGAGCCGGAAAGGTGCTCGAGCACTTAATTGGAACGCGCCTAGAGGAGGCGATCCGATCAGCTGGCGACCTCTCGGCCGCGCAGTTCGGCTTCCGAAAGGCTAAATCCACCGTCGATGCCATCTCCATGGTGGTAGACATCGCCAGGTCGGCAATAGCCGGAAAGAGGTGGAAAGGCGGCTCGAAAGAGTTGTGACGCGGGGCGCACAAATAAATAAATAAATAATACAAACTGTATATAAATAATAATAACAAATAACCATCCATAATAACCAACCCAGTGATCAAGAAGATCAAATTCGAACAAGTTTCGCGCGCGCGCCCAAACAAGCGCCGAGAGCCGGCCACACTAATTCGGGCAAATCCCGAGCATCGGCCACACTAATTCGGGCAAACCCACAGCCCGAGCGGGCACACTAAAACCCGCCAAGTGCTATATAAAGCCGGCCGCTAGCCTCAGAGCGATCATTCGGTGGTCGGAGTCGACCAGGGTGGAAGTCACCCGCGCGCAGCAAGCAGCAAGCAGCAACTAAGGAACTGGAAGCAGCGGTCACAAAGGAGTAGGACTTAACTATACTAGGTATCGGTTGACGGCTCCGTCCTATTTTTCCATACTAAGTCTATATTTCAATACTAAGTCTTTCGCTGACGGCTTCGTCCTGCAGACGGCTTCGTCCTATTTCTCTCGTACCTCGCTGACGGTTTCGTCCTGCAGACGGCTTCGTCCTATTTCTCGCATACCTTGCTGACGGCTTCGTCCTGTAGACGGCTTCGTCCTATTTCTCATACATCGCTGACGGCTTCGTCCTGCAGACGGCTTCGTCCTATTTCTCGTATATCGTTGACGGCTTCGTCCTAATTTCTCACAACTCGTTGACGGTTTCGTCCTGCAGACGGTTTCGTCCTATTTCTCACAACTCGCTGACGGTTTCGTCCTGCAGACGGTTTCGTCCTATTTCTCACAACTCGCTGACGGTTTCGTCCTGCAGACGGTTTCGTCCTATTTCTCACAACTCGTTGACGGTTTCGTCCTGCAGACGGTTTCGTCCCATTTCTCACCACTCGCTGACGGTTTCGTCCTGCTGACGGTTTCGTCCTAATTTTGCTCAACACTAAGTATCTCGCTGACGGTTCCGTCCTACTTCATTAATACTACGTATCCTTATTGACGGTCTCGTCTTAATTAACCAACACTACGTATTTCCGAGGACAAGGGGGCGCGTCGCTGGATCCCCAATCATCCCACCCGGACGGCAGGAAGCACCACCCACGGACCCGGACACGAGGCACCTTCCCGCAGGACACGGACGCTCGTCGATAGCCGCCGGACCGATCGACACCCCAGCTACGGGAACAGTTACTCTGTCAAGATCAATAAACTTTAGATATTGTAAGCCTAGTTAAGGTTAAAACCAGCGTTATTACTGGGACTCGGGTCGGAATTTCCTTTTCTAGCACCACTTTCCTGAATCAAATAAATGTCCTGGATGATCCTGGCCAGCCCTGACCTACCCGAGGCTTGACTGAACGTCACAGAGTTCTGCCTTGTGGTAACGCTTGATGTACGCAACGCCTTCAACACGGCGAGATGGAGCTGCATCATGGAGGCACTATCCAGCTTCGGAGTCCCCCCATACCTCAAGAAGTCGATGAGCAGCTACTTCAAGGACCGTACGTTGGAGGTGGTCGTTGCGGTGGTCGTCGTGGATAAGATGCTATCTCGTGCCGAAGAGACCTGCAACGCGTGCATCGTGGCCATCAGCTCATGGCTGTCGAGTGTAGGCCTGCAGCTAGCGCCGCAGAAGACGGAAGCCGTGCTGATAAGCAGCCGAAAAAAGGTCGAAACCGCAACCATCGAGGTGGGTGGCGCATCGATCAGATCGTCCAGAGCGATTAAATACCTGGGAGTCATGCTGGATACGAGGCTCTCGTTCCGCGAGCACCTCGCTTATGCCAGCACTAAGGCGGCTACTTCGGGCGCTGTCTCGGATCATGCTGAACCGTAGAGGCCCTAAACAAGGGAGTAGACTACTCCTAACGAGCGTGACGAGAGCAACCCTGCTGTACGCTGCCCCGGTCTGGGCGCACGCCATGGCGACGCCCTCGTATAGCCGAGGAATGAATGCGACGCACCGGCTCGCCGCTCTGCGTATATGCAGCGCATTCAGAACAGTGTCGGACCAGGCGGCACTGGTCCTAGCCGGGACACCCCCCTTGGATCTCCTGGCCAAGGAACAGGCCACCCTCTTCGGGCGGCTGCACGGTAGAGCACTCCCACCGGCGGAGAAGAAGCTGGCACGCTCTGCATTGAAGGCAGACACCCTCCAATCCTGGCAAACCCGATGGGAGTCCTCTACAAAGGGACGGTGGACCCACCGGCTTATTCCCAGGCTCGAGCCGTGGACCGGCAGGAAGCACGGCCAGGTTAACTTCTTCCTGACCCAAGTCCTGAGCGGCCATGGCTGCTTCAGAGGGTACCTCTACACGCGCGGGCATGAGGACAGCGCTGCCTGCGTCTGGTGTGCAGACGGCTCAGAGGAGACCGCGGAGCACGTAGTGTTCATCTGCGGGCAATTCGAGAGCGAGAGGAGGCGACTGGAGGAGTTCCTAGGCGACCAGATCTGCGTGGACAACCTGGTCGATATGATGCTCGTCAGCAATGCCAACTGGCAGGCGGTGAGCAATTATGCTGCGACGGTTATGACCAGACTCCGGGAGGAGGAACGGCGCAGGAGAGGCGTACCGGGCTAATGGGGGCTATGCTTTCGCGAAGCAATGCTTTGCGGCCGTACCGCGAGGGCTTCGTCTCCATTTTCTAGCCATACGCAAACCCACCCCGAAACCTCTAATGAGCCTGAATCGCGCGAATCGTCCATTATGTTTCTGGAAGGTAAATCAAAATGTGATTTTTTTTAAATAAATATATTTTAATTTTAGGAGAGTTAGAAAAACATGGAACCATATAAGGAAGTGGTTAAAAAATATTTGTGTGCGCCGGCAACATCATGCGAATCAGAGCGAGCTTTCAGCAAAGCTGGACAGATGATTTACACCACTGTAAAACACCACAAAAACGGCATATTTTCGAAATTTATATAGGTAAACACAATGGAGTTATTGAAATTCTGTTAAAAAGTATTTTATAATATGAATATTAAACTACAAAAAAACATACATTTCAAGTAATTAAAAAAAAATGGTGACTTCGGAGCAGTTCTTCGCTGGCATGATTTTTCTCAAATGGGTCCACGGCCGGAAACGTATCTTCTACAATTTTTGATCTAGAACAAAAAACCAAACATTTTCTGAATCCATATTGATTCACAATTCACAATTTGATTATGAAATTCATCACATTTTTGTAAAAAAAAAAAACTATTCACTTTTTCAAGAAACCCCTACGTACTTCTCTGGAGACAACAATTTCAAACGTACTGTAAAAATTTGGAATCGATCGGTAAAGATTTGTTCGAGTTATGTTTCCGGCCAGCTGAAAAAAAGCTGTTTTAAAATAAACGCGTTTAAAGTTTTCAGTGGCTGTAAAATCGTGAAAGGTCGGCAGAACTCGAAATTCAGGCATGTAAAAATTGTTCCCGGACTTTTTATTTTAGTATATTCATTTTAAGACCCTAAAAGACATTTTGAAAAAAAAAAAAAAAATTTAGATTGTCGATGTATCGACGAAATCATCTGTCCAGCTTTGCTGAAAGCTCGCTCTGATTCGCATGATGTTGCCGGCACACACAAATATTTGCGTATGGCTAGAAAATGGAGACGAAGCCCTCGCGGTACGGCCGCAAAGCATTGCTTCGCGAAAGCATAGCCCCCATTAGCCCGGTACGCCTCTCCTGCGCCGTTCCTCCTCCCGGAGTCTGGTCATAACCGTCGCAGCATAATTGCTCACCGCCTGCCAGTTGGCATTGCTGACGAGCATCATATCGACCAGGTTGTCCACGCAGATCTGGTCGCCTAGGAACTCCTCCAGTCGCCTCCTCTCGCTCTCGAATTGCCCGCAGATGAACACTACGTGCTCCGCGGTCTCCTCTGAGCCGTCTGCACACCAGACGCAGGCAGCGCTGTCCTCATGCCCGCGCGTGTAGAGGTACCCTCTGAAGCAGCCATGGCCGCTCAGGACTTGGGTCAGGAAGAAGTTAACCTGGCCGTGCTTCCTGCCGGTCCACGGCTCGAGCCTGGGAATAAGCCGGTGGGTCCACCGTCCCTTTGTAGAGGACTCCCATCGGGTTTGCCAGGATTGGAGGGTGTCTGCCTTCAATGCAGAGCGTGCCAGCTTCTTCTCCGCCGGTGGGAGTGCTCTACCGTGCAGCCGCCCGAAGAGGGTGGCCTGTTCCTTGGCCAGGAGATCCAAGAGGGGTGTCCCGGCTAGGACCAGTGCCGCCTGGTCCGACACTGTTCTGAATGCGCTGCATATACGCAGAGCAGCGAGCCGGTGCGTCGCATTCATTCCTCGGCTATACGAGGGCGTCGCCATGGCGTGCGCCCAGACCGGGGAAGCGTACAGCAGGGTTGCTCTCGTCACGCTCGTTAGGAGTAGTCTACTCCCTTGTTTAGGGCCTCTACGGTTCAGCATGATCCGAGACAGCGCCCGAAAGGAAGTAGCCGCCTTAGTGCTGGCATAAGCGAGGTGCTCGCGGAACGAGAGCCTCGTATCCAGCATGACTCCCAGGTATTTAATCGCTCTGGACGATCTGATCGATGCGCCACCCACCTCGATGGTTGCGGCTTCGACCTTTTTTCGGCTGCTTATCAGCACGGCTTCCGTCTTCTGCGGCGCTAGCTGCAGGCCTACACTCGACAGCCATGAGCTGATGGCCACGATGCACGCGTTGCAGGTCTCTTCGGCACGAGATAGCATCTTATCCACGACGACCACCGCAATGTCGTCGGCGAAGCCCACGAGCTCGGACCGACCGGGCAGTGAGAGGCGCAGTACTCCGTCGTACATCGCGTTCCATAGAAGCGGTGCTAATACGGAACCTTGAGGTACACCGCAGGAAAGCTCAACAGACTCAGCGCCGTCGGAGGTGGAAAACTCCAACGTACGGTCCTTGAAGTAGCTGCTCATCGACTTCTTGAGGTATGGGGGGACTCCGAAGCTGGATAGTGCCTCCATGATGCAGCTCCATCTCGCCGTGTTGAAGGCGTTGCGTACATCAAGCGTTACCACAAGGCAGAACTCTTTCGAGCCGCCTTTCCACCTCTTTCCGGCTATTGCCGACCTGGCGATGTCTACCACCATGGAGATGGCATCGACGGTGGATTTAGCCTTTCGGAAGCCGAACTGCGCGGCCGAGAGGTCGCCAGCTGATCGGATCGCCTCCTCTAGGCGCGTTCCAATTAAGTGCTCGAGCACCTTTCCGGCTCCGTCGATGAGGCAGATTGGTCGGAAGGATGCCGGGTCGTCCGGCGGCTTTCCGGGCTTCGGCAACAGAACCAGCCTCTGCAACTTCCACCTGGGCGGGAACACGCCCTCTGCCAAGCACCTGCTGAACAGCCCCGCAAAGAGGTCAGGCCGACACGTCAGTGCGAGCTTCAGGGCCTTATTGGGTATATTATCGGGGCCAGCGGCCTTCGACGTCTT
The DNA here is from genome assembly GCA_018903765.1 of Drosophila aff. chauvacae BK-2020. Lineage (NCBI taxonomy): Eukaryota > Metazoa > Arthropoda > Insecta > Diptera > Drosophilidae > Drosophila > Drosophila aff. chauvacae BK-2020. The sequence goes on along the minus strand of JAEIGO010000024.1, from coordinate 3,994,250 downwards.
TACCCTTGCGGCCGCCTCCTGAATCTCATGTGCCGTGACCGGGGCAAAACATGCCAGGGAGTGGCCGGCGTCGGGGAATGTTGGGACGTCCATCGATGGGAACAGGTGTTCCACGATCCGCTTTAGGCTCTCCGGCGCGAGCGGCGCAAGTTTGCCGGGGCAGTTTATACGCTTGACGACCGTTTTGTAAGCGCTGCCCCACGGGTCGCGGTCCGCCGAATCACAAAGTTCAAGGAAACACTTGGATTTGCTCGCCCGAATATCAGCCTTAAATGCTCTGCTACAGGTCTGGTACTCCCGCCTTTTGTCCAGAAGGGAGGTGGTACCATACGACCGCTGGTAGCGTCGCCGCGAACGGACGCAGTCTCTCCGCGCGTCGGCTATCGACTGATTCCACCAAAACACCGGCTCGTGGTGGCGGCTGTGGGGACTCCTGACTTGCATGCAGTCATTGCAGACCGCCTGGAGCTGCCGCATGGCATCTTCAGCCATCTGCTCAGCGGAGCCAGAGACATCCAGTCTCTCCATGCCCTCCGAGAACAGCCGTACATCCAGTGTGTCGGCCCTGTAGCTCCTCGCCGGTCTCGAGTGTGACCGTGGAGCAGGCGTCCTGTGGGGGGCCAGGTTGGTGAGTATGGCGGCATGGTCGCTAGCTGTGTAAATCCCGCTGAGCTCCCATACGCACTGGGTGGCTCTGGAGCCGCTCACAAATGTAAGGTCGACCACTGAGCCAGCACCGATCCGGGAGAACGTGTGTTGCCCCCCCGCATTAAGGAGCGCAACATCAAGCATGGCAAAGGCCTCCAACAGCGACCTACCTCTGGCGTTGGTGTAGGTGCTGCCCCAGTCCACGGCCCAGGCGTTGAAGTCGCCCGCGATCAAAACCGGGGGACGGCCCCTGGCATCGGTGGCCAGTCGGTCCACCCTGACGCAGAACTCCGCCAGCGATAGGCTCGGAGCGAGGTAGACACTGTATACCCACCAGTGGCCTACTTTCGCTCTGACGAACCCGCTCGAAGCGAGTACCTGGGAGAGGCGGGTAGCTCCTGGGCCGCACGTCCAGAGGGCGGCTTTGCCCGAGCTGTCGGCCGCCCAGTTAGGGCTCGTCCCGACCTTGTAAGGCTCGCTGAGCACAGCGAGATCAGCGCCGCACTCCCTCGATGACTGAGACAGCAGGTCTTGTGCTGCCGCACAGTGGTTCAGGTTTAACTGAATCACCTTCATGCCCTTGGTACGAAAGCCGCTCCGGCGGACGCCATCAGTGGGCAGCTGCGGCTGCTAGCCTGGTGGTTGACGTCCTTCAGCTTCTTGTTGCCAATGCGTGGCATGCTTTATCAGCATTGTTGGTCATCTGAAACCCCTGTTTTTATACCCTATAATTTTAGTCAGAAGTTTGCAATATTTTATAGACACAAAACCTGCGTTTGCATTTCACAAACCATGGGAATGACGAGCGACATAGTTGGGTACTTTCCGCCAGATATTAATTTCCTCGCTTTCTCAAACCGACGAAGTAAAGAACAAAGCTCTTCCAACACATTAATTCCATCAGCAGAGAAAGGTGGAGGAGCCTTTGCAGTTCCCAGCAATACAGATGAAAGTGCCTCTTTGGTAACTAAGATTCTCTCAATCATTTGGAAGGCACTATTCCACCTTGTGGGTACCTCCTGAATTAATCCAAGTGGGTCAGTAACCTTCTGTGCATCTTAAAATTTGTTAATATTGGTCGAATTATTTCCATGTTAAGAACTTCTTGAACGAGCAAATTAATGGTATGTGCAAAACATGGGAAATGTTTAATTTCAAAATTTCGCACGCCTTCTTCATAGTTGCGTCGTTATGTGTAACTATAGTAACAACTTTTTTTTGCAGACCCCACTCATTCAGCACCTGACGAAGAGTATCAGCCACAGTCATTGCTGTGTGATTTGTAGACGTTACCAATGTAGCCGTCGATATGATATTACGATATTACGGAAGACGCGGCATTCGGTGGCGTGCGCTTGGAGAGTATAGTCTAATCAAAGAGTAAAATGTTATATAGAGGTCGTCTACAATGCTTAGATAGTACTACGCTTGTAGGCGAGGGGAAAAAGGGAAAGAGCGTGACGGAATTACTTGTTCTATTTTTATAGGGGAGAGTGGGGAGTTATGAAACATGGGGAGTCATGAAACATGACCATAGATTTCGCTTAGTGGCTTTTCCGATCGTTTTTTTTTTGTCAACATTTTGTTAACCCCAAACATGATACAATTAATTTTAATCCGAAGTTTGCAAAGCAGTGAAGGAGACATTTCCGACCCTATAAAGTATATATATTCTTGAGCATCAACAGCCGAGTTTATCTAGCCATGTCCGTCTGTCTGTCTGTCCGTCCGTCCGTTGCTACGCAAACTACTCCCTCAGTTTTGAAGCTACATATCTGAATGAAGCTTTGCACATATGCTTCTATATGCTCTCACTACTATATATGTCGGAACGGGATTCGGATAGCTGCCATAGGAACGATCGGAACATTTTTAGGAAAAAAATTATAACTTAGGCAATTTTCAACATATTTTTATGAAATTTCAGACATGGCCATTTTGTAATAATTTCGATTTTAATTTGATCAAAATCTGACCACTATATCATATAGCTGCCATAGGAATATATATATCATCTTTTGGTTGGGAAATCCGGGGTGGGACATCGGGGGACCCGATCTCTTTTGAATATGATAAAGAACATATTCAAGAACAACACCTCATACGCCAAACCCATCATCTCGTGTAGTCTCATTTTTGACATTCCATCAAAGTTGAAAAATAGGTGAAAATTAGTACTTCGGTAAAACAGGTATGCCAGCACGTGTAATAAATGTTATAAATTTATTCTACTTTGATTTTACCGAGATTTGATGACCTTTTCGATTGAGACCATAACCATGCCGGTCGGTTACATATTTTACCTAAAAATCGACCGCAAAGTCAGAATTTTTCTAAAAAACGACATGCTTTTTTTGCAAGCCAAAAGAGTTTCAACTTTGAATACGTGTAACTTCTAAAATACTGAACCGATTTGAATAATTTTTTGGATTCAACCCTTTTGAATTATTACCTGTCGATCCGTTGTCATCAAAAAGTTGATTATTGCAACGTATCTCTATCTTTTGCGCCATTGTGCGGCGTGCGTGATCGTCTGAATGCAACTGCTCGCATTTTCTACGCATCGATCTATTCTTTACACACGCTAGCTGGACTACACTTGGCGACAGCGCGACAACGCCGTCGCCTCACTCGTTTCGGTACTTTGGCGCCAGTCATATTATGCGTCGTAGTCAAATTATAGAATGATTTCACAATAAACCAAACTCATTGCGCAGCAGCGTCTTGCAAGCGCAGTGGTCAAACTATGGTAATAATGTGACAGACACATACTGTGGGCAAAATAACTTCATTTTTCGACACGGCCTTCCTGACATAATACACGTCCTCGTGTGTTGTCTTAAATTTACCACATAAGTGACAATACTTTAGGATTCAAAGACTCTCTGGATATTTCAAAGAATTATTTCCATTCAATTTATTACTGATTCAAATTAGTTTCAACTTCATTCTTATCATAACATGACTAAATTATTTACATTTTCGTAACATAATTTAAATGTAATATATCATAACATTCGTGTAATTCCTTTAACACATTTTTTCTCTTAATCTTTTAAACCAAACAAATGTTGTAGTTCCTTTTACAAATAATTAACTTATCTTTTGTGTAGTTCCTTTTACACATAATTTACTTATCATCTGTGTAGTTCCTTTAACACATACGACCCCCGCCATAACAAGTCTCTTCTGCTATGGTGCGGTCTTCAGTTTCTCTATTGGGCAACAGACACAACTTCTATTGTGCTGTCCCTATCTTTACATAACTCATCGTGTATCTGATTATTTGGTATTGCTCTTAAACATTCGTGAGAATACTTATATGTTCGTTTACATGTTAAAGATTTTAGCGTATATCTATCTCCATCCAATACTTCAATTATCTCAAATGGCCCTTTAAATTTAGGATCGAGTTTAATTTGATGACGTTCTTCGTTTTTGAGCAAAACGTGATCACCCACTTTGAAATGTACTATCTTAGCCTTATTTTTATCAAACCTATCTTTATCATATTCTGCTTGAGTTTTGATGTTCTTTTTAGCCTCCTTTCTCAAATTTTCTTTGTCTACCTCATCATTGTCATCTTCGTTTAGCGGCAACAAGCCAAAAGGTCGAGCTACTTTACCAATTAATAATTCCAAAGGGCTAAACTTAGTCACACGATTAATCGTGCAATTCATTGCTAGCTGCACTTCAGCCAACGCATCCTGCCATGATCTCTGACTAGACTCGACAGCCGTTAGCATACCTTTCAGGGTACTCATTACACGTTCTACCTGACCGTTTGCTCTACTTGCACCGGTAGCAATTAAATGTAGATTAATTTTTTGAGAGGAGCAAAAATCGCGAAAGCTTTTACTTGCGAAACTACGTCCTTGATCTGCTATAATTCTAGTGGGCAAACCAAACAAAGACACAGCTGATTTTACAGCCTTAATGCAGCTATCAGAATCTATATTTAGTGTGTGATAAAAATAAACAAACTTGGTGAAGGCATCTATAAGGACGATGACATATTCCTTTAAATCATTTTTGCCACTTAATTTGCCTGTGATGTCAATATGTATCGTATGCCACATTTCTATTTTAGGAATAGGATGCAGCTCAGCCTGCACTTTTCCCACTCGTGGCTTTGAAACTTTACATGTAATGCAATTATCTACAAATCTACGCACATACTTAGACATATTTTCGAACCAGTAATAACAATAGACTTTGTCCAGCGTCTTTTCCCATCCAAGATGCATAATGGATTCATGGACGTGATTTATGACGGCCCATCGAAAACTCCTTGGTATTACCGGCAAACATTTGGTCTTACTATTTCGCTGTATTTTTCTATGTAGTATTCCCTTTTGCAATTCATATGTTTTATCCAGATTTCCTGGTAACTCATTATTCTTTAACTTTACAATTATTTCTTGTATCTCAGTATCTCGCTGTTGTTCTGAAACCAACCAGTTATCGGATACCTCGGTCAAATTGATTCGTAACTCCGAAATCTTATTCATTTTTTTGTGTTGTTCTAGCACTGGATTTCGAGAGAGAAAATCCACATGCGCCATTCGTTCGCCTTTTCTATACTCTATTTCGAAATCAAATGCCTGTAAAAACGCCCACCATCTATGCACCCTCGGTGTTAAATCTAGTTTTGTGCGGCTGGCCTTTAAAGAATTACAGTCAGTATAAACTACAAATTTACGTCCCTGCAAATAATGTCGGAAGTGCTTTATAGCATTTACCACTGCTAACGTCTCCAGTTCGTATGAATGGTATTTAGATTCGGCGGGAGACGTACACTTACTGTAATACTCTACAACATGAGGTTTATTGTCGATTTTTTGTAACAGGATCGCTCCATACCCGATACAATTTGCGTCAGTATGCAGCTCTATTGGGTATTGCGGATCGAATATGATTAAAACTGGCGTCTGGGTCAATATAGTTATTATTTTTATTCGCACCTGTTCATGCACTGGTAACCAAACAAAGTCTGTGTTTTTCTTAGATGTGAGAAGATACAGAGGTTTAAGTGTTTGGGAGAAATTTAACACAAATTGCCGAAAATATGTGGCTAAACCAATGAATTGTCTTAGCTGTGAGACATTTTGGGGTGATGGTAAGGCTTTTAAAGCTTGAATTTTTCGAGAATTTGGCCTGACTTCTCCGTTGCTTCAAATCCGAGATACTCTATTTTTGTGGTGAGAAAGGAACACTTAGTGACATTAAATGAAAATCCAGCCTTACTTAATGTCTCCAATACTCTCTGCAATCTAACTAGCGCATCTTCTTTGCTTTCTGCTATTATGAGAACATCATCAATATACACGATTGCATAAGTGTAAGCTAAAGCTCCTAGGGCCTTCATTATAGCCCGCTGGAACACAGATGGTGCGTTTTTCAAACCAAACGGCATTGTCAAGAACTCGTATTGACCCTCTGGCGTTACAAATGCTGTTCGTTCAATTGAGTCCTCATGGACTGGAATTTGATAAAACCCGCTCGCCATATCTATGCACGAAAAATATTTAGCACCCCGAAGCCTAGCAATTTGGTCTGAGATGAGGGGCAATGGATACTTGTCAGCCACTGTGTTTTCATTTAGCATGCGATAGTCCACACACAGTCGATCGGTGCCATTCTTTTTTTTGACTAGCATCATGGGACTAGCGAAAGGTGAACAGCTTGGCCGAATAATCTTAGCATTTAGTAATTCATCAACTTTACCCCGCACTTTGATTTTCTCTTCTTCACTAAGCCTATATGGCCGCCGTTGTACTGTCTTTTGCTGATCTATTAATCTAATTTCCAACTGCCCTGTGGTGACCCTAGTCTTTGGTATTCCATCAATAAACCAATCTGAGAAACATTTTAGAATTTTTTTCAAGGCTGTCTTATCAAGATCATCAAGTTCACGATTTGATTCTATTACTTCTTCATAATTGGTAATTACTAACGATTCTACTCTTTTGGTTGTGTAAATTTGAAATTTGTCAGCGTCCATGGTTACGCCAAAGCCCTGGCCTAAAATTTCACGACCAATTAGTACGTCATATTTCAAATACTTATCCATAATAACATGTAACAAAATCTCAAAATAACATTGATCAATATTTATATTACATAATAGTTGTTGAGTGCTACATATTGAATCATTACATATGCCGTTCAATTTAACAATATTATTAATTCTTTTGCCACTAAATTTATCGGCGACGCTTTCCTTAACCAAGGAACATTCAGCGCCAGAGTCGAAGCAAAATGGAACAGACTCACCGGTTGAACTTCTTACTGTTCCTGATGGTGGAGCTACAGTACAGATGTCAACACGTTTCTCGGTTACTTGGTCGTTTCCTCGGGATCGTCCTTTTGGACAGGCGGATGCGAAGTGCCCAAGCTCGTCGCATTTGAAACATTTGACTGTTGACCGGTCTTTGGATCCTTGCGTTGAACTTCCGTTGTGACTTTTCCCTTGATTTTGTGACCTCTGCCGAGCACGACATTCGGCATATTTATGTCCAGTCTTTCCACAATAATTGCATTTCACTTGAGAGAGATACTTCGGCTTTTTACGCTCCGGGCCTGTTGTAGATGCGTCGTCATCAAGGTTCCGTTTTTTAAAAGTGTGCGCTTGTAGTTGTTGTTGCATGTCATTTCGAGTTTTAATATTGTTTGTAAAAACCCAGCGCGACAATTTGTCATCAATTTGTGCCATGTGAGCCAGAGTAAGTGAAACCGCAATTTCCTCCAAATCAATAGATTTAAATTTGGACATAAAGCTAGGTACTAACATAAACTAAATTTTCCGAAAGCAGCTTTCGGAAAAATTGCAATATATTTCGATCGGGAACCAGTGTGACCAAAAATCTTAAGGAAAGGACGGAAAAAAGGCGGAAAACGCGTAAATCGGGTCATACTGACACGTACGCACAGCTGTTTTATGTAAACAAACTTTATAAAATTAAATTACAATGAACATGAACGGATTCGATATGGGAATACTATTTATTGATCTATTCGACTCTATATAGGTCAAGGCAAATAACAGGAGGCACCAAGAACGATAGAACACAAGATTGCGCAAAGACGAAGCGAAAAATTTTTCGTTCTGCGCATCTACGTCACAAAGTACTGGTACCAATGAAATTGTTGTTGTGTCTATTGCCTTATAAGGCAATATCCAGTACTTTGTGACGTCACAAACGCTAGGCTCGAATAACGGACCTGCGCATTGCGCAATCTTGTATTCTATCGTTCTTGAGGAGGCACCAACGCCGTCTCCGCCCACAGGCGTATCTTTTCCTTATTTAAAATGTCGTTTGTGAATTAAATTCCATATAATAACCCTTATCATTACGGCTTTTATACAATTAACCTTTTCCTGGGGACAATAAAAGCGGCCCAAGCGACCAATGTTTTTATTTTTTGAATTTCCCACCATATCTAGCTTTCGAAATAAATAAATTTATTTATTTCGAAAGCGAAATCACAGCGACCTTTCGGAAAATTATGCAAGCGTTTTTTATATATGGAGTTTGGCCGCTTTCGGAAAATTTAGTTTATGTTAGTACCTAGCTTTACAGCACAATACTGATCCTTGGTTAGATTTTTGTCTATCAGCAAGGCTAATGATTCGCTTGGTGAAATTGGTTTTGGCTTCAAAACAGGTTCCCTTAAAAGTTGTCTAATTAATTTGGACTTCTCAGGGCATAAGGATAATAATTTTAAAATAAATGCCAGGCCGAAACTACCAGATTTGCGACTTGCTTTCTGCGTGCTCGAGTACTTTTATTGGTGAACGTCAAATTAGGACGTCCAACTGAATTCATTTTTTTTTAATGGTAATACATGTGTGCATATTTATACAACTGATATATTTTATATATTTTGATCGGGAACCAGTGTGACCAAATATCTCAAGGAAAAGGCGGAAAAAAGGCGGAAAACGCGTAAATGGGGTCATACTGACATGTACACACAGCTGTTTTATGTAAACAAACTTTATAAAATTAAATTATAATGAACAGGAACGGATTTGATATTGGAATATTATTTATTGATATATTCGCCACTATATAGCTCAAGGCAAATAACAGGAGGCACCAACGCCATCGCCGCCCACAGACGGTTTTTTTTCCTTATTTAAAATGTCTTTTTTGAATTAAATCCCATATAATAACCCTTATCATTACGGCTTTTATACAATTAAAGTTTTCCTGGGCACAATAAAAGCGCCTCATGCGAGCAATGTTTTTATTTTTGAATTTCCCACCATATCTAGCTTTCAAAATAAATAAATTTATTTATTTTGACGGCGAAATCACAGCTGATTTGTTTCCTGATCTGGCAACGCTCAACGCGCATTTTGATAGCTAGATTTCGCTTATGTTAGTACCCAAAAAAGCGGCCATCAAAAAATTCTTCTTCTTCTTTTTTCTGCAAGCGTTTTTTTATATGGAGTTTTGGCCGCTTGCAGAATATTTCGTCGATGTTAGTACCTACCTTTAGTACCCGAGAAAGCGACCTTTCGGAAAATTGGCCGCTTTCGGAAAATTTAGTTTATGTTAGTACCTAGCTTGAGTAAGGTGACGATTCGGCTTCCATATTCGGTGTAACTTTCTCCAGGCTTTGGTCGCCCGTTCAAAATTTTCATCAGTGTGGCAGCAGACGTTTCGATGCCAACGAAGCGTTGAACGAAGAGTTCTTTAAATTGTGGCCATGTGATGCCAGCAAAGCATATTTGGGACAGCCATTGTGATGCACTTTCTTCTAGCGCCTTACTTAAAGTTATCATCAGGCTGCTACCTTCGGGCATTTTATCAGCAAAAATTAGATCCACTGTTGCACACCAAGCTGAGGCATCTGAACCAGCTCCCTCAGGATGAAACTTTGGGAGAGTTATATGTTTTCCCTTTTCATCAGTTGCCGATGCCTTTGGTGTCTGCATATTTTTGGTGATCTCCAATAGGTTGTTGTTTTGCACTTGTAAAGCTGCCAGGTATGCATCGGTGATATTTGTAGGCAAAGCAGATCCCACTTCTGATGTCGCAGCGTTGTCATTTTCTTGCGCCTGATCTCCCATGTTGACACATAAACTTTTTGAGTGAAGCGAATTCCAACCGGCGTGCGTGATCGTCTGAATGCAACTGCTCGCATTTTCTACGCATCGATCTATTCTTTACACACGCTAGCTGGACTACACTTGGCGACAGCGCGACAACGCCGTCGCCTCACTCGTTTCGGTACTTTGGCGCCAGTCATATTATGCGTCGTAGTCAAATTATAGAATGATTTCACAATAAACCAAACTCATTGCGCAGCAGCGTCTTGCAAGCGCAGTGGTCAAACTATGGTAATAATGTGACAGACACATACTGTGGGCAAAATAACTTCATTTTGCGACATATTCAAAAACAAATACTAAAATACTGATACTAAAGAAAATGTACACATACCTTATCATTGTTAATACACTTATAAATTTTATTGTATTCCATTTGCCGAGACGAACTTTTGCAAAACCAATTTGCCGAGGCGAACTTTTGCAAAACCAATTATAGGTTTCATAAATTAGGAACTCTAATTTTTCAGGCAAATATTTTTTACAAACTTGGCTAACGGCAAGTTGCACCGAATGGCAAACACATTTCACCAAGATAAGCTGTGGGGCCTCTTTCTTCAAATCTGTGTATACACTTCTATTTGTTCCTATTATAACGGACACATTATCTGTGCCAATACCAATTAGGTTTTTTACGTCTAGTTTGTAGGACAGTAGTGCATTTCTAACGGCTTCAACAATGCAAGTGGCATTACCAAATTCCAATGGTACTAGACTCAAAAGAAAGCGGCCAAACTCCATATAAAAAAACGCTTGCGGAAAAAAAGAAGAATTTTCTGAAAGCTCGCTTTCTCGGGTACTAACATAAGCGAAATCTAGCTATCAAAATGGGTAATGGCGTTGCCAGATCAGGAAACAAAACAGCTGTGATTTCGCTTTCAAAATAAATAAATTTATTTATTTCGAAAGCTAGATATGGGGAAAATTCAAAAAATAAAAACATTGCTCTCGTTAGGGCGCTTTTATTGTGCCCAGGAAAAGGTTAATTGTATAACAGCCGTAATGATAAGGGTTATTATATGGGATTTAATTCACAAAAGACATTTTAAATAAGAAAAAAATCCGTCTGTGTGCGGCAGCGGCGTTAGTGCCTCCTGTTATTTGCATTGAGCTATTTAATGGCGAATAGATCAATAGATAGTATTCCAATATCGAATCCGTTCCTGTTCATTATAGCTAGGTACTAACATCAACGAAATATTCTGCAAGCAGCTTAAAGAAAAATTGCAATATATTTCGATCGGGAACCAGTGTGACCAAATATCTTAAGGAAAAGGCGGAAAAAACGCGTAAATGGGGTCATACTGACATGTACGCACAACTGTTTTATGTAAACAAACTTTATAAAATTAAATTGCAATGAACACGAAAACTTGAAAGTTAATTTATAATGAACATGAACGGATACGATATTAGAATATTATTTAATGATGTATTCGCCACTATATATCACAAGGCAAATAACAAGAGGCACCAACGCCCACAGACGGGTTTTTTTCTTATTTAAAATGTCTTTTGAATTAAATCCCATATAATAACCCTTATCATTACTGCTTTAATTAAATAAACCTTTTCCTGGGCACAATAAAAGCGCCCCATGCGAGCAATGTTTTTATTTTTTGAATTTCCCACCATATCTAGCTTTCAAAATAAATAAATTTATTTATTTTGAAGGTGAAATCACAGCTGATTTGTTTCCTGATCTGGCAACGCTCAACGCGCATTTTGATAGCTAGATTTCGCTTATGTTAGTACCCGAGAAAGCGACCATCAGAAGAATATTTGCAGAATATTTCGTTGATGTTAGTACCTAGCTTTAAATTTAATTTTATAAAGTCTGTTTACATAAAACAGCTGTGCTTACATGTCAGTATGACCCCATTTACGCGTTTTCCTTCCTTTTTTCCGCCTTTTCCTTAAGATATTTGTTCACACTGGTTCCCGAGCGAAATATATAGGAATTTTTCTTAAAGCCGCTTTCACTTTATGTTAGTACCTAGCTTTAAAACAAAACTACCAGTCCGATTCGGCTGAAATTTCTTTCTAAGAAAATGTACTGTTAAAAAATTACTCTTGCGATAATGGCGCCATAAGGCGATGAGGCTATGTACTTACCCTCGGACTACCCTCGTACCTGTTTAAGTATATATTTCTTTTCATATCTGGGTCGAACGACCCTTGATGCCTTTTAGCCCTTGCTGTTGTATCGTCTGAATTATTTTTGAACGCTTTTTTTTATTTGTCACTATTTTTATTGTTTTCCTACATTATAAAAAGCGCGTCTGCTTCTCGACTCTCTGAACTCAATGCGTCTCTTCGTCTATCTATAGAATATCATGGTAAGAATGAACAAAGAAAATTGGTAACACCTCAAAGACGATCGATACAAATGATACATTTTTAAATAAGTTAGGTTTTAAATCAACAAAAGTTGTACAACATCCTCCATCCAAGTATTGCATAGTAAGGCAATTCATTTCTAATACTTATAAAGCATAAGGATACATTGTTTCCTTAATGTCTAATTTGATTAACTTAACTATAGGTCTGTTATAAATCTATGCCTATGTATACTGTATGACTATAATGCCTTTTTGCCAAACATTTTTGGGTACATCTGCATCCCGTGCCAAAACGATATCACCTTCTTTTAAATTATTAAATTTATTTGCCATTTACGGCTATACAAACATATTACTTTTTATTTCTCCATTTTACCTAAAATATATCAGCAAGTCGATGAGAAGCCTTCCACATGTTTAACAATTTTAAATCTTCGTCATTGGAGTGGAAAGAGTCTCTATAGTTAATAAATCATTTTGCGCAAGGGGCTCTGCATCGGGTAAATCAGATGGCACAAACAAATTCAATTTCGAAAAATAAAGTTTTAAGGGTGTATACTTTTGGGAACCTCTCTTTAAGCTAAATTAACCTCTCCCAAGCTCCTCCCACATGCGGCGACAATGGCGGATTAAACGACCATGTGCAATTTTTTTGTGTTAACAACAGAGTTATTTCTTCATTTTACCAATCGCCCATGATCTTTTTAAGGGGGCAGTCCCCTCAAGCGTCCGAGGAAAACGCGTTTTTTCCTGATTTTTTTTCTCACAGAAAGAAAGATTGGAGACATAAGAACTTTGGGATATGTTTTAGTCATACTTTCAATTTTATTCACAAAACAAATTACATTTGGGAAATTTAAAATGACAGAGTTTTTCACGTTTTCTGGCAGCGTTTCGACACGGTCAGAGGCCAACTGCGCGAACAATAGCAACCATTGTTTTCAACTAAAATCAAAAAATTGTTTTTTGTAGTAGTAGTTTTTTAAATGATACTTAATAAAATAACTTTTAGTTTAAGAAAATCAGTTAATAACTTCTTTAGTTATTTTTGAGAAAACGCACTTTAAATTTCACAGTGTAGAATATGGAAATTCAGCAACTCATAGCTGTGGAATTCTAATTATCTACTCCTGGTTAGAATCCCCTCAGATTCATCGAAAAACTCGTTTTTTTAATTTTTCTCAGATTCACTAGCCATACGAGCCTCTTTTGTTTTACTCCTCCGGCGTTCGGCAGCTTCACAAAGTCGCGTCTCTTCCATTTGACCGGCAAACATTTTGCATTGCTGTCCGATTGGTATTTGCAGCAATTCCATCATGTACAGGAGCGCTGGGTATCCCTTGTTGAGACTTCCTGCACTCACGTACGCGGCAATTGTCACATTTTTTTGACCAGTGTGTAGATGTTTTTGTTTGCCTTGCGCCACACTGAAGCATTGAACAATTCGTTGGGATTTTGTGTTTAACCGCCCAAGCACCTTGTCAAAAGCTCCTCTCTCGAAAGATCTTCGTATATCGGAAGAATAAGTGTCTCCACGGCAAGTGAAATAACTCGAGAAGGATGCTGATAAGATGCAAGTCGTCCAGTCACACAAACTCTGTTCCATCGGGGCAGTAGTCGTGGTTTGGGGCCTCGTCCGTTGAACAATAATGCAATAGAGTTCCCTATGACTGAATTTTTCATGTCTTTGACCGAGTTGACGTTCCTTCGTAACGCGAAGCCATAATATATATAACGTTTTTTATCAACGCTTCTGTCAGGCCTTCTCTCCCTCAAATTATCGCCATTTTTCGCAAATATCGCAGGCGCGTTCCCATTCGCTTTTGCACATGACCGACGCACTCACGTTTTGAAACTGGAAATTGATTGTTTTTTTACAATACTATTGAAGTTTTTGAGTCACCGTCTCCAATATAGTACAGATATTTAATCCCAAATTTTTCCTCCGACCTAGCAAACATTTCATTCACTGCATTCACCTCCGTTTTACTTGCAGAACCGTCGTTGTTATTATCACACTCATTTTTATGCTCTTTATACCAATTTTCGTAATCATCATTTCCATTTCTCGACTTCCACTGCAAACAAGGTTGGCAAAAATAACTTTTTGTCACAATATCAAAAACTTTTCGAGTACGAAATCCAATAAGCGTTGTAACACCGTGTGAAGCGGGCCGCGCACAAAAAATAAATAATAATAATCATATCACCAGTTCAAATTCGAACAAGGTACGCGCGAGCGCCTAAACGAGCCAAGGGTCACTCTAAACCAGCTACACTAAGTCGGACAAATCGACAGCCCAAGCGGGCACACTAAACCCAGCCAGTCCCTATATAAAGCGGGCGGCTGGCCTCAGGGAACTCATTCAGTGGTCGGCAGCGATCGGATGGAAATCATCAACCACCAGCAACCAGCCAGCTCTACAGCAGGATCTCCAATATAGTCAATCAGGATAGTATGTGCTCACCCCTAACCACCTATCCTGCCTCGGCCGACTTAAGGGTCCAGTAACAATAACAACCTACTTATTATTGCCAACTTCAGGGTCCAACAACAACAACATTTCTCTCTGCTAACTTCAGGGTCCCACAACAACACTTCTCTCTGCCAACTAAACAACCATACCTCCCGATTGCTGACTTAAGGGTCCGTTATCTACCCAAAACCCCGTAATCGCTGACTTCAGGGTCCGCACCAGCACTTTCACATATTCCCAGGCACTGCACTCCATCCAAGGCATCCGACGCGAAGAGTCCGTCCACGGCCGGTCCGTCCCAGACGCGAGAAGCCCACAGCCGACCGCATCGATCCAGCCACCCTGCAGCCATACCATACCAGATCATACCATTACTTGTAGAAATTAGAATAAATAAAACCTCTGTATAAGCCTAATTAAGGTCGAGCTCTACGCGTTATTACTGGGACTCGGATCGGGAATTCCTCACTAGAACCACTAGTATAAACCAAATTAATTTCCTGGATGACCCTGGCCGGCCCTGACTACCCGAGGCACGACTGAACGTCACAACCGTACAACGAAGAAAAGCCCCTCTTTTTCCACGAACCATCATCTGCTGGTAATCCATTCTAAATATTAAGCTGTTTTTCTTCCTCAACGGCCGCTTTCGCCACCTTCTCAAACGTTTTCGTTGCTGCGTCGAAAATATGTTTCACTATTCTTTCGTAAGTGTGTGGCGAAAGTCCCGAACGCAAATCTATCAACCCGCAAGAAATGTTTATACGTTGTCTCCCGACACCGAGTAAACGCATGATGTGAATACTATTCATCGATTTATTTCAAATCCAGTATGAATTTTTGGTCCCGAATTGATAACTCTTTGATTACACGAACACGTGAGCACTATGTTGAAACCCAAGCCGAGATTTTCACTTTCTTTACAAATAACGAACTGCGAAATCAAAGTAAACACCGACAGGAATTCGATAATCCGATAACCGTGAGCGGCTTGCACTGTTACATTGTTTAAAACAGCTCAAAGAAGCCAGGGTCAAAAAAATTGAATTTTCGAAATTTGAAAGATGACCATTTTTGACCGTCGTTTGACCATGTTTGTCCACCCTTTACTTTTTTTTTACCAGGTCCAGTTTCGAAAATATGAAATTTCGAAAATTTTCGAAAATCAAAAAGTTGATTTTTTTCGATTTTTTTTTTTTGGAAATCGCATTAGAATCGTTTGACCACGATTGTCCACCCTTTAGAATTTTGAAAAAATAAAAACTTAACAAATTTTTCGCCTCTTACAACATAAAATCGTTTTTCCAGCTCTTAAAACTAAATATTTTAAAAAAATAAAAACTGACCATTTCTTAAAACTAAATAAATTCGATTGTCCACCCTTTAGAATTTAATTTTAACACTTGCCAATCCTTAAAAATAAATGTTTTTAACAAAAAAACGTTTTTTCACCTCTTAAAACAAAATTAAATTTTAAAGGTTGGACAATCGAATTTATCGAATCGTGGTCAAACGATTCTAATGCGATTTCCAAAAAAAAAATTTGAAAAAAGTCAACTTTTTGATTTTCGAAAATTTTCGAAAACTTTCGAAATTCCATATTTTCGAAACTGGACCTGGTAAAAAAAAAAGTAGAGAGTGGACAAACATGGTCAAACGACGGTCAAAAATGGTCATCTTTCAAATTTCGAAAATTAAATTTTTTTGACCCTGGCTTCTTTGAGCTGTTTATCACTTTCATTCTTATTCGATTACCATGAAATTTTCTTTTCTGAGTTTTTGAGCTTCAATCGGGATTTTTTCTCGCACGTTTAGGAAACGTTCAAAACTGACTAGTAAGCTCTAAAACTTTACACACAAAAGTACTTTACTTAATTACGAAAAGAATTTTGATTAAGTAAAAAAGCATGGATCGAGATCGACCCTTTCTAATTATAGTTCAATAAAGAACGATTTTTATTATGGTTTTCAATTTACAAAATTCTTGTTACTTAATGTGATGTGTTACTTAAAGTATCTTAGAAAGTAACTTAAATATATTTAATACGGACATACGTTTTTCCATTAACAGGATATAAATGTAAGGGTGCAGTATTAAAATCACTTATCTTTAGTATGTAACATTTTTCTTTAGCACAGCCAATAACATGTGCCCGAAAATGGTTTTTAAAGTTTTGAACTTCAATCTTTTGGCATATAACGTAAGCGGTGTTATTGTGAACAACAAATTTATTGATTTTAAATAATTCAAATTCAGTTACTAGTACGCCTAAATAGTAATTTATTTTGTATTGAGTTCCTTTAAAAGTTGAGCTATCATGTAAACGGCAATTTTTATAGTCCGGAAACTCCTGTTTTAATAAGTTATTAAACAGTTCTTTACCAGCATTATTTGAACTAATGTGATTTTGTACAGTTAAAACCGGTTCTACGATATTTTGGTGATCAATTACAAATTTTGAAAACTTTAATCCTGATTTAAATGCTAGTGTATGCGGAGGATTTATTCTCGAATTTACGTTATGAAAATAAATTTTGGCGTCTTTATGCTTTGCTTCAAATCGCATACACCAAAGGAATTTCAGAGGTCCACATTTTTCAATAGCAGTTGCGTAATGCACTAAGAAGTGATGTTTTGGTTTAAAGGAACCGAACAAACGTACATACATAGAATGATGTTTTTCAACCAACTTGGCTGAATTATGTCTCTTTGGCGGATATGAAATGTTTGCTTTCACTTCTCGCAAACATCTTTCCAGTCCGCACAGTCTCGCTTTAAAATCGATTTGAAAGATTTGGCTACTCTTTCATAAACTTCCGTACTAATCAAATTTTTACTCTCGATGTCTGTTCTGCATGACTTGGAATCGCTTTTATCCCTTGAAACGGAATTGTACTTGTTAAATTGGATACGCTTGTATTTGTACCGTAAGCTTTCCAGTCGGGCTTTTATACTTCTCACGTTGTCTATAATAAAAGTCCTAAAAAAAGAAAATGTTAAAATTTATATTTAAATATCCTAAAAAATAATAAAGTTATAGGATATGTTTTTCGTTCAGTCGTAAATATTACCTTGATTAATCTAGTGTTTTGTAATCTTTCTCACCCTGTTAGTTTCCTCTTTCGGGAATATTTGACAAATCTCATCGATCAGCTTCGGGAAATCGCAGACTTTGATTTGAATATAGTTGTTAATCGCCTCGTCCACTAAAGCGTTTATGATCCAAACGCGGTCCTCTTCCAGCAAATCAGCTTTTTTTAGGAAGGTTTTTCCATGCTAGTGATCTAGTGCTAGTGTACGGATTGTACAAAGAACCTATATTTAAAAATAGTTGGTGAGTTTGATCGAAGGGATCTATGTATTTTTTAAGAAATTTAAATTTCGCCAAATACCCTTTAAAATGAGCAGATCTCCTTCCATATTTAGGAATGTAATCCTTGAGATCTCTCCAGAGTCTCTCAACATGTTGGGTATGTTCTGTTCGGAGGGGGATGGCTTTACTCTGAAATGCACTCGATAAGAAATACACGGAGGAAAACTTTCGTGGTATTACACGACGTGCGTTAGAGTCTTTATGGGTTCGATGGCAAATTAGTACTAGTACAAGAAATATTAAAGCTAGCTTGGGGAGAGCGGATTAGCAGCTCTATGCACGAAAGTGATCCTGGCCACACGACTGGCATCGGTCGTCACTGCGGCAAGATCCAGTGGAATGGTGGTGGGCTAGGCAATTGACGCAGTACTTCTTCTCGATGACGGCTCGGAGCCGCTTTTCAGCGCTAAGCCGAAGAAAACGGTGGCACTTCCGAAGAGGATGGTTCCCTTGGCAGACTCGGCATGGGTAGGATAAAATACCTCAGGAACGTCTGCATTTCACATCGTCGGAATTTAAGCACAACTGCTTTTTCGTCATCTGATGGAAGCGTGGACTTAAACGGACTGGATGGTTCTTGTTGGAATATGCAATACATAAATACTTTCTAAACTACTTTGGTCAACCCTAATAAATAGTATAAGAGCATGTCATTCTTATAAGTATATAAATAGCTTATCAATAAAGCTTTTCTTTCTTCTGTTCTTGGAACCCTATGTGAAACACATCTCTTCTGATTCTGCGGCGCACTTGTTTCTGTCAAAAACCAATAGATTATGGGCCCAGAATCATTCGCAGAAAAGAAGTTAATTTGGAACCTGTCCGAGATAATCCTCATATGTTGAGAGAAGCCGATTATTGCTGTGTGTATTGATCGTTAAACAAAAGAAACATTTTCTTTACGTGAACCAAAAAAAAAAAAAAAAAAAAGACGTAAAATGAGTCTTACGTATAATATAGACAAATTGGGTGAGTCCAATTATGACTCGTGGTGTGTGCAGATGAAAAGTGTATTGGTGCATCAAGAATTGTGGTCAGTGATTACGCAAGAAAAAATAGAAGAAGACGCCAATTACAAACTAAAAGATGAAAAGGCCTTAGCCGCAATTACACTATCTGTTAAAACAAGTGAGCTTACAAACATAAAAAAATGTCAATCTGCCAAGGAGGCCTGGACACAATTAAAAGAAATTCATCAGCCGTCGGGACCTGTGAGAAAAGTGTCATTGTTTAAAAAGTTATTATATATGCGCATGGCTGAAGATGAAAACATGCAGCAGTACCTAACAAACTTTGCAAATGTTTTCGATCAGTTGACTGAGATGGGAATAGTCTTGCAAGAGGAACTATTTGTAATAATGCTATTGGCAAGCTTACCAAAGTCATTTGAAAATTTAGTCGTGGCATTAGAATCTCGTGATGAACTTCCAAGACTTCCAAACTTGAAAATAAAGTTACTCGAAGAAAGTGAGCGCCGAAAAAATTGTGACTTAGCTGAAAACGACGGGACTGTACAAGCCTTTGTTGCGCATTCGAAAAACTATTTCGCGAAAAAGAGTTATAGCTGTGAATCAAATAAAAATGATAGTGAAAGAGGGCTGAAAAATAAGCAACGGTCCAAAAAGAACATGAAGTGCTACTTTTGCGGTCGTAAGGGTCACCTTCAAAATGAGTGTAGGCTTAAAAGAGGAGAAGATAAAAGTAAAGACGAGAGTGCAAAAGCTTTTTTCTCCCTATGCAGCTTGAGCAATAACATTTCACTCAATAAAAATATATGGTGCCTAGATAGTGGAGCAACGGCACACATGTGCATGCGGCGGGAATTATTCGATCGGTTCGAAGAATATAATGCTAAAATACATCTCGCGGGCAACAAATATGTTAATGCAGAAGGTCGTGGAAACATAAAACTAAAAACACACAAATGTGAAATAACCCTTAAAGATGTACTGTATGTTCCGCAATTACAGTGCAATTTCATATCAGTTAGCAAAGCTGTAAATAGTGGCTGTAAAGTGATATTTAGAGGGAACTGTGCTCTAATAAATAATAAAAACAACGAAAACTTGCTGAGGGCAATAAAAGTAAACAATTTGTTTTTATGTGAAACAAAAGAAGACAATTACATGTTATGCTATGGCAACGGTGATCAGAAAGAACTTATTAAATGGCATAAACGGTATGGGCACTTAAACGTTAACAGTTTAATACAACTACGAGAAAATAATCTAGTGAATGGATTAAAATTTAACACAAATTTAAAAAATATTGACTGTACAGTGTGTTTAAAAAGTAAAAGCTGTGCGTTACCATTTACGCATTCCGAAAATAAAAGCAACGAGCTTTTGGAAATCGTCCATAGTGACGTATGCGGACCTATTAATATACCTTCGATCGGTGGTTCAAAATATTTTGTGACAATGATAGACGACAAATCGCGCTTTGTGCATGTTTATTTTATTAAACATAAATCGGAAGTCATAAACATTTTCAAATCGTTCAAGAAAATGGCTGAGTGCCAAACGGGAAAGACAATCAAAATATTGCGAAGTGATAACGGAACTGAATATGTTAATAACGCGTTCGACAATTTTTTGAAAGAAAATGGAATTCTTCGACAGTTGACTGTTCCTCATACACCCCAACAGAATGGAGTGGCAGAGAGAATGAATCGCACTTTAATTGAAATGGCTCGCAGCATGATAGTAAATGCAGCATTGGATGAAAAGTTTTGGGCTGAAGCCGTGCACACCGCTGCTTACCTACGGAACAGATCACCAACTAAGGCACTGGTAAATATGACTCCATATGAAGCATGGACTGGAAGAAAACCTACAGTAAGCCATCTTCAAACTTTCGGTTGTAAGGCAGTTGCACTAAATAAAACCGAACATAAGAAGTTCCGCTCAAGGGGAAGAGAACTGATGATGGTTGGATACTCTGACATATCCAAAGCCTATCGCCTATACGATAAAGTCGCCAAGAATATTATTGTGAGCAGAGACGTTCGTTTTATTGAGCATATTGAAGAAGCTTGTCATGAAATTGAATTTGTTTCAAAGCAGTTCACTAACGGTACACTTTCAGATAAGGGTGAAATGCAAGCTAATGCGGAACCTCTAAAGGTCAGTAGGGAAATGGCAGACGACAGCGGCGAAAAAGAAGAAGACGTCAAAGATGACAACAATGATGCAGCAAGTACAGAGCAGCGTGGCAGAGGAAGACCAAGATTGATCCGGACTGGACTCAAAGGGAGACCAGTGAAGCAGTACAATTCAGTCAACATGTTATCAAATGAACAACGAGTACCTCAAACGGTTAAAGAAGCTTTGGCCAGCGACAACACTGATGAGTGGCGGGCGGCGATGCAAGAGGAGTACAACGCGCTAATAAAGAATAAAACTTGGGAGCTAGCAGACTTGCCCCCAGGCCAAAAAGCAATTGGATGTCGGTGGGTATTTGCGATAAAAAGAGACGCAACCGGTGAAATCGAGCGCTACAAAGCAAGACTGGTGGCGAAAGGTTGCGGACAAACCTACGGTGTAAACTACGAGGAGACATTTTCACCTGTGGTCAGATATGCCACAATTCGAATGGTTTTAGCAATAGCGGCTGAACTGGAACTGCATGTACATCAACTAGACGTGTCAACAGCATACCTCAATGGAGACCTCACTGAAGACATCTATATGAAGCAGCCAGAACAATTTGAGCTTGGCAATGATCGGGTTTTGAAGCTCAAGAAATCCCTGTATGGACTCAAACAGTCTGGTCGCATGTGGAATTTGAAGCTAGACGAGATGCTACAACGGATAGGCTTTACAGCGTGCGCAAGCGAACCGTGCTTGTATACACGGCATAAGGGCGCTATCACCAACATAATAGCCGTTTATGTTGACGACCTGTTCAGACCTTGGTGAGTTAAAGGAGATAAAACGAGTAATTTCTAATACATTCCAGATTGTCGATAAGGGGCCAATACACCAATTTCTTGGCATGAGCATTGAACGAGATGGGTCAACTGGCACAATTACTGTAAACCAACAGCAACATATTTTGCAACTCTTGGAGCAGTACGGCATGACAAGTTGTCGCACCACTTCAGTACCGTTGGATGCAGGCTTTCAACCCAAATGCGAAAGTCAATCCTGTCAGCTGGTGGACCAGACGGAGTACCAATCAATTATAGGGTCTCTCATGTATATTGCAATCTCAACACGACCTGATATATTGCACTCGGTGTGTAAGCTATCCCAACGAAACACCAACCCACATTCTGAGCATCTAGCAGCAGCAAAGCAGATACTACGATACTTAAAAACTACGCTGGATTTGAAGCTGAAATATCAAAAGACTGGTCAAATGGTGACTGGCTATGTCGACGCGGATTGGGGTGGAGACTCTACAGATCGCAAGTCGTATAGCGGTCATGTCTTCATCCTAGGAGGCAGCACTTTTGCATGGGAAAGCAAGAAGCAGACGTCAGTGGCATTGAGCAGCACTGAGGCTGAATATATGGCACTTTCCCTGGCAGCAACAGAAGCAGTATATATACGAAAAGTCCTAAATGAAATGAATTTGTATTTAAATGAAAAATCTATTACTATATATGGAGATAATTTAAGCGCTATGAATTTAGTTAAAAACCCTGTTTATCATGCAAGATCAAAACAT
Source organism: Drosophila aff. chauvacae BK-2020 (assembly GCA_018903765.1). Classification (NCBI taxonomy): domain Eukaryota; kingdom Metazoa; phylum Arthropoda; class Insecta; order Diptera; family Drosophilidae; genus Drosophila; species Drosophila aff. chauvacae BK-2020. Next base: position 3,971,614 of record JAEIGO010000024.1, on the reverse strand, counting down.
ATAGATATTCGTTATCATTATGTAAGAGAAATCTATAGTGAGAATTTAATTGAACTTAAATATTGTCCAACTGAAGATATGGTGGCAGACCTACTTACAAAAAACTTATGCAAAGTAAAACATAAAAAAAATGTACAGAGTTGTTAGGTCTTCGCACATAAAAAATTAACCTTGAATTATTGTACCTGATTTTTGAAGAATATATTGAATTACAAAATTTGAATTATCTGTATTGAAGAGGAGTGTTGGAATATGCAATACATAAATACTTTCTAAACTACTTTGGTCAACCCTAATAAATAGTATAAGAGCATGTCATTCTTATAAGTATAAATAGCTTATCAATAAAGCTTTTCTTTCTTCTGTTCTTGGAACCCTATGTGAAACACATCTCTTCTGATTCTGCGGCGCACTTGTTTCTGTCAAAAACCAATAGTTCTCTTTGGAACATACATCGCATCTTTTGGATAACGGAAGGATCTTCGTACTGAAGGATTTCAGTATTCGTGGCGACACGTCGGAGGGTGTCGTTTCTGACGGATGGAGGCGCAACTTAGGAGGTTGAATAGAATCTATAGTTTCTAGAGTTCTATGGCGCTCAGTCAGGAATGAATCAAGTTCTTGCCACGTAGGAATTTCGGTTTTATTTGTTAAGGACTATGGGTAGAGAGAGCGTCAGCTTTGAAAGCTTCGTGGAACACAAATAAACCAGGAGACAATCCCAATTATCCGTAGGAAGGCCGGACAAATTTAGGGATGTGAGGCAGTTCTGGATTGTATTTTGCAACTCCTTCAAGGCTGCCGATGATTGTTGAGCGACGGACTGCATGTTCAATAACTTTTTCAGTTGGCTGAAACCATCGTTGGTGAGTGGCGAATTTGAAACTATGGAATGAGCTTCACCACTAGTCTTGGCATTTAGATAGAACAACTTTTCAACAGGGGTCATCGCAGGATTGTCTATATAGACCGCTGCACTGTGGTGCGGAGTCCGAATTTCTTGGCCAAAACCTCAAAAGTGAATGGATTTTTGTCAAATTTTCAGATTTATAGTTTTTTGGGTCGCTGATTACGAAAATGATAAAAAAATTCTTAATTCAAAATGGCGGACCCAAAATGGCGGACATTTTACGCAAAAAATCGTGCGCTTTTGCTGAAATTCATATTGTAAGTGTTTTTTGGGTCGCTGATTACGAAAATGATAATAAAAATTGGTGGGAAAGGACGGGCATTCGGAAAATGTTTATTTTTTGTTTTTTGAGGATTTATTAGCACATTCATCAACAAAAAAGGACATTGTTTCGCTACTGTTTCAAAGAATATTTTTTTATTTTTATTTATTATTATTTTTTTTTCTAAGTATATACATTATTTAATCTTAATGCTAATCGCTATCATATTCATCCTTAACATTGTCACTGCCATCTCCTACGCTATCATCACTATCGTCACCCTTTGTATATGATAAAAGTTTAAGCGCTTCACGAGACAAAAATTAATAATTTATATTTCTTATTTTTCACATTGAGAATGTTGCGGCTCTTTTATTCGTTTTTTGAATGAAAATATTCAACAACTTTTCTAGATCTATTGAATCAACGATATCGGGAAACGCGTAACAAATTGCGATACTATTTAAACGCTGCTGCTTCATTGTAGAACGCAAGTAATTTTTTAGTAACCTTAAGCTTGAGAAAGATCTTTCATTCGAACAAGAAGTTGCGGGGATCGTTAAGAGAACTCTGATGAACTTTTTGTATTCGGATACAAGATCGCCGATTTCTGGGTTTGTTTGCAAAAAATGGACGACATCGCCTAAACAACTAAAACTAACATTCTTTTATTAATTTTACAATTAAAAACAGGATTCTTCCAAAGATCGGTTATTTAATTTTTTTAAAATTCACACAAAATCTTGTCGAAATTATGAACATTTTATGGGGTTGAAAAAAATGGGATGACTCAAATTTCGTTTTTGGCGAAATTTTCGCCAAATAATATTAAATACTTAAAAAATGTTTTTAAATATAAAATACAAACATGTATTTAAAATACTTATTTGAATACATTTTAATATATTTATTTAAATACTGCCCAGTCATAGGTTTAGTAGACTTTTGTGTTTTTAAAGAGTCAGTAATTTTTTTTCATGATAATCGTTTTTTATAATATGATTAATAGATGTGATTTAAATCAGTACAAAACTATGTTAATTATTTTAAGCTTCTTAAATTATTAAGGACAGAAAATCGTTAATTTAATAAACATAATTTTTTAACATATTGTGTTAATATTGTAACCGAACGGCTGTATTTTCATCGCTTATCTCACAACTTGCCATTAGAGACGACGCGATAAAAATTAAATCCCTACCCAAATGAAGACTATGCTCCAATGACAATAATAATTCCCATTCCCAAAGTCAAAAATACAAATTATAAATTAGAATATGTATTAAAACTGTCAAAGTGAGTTTATTTTATAAATTAAATACTAATGATAATTTTTGGATAGTAGGTACAAACTGAAAGGTATAAGTAATACGATCTATTTCGTTAAAATCATACATTTGTACGGTTGTAATTAAAAAAAAAAATTTTATATTGCCCAGAACCTTGCCATTGAATACAAGTATGAAATGTCAACTTTTTTCGGCGTATGGAATTCCATACCTGGGAATCGTCGGGGTATGGAGCACTCCATACCTTCCATACTGTTTTCGCCGGCCCTGCTGACAATTGCCCTATTGGCATAATTGATGCCTCGATGATCTTGGGTCCATGAATGAGTACCTTGTGCACTGTGGTAGACATATTATACCATTTATATTTTGACACAAACAACTGGGCAGTCTCGTGACAGTATTTTTCGAATAATTGCACTTTCACAAATTTGCAAATTAATTTTTTAATTGCCAGCTGCGACTGTTCCTCGATATAAAACGAATCTTCTCCCTTTTTGAGCAATTTTAAAGCTATTATTTTAGTGAGGGTTTCCAATTCTGTGTCCCATTTATCGTGGACTGCGTCAAATACTTGTTTATAAGTAAACTTGACGACTTTCCTGTCCGATCCTATAAATGTAAAAATTTACATTTTCGTCCGCCATATTGGCGACGCCATTTAAAATTTTGCAATTTTGACTTCGAATTCGGATTCAGCATACCAGAAAAACCCCAAGTATTTCTCAGAATTGAATTCTGAACATGCAATGCGCGGTGCGCGCCAAAGTGCTCTGTCAGCTCACGCACGAATGCACCAACACTGCTTCAAAAAATACGATTTTTCTGCCAAAGGGGCAAAAAAGTGCAGGCAATGCCAGCGGTTTCGAATTTTATATCCTTTTTAACGCGTAAAACCGTTGCCACTTTTTCAGGATCTCCTGGGATCACAACTAATTCTCTACAGATGTGAAAAAATTATGAAAAAAAAAAACATTTCGGATCGCTGACTTTTCATTGTTAATAACATCATCAAAAATGCACGTAATTGAGTTCTGCAAAAAATAATAATATTCCACGTACCTTCAGGAACATCCTCCATTTTCTTTCGAACGTTTTCACTGAAAATTGCTTTTTTTATGACAATTTTTCAAGCGCACGAAATAGGATAAATGCCGCGATCTCTCGAGTGGCGCGACAACGAGCAAGTTTGAGCGCGTGCCCATAGCTAGGTATTTCATATACCGACAAAAGCTTTTCGGATTATGAAGCTTTAAGCTTTTCTGTTGAAGAAAAGATGAAGCTTTTTTTCTTTCGGTAACTTTCGATTTTTGAGGTTTTGGCCAAGAAATTCGGACTCCGCACCACAGTGCGCTGTGAAAAGGTCTCGGAAAGTCGGCCAGCGAATAATCGCCCGAGAAAATTTCGGTATCGCACGGAGGAAGCCGACAGCCAGATGGAAAGGAATTTTGGGGCGCAGGGGATTGGAGTGGAGCTGCGTTAGAAGAGATCGTATCGATCTGTTCCATGAGCTGGGCGGCACACCGTTCGTAGATGAAATAGGAATAATCGTACTTTGCCTTAAGAGTAGGCACGGTGTCCGCCGCGCCCTCTAAGTCAACCGAAATTAGCTCTGAACAAGCTTCGTACTCTTTCTCGACCTTATCCCATAGCGCTCGGACTTGGTCGAGATGAATTTGGCAAGTGTATTTGGATGGACTAGGTGCTGCTGGATTGCAGAATTTGGAATCGAAGTGACTTAGACGGTCACAGATCGAAATAAATTTATTTAAAATGGAAGCAGTCATTTTGGATATTTAAAGAACAAACTGGATTGTTTCTTTATGGTTATATTTTGGATCGAATTAACTTATATTTTCGGGACGCTGGATAAAGCGTACAACCAGTTGAAAGATCGAATAACAACTTATATTTGGGACGCTGGATAAAGCGTTCAACCAGTTGAAAGATCGAAAACAACTTCTATTTTTGGGACGCTGGATAAAGCGAGCAACCAGTTGAAGCTGGAATTGGAATTTAGGAACCAATCGGAATATATTTTAATTTATGTATTTAATTTTATTTTTTAAATGCGGAAGGTTCGACTTTAAATGAATAACATTCACTCAGCATGAAACAGATACGGTCACACTAATGCGGATATGGAAGCGCAAATAAATGTCTAACTGAATTAGCTAGTTGGAATTGTTTTGAAAATAATTAAGAAATTATTTTTATGTATGTGGACTTATTTAGTTGACCGCTGCTGTATTTGTCGCGGTACTGTTCTTTGAGATAAGGCGTGCGTGTGAATCTGTTTGTGCATTAGCCGTTGCCCATGCAGAATAGCGGAGACAACGGAGGCGGAAAAATTGCCAAAAATCGGAGCGTCGCGACGCGTCGGCTTGCCGACGATTACAGCTGAGCTCAGGATAGAGCAAAGGGGAGACAATAAATATATGTATGTTTATTTGGATGAAGCTCCGCTCAGGATAGAGCAGGGAAGAGTAAATAAATACAATAAAATTAATTCAGCGTTTCTGTGCCGTGGTTTTTGGATATATTATAGTTTTTTTTATTGGAGCAGTGGACTGTATTTGTAGTGCTTTATTTTGTTTTGGAATATTTATTTCCTATTATTATCCAGGATAGGATAGGATATATACAGGGGTGCCACAGAAACCACTTCCGCTGCAAAAACCCTGAAAAATGATTCCTCGGTGCCACAGCACTTCCACTCAAATATTTTTGGGGTTTTTGAAAACACAAAACGTGACGTCATTTTCGATGCTACCACATCGATAGATTCTACATTTCGAACTCGGGTTCAGTGATGCCACATTTTGCAGTCTGAATTCGATATTGGGAACTTTTATTATATTCGCGCCAATATTTTAAACTTTTTTTTAAATAAAAGTAAAAACAAACTAAATAAATTAGCAAAATAGTTAAATAAATTTATTTAAAGAATAATATAACCCAAAACCTACAATTTTACAATAATTTAAATAATATATTTGCTAATCAAATATATGCGTGATTTCATCTGGCAACATGGCTGACCTGCCAGCCAATATCGAATGGTTTGTGAAAAAACTAAAAACACAAAACTTATTCGATGTTGTATGGCACCGAGAAATTGGTTTAGCGGAAATGCCTTTTTGTGGAGATGAAAACCACAGTGTTTTGCATGGCACCCCTGTATATCTGTGCCCTTGTATTAATTATATTTGGTGTAAATATAGTATTTATAATTTTGCGGTGAATGTATATATCAGTTGACAGTGGAGTGGACTGTATTTTACATAGGAAGGTGTATAAGTGGATACAAATGCAAGCGGAACACAGTGAACGAAGAGAAATTCGGAATAGGAAGTTTCACTGTGGCTTGGCATATATTTAAGGGGTTATATACACTTGCGTTGGTAAAAAAAATCGAACATTTTTTTATTGAATTTTCTGAAAGTACATATCTTGGAGAATGTTTTCCCCAAAAATCATAAAATTCGGAGCATTAGAACCGGATTGCCAGCTATTTATATCGCGCTATCTGCACTACGAGTCAACGATGAATCATTCTTTACGCGCGATTATCTCGAAACTGTTTTATTGAAAAAGTGTGGTTGCGGTGACCACGATTACTAAAGAACAGTTAACTAGGTCAGTCGGAAATTTTTCAGGCTTATTAACAACAATATTAGCCAGTGCGTGAACGAAGGATTTTTAATTCGAAGCAAAACTTTTTTTCCTGATGTAAAAACCAACGTTAAAAACTCGTATTTTTTAGTAAAACGATCATAATTTTCGTAAGAACTTTTGTTTTGCAAAATCCTGCGTTCACGCACAGCGTATAGGTGTAAACTACATAATTTTTTTCTGTTTGTGTATTTCAGATGAGTAGATCCTTCCTTATCGTGGTCACCGCGGACGATATTGGGAAAAATGTGTGTTTGCATTATGGCCTACAGTAACTACAAATATAAATATTTTGTTTTGAAAAAATTCATGAAAAATCTCATAAAGTGTATAAATAAATATACATTGAGTGTTACGAAAAGTTTTTTTGTTATTCAAAAAACCGGAGCTGCTGGACTAGAATTATCCGGCTCGAAGGACCAAACGGCACGGAGGGGGATGGCTTTAACCTCGAACACTCGATAAGTAAAACACGAAAGAACTTCGGGGTATTACGCGACGTGCGTTTGAGGTCTTTATTAGTAGAATGGTAAATTGGTACTAAACTGAAGAAGGCTTAAAACTAGCTTAGGAAGAGCGGAATAGAAGCTCTCTGCACGAAAGTGCAGTGGAAGAGGGAGAGAGATAGCGAGTGTACGGGATCACACTGCCTCCGGAAAATAAACGCCTTTTGGCGTGAACAGTACTCACCAAAACTTGAAGCATTAAAATATGGCATAAGTTTGGATTCGAAATTTTGAATTCGTTCTTAAGATTGCATATAGACTGAAACTTAAAAAATAGCAAGTGAGAGATAAAAATGGAAAAAAAGAAAGGTCGAAACAAAAAAAAAAAACGATTAAAAAAAAATAACCATAACACTATATATGTATGTCCTTGTATCCATGGTAGAATAAGACAAGGTATGGCCACTCTCCTATAGCACTCTATCGTTGTAATTATGCAATTAATGCAGGGATATGTATTGAAAACATCAATTTGAAACGTCGCACAATGGCGCAAAAGATACAGATAGGTTGCAAAAATCAACTTTTTGATGACAACGGATAGTATTTGTTATTGCATTCGACAGGTAATAGTTCAAAAGGATTGAATCCAAAAATTATTCAAATCGGTTCAGTATTTTAGAAGTTACACGTGTTCAAAGTTGAACCTCTTTTGGGTTGCAAAAATAGCATATCGTTTTTCAGAAAATTTTTGACTTTGCGGTCGATTTTTAGGTAAAATATGTAAACGACCGGCATGGTTATAGTCTCTATCGAAAGGGTCATCAAATCTCGGTAAAACCAAGGTAGAATGAAATTATAATGTTTTTTGCACGTGCAGGCATACCTGTTTTACAGAAGTACTAATTTTCACCTATTTTTCAACTTTGATGGAAAATAAAAAATAGAACTTACGCCGGCTTATGGGTTTGGCGTATGAGGTGTTGTTCCTGAATATGTTCTTTATCATATTCAAAAAAGATCGGCTGCCCCAATCTGCCCCTAAGAAATTCCAAGGCAAAAGATACTTTCAACTCAGCGTAAAAAATGCGCACTTTCGTGCAAATTCTGGTACAAGCGCAGTCGCTGCGCAGTACGAAATTGTATGGCGGGCATACATTTTTTCCTGTATTGGCGGCTTGTTTTTCAATTCCTGACTTTGTAAGGACACTTAATGATTTGAAATGAATGTATAATGATTAATTATTCTTCAAAAATATTAAATGATGTAAAATTAAATGATTATTCTGAACAAAAAATGCATAAATTATTAAAAATTGGTCAAAAATTTGGTCACCAAAAAAAGAAAATTTTGTTCTTTAAAATGTATCTTTCCTTTGTTTTTAAAACATTAAATATGCACCATATTAGCATTTTCAGAGAAAATAAACGAAAAGTCTTCTTCGGAATTGGATAAAAGTTGAGGAAACTGCCTCAAAAAACATTAATTTTCGAGTATAAAATCTACTATTAATCATACCATATAGTATGACCACTCAATCGAAAGGTACTAAAACTACCTTTCATTAAAAAAAAAAATTATGAAAATATCTCAACTGGTTCAAGAGTTATGATTTTTGCAACCCAAATCTATCTAATGCGCCATTGTGCGTCGATACTGAGGCTGAAAACAAGCGACTGACCAACAAAGTTGAAAGCCTCGAGCAGTTTTGCAAATCCCTCGGAAAAATTTTTTCGGATACACAAATGAGGCAATTGGAAAATAAACAACAAGTGTTTTTGACACATGAAGACAAATGTCTTCTGAAATCAGAGGGCATACAGTATGTCAAGATTCACTTTTCACCAGAGCTCGCAAATAACAGTTGACCGTTTCTTGCAGTCACCAAATAACTGTTTTTTGCGTACCACATGCTCAAAAATGTAGAGAAGAGCCGTTCACCAGTGTTCCTTGAACGAACGGTCTTTGCTCAACCAAATACCAATTTCGTGTTTCTGTTTTGCTCTGCTCATTCGCTCACCGAGCGAAGTAAAACATAGTCTTTTGCATTTGTATATGTGTACTTACATATATGCGAATTAGTCTACTTCGCACACTTCGTTTTGTGGATTTGGTGCGTTTGGAGTGTTTTCATTTTTGTGCCAAAATGGGTCGCGAGCACAACAAAAAAGTGCACTTTTTTTTTAAATTTGATGCAGAAGACAAAAAGTCAAAGTGCACTGTTTGCGGTGTGAAGTTAGCAGGCTCTTACGCAACAAATTTAAAACGGCATTTAATGGCAAAACATGCGGAAGTTTTTAATGATTTCGAGATTAACGACGACGAAATTCAACAACATATGAAAAAAAGAAAAATTTCATATGAAACCAGCGAAGAATCAATCGTCTCTTCGATTGTAAAGATTGTTACCACCTATGGAAAGCCTTTTTTATTCCTGGATAGCGAAGGGTTTCGACAGATATTAAACCCAATTTATAACGCGCTTTCGATGAATCCCATAACTTTTCGAAATGTTATGGAATATGTGACCGTCAAAGAGCAGACCTGCTTTGATAACCCTCCTAGGAGGACGTCTTCGAGACGTATCAATGTTTTCCATTATTTAAAAAGCATTTTGATCCATTTATTCACCATTTTTGTACTTACATTGTTTCTTTATTTATTTCCTTAGAATTTAAAAACATTTATTTCAGAACTTAATTTTAATAAAAAACAAAAAATTAACAAATTCATTTTTCTTAAAAAATAAACAAAAATAACTAAGTCTTTTTTTTTTGGAACTGTAGTTTTCTTAACAAATAAAATTAACACATTTTTCTTGCTGTTCTAGCTTATATATATATGAAATTTAAGAAATTAAAAAAAAGTTTGGAAATATTTTCGATTAAAGTACAAGTTTTGCACAAATCACTTTTGTGTTCGCCGCATATAGGCTTATTGCATTTAACGCACACCATTCATGCGCCTTATTTTACAGGGACAATAAAAGCAATATCTCTTTTTTTCGGTTCCGGCTCTTCTCTTTTTTCGTTATTGGCGTTTTCGAGCTTTTCAGGCAATGCGTTTTGAATATTGCGTTTCAATACGTTACTTAAACTAGGAGTCTGCAATCGTTTTTCCATCCAAGGTGATGTTAATAACTCAGACAAAGTTTTCATATACTGTCTTCGACATAGCGGCTTTTGGTTTTGATTCTGCATGTTGTGGCAATATTACATATGAGTTTACGAAAGCTATGTTAAGCATTCCATAAAACACTGCCATAGGCCACCTGTTCGTTTTCCGAGAGCACGACATTATCGAACACATTTGGTCGAGCGTGTCAACTCCACCTTTTGTCTGATTGTAATATAAAATCATGTCTGGTTTTCCGCTACTATCGTCGACTGTGCCTCTTTCATTGCAGGATGAGAGCAGGAATACCATTTTAGATGGTTTCGGCTTATAAGATAGAAGGGTTAAGGGACCATCATAACAAAACATGCTAGTTCCAACTATTCGCGATCGTGAATTTTTCATAAGTTCGGGAATTTCGCGTTTGTTTGATCTTATAGTTCCAACAAGAGTCAATTTGTATGGTTCTTTGAGCAAGTTCTTGGCCAGTGGAACTGATGTAAACCAATTGTCACAAGTAATATTGCGAGAAGTACCATGTATTGGTTTTGACAATTCTTTAACAAAATATTCGCCCAAAGGGATGCCGTGATTATTTGTTGATTTGCCTAGATATGGAATGGCATTAAACATATATTTTGTGGCACTGTCGCAAATCATTACTATTTTTATGCCATATTTATTTGGCTTATTGGGGATGTACATCTTAAATGGACATCGACCACGAAAACCCAACAGCTGTTCATCAATTGTTGTATGCGATCCTGGTGTATAACTGGTTTTGCATTGCTCAATGAACATATCCCAAAACGTCCGGACAGGCATAAATCGATCAGCAATTTGAAGAGAAGGGCGCAATGATTTGTCGTCCATTCGCAGGCACCGAATTAAAAAATTAAATCTATCGCGACTCATAGTCGAACAATACCTTGTACCACTGAAATTGCTTTTAAATATTTCGTCTGTTGTTAGGTGGTTGTCCTTTAGAGCAGCTGTCAAAACGAGTATTCCGATCAAAGCACGGATTTTATGTGTATTTGTGTCTCCAAAAGTGGCTTTGGTCATACTGCTTTTCCGATTCAAGCCTATTTCCGCATTTGTCCATGTTACTAATTCAAGAATTATAGCATCGGTAAAGAACAAGTTAAAACATGAGAGCGGCTCTAATAGTAATTTGCATGCCCTAGTAGGACCTCTTGCCGTTCGAACAATATTTATAGCACTAACTTTGCCAGTATCTTTTCCTTTTGAAGTACTCCAGCAGTACTTATTTTTGGATCTTATGTTAGGCACAGAGAACGTAAAAAAACATAAGCAAACTAAAAAAAAAAATTTACGTGGAGTTTAGAAGTCACACAAAAGATAACCATACGGCTCAGAGACGTATGCAATAGTCAAAACTCCGAAAGCAAAGAACTTACCACAATTTGATGACCACCACCGACAAGCTGCAGAACACGACTGAGCAAAACTAAAAAATGAGCGTGCTCAAAAAACACTCTCTCTCGAGAGAGCGAAAAATGTAAAAAGCACACGTCTCTCAGACGTAGGTTATCAAAGCAGGGTTAAAGAAAATATAAAAGCGCTTGTAAAGGGAAAGCTTGTATCACTGAAAATAGATGTTGCTACAAGAATGGATAAGGCTATTTTGGGCGTGAATTTACAGATGATACAATCTACTATGTATGTCTAAAGCCGAGATCGTCATCAAGACTTTAGGCATGATACGGCTTCGTCATTCGCACACTGGAATGTACATTAAAGAAAAAGTTATGGAGATTATAACTGACTACGGGATAACCCTCGATCAAGTCTTCAGGTAAAATCTTAATTGCAAAATATATTTTAAATGACTCTTATTGAAAACCTAAAACTATAACCACAGCATTACATCGGATAATGGAAAAAACATGACAAAAGCCATTCAAATTCTAAATGATGAATCGGAGTCTCTTTTTGACGAAGACACACGAGATGACATTAACGGTGAAAATGTGATGGGAAAACTGGATGCCATACAGCTGGCGAATATACACCTTGTTAGGTGTGCTGCGCACTCCCTTCAACTGTGCGTAATGGACATAAACAAGCTAGATGAGATCACCGAAAAAGTTTCATCATGTCGCAAAATTTGTAAGTTATTGCGTACAGAAACGAATAGGTAAGTCAAAACTTAAAAATTTGTTAATATTTATTTAATATTTAATTTTTTTTTTAAATATTCAACCTGAGCAGACGTTGGTTGAACGAGGGCAATAGAAACATACCATATATCGATGTTGTTACGAGATGGAACTCTACATATTTAATGATAGTAAAATTGTTAGATTTAAAAGAGTTCCTTGCTGTACACCCTAGCATTAGTATTGATACGGGCTGGGATTGGATGGAGATATATATTGACGCGTTTAAGGACACATACGAAGCGACTTAAGCTAAAGTGCGAGAACAGCCAAAATTATATTTAAAAAAAATTACTAGGACAGATCAAAATTCGAGAATGTAAATTACTAGAAAATGATGCGATGTTAGCTGCAATCTACATTGATCCACGCGTCAATTGCGTTTTAAATGATCAGCAAAAATGCTTAGCAAAGATAAATCTAAAAAAAAAAAACATATCGTTTATTTGAGCTAAAACAAGTAAGGCTACGTGTGTTTGAAGTTAATGTCCTGTTTTATTGTTGTTAATTGTTGTTATTAAATGTTTTAACAAAGTATATTGTCCTTGTCAAAAACTCACAATTGTTCTAAACTAACATTGCAAAAAATATGTTCTAATTTAGTTTTTATTTTAGGTGCATTCCCCAACACAAACTGCGCCATCATGTGAGGTCCAAGACCAGAAGAAGGAGCTCACATCCGACGGTAATAAAGAGGAATCTCTATTTTCCGCCTATTTGGATGGCGTAAAGACAATCTCAGAAATTAAAGAAGAGCCTAGAAGCAGGCTGCTCCAAATCTATAATGACATCGAAAATTTCGAGCTTATGCATGGACGATTGCCACTAAATGCGAACATTTTGCAGTACTTTAGTGATATTAAGCTGCAGTCGCCACACCTAAATGCGCTCGCACATGTTGTACTGGCTACACTGGCTACTCAGGGGTCTGTTGAGCGGGCTTTTTCAGCGCTTCACTACATTTTAACCCTCTCAGCCCATTTGTTGCCTATAGGCAACATTGTAGAAATACGCCTCAGTTAGCTGGAATATACATTTTTTTGCTTCGCGCTTTTTTCAACATCTTCCCTAATGTTTTCTGCAACCAAAATAACTAATAAGTTACTTGTAAGCTGCAAACGTGTTTATTTAGCAGACGTTTTAAGTGCAGTTGTATGAAAAAAAAAATGGTTGGCGGGAAAAGTTTTGGTAAAATAAAAATTCCTTTTTTTTATTTTATTCAATAAATATTTGTTGTAATGTAAAACTAGGTGGGAATTATACATATATAGGGGTAAGTAAATTATTTAAAAATAAAAAACTTTAAAAAAAGTTCATAGTTTGTCTACAAGAATTTTGTGAACATTTTGTGGCAACATCCTGTAACTATCGAACCAGGACACCAAGGACCTTGAAATTTTCGTCAGTTCATATTTAAGTAAAGCCAAATACATATCTGTTAAAAAAAAATGTTTATCTTGGTTAATTTTAAATGTGGGCTGAGAGGGTTAAGCGAGCGACGAAGCTCGTTAAGTGCAGAAAATGTAAATTCTCTACTAATTGTAAGGCTTAATTCCGAATAAATAATAAATTATTTAACATTTAATAAATATGTTAAAATTGTTGTTACGCTTTATATAAAAGGCACTGAGAACAAAAGACCGTTTTTAATGAGCCTTTTGTGTGTTTGCTCCTCTGCTAACCCTCAATGAGCGACCATTCAGTTGGACTGCTCTCTCTGAGTTGTTGTTGAGAGAGCACAACAAGAGCCACACAACTGAGAACAGTTAACCAAACACCAAAAGAAAGGAACACGAAATGTTATGTTCAGACCGAGGGCACACGTGCATCTTCTTTTATGGTTGTGTTAGTGAGCAGACCGCAAAACGAAAGACGGTTGAGAGTTATTTGCAAGCTCTGCTTTACACACTGTGAATTTACTTTTTTTTTTTGACTTTGCATGCAAAATTAAACACCTTCATTTCACTTTTATAAATTTTTTTTAATGCATAACGATTTATTTAGGTTTCCTTAATTAATAAGTTGAAAAACAAAAACATAACTCTTCATAAGAACATAATAATGAAATTAAATGTGAGATCACTCCTTTCTTAGGCTGTCAAGAAACTCTTTACACAATAATTAAAATGCTAGTTTAAATCAGAATATTAAGGCACTTATACTATATTAATCTAGTTTTAATATTTTGTATGATACCCTTTAGCCTTATGTACAAGTATGAAGCGTTTTTTCATTGAATTAATGAGTTTTGGTATGTCGTTTACCAATGGAAGATTTTGTCACTCCTCAATGACAGCGGTTTTAAGCGCTTGGCGGTTTTTGGGCTGCCTTTTTGCCACTTTCTTCTTTAGATAGGCCCATAAATTTTCAATTGGGTTAAGGTCTGGGCTTTTTTAAATTGGGTTTTTTAAATTTTTAGGTACTGCTCAGCATTCATTTCTCCGACCCCTCTGCTGCTGATACATCCCCAAATCATCACCGACAATTTTCCGAATTTAACTGTCGGAATGATGTTTTTGTTTTCTAGCGCTGTTAGTGGCTTCCGCCATAGAGTTCTCGTCGATATTTGTGGATTTTTATGAACCTTTCTTATCATTATTCGGTCTGCTCGTTCTCCAATCTTCAATTTTCGACCGCCTCCGTTTGTTGTTTGAAGCCTTCCTTCCTTTTCTGCTCGATTTAAAACATTATAAACGGTTTTTCTCGATACAGCAAACATTTCAGCAAGTTCCGAAGCAGATTTTCACAATGCACGATTATAGAAAATCAACTGGGTCACCTCAAAGGTCAATCTTTGGCCAGGCATTTTAAAAATCTTCCGATGCTCCTGATTGATGTTTACTTTGGCCTATTTCACTACTTTATGAAAGAGAATACGCTACACCAAACAGATAGAGGAAGCTAACAAAAAGCTAACTGTGTAAAGAATTTCTTGACAGTGTTAAAATTGTGAAATTGAAAATCACTGAGTATACATCACGTCCACAGGCTAGTTCGCGAGAACAAGAAGGATCCATTTAAAGCGGATATCGAACTTAAAAAGGAGCTTTACATATCCGCAACAGTTCAAACCGTTCGCACATGTCTCAGGGAACATGGCTTAAAAGCCTGCAGTTCAAGGAAGGTCGACCACTCACGATAGTTTCGATATATAGAATATTAGTCTCTATCGTCTCTATCTTTATCTATTTCGACGGTGAGCGATAGTGACCATCACTATTTTCACTTGATTTTAGAGCAACGAGCGAGCACATGTCGCGTGTATTGTGGTGTTGGAGGCCAATAAGGATAGATATCGGATAAATAATGGATCTCTGATTTTTATTTTTTGTTATATATTCTGTGAAAGAAGGTTTTATGTTTATTTTTGTGTGATATATTCTAAGAAAGAATATTTTGTTTTTGTTTTATAAAAACAAAATATAACTTAAGTTCCATGGAAGTAAACAAATTGTTTTTGAATTGTATTTGAGTAAAAAAATTTTTTTTATATCACCATTGCGATATATTAAATATTCTGCTAAAAAAAATCGAAAACATCGAATATGTTAACTATCGATAGTTTCCCAGACCTACGGCCGGCCACGCTCAGTTAAAAAGTGAAGTTGCTTTGGATTCGATCAACATTCAATAAAAATGTATCGATAATTCTGCGATGTACCGATTTACTCATATGGGCGCGCAATAATAGGTATAACAATAAAAGAACACAGAATTACGGTATAGAATGTTTTAAAAACATTTTTTAATTTTCCCATCACATATGTATAGTATTTATAAAATATACAAAAAAATATAGCGATAAACCTTCGTTTTTTATGTATATCAATATTAAGCCTCACAAAAAAGGAAAAACAATTTCGATTTGTACTTAATCTGTACTCGTTTGTACTTAAAATTTTAAGAATAATTTTCTGCCTTTTTAAGAACTTTCGTACTCAAATTATTCAAAATTCTTCAAAATCGTTATCACTCTGAAACACAATTCATAATTTTTTCATATTTTCATATTTTTCTTTTTAAATGAAAGGTAATTTGAATACCTTTTGATTGAGTGGTCATACTATATGGTGTGATAAATAGTAGATTTTATACTCGAAAATTAATGTTTTTTGAGGCAGTTTCCTCAACTTTTATCCAATTCCGAAAAAGACTTTTCGTTTATTTATTCTGAAAATGCTAATATGGTGCATATTTAATTTTTTAAAAATAAAAAAAGAATACATTTTAAAGAAAAAAAATTTTTTTTTTTTTTATGACCAAATTTGTGACCAATTTTCAATAATTTATGCACTTTTTGTTCAAAATAATCATTCAATTTGATATAATTTAATATTTTTGAAGAATTATTAATTAGTATACATTCATTTCAAATCCTGAAGTGTCCTTTCAAAGTCAGGAATTGAACAACAAGCTGTCAATACAGGAAAAAATGTATGCCCGCCATACAATTTCGTACTGCGCAGCGACTGCGCTCGTACCAGAATTTGTATGAAGCATCGCGTTTTTTACGCCGAGTTGAAAGTATCTTTTGCTTTGGAAATTTGGACAGGCAGTTTCGGGAAGCCGATCTTTTTATACCATGTACCGTAGGTACAAAGGTATATTAATTTCGTGCAAATGTATGTAACAGGCAGAAGGAAGCATTTCCGACCCCATAAAGTATATATATTCTTGATCAGCATCAACAGCCAAATCGATATAGCCATGTCTGTCTGTCCGTCTGTATGAACGCCTAGATCTCAGCAACTATAAGAGCTAGAGCCACCAAATTCGGTATGTAGGTCGGAATGTTTTGCACGCAGATCAAGTTTGTTTCAGATTTCAAAATTTCCCTCCCACTCCCCCGCAAATCAATAAAAACGTTTTGCAGCCACAAATATTACCATTTCTTTTGGTGCATAGGCATGCATATGTAGAACATGTATCAATACTGAAAATCTGGTAAAGATCGGGTGAAAAACACAAAAGTTATTTACTTATCAGTGTGTTATCTATTTGGCAGCTAGCAACAGGTGCATCCCAAAAAACAACAACAAAACTGATGAGCGCAAGAAACTAACTCCCGTGCGCAAAAAAGAGAGAGGGGTTATCTCTATCTCTGTCTTGCACACGCAAGTGCATGAGATGGTGGTGGTTTTGCAAAGAGCGAATTTGTTTACATTTCTCTAATAGGCAAAAGTCGCGATCAGCTGATCAGCTGTGGTGTTCCCTTGTTACCGATTTTATTTATAATCGGGAGCTAATTCGAGCGGCGATATATTTTGGTACATGGTATATAACAGTCGTTCACGAACGACTGTAGCTTTCTTTCTTGTTTGAATATGATAAAGAACATATTCAAGAACAACACCTCATACGCCAAACACAAAATGCACCAAAATGCCATTTTTGACATTCCATCAAAGTTGAAAAATAGGTGAAAAATTAGTACTTTGGTAAAACAGGTATGCCAGCACGTGCAAAAAATATTATAATTTTATTCTACCTTGGTTTTATTAAGATTTGATGACCCTTTCGATAGAGACAATAGCCGGCATGGTCGGTTAAATTTTTTACCTAAAAATCGACCGCAAAGTCAGAATTTGTCTAAAAAACGACATTCCTTTTTTGCAACCCAATAGGATCCGGCCTTGCTCGTCGTCTTGGGGGGTGTTGTTTTTACCTGCACCGATTCAAGCACTGCTACCCTTTATTATTAAATAATTCGAAAATTGAGCGTGCTGCGACAAAAGAATGAGCAATACCAAAACCGGAAGAAGAGAACAGACGATTCGTGAAAACAGTTTAAGAAATAGGAAAGATGACGAGAAATTCAGAGATGCGAACCCACGGCTGTTATTGTTGTGCCCTCCCATCCTGCGATCACGCGCCTTAGAGCTAGGCTCTGGTGACCCCTTTGAATATTCCTACGCACACGAATACATCAGCTGAGTTCAGTTCACTTTAAATTTAAACATCCATGATTTATTCTTATTGTACAGGTTCTAACTAGAGGAGGTCCTAGAATAAGGAAAGATTGGAACATTGTCCCCCAGTAATTAATAGATTTAAAGAACTAGAATTTATACAATCGGCTAAAGTTTTCTTCAATGTTTATCATCCTATTAATAATGGCCACTCGCCACAGTATAGTTTACTAAAATTCCCTTTTATTAATGTTATCGACTTTAGTCGTATTCAAAATTTAGACTTCATTAATTCAATACTTTAAACTAAAATCTTTCAACTCTAATCAGAGTAGCTTTATAATTTATCGTTACGTTAGTCGAGGCAAGTTATCTTTACGAGACGTCTTACTTACTTCTTACTTTGGTTTCAACAACTCACTGTTCAATTTCTTATCCAACGACGAAGATCAATCTTCCGATGGTATAATCTGAAAGAAATGAGAGATTACGCGAGCCATTTGCTCGAGAAGGTATCCTAAAGGAATTTCCCTAACAACTCTCTTATTATCCATGTAGTTGCAGCTCTTGCCTTGACCTACGCAATTAAAGATATTACGTTGAAAGGATAAATTAAATGATAGTAACTAAAATGTACTTAATCAATTTTTAGGCAGATATATCTACATAGGAATTCAAATAAGGACAGGCTTCATGTCCATTTGTTGTTGTCCTGGCGACCGATTTATCAGGTCCCACTAAATAGACACCGCTCTGCTGGCCGACACGGAAAACCCTTCTCTGCTTGTCTCTGCTTGTCTTGTCTCGACAAGATTTCTCCACAAAACAATAAATCCGCTGCCTTGCGCGGCCACAACCACGCTCCAGTGGTACAATGCTGAGAATACTGGCAGAAATGCCTCACTTTAGCAACCTGCAAACAGTTTCAACATTAACCTCACTTCAGAAACTTGCCAAGTAATTTTGTTACTTTTGGCTTTGTCTATAATCCTCACGCAGTCGATCCGACAGCACTGCTGCCTTACACAGCCACACTCGGGCGACGATGATGGCAGAGAAGCCTCCCACAACAACCTGAGAATAATTTCCATTAATTTCAGTTTCCTAATTGGCCAAGCAATTTTTGTTACTTTGCCATTTGACTAGCAAACGAGAATTCTCCCGAGTTCATCGCTATCGCTTCCATCAAATACCCTGCTGCACACGCAGGCAGAGCAACTGGTGACTCCACACTAGACCACGAGGCGTTGTTAACTCCTTCAGCTTTGGCTTTCGGAGATTCACACGTCTGTATTCCAGCTCGCCAAGAAAAGAATAGGCCGAGATCGGCAAATGGCCGGCGGAACTTCGTGGCAAAGTAAACAGTGACAGGAGGCACGATTAACAAGACTAATTTCTGACTATCGATCTCTCTATCGATATCTATATATCTCTATCCATGTCATATTACCATATGCCGGTAACAATGTTAGATGGCAACACCATTACCAGTTCCTATACCATTATCGATATTTATTGGCGGTTATTTTAAACTGCCGCGGCAGACCGTTACACTGTCCTTACTTGCTCGAATAAAATTTGTCCCGTTGTCAAAGAAAATTTTTATGAGAATGCCACGCTGGTAACCAAACTGACGATATACATTCATAAATGCAGTGCGAGACAAGTCCTCTGCTATTCTTACATATATTGACAAATACGAATTATTTTCTTTATCGTGTTCCTACACTTAAATACCCAATATTTCATTCTAAGATTGGAAATTAATGGTACATTTTTTAAACGACTTAAGTTTCCAATTAACTAATATTAAGTTTCAGCCCAATATAAATACTTTGAGTTTGTATTCTTATAGTTTTAATATTGTTTCCTAGCTCGACTTATTTAAGCTAAACTAAACTAAACTAAATACAATGTTTAAATTTCTGTTTATGATAAGCCGAGCATTCTGGGCAATATTACAAAAATTAATCCAACATTTGCTGCAAGGGGTTGGGGAAACTCAAATAAAATGCAACCAGACCAATATAACTTAAATTTATTACAATATT
This sequence comes from Drosophila aff. chauvacae BK-2020, assembly GCA_018903765.1. NCBI lineage: Eukaryota > Metazoa > Arthropoda > Insecta > Diptera > Drosophilidae > Drosophila > Drosophila aff. chauvacae BK-2020. The sequence continues at coordinate 3,951,774 of JAEIGO010000024.1, read as the reverse complement.
AATGTAGTAGATATAAAAATTCAATTATATAAAAGAGAGAAAGAACAAAGGATATTCATTTCTAATTTCATATATATGAATACTAGTATATGTATATTATATAAAGTAAAATAAGCTGTATATAAAAGAAAAAGAAAACGAAAGATATTCATTATTAATTTCGTATAAATAAATATTATATATTCAAATCAATGCAATAGTGATATTTTGTAATATATGTATATCCAGCTCCACATCAGTTAATTAGTCCCATTTGATCTCCTAGTGCGATAAATCGGGGTCCGGGCAGCGGTTTCGTCAAAATATCTACCAGTTCGTTTTCTGTAGGAATATACTCAATGTAGGTTAACACGCATCCGTCCCTAAGAAAAAAAAACAAAACAGTCCCTTTGTGTCAATTTGACACAAGACGAAAATTGTCGAAAAACAGAATAAAATTTTTTTTTTTTGGGTTTTTTTTTGCTAAAATTATGTTTAACTAGCTGTACCCTGCCACGCTTCGCTGTGGCATAATGAGGTTGTAGGCATATCGAATGAGAAAGACAACAAAACATACGTGTTCAATACTTTTAATTTTGTAAAATTTGTGGATATACAATATTTTTGGTTTCTCCATTCTTAGCGTAAATGTACAGGCTATCAGGTTTACCAACACGGGAACACGCAACATACAATTGCCCGTGTGAAAAGCAATCCGCATCTGAATCTAAACCGCACAATTCCAAAGATTGACCTTGAGCTTTATTGATGGTGATTGCAAATGCAAATCGAATGGGAAACTGCAATCTTTTAAATGAAAAGGATGTATCCGTCGGAATCATGGGAATCCTAGGAATGAGGACATCTTCACCTTTGAAAGGCCCCGTCAATATTGTTGCTTCCACCACGTTGTTCATCATCTTCTTGACTGCAAGTCGCGTACCGTTGCAAAGTTTTGGCTGATTAATATTCCGCAGCATGATAATTGACACACCTATTTTTAGTTTCAGTAGGTGTGGTGGCATTCCAGGCAGATCAAGCGAATTCAAAAATTCTGTTGGGTAATTTACCGCTTCATCCGCTTCCACAACAGTGTCTATTGACTTATATGTAACTTCCTCAGTTTCTATGCTAGATTGAATTACATAATTAAGTTGGTGAACGTCTTTGTTCTTGGCGGCCAGGATAGCTCGTTCACTGAGCCAATCATGATTTTTATAATTACTTCGAATATTCGGAAATACTTTTTGAATTAGTTCTTCTTTCGACGTTACTAATTTACAAAAAGTGTTGGGTAATGAAATTTTTCTTGAAATCTCGTTGACTGGGATCTTTCCGTTCCCGATGTCCAGTAATTGTCGTGAGAATTCCTCGGCTGATTCATCGTTCTGCAACTGGACACGCATATTGGTCGTCAACTGCAATGGGCGAACATATCGCCACAATGTTGAATATTTGAGGCAAGCATTTATTTCATCCGCTGGAAAGACCTCGGACCACCCACATTTACCAACAAAATGCGAAGGAAGAAACATTCATCTTGATTAGGATGCACTGTATAGAGTCTACCAATTGTATGTTCTTTGAAAATACCAGGTTGTCCTTCGACGGGCTCCCCTCGTTTGCGTCGTACGAATACTATTTTTGTTACATTCCACGTGTAATAAGCGGGCACTTCTGAATACATAAGTGTTCTGGTGAAAGCGTCTTCCTGGCATAAGGTGAAGAAAGCAGTCAAAGTTGTAGGACGTGGATTGAGGGCTCGTTCTTGCACATTTGCGTCTGTGAAATAGACACGTTGGCCATTCTCTAAATGGATTGAAGTGAACGACAGCTGGACTGCGTTCATGCATGGGAAACGAAAAAATTCGCCATGCAGCCTCATTGCTGCTTATGTATCTTCCAGCCTCGTATTGTGAAATTTCATCGACAACTCTTACTGCATTCCTGTCATCATTTTTTGCTTGAACACCAAAAACTGCCATATCGCTGCCTTTATTCACGTACTTGCAGATGTATTTAATCGATTTCACGGAATTGCAATACTCGACGTTGATATGCGCTTTGAAGGTTTTTGACAACAGAGGCGAATATGGAACCACCCAACGATTGTCTACCTCAATATCTCCAATTCGCATGTGTACAGTTGCCGAAGTCCCACCATCTTCAGTTGATCGTCTCCAATACAAAGGATATCCATCATCTCCTGTTACCGTGTTGGCGGTCAATGCTCGAGGATATCGCTTAGAGCATTTTCCATCTACCATGCATGGTGAATTCGGATTTAGTGTACCGCAAGGTCCATGGATCATGTTCTTGATGACAACTGCATGCAAGTCCTTGTCGACGTCGGCCCGTGGAATCTCAGCGCATATCACATCATCGATTTCGTCTGTGGTGATTTTATTATAAAGCCAAATTAGGATGTGCGCATGTGGCAATCCTCGCTTTTGCCACTCTACGGAGTACATCCAGCACCGCACAGATCCAAATACTTCATGTTTCACAATGAAATCCAACAATGACTTGAGAATTCGTCTGAAAACACGGGCTGTGATGTCATGCCTATCCGCGGATGACTGTCCAGGAAATAAGAGCTTCACTATCTCGTCCCATGCTGGATTACATGTGAAGGTGATAAATAAGTCAGGACGGCCGTAATAACGAACATAGGCCATGGCATCTTGAGCATATTCCTGCATGTGACGTGGACTGCCTATGTATGAAGATGGCAAAATCGTTAGCTTTCCAACGTTGGCTGTATTTCCATCATTTACAACTGCATCCCGTAAATGAATATATTCTTCGGAGCGAAGTTTCGTCTGATTCAATCTGAGAAACAGCAAACGTTCTGTTTCAATTTTTGCATACATATCAACAATGTATTGATGAAACAACTGACGACATTTCAAGATATGATTGTCCTCGTTCGTCCGAACCATTAAACGGTATGCGTAAAAATTCATCGCGCTACACTTTTTATTGGTTTCTGCACCATTGACTGGATCCACCATCTTCACATTGAAGTGATATCCATCGGCACCATCCCAGAAGAGAAGTTGATACTGCAAAGCATCGTAACAACGGTGAGTTTCTGCCACTTTCATCAGTTGAGCGTTTCGTCGATGGAGTACAATATCTCGCGGTTGGAATTGATCACCGACTATGACAATTGCCACTTCGTCTATAGTTGGAGCATTATATCTCCTGACATGGTCTCCAGCGGGGGTTTTGTTTGCATGAATGACAATTTTGTGTGTATCCGAGGGCATCATGTCAATTGCCGTTTTGAACAAACGCACTAAATTGTTCTGTTCGTGAAGGAGCGCCTGTAGCTGCGAGACGATGGGCCTCCTTACGGCGGTATGTATTCCACAACGTGCATCGATTTCATCTCTATCATCACCGATGAAGTACATCTGAAGAAATTTATGTTCGGTATCCGGGAACGGGAGCAGGGCGCCAGCCATGTGATAGATTTGCCCTCTGATTTTGAAAGTTGGCATGAATTGGGTAGTCACAATGTCTGCACCAAAGGACGTCATTTGAAAGCAAGAATTATATTTCCTGATGTTCGAGAGGAAATGCTTCGATTCGGCAGTCGATCCAGCAAGGAGAGTCAGCAGTGGCTCCGGTGGTGGTTCAAGTTGATCTAATTTTACTTTTCCGCCAGCACAACACATGCCTTTCGCTTCATCATTAAATTTTAGAGCCTGGCAGTAAGTGCATACATGACGCATTTTGCCAATCACGACATGCGGACTGGAGCTATAATCAACAGCTGGATCATATCGAAATGCGAGACGATTGTACTGCAGATGATTATGAGCTGCTATCTGTACACGTGCTTCAGCAATCCTTACCCTCTCGCGTTCATTCCTTTGCGAGCGAACCAAATCCGTTTCTGCAGCACGCATCTGTCGACTTCGCAATCGCTGATCCTCAAGCCTTGCTGTACGGCTTTCTGCTGATTCCACGTTCACCCTCTGCCTTGATCTTAGTCGATCCGACGCACGCACCACTTCCCGCTCTTCCTCAGTCCTATTCGACGCCATTCTTTTCAGTTTTCTTGCATTGCTAGTACGACTACTCAAATTCGACTTTTTGGGAGGCATTTGTCGTTTGTGGCTGGAAAAAATCTTCTTCTATTTTTCATTTAAAACATTTGGTGTTTTTGAAGTTCTCAACCTATAGATGTAAAATCCATGAAAGATAGGTTAAAAGTGTAAAAACTAGATAAACTCTTTTAACCTATCTCGCATGGTTTTCAACCTACAATGACGAACACCATGAGAGATAGGACAAAAAGTCATAGTATTAAAAATTTCCGACTTTGAAAGGCTTTGACTTTTTTGTCCTATCTCTCACGGTTTTCAAACTACAACTATAAAAACCATGCGAGATAGGTTAAAAGAGTTTATCTAGTTTTTTAGGTTGAAAACCATGCGAGATAGGTTAAAAGAGTTCATATAATTTTTCTTCCGCCTTTCGAAGACGGAAATTTGTAATAATATGATTTTTTGTCCTATTTCGCATGCTTTTCAGTGTTCAAGGTTAGTTTAAAGGTTAAATAACAAACTGTACTTACAGTGGCAAACAGCAAAGCGAAAATCACGCGAAAACACCTTATTGGAGATATAGCTTCCTGAAAAAAAAAAAATTATTATTAATATTAAGAGTCAAATTTTAGGCAAATAAATGCACTTAGAACACTATAAAACGACACATGGCCGATACTTACTTATGGAAAACGTTCCTGCAGGGACCTCACACACAGTATTTCACTTAATAATTGTTTTTTATTCACTTTTTCTCAATTCAATGCGGAACGTGAAGCTGCCTACCACGTGGTTGACATGTGACTGCGGTCGCCATGGGCTGGCCTGGCGAGGGTTGCCCACGGCGCCAGCCGATGGCGCTACAGTCGATGCACGGAGAGTCGCTATAAAATCAATTTTATTCGCGACCACGGGTAAAATATTGATATAAAAAGGATCTGATGTTCTTGCTGACACCTTACTTTATATTGTCTCAAAATTTGGGCTCTAACAGTTCAGAACTTTTCGAATGCATAGGGTTCGGATCCCCCAACAGAGCATTTTTATATATATAGATTTGTATTAGTACTGTAACTGACTTAATTTGAAATGTATCAAAGGAACATTGTAAAAACAGTTTGCCCATTTATAGAAACTTTAACACCTCCTGCCGAAAATACAATTTCCATGCCAGCATCTTGCATTTTCTGAACAGAAAGTAAATTCTGAGGTATATGTTCGCAGAGCAATACATTCTCAATAGTGATCTTTAATTGATAGTCACTCTGGACTTCCATGATACCCTGTTGCATGTATATATTCATCACATTTGGCAACGTCGATTTCGATTGGTGGGTCCAACTCGGTGCAATTAATTAAAAGGTTTCTATCATTTATCACATGATCAGAAGCAAACGAATCCAAAATTAGAAAAGTATCATTTGTTAATTTTTGCTTTTCAGCATAAAAGCAAAACCATTATCCGACTGTGCTAGCTTCCCATTTTCTTTGTTCTTATTATTATAATTATTATGGGTTTGAAGCCTTTTAAACACGAAGCAATCCTTCTTTATATGTCCAATTTTATTACAGTGATGACATTTTATATTGATACTAGAGGGCCCGCTATTGCATCCTCGCTTTGATCGGATGCAGATCCACACTTAAAATGTTGTATTAAATTTCGCTTTGAAGTCAGCGCACTGAATGAGAAATAAAGATTCTTTGAAGTCGAATGACAAATTTAAAATGAGGCAAGGCCTACTCTAAGCCTTAGACAAATATCAATATTATCCCATTAATATTATTTTTTTAAATTTATGTGTTTTATTTTTTAAAATAAGTTGCAGGTGGAATTAGAAAATTAAAATACCCATACGAATCTGGAATTTTTTTTTCTGATTTTTAAAAAAAACTTCAAGTCTCTAAGACATGTGGTTTGGCCATGGCTGTGATATATCAGTCAGTCAGTCAGTCAGTTAGGACAAAGCTTTTTATACATATATATAGATTGTTTTTATTTTTACAGATGTTTGAATTTATTTTACCATTTCTCACAGCGTGTAACACTTTAAACATGTATCTTCCTTTACACTTCTTGATTTGATTTCCTGATCTACTAGTCGATTTTTCACAAATGCTAACGTTAGGTTTTCTTGAAATAAAGTCTCCACTGCAGTTATAATTCTGTCGTAGGAAGAAGGGAGAGTTAATAGAAGATGGGACACCTTGTCAATTTCAACAGTAAAAAGATCATCAAATATTTTAAAATGGAGAAGAATTAGGTTTAAACTTCAATAATAACAAGAAAGGAAGCTAACTTCGGCATGCCGAAGTTTAAATACCCTTGCAGTAAGTAGAAGAAGAAGAAGAAAAATGTTCTGACTTTCCGCTTTCTCGGGTACTGACATAAAGTAAATGTTGCGGGCGAAAAATGTTGCTAGCGAAAAAATGATGCTAGCCAAAAAAATGTTGCGAACAAACTAAATGAATTGATATATATATTCCTATGGCAGCTATATGATATAGTGGTCCGATTTGAATAAAATTAAAACCGAAATTCTGGAATAATATAAAATGGCCATATCTCAAATTATATGAAAATATATTGAAAATTGGCATAGTTAAAATTTTGTTTCTAAAAAAATTCCGATTGTTCCTGTGGCAGCTATATGATATAGTTGTCCGATCCGGCCCGTTCCGAGAGTGAGAGCATATAGAAGACTATCTGCAAAGTTTCATTCAGATAGCTTCAAAACTGAGGGACTAGTTTGCGTAGAAACGGACAGACGGACAGACGGACATGGCTAGATCGACTCGGCTGTTGATGCTGATCAAGAATATATATACTTTATAGGGTCGGAAATGTCTCCTTCACTGCGTTGCACACTTCTGACTAAAATTATAATACCCTGCCAGGGTATAAAAATTGGTTTCTAATTGAAAGCTGAGACGCTAAACTTTTGCGCTCAAATAAGAAACGAATTCTATTATCATGCTTTTGGCAACTTTTTCTGCTTTTTATACCCTTGCAGGGTATTATAATTTTTTTTTCAGCAAGGCTTGAGGATCAGCGATTTCGAAGTCGACAGATGCGTGCTGCAGAAACGGATTTGGTTCGCTCGCAAAGGAATGAACGCGAGAGGGTAAGGATTGCTGAAGCACGTGTACAGATAGCAGCTCATAATCATCTGCAGTACAATCGTCTCGCATTTCGATATGATCCAGCTGTTGATTATAGCTCCAGTCCGCATGTCGTGATTGGCAAAATGCGTCATGTATGCACTTACTGCCAGGCTCTAAAATTTAATGATGAAGCGAAAGGCATGTGTTGTGCTGGCGGAAAAGTAAAATTAGATCAACTTGAACCACCACCGGAGCCACTGCTGACTCTCCTTGCTGGATCGACTGCCGAATCGAAGCATTTCCTCTCGAACATCAGGAAATATAATTCTTGCTTTCAAATGACGTCCTTTGGTGCAGACATTGTTACTACCCAATTCATGCCAACTTTCAAAATCAGAGGGCAAATCTATCACATGGCTGGCGCCCTGCTCCCGTTCCCGGATACCGAACATAAATTTCTTCAGATGTACTTCATCGGTGATGATAGAGATGAAATCGATGCACGTTGTGGAATACATACCGCCGTAAGGAGGCCCATCGTCTCGCAGCTACAGGCGCTCCTTCACGAACAGAACAATTTAGTGCGTTTGTTCAAAACGGCAATTGACATGATGCCCTCGGATACACACAAAATTGTCATTCATGCAGACAAAACGCCCGCTGGAGAACATGTCAGGAGATATAATGCTCCAACTATAGACGAAGTGGCAATTGTCATAGTCGGTGATCAATTCCAACCGCGAGATATTGTACTCCATCGACGAAACGCTCAACTGATGAAAGTGGCAGAAACTCACCGTTGTTACGATGCTTTGCAGTATCAACTTCTCTTCTGGGATGGTGCCGATGGATATCACTTCAATGTGAAGATGGTGGATCCAGTCAATGGTGCAGAAACCAATAAAAAGTGTAGCGCGATGAATTTTTACGCATACCGTTTAATGGTTCGGACGAACGAGGACAATCATATCTTGAAATGTCGTCAGTTGTTTCATCAATACATTGTTGATATGTATGCAAAAATTGAAACAGAACGTTTGCTGTTTCTCAGATTGAATCAGACGAAACTTCGCTCCGAAGAATATATTCATTTACGGGATGCAGTTGTAAATGATGGAAATACAGCCAACGTTGGAAAGCTAACGATTTTGCCATCTTCATACATAGGCAGTCCACGTCACATGCAGGAATATGCTCAAGATGCCATGGCCTATGTTCGTTATTACGGCCGTCCTGACTTATTTATCACCTTCACATGTAATCCAGCATGGGACGAGATAGTGAAGCTCTTATTTCCTGGACAGTCATCCGCGGATAGGCATGACATCACAACCCGTGTTTTCAGACGAATTCTCAAGTCATTGTTGGATTTCATTGTGAAACATGAAGTATTTGGATCTGTGCGGTGCTGGATGTACTCCGTAGAGTGGCAAAAGCGAGGATTGCCACATGCGCACATCCTAATTTGGCTTTATAATAAAATCACCACAGACGAAATCGATGATGTGATATGCGCTGAGATTCCACGGGCCGACGTCGACAAGGACTTGCATGCAGTTGTCATCAAGAACATGATCCATGGACCTTGCGGTACACTAAATCCGAATTCACCATGCATGGTAGATGGAAAATGCTCTAAGCGATATCCTCGAGTATTGACCGCCAACACGGTAACAGGAGATGATGGATATCCTTTGTATTGGAGACGATCAACTGAAGATGGTGGGACTTCGGCAACTGTACACATGCGAATTGGAGATATTGAGGTAGACAATCGTTGGGTGGTTCCATATTCGCCTCTGTTGTCAAAAACCTTCAAAGCGCATATCAACGTCGAGTATTGCAATTCCGTGAAATCGATTAAATACATCTGCAAGTACGTGAATAAAGGCAGCGATATGGCAGTTTTTGGTGTTCAAGCAAAAAATGATGACAGGAATGCAGTAAGAGTTGTCGATGAAATTTCACAATACGAGGCTGGAAGATACATAAGCAGCAATGAGGCTGCATGGCGAATTTTTTCGTTTCCCATGCATGAACGCAGTCCAGCTGTCGTTCACTTCAATCCATTTAGAGAATGGCCAACGTGTCTATTTCACAGACGCAAATGTGCAAGAACGAGCCCTCAATCCACGTCCTACAACTTTGACTGCTTTCTTCACCTTATGCCAGGAAGACGCTTTCACCAGAACACTTATGTATTCAGAAGTGCCCGCTTATTACACGTGGAATGTAACAAAAATAGTATTCGTACGACGCAAACGAGGGGAGCCCGTCGAAGGACAACCTGGTATTTTCAAAGAACATACAATTGGTAGACTCTATACAGTGCATCCTAATCAAGATGAATGTTTCTTCCTTCGCATTTTGTTGGTAAATGTGGGTGGTCCGAGGTCTTTCCAGCGGATGAAATAAATGCTTGCCTCAAATATTCAACATTGTGGCGATATGTTCGCCCATTGCAGTTGACGACCAATATGCGTGTCCAGTTGCAGAACGATGAATCAGCCGAGGAATTCTCACGACAATTACTGGACATCGGGAACGGAAAGATCCCAGTCAACGAGATTTCAAGAAAAAATTTCATTACCCAACACTTTTTGTAAATTAGTAACGTCGAAAGAAGAACTAATTCAAAAAGTATTTCCGAATATTCGAAGTAATTATAAAAATCATGATTGGCTCAGTGAACGAGCTATCCTGGCCGCCAAGAACAAAGACGTTCATCAACTTAATTATGTAATTCAATCTAGCATAGAAACTGAGGAAGTTACATATAAGTCAATAGACACTGTTGTGGAAGCGGATGAAGCGGTAAATTACCCAACCGAATTTTTGAATTCGCTTGATCTGCCTGGAATGCCACCACACCTACTGAAACTAAAAATAGGTGTGCCGATTATCATGCTGCGGAATATTAATCAGCCAAAACTTTGCAACGGTACGCGACTTGCAGTCAAGAAGATGATGAACAACGTGGTGGAAGCAACAATATTGACGGGGCCTTTCAAAGGTGAAGATGTCCTCATTCCTAGGATTCCCATGATTCCGACGGATACATCCTTTTCATTTAAAAGATTGCAGTTTCCCATTCGATTTGCATTTGCAATCACCATCAATAAAGCTCAAGGTCAATCTTTGGAATTGTGCGGTTTAGATTCAGATGCGGATTGCTTTTCACACGGGCAATTGTATGTTGCGTGTTCCCGTGTTGGTAAACCTGATAGCCTGTACATTTACGCTAAGAATGGAGAAACCAAAAATATTATATATCCACAGGTTTTACAAAATTTAAAGTATTGAACACGTATGTTTTGTTGTCTTTCTCATTCGATATGCCTACAACCTCATTATGCCACAGCGAAGCGTGGCAGAGTACAGCTAGTAAAGTATATATATTCTTGATCAGCATCAACAGCCGAGTCGATCTAGCCATGTCCGTCTGACCGTCTGTCCGTTTCTACGCAAACTAGTCCCTCAGTTTTGAAGCTATCTGAATGAAACTTTGCACATATGTATGCTTCTATATGCTCTCACTACTATATATGTCGGAACGAGCCGGATCGGACGACTATATCATATAGCTGCCATAGGAACAATCGGAAAATTTGTAGGAAAAAAATTATAACTTAGGCAATTTTTAACATATTTTCATGAAATTTCAGACATGGCCATTTTGTAATATTTTAGAATTTTAATTTGATCAAAATCGGACCACTATATCATATAGCTGCCATAGAAATATATATATAAATTCATTTAGTTTTTTTTTGCAACATTTTCGTTCGCAACATTTTTCGCTCGCAACATTTATGTCAGTACCCGAGAAAACGAAAAAGTCTGACTTACTTACTGCAAGGGTATTTAAACTTCGGTATGCCGAAGTTAGCTTTCTTTCTTGTTTCCATATGATCTGTTTCTTTAGTTGGTTTTTCTTTTTCGATTACGCAAAGAACATATCAGGTGTACAACTTTGCTTCCGCCGTTTTTTTCCAAAATTAAAAGCTTTATTGCGAAAAAGTGCTTACAGATGTATTATTCAGTATTGTCCGTCGCTAGCGACAACTTTCTCCCATCTTTCCGGCAATTTTCGGATCCCGGATCGAAAAAGGAGCCCTCTTTTGACGCTATCCATGAAGCAATCCAATTTTCCAATTCTTCGAAGGTTTGAAAATGTTGATCTGCCAGGCCGTGTGCCATCGAACGGAATAGGTGGAAGTCAGAAGGGGCGACATCTGGGGAATACGGCGGGTGGGGCAAGACTTCCCATTTCAGCGTTTCCAGGTACTTTTTGACCACTTTTGCGACGTGAGGCCGAGCATTGTCGTGTAGGAGGATGACTTTTTCATGTCGCTCTTGATATTGTGGCCGCTTTTCTTTTAACGCGCGACTAAGGCGCATCAGTTGCGTTCGGTAACGATCTCCTGTGATGGTTTCACTCGGTTTTAAGACTTCGTAGTAAATTACACCGAGCTGATCCCACCAAATACAAAGCATAACCTTGGCGCCATGAATATTCGGTTTTGCCGTCGACGAAGAAGCATGCCCGGGCTTTCCCCATGATTTTCTGCGTTTAGGATTATCGTATCGAACCCACTTTTCATCACCGGTTACGATTCGATGTAAAAACCCCTTACGATTTTGTCTTTGAAGCAGTTGCTCACATAAACATAATAATTTTCCGACAATAACTTTGACTCTGAATTTCCAGATTGAATAGTTTTTGCCATCAAAAGGCTTTATATTTCTTTAAATTTTCTCCCTTTTTCTTATACATTGAAATAATGGTTTGATACCAAAATGTTAAAGTTCATTAAATAGTAATCAAACAAACTTAAAATTCAGCACAGTTCTAAGAAAAATGAAATTTCTTGGAAATTCCCTTTTCTCCTCCTCGCGCACAAGCACAGTGTGTTAAATTGCAGTTTCACTTAAAATTTTTAAATGTAATACTGGTGACTGGGCCCAGAACCTTTTAAGTTCCAGCCCAATTTAAACACAACACTTTGATTTTGTATTCTTGTAGTTTTAATATTGTTTCCTATCTCGACTTATCTGCTTGAAGATCTTTGAACGAAAGGAAAGAAACTCTTAGAGAACAAGCTCAAGTGAGCAGATATAAGAGCGCAAGTATGAGGAATCAAAACCATGAGTTATTCACCACACAGCTGTGTTTAATTTGCATTCCTCATTTAATAGAGATAATCTTTGGGGGTTGTAACCCCCCCATGAAGAATTTGTCCACATACATTTTTATAAACAATACAGCACTTACTATATACAAGTGCAAATAACTTGACAATTCATACTTAATTGTCAGAATTTGGTTTTCAGTGCCAATATTTTGAAATATGGACAGCAATTAAAATTGAAAAAAAAAATTATTTCGATATTATGTTCAAAATTTGTGGTTAAAACCCCCCCTTGGAAGATTCCTGCGCACGGGCCTGAGTCAATGTCATCTGCTCCGCCCAAGTAGCCATCCACATTGTGTTTTATAATAACAAATTGACATCCTTTGGAAGTCATTTGCGTTGTGATTCCTAATTTTTGCGCAATTCTCGGACTGCATTTGGATCCAAAAAATAGAACTTAGATTTCATATACATCTGTCACCTGTCTCCTCGACATAGAATTCGTTAAACGTGTCTGGCTGTCTGAGGTACTTGAATTTGCAAAAACTTTTTTTATCCAACAAAAACTATTTTATTTTCTCTGAAATTCATGAGCACGGAAGATAATTCTTCCACTTACTGCAAGGGTATTTAAACTTCGGCTTGCCGAGAAAAAATTTGTTTTCTTTAAAATGTATTCTTTTTATGTTCTTAATAAATTAAATATGCACTATATTAGCGTTTTCAGAGAAAACAAACGAAAAGTATTTTTCGAAATTGGATAAAAATTGTAGAAAACTTCCTCAAAAAACATTAATTTTCGAATATTAAATTTACTATTTATAACACCATATAGTATGACCACTTAATCGAAAGGTACTAAAATTACATTTCATTTCCTAAAAATGGGAAAACTCAGCGAAATATTGCCGAAATGGTCAATCTGAGCCCAAGTAGTGTCCAATACATCATCCAACGCTTCGTTCGGGAAAACCGTGTGGCGTATAAAGGCCGAAATGCGCCGAACAAAACTTTTACCGAGCTTGAGGAAAGGCGAATTTTCCGGAAAATCAAAAATAATCCCAAGATTTCGGACCCAAAACTAACCGTGGATGTCGAGAATAAAATCCGCCGCGTACTGCGGGAACACAATTTTAGTGGCCGAGTAGCCCAAAAAAAGCCATTCATAAGCAAGAAGCACCAGAAGTGCAGGCTTAAATTTGCCAAGGATCATGTAAAACATCAGTCAACATTCTGGAATGAAGTTTTTTTTCGCAGACGAGTCTAAGTTTAACATTTTCGGTCGGACGGAATGCAGTACGTTTGGCGTCAACCCAATACCGAGTTTGAGAACAAAAATCTTAAGCCTACGGTCAAGCACGGTGGCGGTAGTGTTATGGTTTGGGCATGCATGGCAGCATCTGGCGTTAAAAACCTCGTGGTCATTAAGGGAAATATGGACAAAAATATGTACATACCTCCAACTTTTGAAGGATAACTTGATCCAGAGCGCCGAGAAATTGGGCATAAAGGAGAATTTTCGGTTTCATCAGGATAATGGCCCGTATCACAAATCGGCTCTTGTACAGACCTGATTGATATGGAACAGCCACATCAAATGCTGAATCCACCTGCCCAGTCACCAGACCTAAACGTAATCTAGAATTTGTGGGCAATTTTGGATCTGGCTATCCGCAAGAATGGGCCAAGATCCCGAAAGAGACCACCCAAAAATTGGAAGCGAAGCAAAGCGAAACGAAGCGAGAAGCTATGAGCAAAGCGAGAAGATGACAGAGTGAGAGCTTTACGAGAAAAGAGCTACATTGCTTTCTTTTAGTTATTAATGTGAACGTGATGGATTCGGACGAGGAATTTTTCGCATCAAGCGCAACTATTAAGTTTCCCAGTCGGACTTTGCTTCACTCTGTAACGAATTACAGAGTTGGCCTAGATGTTGTCGAGATGCGAGGGGGGCGCACGCGGAAAAATCCGGCTGCGGCTCGTCGGCAAGTGGGGTGGTGATCTTGCCCTCCTGCATCTGGCCTTCTGCCATTCTTGAGAAATCAATTTGCGTGCTGCGACGAGAATAAGGGGGGTGAAGGCGTACCCTCACTACATATAACCAAACGGACAGAATTTGTACCCCGAATCTCCTAACGATCCTCTGGTGACATGAGGAGTCAAAGCCCTCCCTACCTTGGCCATTCGGAACCTATAATTATCCTACTCATTGAATGGCCCCTTTGCTGCTAAAAGTTCCTACAGGGGAGTCATCCTAGGTGAGGCAATAAAAGATTAAATTAGAACATTATAAAAATATATTAAAATTCTAGACAAACGTTCTTAAAGCTAGGAGACATTGAATAACAATACATAAAGATAAATAAAATAATCCTAACAATTAAACGATAAATCCATTATGAACATAAAAAAATTCTGATGGAAGCAAAATCTGTCTGCGATCAGCAGCGGCGAAATTGGTAAATAAAAGCAAGTTTAAAAGCAACAAAAAATAATTGTGCAAGCTGAAAGCTTTCGCTCAGCGCTCTTTAGTTGGTGCAAAAACAAAGTGCTATGCCTTAGAATTGGCTTCGGATTAGAAAATTTGACGACATAGGTGGGATTAGACGGGACAGTGGGACAAGTCCCTGTTTTAGGCGGACGCCGTATATAGCATTAATTTTTCCTTTTATTAGTCGACCTTAGCGTGTGGTCTTGACCTTTAGTTAAACTCACTCTTTATATTTATGGGGAATCCATCGACGAAAGCGCTTCCGACGATAATGCCGCAAATCTGTGGAGTCAAAAAAAAAGAATATTCGCCCATACAAATGCACTGGGCCCACCGTGCCCCGCTTATCTCGCTCGCACTATGGCCTCAATTTCCTAATTCGTCTTTCCACACAAAAAAACAACACCAAAAATTTACCGAACATTGCACACAATTATTCTTCTCTGCCTTCGTTTTGAACGTTATGCTTTCACCGACATAATTCTAATTTTCTTTGCACAAAAAAACTAACACTAAAATTAAAAACTATTTTTTTTGTAATTTACTGCTGCGGCTTAAGCATCTAGCGCGATGCGGATTTTTCTTCTGCGGCTACTAGCGGGACACTTTTAGTCGGATTTTAAATGCGAGCTAAATTACCAACATTATCGGCGGAGACTAAAGGGGTCATTATTAGTTGTTTGTCATTTATGCTGCTACAAAGCTTTTTGCCCTCGATCGGCGACTTCGATTGGGGAGCGAAACTTGGGCCCAATTCACCAAAACTAGCACCAGAAAATTAATGCATAAAACTGATTTTTATTTTTCTCGCCGGGGATGACCTGTGTCCGGCCAAGTGGGCAAGTCGGTTCCTCCAGCCTTAGTTGAAGTACTTTCAGAGAACTGCCGGGTTGTGTTCATCGGCTAGTTTCCCGCCACGCAAGCGCCAAAAGGGCGGTCTGCCGCCGCGTCGCAAATTCGCAAATAAGCGCCAAATCTAAACGCAACACCAACCGTTAGCTGGCGGCAGCCAATAAAAATTATTAGTACCGCTTACCCAGGCAGTGGATCTAGCGCTGGTTTTCTTTTCGTAGTCAGTCTCACAAGAACTTCAGTTGATGGCCAAATTTTGATGAGAAGCACTTTTATTTTTGCGGGCATAAAAATGATAAATTTTTCCCTTAAGCACTTCCCTTCGAGTGGATTTAAAGTTGACTTTTCTCGCTGACCAGAAAAAATGGAATGGCTTAACCTGGCTGACCGATCTTCGTTTGACCCTCTTCGGCCCGCCTCGGCTATCTTTTCACCACTTATCCAGAGAGATGACAGTTTGCCACTGTTGCCTCTTACTCCGAACCCTTTGCAGGTCGCCCTCCCCCTTTCGGGTTCCGCCGTCTAATACGCGATGGCGCTCGCCAATGAACTCTCAAATCTAGATGGCGCTAGCCGCGTCTGCCACAAGCGTTACAAATGCCCCCCGCACAAGATCAGTCTTGGGGGTGACACTCCCAAGGCTGATAAAACACAGCTTGGGGCAGCTTATTGTTCATGTCCTTGGCATGATATCTGCCAACAAGATGACCCTGCAGATCCTCCAACTCGTAGTACGCATTTCCAACCCTTTTCCTCACCCTGGCCTTCACATAGCTTGGACCTAACTTGGCGTTGTATCCCGCTTGGAAGTTGCTTTGCCTAAAATTCCTGCGAAACACCTCCTGTCCAACGCTATAGGATACTTCCCTGGAACGAAGATTATAGAGCCGCTCGTTTTTCTCATTCTGCTTCTTCATAATATCCTTAGCTTTGCTCCGAACCAACTCCAAGGAATCCTCTTTAGAAAAAGCCAACGATCGATCCTCGAGCAAACCTAACGCTCTCAACAACTTATAGGTCGATCCCGATCCTACAAACTGCTGGCCAAATACCATATAGTAGGGCGTCGTCCCCAGACTGGAGTGCACGGACGACCTTAAGGCACAACAGATGCTACTTAATTCTTCATCCCAATTCTTTTGATCGGGCCTAACATAGGAACGGATAGCAGCTATGACCGATCTATTAACTCGCTCCGAGGCGTTCGCCTGAGGCGAGTAAACTGCTGTGAGCGTATGGCAGACTTTGTACTCTCGTAGGAACTTTTGGAAAGCGTCAGACCTGAATTGGGACCCGTTGTCTGAAATAATGGTTTCAGGCACCCCAAATGTGTGGAAAAGGTCTTGCTGAAGGTACTTAATGATGACATCCACCGCCAACTTCTTAACTGCTTTTAAGAATACAAATTTTGAATAATGGTCCAACACAATGAAGATGCCACTATTACCACTTTTAGAGCGCGGATACGGACCCAAAAAGTCTATGTATAGCCGTTGAAAGAAACGCTCTGATTCTGGAGGCACACCTATAGGCGGTCTCTGTACCGTATTCGGGGCTTTTGTCGTCTTACAGATTTCGCAAGCTAACACATAAGACTTCACGTCATTTATTAGTCCTGGCCAGTAATAGTATCTACGGACTCTCTCCAAAGTCTTATGAATCCCCCCGTGAGAGGCCATAGGGTGATCGTGAGCATTCTTCAGGACCTCCTCGATCAAACCCTTTGGAACCCATAATTTCCAGATAAACTGATCATGAAGAGAATCCCCCGTGGCATGTTCTGTCCTTTTATAGACCAAATCATCTACTGTTTTGACGTCAGGCAACTTATCAATATTAGCCTTCATCTTGTCTAACAACTCTACATATTCCGGGGATTTAAATTCTTCCGCATCCATGTTTATAGTGAGTCCATGGCTTACGTCTAATGCAGCCAGACTTTCCTCATTCACTCGCGATAACGCATCTGGAACTACATTTAACCTGCCACTACGATGTTCAATCTTGAAATTAAATCCCTGCAGTTTAAGAGCCCATCGGGCCAAACGAGAATGTAAGTCTGTTTGCGTCATTAACCATTTTAGAGATGCATGGTCCGTTATGACAGTAAACTCGTGTCCTTCTATATATGCCCTAAATCGATTAATGCACACGATTGCCGCCAAACATTCTTGCTCTGTCACAGAATAATTTTGTTGAGCTTTGTTTAATTTCTTTGACACGAATGCAATTGGGTATTCGTCGCCTTCAGCAGTTTTCTGTACCAAGACCCCTCCGACTCCCGTTTTGCTGGCGTCGCACTGCACAAAAAACGGTTTGGTGAAGTCTGGACTGCGGAGAACAGGGGCCGAGCATAACACCTTTTTCAACTCCTCAAACGCCTGCCTCCCTTCGTTCGTCATCGCAAACTTTTGCCTTGGCTTTAGGAGATCTGTCAGTGGTGCTGCTACTGATGCGAAATTGTGAACAAACTTCCTATACCAGCCCACCATGCCCAAAAATCTTCGAAGACTTTTCAGCGAGTTTGGCAAAGGAAAATCGGCCATGGCTGATATCTTTTCGGGATCTGTTCTTATTACACCCTCTCCTACGATATGCCCAAGGTATCTCACAGATCGCATACAGAACTTGCTCTTTTCTACATTAAGGGTCAGCCCTGCTGCTTTCACGTGTCCCGCCACAATGTCTAATACTTTTAGATGGGACTCAAAACTGTCTGAAACGACGAGTAAATCATCCAAGTACACAAAGACTTCGTTCCGAAGGTCTGCTGGGATGACTTTATCCATCAAACGCGTCATTGTCTGTGAAGCGTTTGTGAGCCCGAAAGGCATGACTTTGTACTGGTAAAGAGGCTTCCCAGGAATGGTAAACGCCGTCTTATCTCGGGAACCCGGATCTAGAGGTACCTGCCAATATGCATCCTTAAGGTCCAGACTGGAAATGAACATTGCCTTCGGAAGTCGACCCAGAATGCCATCAATCTGTGGAAGAGGATAAGCATCCTTCCTCGTGACCTCATTCACCTTCCTGCTATCTAGGCAAAGGCGAACTTTACCAGGCTTTTGGACTAGCACTACCGGTGATGACCATGCACTATCCGACTCTTCGATCACCCCAAGCTTTAACATTCTATCTATTTCCGCATACAACAACTTTTCTATGGCTGGAGACACTGGAAAATGCCGCTGTTTCACAGGCTTAGCATCCCCAACGTCTATTGTATGAGACAACAGTGAAGTTTTTCCCAAACCTGACACGGCAAAAGAAGGAAATTTGTTCTTAACTTTATCTAAATCTGCACATTGCTGAGCAGAAAGATCATGCGTTGCAGCTACAATCTCAGAGATTTGCATCTCCGTTGGCAGCAACTCGAACTTGGTCCAAAAATCTATGCCTAAGTACAAGTCTTGACTGAGCGATGGAATCAAATGAAACTCTAATTCTAATTCCTTATCTTTATACTTAATAAGAGTCTTAATCCTACCAACTACCTCTTGCCTTTTTCCATCCGCCGTGCTCACCGAGGAGGAAACTCATTTAAATGGAACTTGACTCCTTATCACCTGCCGAGCTAGATTTCCGCCTATCACGTTTACTGCAGCCCCCGTATCTAACAACCCCATTATTAAACGGTCGAGAATCCAGACTTCGGCGTAAGGACGATTGTCTTTCTCTTTATAACGGATGGTGTTGATAGTTTTGAAAGATTTCCAATAATCTCTCATGCGTTTTGCCTTCCTGGAGTTAGATTTTTGCCGCTTCATATTCTGTCTGACTCCTAAACTATTTATTTTCGAATTTATTGAATTTGGCCAAACAGATATTCGGCTAGAGGTAGACTGTGGGACTGGAGAACTGAGCTTTTCGACTAACACAGAAGGACTACAAAAATTTATTGGTTTGCTTCGGGATTCGTCGGGCGCGGGCTTTGGACACACTGCTGACGAGGCTGTGTGTTCCCTTTGGAGTTTTTTAAACACTTAGCGCACGAAGGTTTGTAGGTATTCGGCTTGCCACAGCCATAACAGAAAATCTTTCTCTTCCCGTCGCAGTCTTGATACCGATGCCCTTCCTTGTGGCAATTCCAACAAAGTAAGGCCATTGCACCAATTTCTGCGTCACCTTCAAGGTCAGAAAACTCGGAAGCATCGTCTGACAAGGGTTCTAGGAACTCTGCCACTTGTTTCCGAAATGGTGTCACCTTCTGATACGTATGGTTGCGTTTAACGTCATCCAAAAACGTTCTCTCCGCCTACAAATTTCCCTGAGCTGGCCGACCGAAGTTATTTGTACGTTGAGCAGCTCATGACGGATTTCCGGACGCAAATTCCTAAGTAGAATCTCCACCGTTGACTTTTCTGAAAGAGGCACTTCTAATGCATCCATGAGTGAAACAATGGCCTCATAAAAGACATCGAAGCCTTCCTTTTCCCTTTGCTTCCTATCACGAATGGCCTCCCTAATATCTACATCGGTTCGCGTATCCCTATATTGCTTTCGAAGAGCCTGACAGAGCAGATCCCAACGAAGAACAGGAGCTGTCTTGTGGAATCGCCAGTAAAAATCTCGGACTTTTCCATCGAACAGGAGGCTAGCATTTCCACATAGTAACGAAAAAATCCCTTCCAAGGTCTGGTGAGTCAACGCCTCGACTCGGTAGATAAAATTGTCCACGCTAATACCTTCCGAACTACCATTGAAACGGAGCTTCCAGCTGTTGAGGATGTGGCCAACTTTATCTGGTCGATTAACTAAGTCCGAACCTATGCTGCCTTGCGAAAATCTAAAGTTTTGCGCAGAGCCCTCTGAGCCTCGGCTAGGTGGCCTGTCCGACTGTAGCAAATTAATATTCTCATTTGTTTCTTTGGGTGGTAAATTTGCCTCTAATATTCGCGACATTTGCTGAGTCAGCTGCGTAAGCAATTCGTCTCGCATCCCTTGTACTGCTTGGGCCACGATGCTGGTAATGTCTGCTTCTGAGCGGTTCTCAGCTGGCTTGCCACTAGGCGCTAGTGAATCCTTGGGTTTGGTCCCAGAAGGACCCTGGAATGCAATGACCCCACAAGTCGGACATTCCTTATGAAGTTTAGAATTTGGGGTGATGCAGTTCTTATGAAATTCGTCGCCACATTTTAATTTATAAGTGGGGGATATGGAAAGATCTTTATCGCAAAGCTTACATTTGGGTACGCTTTCTGCGTCTTCTCTTTCTATCTCACTCATGATTAATTCTTTGGCAAACGCTAGGCGGCAACAATAAACAAAATCTTCCAACTACGGCACAGTAAAACAAAAATATGAGCTACCAAGAAAAAAAACTGAAAACTAACGCAAATACAAAAGATAAAAACTAACTCCTAAATTTAAAGCTTAAGAACAAAACTATATTTTCTAGATATATTTGAGCTTTCTATTTATCCGTCTTTCTCTTCTCATTCACTCGATTTTAACTGCGGTCAACGACCTCGAGAAGCTGCACAGCTGATCAGCACTCTTATTTTCTCTCTTTAATTCTTTCGTATTCAGTGCGGTCAATGACCTTAAGAATTGAACAGCTGATTAGCTCGCCCTTCTCTTACTTTGACCAAACTTGAGCTTTATTTGCTCAGCTCCTAACCTCTCTTAACTTCAGTTGGAGCTTGTGCTGCACAGTAACGGCAAACAAATAGATAAACACAAGTAAATAACAAATAAGTAAGACAAACAAATAAGAATAATAAATAAATTGGTATATCAAAGAAAATAATAAATATATAAATATGTCAAAAAATAAAATAATAAATAAATATATATAAAAAAATCAGAAAAATAAATAAATAGATAAACATCAATAAGCGAAAATTTCGAAATCGTAAATAAATCTCAAACGATAAAATTCATAAAATGATTTGCCTTCAACCATAGGTGCTCTCCCTGATAAACTATTAACAGCAGCTAAGTTAAGAAATTCTTGGGTAAAAAGGAGATGGAAAATGTGCAATTGCTGCTTATGCAGAGCTACGTCATACGTTTTGACAACAACAAACACCTGTTGACTGCCAAACTCGGACTCACCAACAACAATTGCCTTGTGAGTGGAGCTTTCACAGCTGAAGCTACCGCTGTACCCTACTTGCGCGATCCGGCATTTCGATCTCGCCGTAAAACGTGGCCAATGCGTCTCTTTTAAAAGAGAATCCCTTGTTTCCTATGCGTTTTACGAGCGTGATGCCGTTCGCCTAAAAGAGTTTTGGGTCCTCAGTGCAGCCTAATTATCCGTGGTCAGGAAAAGATTAATAATAACCCTTTCACCTGCAAGTCCAAGCGTCTAAATAAGTCTGCTCTCTTGGTCCCTAAAAAATTTTTAAATAGGAAAGATTTTTGTCTCACTTTTACTCTCATATCAGCCGTGGCTAGCTGAACGTTTCCTGAAAAAACTACTCAACTATATTCCTATGCGCCTGATGTCAAGATGAAAGTAAGACGAGAAGATGAAAATTTTGCAGAGTGTTTTGGCAACCGTTGGCTGAGATGTAAACACACCCATATACATATAAATATATATTAGCCCACCGCAACATTACTGGCATAAAAAAATTAAGAAAAGGATTTGTCTGTTTATATGTTGTGAGTTTCTGAGGATCAGAATAGTTGGGATTATTAAGAATGATATTAATCATAACTGTAACGAATTACAGAGTTGGCCTAGATGTTGTCGAGATGCGAGGGGGCGCACGCGGAAAAATCCGGCTGCGGCTCGTCGGCAAGTGGGGTGGTGATCTTGCCCTCCTGCATCTGGCCTTCTGCCATTCTTGAGAAATCAATTTGCGTGCTGCGACGAGAATAAGGGGGTGAAGGCGTACCCTCACTACATATAACCAAACGGACAGAATTTGTACCCCGAATCTCCTAACGATCCTCTGGTGACATGAGGAGTCAAAGCCCTCCCTACCTTGGCCATTCGGAACCTATAATTATCCTACTCATTGAATGGCCCCTTTGCTGCTAAAAGTTCCTACAGGGGAGTCATCCTAGGTGAGGCAATAAAAGATTAAATTAGAACATTATAAAAATATATTAAAATTCTAGACAAACATTCTTAAAGCTAGGAGACATTGAATAACAATACATAAAGATAAATAAAATAATCCTAACAATTAAACGATAAATCCATTATGAACATAAAAAAATTCTGATGGAAGCAAAATCTGTCTGCGATCAGCAGCGGCGAAATTGGTAAATAAAAGCAAGTTTAAAAGCAACAAAAAATAATTGTGCAAGCTGAAAGCTTTCGCTCAGCGCTCTTTAGTTGGTGCAAAAACAAAGTGCTATGCCTTAGAATTGGCTTCGGATTAGAAAATTTGACGACATAGGTGGGATTAGACGGGACAGTGGGACAAGTCCCTGTTTTAGGCGGACGCCTTATATAGCATTAATTTTTCCTTTTATTAGTCGACCTTAGCATGTGGTCTTGACCTTTAGTTAAACTCACTCTTTATATTTATGGGGAATCCATCGACGAAAGCGCTTCCGAAGATAATGCCGCAAATCTGTGGAGTCAAAAAAAAAAAGAATATTCGCCCATACAAATGCACTGGGCCCACCGTGCCCCGCTTATCTCGCTCGCACTATTGCCTCAATTTCCTAATTCGTCTTTCCACACAAAAAAACAACACCAAAAATTTACCGAACATTGCACACAATTATTCTTCTCTGCCTTCGTTTTGAACGTTATGCTTTCACCGACATAATTCTAATTTTCTTTGCACAAAAAAACTAACACTAAAATTAAAACTATTTTTTTTTTGTAATTTACTGCTGCGGCTTAAGCATCTAGCGCGATGCGGATTTTTCTTCTGCGGCTACTAGCGGGACACTTTTAGTCGGATTTTAAATGCGAACTAAATTACCAACATTATCGGCGGAGACTAAAGGGGTCATTATTAGTTGTTTGTCATTTATGCTGCTACAAAGCTTTTTGCCTTCGATCGGCGACTTCGATTAGGGAGCGAAACTTGGGCCCAATTCACCAAAACTAGCACCAGAAAATTAATGCATAAAACTGATTTTTATTTTTCTCGCAGGGGATGACCAGTGTCCGGCCAAGTGGGCAAGTCGGTTCCTCCAGCCTTAGTTGAAGTACTTTCAGAGAACTGCCGGGTTGTGTTCATCGGCTAGTTTCCCGCCACGCAAGCGCCAAAAGGGCGGTCTGCCGCCGCGTCGCAAATTCGCAAATAAGCGCCAAATCTAAACGCAACACCAACCGTTAGCTGGCGGCAGCCAATAAAAATTATTAGTACCGCTTACCCAGGCAGTGGATCTAGCGCTGGTTTTCTTTTCGTAGTCAGTCTCACAAGAACTTCAGTTGATGGCCAAATTTTGATGAGAAGCACTTTTATTTTTGCGGGCATAAAAATGATAAATTTTTCCCTTAAGCACTTCCCTTCGAGTGGATTTAAAGTTGACTTTTCTCGCTGACCAGAAAAAATGGAATGGCTTAACCTGGCTGACCGATCTTCGTTTGACCCTCTTCGGCCCGCCTCGGCTATCTTTTCACCACTTATCCAGAGAGATGACAGTTGCCACTGTTGCCTCTTACTCCGAACCCTTTGCAGGTCGCCTCTCCCCCTTTCGGGTTCCGCCGTCTAATACGCAGATGGCGCTCGCCAATGAACTCTCAAATCTAGATGGCGCTAGCCGCGTCTGCCACAAGCGTTACAACTCAGTGAACGATTCTGCCTAGAAATCCATGCCGAACGGGGATGGCTTTTCGTATGATCCCCAGTTCAGCATGGTGGCAAACGTGCGATTCAGCTCAAAGAAGCCAGGGTCAAAAAAATTGAATTTTCGAAATTTGAAAGATGACCATTTTTGACCGTCGTTTGACCATGTTTGTCCACCCTTTACTTTTTTTTACCAGCTCCAGTTTCGAAAATATGGAATTTCGAAAATTTTCGAAAATCAAAAAGTTGACTTTTTTAAAATTTTTTTTTTTGGAAATCGCATTAGAATTGGTTGACCACGATTCGATAAATTCGATTGTCGCTTTGCGTCGCGTGCTTTGCTCAATGTGAGAGAGACAATTAGGAATTCACTTCGCAATGGAATTTATAATGGTTAAGAACGCGTCCTCGAGGGACCTTGAAATCGCCAAGGGATTTTTTAAAGGAAAAGAAGAATCTTCAATTATTTCACCACCACCAATAAACCAACGCATTTACACTAACCCATAAACAAATAATTCACCACCATCAATAAACAATAACCCAGAAACAAATAATTCACCACCATCAATTAACCAACGCATTAACACTAACGCAGAAACAAATAGCCAAAGCACACCTTCCAGCACACAGAGCAGCCCCAGGAGGAAAATTGGCAAGCACTGCTCTGTGTGCTGGAAGGTGTGCACATCAAAGCCGAAATTTGAAATGCATGTATGTGGAAAACTACAATGTAGCCATTGTAGATTCAAAGGTTTAGGGCAAAAGCATTTGAAAGTACACCTTTCAACTGTACATATTGTTAGGGGGCAGTGGAACTATCGTCGGAACGCTTATATGGTGTCTATTCAAGAGAGGGAAAATATTCAACCAGAAGGTAATATATTTATTTTTTTTATATGTATTAATTGACTAGTATATTTATATTTCTTTTTCAGATTGCATTGATTTATTTAATTAATTTGTACTATTTAAATTAAAAAATTAATAAATGAAATTAAAATTAATTAAATGATGTTTGTGTTTTTTTTTGGGGAAAAGAGGGGGAGTGAAAGGTCTCAAAGGGCTTTGTTTCCATATGCAGATCCCATACCTTTGTGACGTTCAGTCGAGCCTCGGGTAGTCAGGGCTGGCCAGGGTCATCCAGGACATTTATTTGGTTCAGGAAAGTGGTGCTAGAAAAGGAATCCCCGACCCTAGTCCCAGTGAGAACGCGCAGAGTTTAACCTTACTAGGCTTATATATATAGATAGATACGAAGTTTATTAGTTTCTTGACAGTTTATAATGCTACGGGATATGAAGACGGGCGGTGTCCGTGGCGACGAGCGTCCTGTTCCGGGTAAAGCTCCTCGTGTCCGGGGTCCCTTGCGCCTGGCTGGGATAAAGGTTGATATCGCAGGACGACTCCGTCAGCAGGATACGTAGGGTTGATAGCGCAGGACGAAGCCGTCAGCAAGATACTTAGGGTGGTTAAAGTCTTACTCCTTGTTACCGCTGCCTGGTTGTTGCTCGCTGGTGACTTCCACCTTGGTCGACGCCGACCACTGAATGATTAATCTGAGGCCAGCCGCCCGCTTTATATAGCGCTTGGCTGGGTTTAGTGTGCCCGCCTGGGCTTTCGATTTGCCCGACTTAGTGTGGCCGGATCTTGGGTTTAGAGTGACCCTTGGTTTGTTTGGGCGCGCGCACGTGCCTCGTTCGAATTTGAATATTCTTTAATTGTGCGCGGCACGCGTCACACCTTGATGCTCAAGTAATCCCTGGATCATGTAGCGACCAGAGTTGCTTTGCTTCACATCGCTGATGGAGCTAAATATCTCGCCATCGCTGGCCTCAGCATCGCTGCAGCCATCGCTGATGGTGGTGTTTGTGTTCGTTGTGGTGGTGGTATTGTCTTTGGTATTCGTGGTTGAATCCATAGCCTCTGCCTCCGCTGCCGCCTGTGCCTGCTCGGCGGCCATTGCCGCCTTGATTTGCAAAGCCAGCTCCTGATGCATTCGCTGCTGTTCGAACGTGAACGGTGGCTGAGCCTTGTCCCGCACCACCGCCTGGTCCCACTCCCTCCGATACCGCCACCTCATCTGCTCTTCGCCTGCCCCCGTCGTGGACTCCACCGCCACCATGGCATCCCGTCGCTGCATGCACTTCTCCAGTGCCATCTTGAGTGATTTACGTTTGCGCTGCTTTGCCGCCTCCTTGTGGGCGTTCATGACTACTGTTGCCGCTGCTGTTGCGGCTGCTTACTATGGTAAATGATTGGCGGCTACCTCCGCCGCTGCTGCCAGTCCAATTTCCTGCTTATGCTCCCGGGCGATATGCCGACGCACGGTGTTGTTACGCGTAAAGGTGCGCTCACAGAAGGGACAAGGCACCCGGATGCCTGATGCAATACAAACACTTTAATTTCTTGACATCGGCCGTATTCACGCTATTCTTGTTGTCCATCTGTTTGGCATTCCAAACGTTTAGCATGTCCGCGCTATGGAGGCAGCCAGCAGCGATCCATCGGCATTCTTGGGGTTCTCTAGCAGGGCATTCGATGAGGTGTTTGAATTGGGCGGTGCCGGCGGTGAATAGTTTGAGTTCTCCAACTTCACGCGCAGATCTCAGCATCGTTCTGTTTGGAAATTTATAGATTAATGATTAAATATGAAAATTTTTAAAGGAAAACTCTCATCTGTCGACTCGTCCACATTGCTCCTCCATGTTGTAGCTTTTCGAAAATCAAAAAGTTGACTTTTTTCAAATTTTTGTTGTTGGAAATCGCATTTGAATCGTTTGACCACGATTCGATAAATTCGATTGTCCACCCTTTAAAATTTAATTTTGTTTTATTTTCTTTTAAGAGGTGAAAAAACGTTTTTTTGTTAAAAACATTTATTTTTAAGGATTTGCAAGTGATAAAATTAAATTTTAAAGGGTGGACAATCGAATTTATTTAGTTTTAAGAAATGGTCAGTTTTTATTTTTTAAAAATATTTAGTTTTAAGAGGTGGACAAACGATTTTATTTTGTTTTAAGAGGCGAAAAAATGCTTTTTTTGCTAAAAACATTTATTTTTAAGGATTTGCAAGAGATAAAATTAAATTTTGAAGGGTTTTTTTGTAAGTGGTATATTGGGTCGCGCGCACTGCCGACCTCGCGTCCGCTTCCTTCGGCTGCCAGATCGTCTATACTCTTTAGTTACATTTTACATTTTTGTTACATCGATTAAAGCTAATGCTCTTATAAATACTCAACAATTACTGTACTTTTCTCTCTACTATATATATGTATATATATGTTTTTACATAACGAGTTTTACAGTGATTTACATTCGATGTTAGAGTACAGGGAGATTTGACTTAGAATTCTATGAATTTACTTGTGTCTGAAACTAGATATGGAAAGTTGAGAAGAGATTTGAGATTTGATTTTAAATTCTTGATTTGATTTTAAAATTCTTGGGACGCGCTTCATTAGGCTATCGGGGGGGGATGCTGCTGGCTAACTATAATCGCATCCCCGAAGGGCCACCGCTGAGGTCTTGTCCTATAAAGGGAAATGCCCCTGATGTGGGGCACCGACCAGCTTCCGGGCTCCTTCCATTCGGCTATGGCCAGTGATAATCCAGGATTGTTGATTTCAGGATTGTTGTGCTGTGCCCCCTTGCTTATAAAAACTCGCTTGTGTGCGAGAAAAATGATAAGGGGGCGTGGATGAGCAGTGCCGTGGCAGTCGTCTCTGCCAAGATAGCACTGCTTCCTGTTTCCGGGCCGCATGCAATCCAGTCTGCGCTGAGCTGGTTTTGTGGGATTGCATGGCCCATCATTGGAGGACTGTTGTGGTCCTTGTTCCTGGGCCCAGGATCGATGAGATGGGCGCTGCTGACTGCTAACGCCCTCTGCTCTGCTAGCTGCGTGTGCTGTTTTCACACCGGCAATGTTTGCCAATGTGTTGTTGCGTTGCTGATGCTGGACATCTCTGCAGCATCGCTGCATCTGCTGCTTCGCTGCTCTGACCGCCGCTGAATGGGAACTGCTGCGCACTGCCACTGCGCAGCCACTGCTGTACATTTGCAGTCAGGTAGTGGACGCCGAGTTTGTACGCAATCTGTCGCTGCTGCCGAGGTAGGTTGTTGTTGTTGTTGGTGTCATCTTACAGGGCCAGGATCATGCACGCTATGCACGCTCGGGCCAGTGTCTATGGCCAAGCGCAGGCGCGCATCCGCGTTGTTGTTGTTGTGCCCATTGCATGGGAAGCAGCCGGTTTGTCTGCCAATCGATGTTGAGATGTATGCTTGACGACTGGACATACATCATCTCCCCCACTTGGAGCAAAGGAGCAATCCATACAGGGAAGCATTTTGCCGGATGTGTAAGGGTCCTCCAGGACCTGCCATAACTGTTAATTGGAGCATAAGCTCCATCCACTTTTGCCGCCAGTTTTGTGGCCCACGGCCGTCTCCATGTGTGTGTGTATTAAGCTCGGAGTTGAGAGTCATCTCTATCTCTATCCTCTTTACCGCATATTGGAGTCCAGTTAATTAGTAAACCATGAAAGCCTAGATTAGGCCACTTCCTACAACCAAGAGGGGTTGTTTCAGCCTCCAAGGAGGAAGTGTGGCTGGAATCCTGCGTCGCCGACTTATGTCATATTGCTGCGGCCAAGACCTGCAGCCTGCTCTTATAGGCGTGGCTGTTTAGACAGGTGGGACAAGTGAGAGAGCTCAGCGATTACGGATATTGTTGTAGGTGTTCCGAGACACACACGCCCGTGGGCGTGGCGGCAGCTTCGGATGCGCTGGAGGAGGCCAGCAAAGTGTCCCATATATATGGATGCATGCATCGATGGGTAAGTAGTTGTTGTTGTTCTTTGTTTTTGGCTGCATCCTGCATGCAGTGGTGTGATGGCTTGTTGAAGATGCAGGATGGTAATCCCAGTTTGTTGTTGTAGTTGGCCATCTCTATCTGCATATAGCATGCATTGGTGTGTATGCATATATGTGCCGCCAGTATAGGCGGTGTTTGGACGCAGTTCGTCCTGAGGGAGGGAGGGAGAAGGGCGAGCAGAGTCCTTAGTACCGTGGCACCCACCGTGTGAGCCGCCCTGAAGAGGGCGAAACTCCTAAGGATGCCAGGACCTCAGACACTACCACGCATTCATCCTCGTCCATATGTGTTGTGTGTATAAATAGTCCAGCCTCTGTCCAGTAGTGATGGTGATTTTGCTGATGGCCACCACAGCCAAGATGTGCAGGCGAAGATGGTGCAGCTGCTGATGTAACTGGTGTCGACGACGAGGAAGCCATCTGCGGGCGACCTGCCGTAACTGCTCTGGCGTCTTCCTGGGTGTTAGGACACCGGTAACGCCATCTAACACGCTTGTCATCGACGACTGAGGCGGGCGACAACAAGCAGGTGACGACGACGGCGACAGGTCCAGGCTGTGTGAGGCGGGACAAGACACCCGGGCCAGTAGGCCGCTGTGCATAGATGGCTGCGATATAGTCTTCTTTCGTAGTGCCGGAAAATCCAGCATCTGTCCAGCGAAGAAGGTGGTTTTGTTGGTGGCCACCACGTATCGAGATGGTTGTGTGGTTTTTGCTCCTATCTCCGGCGTGGAACAGTTGCTTGGTTTTGGTTCTTCTCCAGCTTGCAGTGTGTGTATGTGGCACCAGCGAGTAACATATGGAAGAGAAGAGAAGAAGAAAGAAACAATGGGGGCCACAGCAAGGGCACCATCAAGTTAGTAACTCTGTGGACAGTAGCGCTGGTATTGAGAAATGGGTTAGCATGAGAGTGGTATTAGAGATACCATCTCTTGCGTTATCGATATCGCATACTGCCTACACACACATATACAAACAATCACAGACAACTCGAAACGATAAATAAGAAGAAGACGAAGACGCTTGTAAACAAACAATAAAAATTAAAATTGATTTGACTCCCCTATACTGGACACAACTGGATTTTCCTGGATTTGGATTTGGATTTGGATTCAACAAACAAGGACAATCGGACAAGAACACAGTCCGCAGCTGTACCATTAACAATCCATCCTGTTATTGGATATTGGTGTTTGGTATAGGTACCTACCTTCCAATCCACACCCTTTTATAGGTTTATTTCTGGGTCATAGAATATCTGTGTTGACAGAATTAATGTATTAGTACACAAAAAAGTCTCTCTCCCACACTGTGTGTGTCCTTCCACACGTCAAAAAAAACAATAAATGTTGATCTGTAAACCTTAGATATAAACATGTTTAGTATGTAACTTACTATCTGAATGGCTATTGTGCTGGGAGGCTGTCTATTGTTCTTGTCACAGTCCATACGATGCTCAACTATGAACACTCTAAATTGGCCAAAATAAATTGAAATCCTTGCGAGCGTTATAGAGCAACATAAAGTAAAAGTTAAAGGAATGCAACATTAGACTGCCAAGATAAGGACAGTCAACCGAATGAACAAACAAATAAAGAAGCACTCGCACACTCCCGACACAATAGAGCCATTTCTCAATACCAGCGCTACTGTCCACAGAGTTACTAACTTGATGGTGCCCTTGCTGTGGCCCCCATTGTTTCTTTCTTCTTCTCTTCTCTTCCATATGTTACTCGCTGGTGCCACATACACACACTGCAAGCTGGAGAAGAACCAAAACCAAGCAACTGTTCCACGCCGGAGATAGGAGCAAAAACCACACAACCATCTCGATACGTGGTGGCCACCAACAAAACCACCTTCTTCGCTGGACAGATGCTGGATTTTCCGGCACTACGAAAGAAGACTATATCGCAGCCATCTATGCACAGCGGCCTACTGGCCCGGGTGTCTTGTCCCGCCTCACACAGCCTGGACCTGTCGCCGTCGTCGTCACCTGCTTGTTGTCGCCCGCCTCAGTCGTCGATGACAAGCGTGTTAGATGGCGTTACCGGTGTCCTAACACCCAGGAAGACGCCAGAGCAGTTACGGCAGGTCGCCCGCAGATGGCTTCCTCGTCGTCGACACCAGTTACATCAGCAGCTGCACCATCTTCGCCTGCACATCTTGGCTGTGGTGGCCATCAGCAAAATCACCATCACTACTGGACAGAGGCTGGACTATTTATACACACAACACATATGGACGAGGATAAATGCGTGGTAGTGTCTGAGGTCCTGGCATCCTTAGGAGTTTCGCCCTCTTCAGGGCGGCTCACACGGTGGGTGCCACGGTACTAAGGACTCTGCTCGCCCTTCTCCCTCCCTCCCTCAGGACGAACTGCGTCCAAACACCGCCTATACTGGCGGCACATATATGCATACACACCAATGCATGCTATATGCAGATAGAGATGGCCAACTACAACAACAAACTGGGATTACCATCCTGCATCTTCAACAAGCCATCACACCACTGCATGCAGGCTGCAGCCAAAAACAAAGAACAACAACAACTACTTACCCATCGATGCATTTTTTTTTTTGTATTCGTGATTTATTTCCTACTATTAACTAAAACTTATGCTACATACGTTAACATACAAAAACATTAAGGGAAAACGGTAGACTATAGACTAAGGGCTTCGCGCGGTGCGGTACCGCCGCCTGGCATTGCTTCGCGTGCGCGGGGACCCCTACTCCGTCTGCTCCTTCCGCCTTCTCTCCAGTGCCCTGAGAGTCTTCAGGACGTGCGCGGCAAAAGTAGCTGCCGCATCCCACAGCCTCTGATCCCTCAGCATCACCGGCACCAAAGAATCAGTGCTGATCGTGCATCCTGCCGCTGCTTCAAGCTCCTGCCTCTCGAATCCGAACCTGCGGCACTCGAAGAGGACGTGTTGCGCGTCCTCCACGATGCCCGAGCCACACTCCGGGCACCAGTCCTCAGTCTCGTGACCGAAGCGTTTTAGGTAGCTGCGGAAGCAGCCGTGCCCGCTGAGCGCCTGGGTTAGGTAAAAATCTACCTGCCCGTGTGGCCTCTGCACCCATTGCTCCAGGTCAGGGATGAGGGTGTGTGTCCATCGGCCCTTTGAAGAGGAGTCCCATCTGGACTGCCAACTCTCCATGCTTCTCTTCCTAGCGTCAGCCTTAAGCTCGGCTCTGGGCCGTAGCGCTGCCGCCCTGTCCTGCGTGGCAGAGAATAGCTCGCTCCTTTCCCTTACCAGCTCGGTGAGCGGAACAAGCCCGGCGATGACCAGCGCCGCATCTTCCGATATGGTTCGGAACGCGCTTGCTACCCTGATGGCGCACAGCCTGTACGACGCCTCCACCCCTCGCATATAGCTCTTCACCTTGGTGGCTTTCGCCCACACCGGCGCCGCGTACAAGATCTGCGAGGACACTACCGACGTTAGCAGCCTCCTTGTTCCTTGCTTCGGGCCCCTCGTATTAATCAGCATTCTGGATAACGCGCCTGTCGTCCCGCTGGCCTTTTTGTGGACGTACTCCAGGTGCTCCTTGAATGACAGCCGCGTGTCAATGAAGACGCCAAGGTACTTAATCGCCCGCTGCGATTGAATCCTGGTCCCTCCGACCTGCACGGTTGCTGCCTCCACAACCTTCCGGCTCGAGATAAGGACGGCCTCCGTTTTGTGGGCCGCCAATTCTAGCCCAGCGATCGCTAGCCATGCCTCCACGGCTTGGATGGCCACGTTGGCGCGACCCTCCACTGTAGCAAGCTCCTTGGCTACCACCACAATGGCGACATCGTCTGCAAAGCCTACCAGGCTAGTGCTGGATGGCATTGGCAGTCTTAGCACCCCGTCGTACATGGCGTTCCAGAGCAGGGGTCCCAAAACGGAGCCCTGCGGGACTCCGGCTGAGACTTTGTATGCTCTGGTGCCCGTGCTCGTGTCAAACGTGAGGATGCGGTCGTTGAAGTAGCTCTGCGCTATCCTGAGCAGGTATCCCGGAATATTGAAGTTCCTAAGGGACTCCATCGTACGGCCCCAGTCTGCCGAGTTAAAGGCGTTCCTGATGTCCAGAGTGACCACCAGACAATAGGACTTGGTTCCACCTTTCCACCTGGCCCCTGCTATGGCTTCTTCTGCCAGCTTGGCGACCCTCGAGATGGCGTCCAGCGTTGACTTCCCCTTCCGGAATCCATATTGCTCCGGGGAGAGGCCACCAGCCGCTTCTATGGCTCCGCTCAGCCTGGTAGAGATCACCCGCTCAAAGACCTTCCCAATCGTGTCCAATAGGCATATTGGTCGATAAGAGGATGCTTCTCCTGGTGGCTTGCCAGGCTTTGGGAGTAGCAGCAGTCGCTGCCTTTTCCACCTATCGGGGAACGTCCCTTCCAGGAGGCACTTATTATAAAGGCCGGCTACTTCTGGCGCCATCAGCGCTAGGGTCAGCTTTGTGGCTCTGTTTGGGATAGCGTCTGGTCCGGGTGCCTTCTTGGGTTTAAGCTTCCGGCCGGCCTGGAGAACCTCAGCTTCCGTGACCCGCTGTATGTCACCTATCTCCGTGCTGGCGAAGTTGGCGACCTGCCGACCGCTCGGGAACAGGGCACTGACTATCCCTTCCAGGGTTGCCGGGTCAGAAGGGGCCTTGCCACCCGCATTTAGTCTTTTGACTACTAATTTGTAGGCGCCTCCCCATGGGTCGTCGTCGGCGGCATCGCACAGCTTGAGGAAGCATTCCCGCTTGCTGTTCCTGATGGCAGACTTCAGCTCCTTTCTTGCCGTTTTGTAGCGGTCGCTACACTCGGAAAGGCGCGGAGTGCCTTTAGCCCGCTGCAGAAGCCTTCTGCTGCGGAGGCAAGTGCGGCGGAGGTCCGCTATCTCCTCACTCCACCAGTACACCGGAGAGTGGTGCTGACGGAACGTCCTCCTCGGTAGCATGCTCTGGTTGCACGCGTCTTCCATCGCTGTAGCCAGCTTGTTGGCCATTGCATTCGCCCCGTCTGCTTCGTTCGCCGAGAAACCATCCAGGGCGTGTGCAAACGCTTGCGGCCTGAAGGTGTCCTGTCTGAACGCCTTCCTGGGCAGCGGTGCGGTGCAACTCGGTCGGCCAGCTGGGTCTATCGTGCATTCGATGGCCTCGTGGTCGCTGGCGGTGTAGGCGTCGCTAATCCTCCAACGTGCATGGCGGGCCAGCGCGCTGCTGGCGAAGGTGAGGTCGATGATCGAGCTCGCCCCCGCTCTGGTGAATGTCTGCCGGGAGCCTTCATTCAGAAGGGCAACATCGAGAGAGGCAAAGGCCTCCAACAAGGCTCGGCCTCTGGCATTGGTCCGAGGGGACCCCCATTCCACGGCCCAGGCGTTGAAGTCGCCACCGACCACAGCACGGCTCCTTCCGCGTACGTCGCTGCATAGCTCGTCCAGGATCCTGTTGAAGGACTCCAGCGAGAGGCTGGGTGCGAGGTAGCAGCTGTACACCCAGACGCCTCCAACATTTGCTCGGACGAATCCCTCGGCCGACTTCATGTCCCGCATCTCCTGCGTCCCCAGTCCGCAGAGCCACAGGGCCGCCCTGCCAGAGCAGTCCGTTGCCCAGTCGCTGCTGCTGCCTACCCTGTAGGGTTCGCTGAGGACTGCCACCTCCGAGCCAAGCTCGCGAACCGTCTGCGCCAGGAGATCCTGCGCCGCTCTGCAGTGATTCAGGTTCAGCTGAATCAACTGCATCTGGTTGCGTGGTTCCCTTTCCCGCTGCCTGCGGCTGGGCATCCTTTGCCGCCTGCCTGGTGCTTCGTGTCCTTCTCACCGGCCGCTGAGCAGATGAAGCATGATGCCTCTTGCCTGCACTCTGCTGCCCTGTGCCCCGGCTTGCCGCATTTGATGCAGCAGCCGCTCCTGTCCACTGGGCTCTTGCAGTGGACCGCAATGTGCCCCAGTTCCAGGCATCTGAAGCACCTCGGTGGGCCTTGCCTCTCCCGGATCCTGCAGATGGTCCATCCGATCCGCACTTCTCCACGCTGGAGCACAGCCTTGCCCAAGGGGACCGGCAAGCTGAACACCGCCGATTGGGTCTCTGCGTACCCGCGGCGCATGCTACGAACCTTGATCCGATCCGGTTGGATATTAAATTGGCCCGCGATGGCTGCGCAGACCTCCTCCTTCGTGGTGATGGAGTCGATGTTGCGCAACTCCAGGACGACCACCTTCGAGTCTTCCGTCGTGGCGCGCACCGACGCTGCTTCTCCAAGCACTTTCTCAATGCTCTCTTTCATGGCCTCAGCGCTCTCAACGCTGCCTTTGGCCACCTCAAGGAGCAGGTTGCCGTTGGTGGTACGGCGAACCTTGGAGACGCAACTCCCCAGATCCGACAGCTGCCTGTCTTCCCTCCTGGTCACCATGGCGAGCACCTCGCTGTACGACATGCCTCGTGCCTGCACAATGACGGCGTCAGGACGGGTGCGGCGCGCTGGCCTTGGCCTTTTCGCGACCACCTTCCAGTCGTTTTCTGGAATCCCGTGGCTCTCGGGCTTCCGGGCGGCCGTGTGCGGCGCCGCGGGAACTTGCGCCTCCACACTGGGCTTCGCACGGGGCTTCTTGGGCGCTTTTGCGCCTTTCGCTTGCGGAGCGCGGGCTGGAGGGGCCACCGAAGCCGATGGTCCGGGCTCGAGCTGCTGGCTTAGCCGTCGCCAAGGTTCCGTTTGAACTGCCACCTCCCTCTTCCAAACCGTCAGAGTCTGCTGCTCCTTGTCCACGCCGCGCGTGCTCAGGGCGCAGGTTGGGCAGACGGTAGCGGCGACTTGGCTCTCCTGCCTGCAGCTGTCACCCTCGGCGGCTACTAGACTCGCCTTGAGGATGCTGGAGTGGAGGGCCGTCATCTTCGCGAACGACTCCCTCATGGCGATGGTGCATCCATATATATGGGACACTTTGCTGGCCTCCTCCAGCGCATCCGAAGCTGCCGCCACGCCCACGGGCGTGTGTGTCTCGGAACACCTACAACAATATCCGTAATCGCTGAGCTCTCTCACTTGTCCCACCTGTCTAAACAGCCACGCCTATAAGAGCAGGCTGCAGGTCTTGGCCGCAGCAATATGACATAAGTCGGCGACGCAGGATTCCAGCCACACTTCCTCCTTGGAGGCTGAAACAACCCCTCTTGGTTGTAGGAAGTGGCCTAATCTAGGCTTTCATGGTTTACTAATTAACTGGACTCCAATATGCGGTAAAGAGGATAGAGATAGAGATGACTCTCAACTCCGAGCTTAATACACACACACTTGGAGACGGCCGTGGGCCACAAAACTGGCGGCAAAAGTGGATGGAGCTTATGCTCCAATTAACAGTTATGGCAGGTCCTGGAGGACCCTTACACATCCGGCAAAATGCTTCCCTGTATGGATTGCTCCTTTGCTCCAAGTGGGGGAGATGATGTATGTCCAGTCGTCAAGCATACATCTCAACATCGATTGGCAGACAAACCGGCTGCTTCCCATGCAATGGGCACAACAACAACAACGCGGATGCGCGCCTGCGCTTGGCCATAGACACTGGCCCGAGCGTGCATAGCGTGCATGATCCTGGCCCTGTAAGATGACACCAACAACAACAACAACCTACCTCGGCAGCAGCGACAGATTGCGTACAAACTCGGCGTCCACTACCTGACTGCAAATGTACAGCAGTGGCTGCGCAGTGGCAGTGCGCAGCAGTTCCCATTCAGCGGCGGTCAGAGCAGCGAAGCAGCAGATGCAGCGATGCTGCAGAGATGTCCAGCATCAGCAACGCAACAACACATTGGCAAACATTGCCGGTGTGAAAACAGCACACGCAGCTAGCAGAGCAGAGGGCGTTAGCAGTCAGCAGCGCCCATCTCATCGATCCTGGGCCCAGGAACAAGGACCACAACAGTCCTCCAATGATGGGCCATGCAATCCCACAAAACCAGCTCAGCGCAGACTGGATTGCATGCGGCCCGGAAACAGGAAGCAGTGCTATCTTGGCAGAGACGACTGCCACGGCACTGCTCATAAACGCCCCCTTGTCATTTTTCTCGCACACAAGCGAGTTTTTATAAGCAAGGGGGCACAGCACAACAATCCTGAAATCAACAATCCTGGATTATCACTGGCCATAGCCGAATGGAAGGAGCCCGGAAGCTGGTCGGTGCCCCACATCAGGGGCATTTCCCTTTATAGGACAAGACCTCAGCGGTGGCCCTTCGGGGATGCGATTATAGTTAGCCAGCAGCATCCCCCCCAATAGCCTAATGAAGCGCGTCCCAAGAATTTTAAAATCAAATCAAGAATTTAAAATCAAATCTCAAATCTCTTCTCAACTTTCCATATCTAGTTTCAGACACAAGTAAATTCATAGAATTTTAAGTCAAATCTCCCTGTACTCTAACATCGAATGTAAGTTAAAAAGACACACTGTAAAACTCGTTATGTAAAAACATATATATACATATATATAGTAGAGTAATGTAACTAAAGAGTATAGACGATCTGGCAGCCGAAGGAAGCGGACGCGAGGTCGGCAGTGCGCGCGACCCAATATACCACTTACAAACAATCGAATTTATTTAGTTTTAAGAAATGGTCAGTTTTTATTTTTTAAAAATATTTAGTTTTAAGAGGTGGACAAACGATTTTATTTTGTTGTAAGAGGCGAAATTTTTTTAAAGTTTCATAACTTTTAAAGTTTTTATTTTTTCAAAATTTTAAAGGGTGGACAATCGTGGTCAAACGATTCTAATGCGATTTCCAAAAAAAAGTCAACTTTTTGATTTTCGAAAATTTTCTAAATTCCATATTTTCGAAACTGGAGCTGGTAAAAAAAAGTAAAGGTCAAACGACGGTCAAAAATGGTCATCTTTCAAATTTCGAAAATTCAATTTTTTTGACCCTGGCTTCTTTGAGCTGAATCGCACGTTTGCCACCATGCTGAACTGGGGATCATACGAAAAGCCATCCCCGTTCGGCATGGATTTCTAGGCAGAATCGTTCACTGAGTGAAGCAAAGTCCGACTGGGAAACTTAATAGTTGCGCTTGATGCGAAAAATTCCTCGTCCGAATCCATCACGTTCACATTAATAACTAAAAGAAAGCAATGTAGCTCTTTTCTCGTAAAGCTCTCACTCTGTCATCTTCTCGCTTTGCTCATAGCTTCTCGCTTCGTTTCGCTTTGCTTCGCTTCCAATTTTTGGGTGGTCTCTTTCGGGATCTTGGCCCATTCTTCCAAGAGGGCTCTTTTCAGATCATTTTTATTAGATATTGACCTCTTGCGGATAGCCAGATCCAAAATTGCCCACAAATTCTAGATTACGTTTAGGTCTGGTGACTGGGCAGGTGGATTCAGCATTTGATGTGGCTGTTCCATATCAATCAGGTCTGTACAAGAGCCGATTTGTGATACGGGCCATTATCCTGATGAAACCGAAAATTCTCCTTTATGCCCAATTTCTCGGCGCTCTGGATCAAGTTATCCTTCAAAAGTTGGAGGTATGTACATATTTTTGTCCATATTTCCCTTAATGACCACGAGGTTTTTAACGCCAGATGCTGCCATGCATGCCCAAACCATAACACTACCGCCACCGTGCTTGACCGTAGGCTTAAGATTTTTGTTCTCAAACTCGGTATTGGGTTGACGCCAAACGTACTGCATTCCGTCTGACCGAAAATGTTAAACTTAGACTCGTCTGCGAAAAAAACTTCATTCCAGAATGTTGACTGATGTTTTACATGATCCTTGGCAAATTTAAGCCTGCACTTCTGGTGCTTCTTGCTTATGAATGGCTTTTTTTGGGCTACTCGGCCACTAAAATTGTGTTCCCGCAGTACGCGGCGGATTTTATTCTCGACATCCACGGTTAGTTTTGAGTCCGAAATCTTGGGATTATTTTTGATTTTCCGGAAAATTCGCCTTTCCTCAAGCTCGGTAAAAGTTTTGTTCGGCGCATTTCGGCCTTTATACGCCACACGGTTTTCCCGAACGAAGCGTTGGATGATGTATTGGACACTACTTGGGCTCAGATTGACCATTTCGGCAATATTTCGCTGAGTTTTCCCATTTTTAGGAAATGAAATGTAATTTTAGTACCTTTCGATTAAGTGGTCATACTATATGGTGTTATAAATAGTAAATTTAATATTCGAAAATTAATGTTTTTTGAGGAAGTTTTCTACAATTTTTATCCAATTTCGAAAAATACTTTTCGTTTGTTTTCTCTGAAAACGCTAATATAGTGCATATTTAATTTATTAAGAACATAAAAAGAATAAATTTTAAAGAAAACAAATTTTTTCTCGGCAAGCCGAAGTTTAAATACCCTTGCAGTAAGTGGAAGAATTATCTTCCGTGCTCATGAATTTCAGAGAAAATAAAATAGTTTTTGTTGGATAAAAAAAGTTTTTGCAAATTCAAGTACCTCAGACAGCCAGACACGTTTAACGAATTCTATGTCGAGGAGACAGGTGACAGATGTATATGAAATCTAAGTTCTATTTTTTGGATCCAAATGCAGTCCGAGAATTGCGCAAAAATTAGGAATCACAACGCAAATGACTTCCAAAGGATGTCAATTTGTTATTATAAAACACAATGTGGATGGCTACTTGGGCGGAGCAGATGACATTGACTCAGGCCCGTGCGCAGGAATCTTCCAAGGGGGGGTTTTAACCACAAATTTGGAACATAACATCGAAATAATTTTTTTTTTTTCAATTTTAATTGCTGTCCATATTTCAAAATATTGGCACTGAAAACCAAATTCTGACAATTAAGTATGAATTGTCAAGTTATTTGCACTTGTATATAGTAAGTGCTGTATTGTTTATAAAAATGTATGTGGAAAAATTCTTAATGGGGGGGTTATAACCCCCAAAGAATATCTCTATTTTTTCTGGACGTTGATGCACTATGATCAGTACATTCAAGTGGCCCATCTGACACCAAGCACGTGCCTGTTCGTGTTAGGTGTTAGTAGGCGCGACAACTCAAAGTATAGAAAAGGAATACGAGGAAGTGACTACTGGCGTGCTGCCAGATTGTTTGCCTGCATGCGTACTAAGTGGGTTAGTATTAAGGTTTTTAGTTGGGGAAGGCTATCTACGTTTGATGTTATCATGTACAAATCGTTCTAATTTGCACATAAGACTCTAAAGGGTTCATGCAATTCAAAAGACGTTCTACATTGGCTCAAAACTAAAGGAATATAGGATCTAGTATTTCTACTCGGTACGTGAATGTTAAGCTGACCCAGCAAGTCAGCACTTTCCACGTCATCGTGGATAAGGTTAAAAATGAACGTAATGCCAAGCATGGTTCTACGGTTAGCTAAAGAAGGTAAGTTAATTAGGAGAAGTCTACTAGAGTACGAGGGTAACCTCTGGTTTGGATCCCAGTTCAAACCGCGTAAAGTGAAAAGCAGAAAGTTCTTCTGAACTGACTCAATGCGTGTACTGTGAACCCCATACTGAGGGCTCCAGACGCAAGATCCATATTCTAAGATAGGACGAACTAACGAAATATATAGGGCAAGAAATATAACATAGGGGTCATTGAATTCTTTCGACCACCGTTTAATGAAACCAAGCACCCCTCTGGCTTTATTCACCATGCACGAAATATGATCGATAAAGTCAAGTTTAGGGTCCAGTCGGACACGCAAATCATCGACTATAGTAATTCTTTCCAAAGAGCAGCACTTTAGCGTGTAAGTCGCGAGCTTGGAAGAGACACGAGAGAAAATCATTAGCTTGCATTTAGAGCCGTTTAGGTTCAATAAGTTTATACGGCACCATGTTTGGAAGTTATTGAGATCTGTTTGTAAATCATACTGGCAGGAAGCGTCCTTATATTGCACGCAAAGTTTGACATCGTCCGAGTACATAAGTACTCTGGAGTTAGTCAGAACTTTGGGCAGGTCGTTGATAAATAATGTAAACCACAGGGCACCCAAATGGCTTCCTTGCGGGACGCCAGAAGTAACCCTGAGAACATTAGATAAAAAATTTTTAAAGAGGACCTTTTGCGTTCTGCCATTCAGATAACTTGAGATCCAACTAAGAAGATCAACCGGAAATCCCATTAGATCGAGTTTCCGAACAAGAAGAGAATGGTTGACAGAATCAAATGCTTTACTGAAATCAGTATAGATTACGTCTGTCTGAAAGCCCTTATGAACTCTAAAAGATTGGTTGTCGTTGATCTACGCTTTAAAAATCCATGCTGACATGGAGAAATAATTGATCTACACAGGTGCTGCAAATGTGGAGTAATGATTTTCTCGAATAGTTTTGGAATGGCCGACAACTTAGAGATTCCTCTATAGTTGCTGGCAACCGATTTGCTACCTTTTTGTGGAGAGGAATAACAAATGATTCCTTCCAAATAAGGGGAAAGGTAAACAATTTTAGAAGGGGATTGCACAGGGCGTCGGCACAATACCTAAGCACACAGCCAGGTATACCGTCGGGACCTGGCGAATAAATGGGCTTAACGCGATGAAGATCTGAAAGAATAGTGCTTTCGTCTAAAGTAGGACTGAAAATAAAGCTCGATTTGGGCATGATGTAGGAATAAGTCTGATTACAGTCGGTTGAAGTTGAGTAATAGCCTTATTCCACTGCTACATTTTTCTACATTTTTGGGGTATTGTCCGTATTTTTGCATACAAAATAAATGAGGTCATTCAAAAAAAATGTTCCATACATTTTCGGTATTTTTGTTAAAAAAACCAAAAATTTAAGCTATGATATGTACCATTTACGCACTCTTCTATGTACCTTCTTCTGTGTAAATAAAATCACGAGGCAAGACCTTTGGGGCAAACACTCTGTAAAACTCCACGCAGAACTCGTGTAAAATCTTTTCTACCATCGAGGAGAACACATCAAAAGCCTTCCAAGTCTGCGGTTCTCCGCAAAAGATTCCAGAGTATACAAGGTGATATCAATACGCTTATCTAATGGTAAAGCGTTCCTAAAATTGGTATCCTTTTTCTTAAGCCCCTGTAGTTCACCCACAAACTTATCAAATGTACTTTCTCCGTGCATCGTAATTTTGAGGCACGCCTTGTTCCCAAAAACAACCATAACACTTCTGTAATATAGATGCAGTATTCGTCATGGTTTATTATTCTTTGTTACTGACAAACTCTCAGATTCTCGGGGATTGGCGCAGATCTTTATGTATGTGGAGGCAATGGGTCCTCCTCGGCAATCGCATTGTATACCGTCATGAGATCCTCTTCCCCATCTTCCAAAATGGCCAGTGCCACGATAGCATTGCGTAGAACCCGCTGATGGTGGCTTTTTCTTCAATCTCACTCATTTTGTTCAATATTTTCCTTATTTATATTTGACATGTCAGACTTCAAATAAACAAGGAATGTAGCCGAATGTAAATGTAGCAATGGAATCACCCCAACATTCAAAATGTTGAAATATGTAGCAGTGGAATAAGGCTATAAGTGGTTTGAAAAAACTGCGCAAACAGATCGGCAATAGCCCGATCATTTTTTACGGTTGTATTTTCAAACGAAAGCGAGGAAGGATGCGTAATTGGCTTACGTTTAGTGTTAACAAAATTATAAAACTGTTTTGGGTCCTGAGAGATCTGGACCCTACAACGAGTCAAATAATTTTTGTAACACTGCGCGTTCAACACGGTAAATCTTGACCGAGCCGATAAATAAAGGGATAGGGCAGAGTTAGAACCGGTACATTTATATTTAGTATACAGCCTAGATTTTTTGTTTTTAAGATGACTCAACTCTTTAGTAAAGGAGGCTAATTCGATGTTGATGGATAGTATAACGGAACACATTCAGTAAAAAAGGAATTTATTGCACTGTAAAAAATATCCACGGCTGCTGACATGTCAGTGCACATGTATAAATCGGACCAATTAAAATCTAAAATAAAGTTATTCAGCCGTTCGAAGTCCGTTTTGCGAAAACAAAGGACTTTCTTGGCTGGACAGTCAGATATGTTCTGTAAGTCAGTCCCAATGTCGAGAGTCACGTCGAAAGTCGGATGATAGGGATCTTCGGGAAGCGTCAACGGCGCCACCCTGGCTAAACTGACTCTTGCCGGATCTGAGACGAAACAGAGATCAAGCAAGCGCTCTAGGGAATTTCGTACATGGTTGACTTGAGACAGCGAAATGTCGAGCAAGCCAGCAATAAAATCATGCTGTGTGGAGG
Source organism: Drosophila aff. chauvacae BK-2020 (assembly GCA_018903765.1). NCBI lineage: Eukaryota > Metazoa > Arthropoda > Insecta > Diptera > Drosophilidae > Drosophila > Drosophila aff. chauvacae BK-2020. The sequence continues at coordinate 3,908,369 of JAEIGO010000024.1, read as the reverse complement.
TGAAAAGTAGAGGAAGTATTTGAGGACCTAATAGCCCCTGGGATATTAAAATCACCAAGAACTACTAAATGATCCTTATTAGAAAGTCGGTTGAAAACCGTTTGGATGGCGGAAATTTGGTTCCAATAAATAGGAAGTTCGGACAAAGGAGGAATGTAAGAACAGGTAATGAAAATAGAGCTACCATTGATGGTTAGCTTCACACAGAGGAATTCAACATCAAACTCCTCGAAAGTTATTAATTCCGACGCGAGAGTGGAGTCAACCGCTATGAGGACACCACCCCCACGTCTGATAGGCCGATCCAGCCGATATATTGTGAACACAGCTGGGAAAACTTCGGAGCTCAGAATCTCCGGCTTTAACCAGGTTTCTGTGAACACAATAACCTGGGATGCAAACGAGAGACTATCAGAATACAATTTGGGAAGCTTACTACGTAGGCCTCTTGCATTCTGATAGGAGATAGAGAGGGAATTGATTAGTTATTAAATGAGGAATGCAAATTAAACACAGCTGTGTGGTGAATAACTCATGGTTGTGATTCCTCATACTTGCGCTCTTATATCTGCTCACTTGAGCTTGTTCTCTTCTTTGCTGTATATTTATTTTTTTATAATTAATTTACTCGTACAAGTTATTTATTTATATCAAATTATCAAATTTGATATATTTATCAAATTATACTAGGCACAACTCCGGACTTGGGAGGAGGAATACTTTTGGACAACAAAAAGAATACGAAACGGGGAGAATACAAAATGAGGATGTGGGAAGAGCACCACAATACTGCTGACGATATCCGAGAGGGAAATGGGCTGTGGGGAAAACAAAGCTCGCTGGATAATAATTGTATACATATTTTCGTGGTTTGAGCACACTGGAGGAGTCACACTCTACTCCTCATCCTCGCCGTCCGAATGGCCTTATAGCTGAAGGGCTGGAAGGCGTAGCCCAGACCCTCGTAGAACTTGCTCATGAACTCCACCCAATGCAGACGCAGGGTGTGCAGGAAAGCTGAAAGGCCCTCCATCATCACCATGATCGCGATTGTGAAGAACTCCCAGACGGCTAAGATCAGGACAATCCAGATGCAGCCCGTGTAGCCAGTGGTCTGTAGACCCATCGCTAGCACCATGGTCCACAGCACCTCCGAGAGCTCTGCAATGCATGTGGAGCCAGGTTATAAGGAAATTCCTACTGGAATCAAGAGGAAATACGTACGTGCGTGGGCCAGGGACAGCGCCCAGAGACGCAGGTAGGAGGCCGTGTGCGAGATGGTACTCAGGATATACTCGATGGTGTGGATGGCCTGGTGGATCCAGATCTCGCTCATGGGCTCGTCGTCCTCGCTGTGTCCGCCCGACTCGTGAGCCTCGGCCACCTCCGTAACGATGATCTCCTTGCCCGTGGTGATCTCAATTTTCTCCACAATCTCATCCTCCACGGGTCCAACGGGCTGCAGGAAATACCCAGATGCAGGATTAGATCACCCTTACCGCCTAGTTCAAGCTGGTTCAGGATCAGACTCACCCTGTTGCGGCGCTGGAACTTAATATATAGGGGCTTGCCGAGCAGGACGCAATTTTAAAGATTACATCAAAACAGTGAGCGAGGCCTTCGGGAAAGCGAAAAACCGCTTTTACAGGGCCAAGGCAAAAAAATGTAAACTCGACAATGGAGTTGAATAATGCATTCGCTCTAATTTATTTATTTCTTATTATTATTATTATTAAGAAATTAACACGTAATTAAAATTACGTGAAATTTGTATTAGCTATAGCAGCTAAAGGCCTTAAGCTATATTTATTTCTTATTTTCTTATTCCTTATTAAGATTAGTTTTAATTTCTTTTTCATTTATTTTATTCTTTATAGTTATATGTTTATTATAAGAATCGCCATGTTCCTTATAGAATAATAAGAATATAACAACAACTTTTTTTGTAATCATGTACAAGTCGAAAAACATGGTCTTCATAACTCATTAAATTTCTTTTTTTTTAATTTGAAAAATGTTTTCTTTTTGTTCAAACTTGCCTCTAAATATCAACGATACCAATTTTTATGTGCGCAGTTTTATTTCTCCACAAAAAAAATTTAAAAAATAAAATTGTTTTCGGCAAGTACCCCTACTTCCCCCCTTAACTGCAATAGAAATGAAAAAGGAGAATTCAATAATTTAAAAAAACGATTTACGAAATCACCCAGATAAGTTCTTTAACGCGTATGCCTATTTAGACTTTGGATTACATATTAAATAATATTAGTAGTCGTTTGACGAAGAATTGTCCAAATATTGTTAAATACCCTATACTGCCTTGCCAAAAATTATTAACATTAAGGTAAGTTTTTAGTATATTTCAATTATATTTATTATATATAATATATGTATATATATTATAGTTTATTACATGGTATTAAATGTATTTAATAATATTATGATTTAGTAACATTGGTATCGGAAGTACTATCAAAAGAAAAATTAAAAATTGTCTTCTGTATCTCCGTTCTGGATAATAATTTTTTCTTCGGATCCATTTGCAGCATATATGGTAATAGGCTTTAAAAAAATTCCTCGTCATCGTCTTTTTTGTTATTAGTTTTCTGTTCAAGCAACAGTAATTTTTGGTGCTTAATAGCTTCTAATTCTTCCGATGCAGTCATCTTCTTTTGCTTTTTTTTCAGTTGATAAATTGGTTCATCTTCACATAGCTCGCGATTTTCTTCAGATATGGTCTCATCTAGAGACACTTCTGATGAATAAGATCCTGAAGAGGATGCCTCCAAGCAAAGTTGTGATGAAGTGTCAAAACTTCCAAACAATTTTGGAATAGGAATTTCTTTCCATTCGTTGCGAAATTGGTCACGGATGTTCTTCCATTTTTTTTTTAAACAGGCTTCTGAAATAAAAATTGTATTAATTATTTACACTGATTTCAAAAATTATTAGATAATTACAGATTTTTAGCTACTGGAGCATCTTTCTCATCATTGGCATATTCATTTAAAATTGGGAGGACTACTGTTTCAGTTGTAGTGAAAGAGACTGTAATAGCTCTTTGGGAGGAGCTACATATGCCTCAGCCCACGAAGGAAATAATTAGCCAGACGGCAGACAAATTTTGGAATCTGTGGAACTTTCCCAATTGTGCTGGAGCAATTGATGAAAAACACATCCGTATTAAATGTCAAGCGGATTCCGGGTCTATGTTCTATAATTATAAAAAGTACTTTTCGATAGTACTTCAAGCGGTAGTAGATGCCAATGACAAATTTATTGCCATAGAAGTTGAACGTTACGGAAAAACAAAGTGATGGTGGAACATTCAATGCATCACAACTCTGTACGATGCTAAAGGATCGACAATTCATGCCGCCAGATTCTTGCTTGCCTGGAACGAACACATAGATGCCATATTTTTTTATTGGTGATGAGACTTATCCACTTCTCGGAAATCTTTTAAGACCATATTCAAGAAGAGATATAAATGCAAACAACGAATATTTTAACAGTAGACTTTCAAGAGCTCGAAGTTTATTGAATGCGCCTTTGGTATCATAACATCTAAACACCCTCTGCTCTGCACTCGCTCACTCCGGCACCGAGGATCAAGGATATTTTTAGGGTCAAGCCACGACACAGCACTGTTATAATCATAAAATTCGATCGCGTTCACGATAATATCGCCGAAAATCAAAGACTCAACTAAAGCTGAGCTTGATGGGCTTTGATTCGGAAGCTCCGCTCTACCTAATCGAGCAGCTGACGAAAGAGAGCTATGCGCTCTTTAAAGAGGCGATGAAGCTGAAAAAGCTCAAACATCTGCATGCCGTTTTACGCGTAGAGGTGTTGGTCACGTGAAGACGCAAGAGAGAGGCGAGGTCTACAGCATATTGGAAATGCATGACCTCTCGGAGTTCCAAAGAATGAGAGAAGTCGAAGCTGTCGAATCATCTGGGAATGCCTTTCGCAACTGCCCACCATAAATGCTCCTCTAGCTCTCTTTTTGCGCGCTTCACAATTTTTTTGTTAAACCATGTTCTCTTCTACAAGTAATTTGAGCAAATCCAAAGCAAACAGCCATGCTACTCTTAGAATTTTTACAAACCGTCATAAGGGATTGCATATTTGTCACATAAATGCTAAAATATTGACCAAGAAAGCTGACGAATTTAGATGGATATTTGGTGACTCCAATGCTGATGTTATTTGTGTCTCCGAGTCCTGGTTCACGTCTAGTGTCTGTAATTCGTTGCTCAAATGTGACGGATACAATTTATTTCGTTCAGACCGAGAGGGTCATGCTGGTGGGGTTGCAATTTTTGTTAGAAATACTCTTTAATCAAAAATAGTCTGCAAGCATAAAGATGGAAGTGCAATAGAATACTTATTTGTAGAAATTGGAGTTAGAAGGTCCGAGAAATTTCTGATTGGGTGTGTATACCGACCGAATAGAAATACTGACTACAACGACTTGACTGAACTACTCCACTCACTTACTCCACACTATGTTGACATAATAATAGCTGGAGATCTAAACAACAACATGCTGACTGACAAGCAAATGCCCGAATCTTTCGAAGCGCTTGGTTTAAGTCTTGTTAACACACTTGTTCCAACTCACTTTACTAACACAAATAACTCACTCCTTGACATCTTTTTTGTAAGCGACTCAAGTAAAATTATACTTTTTGACCAGGTTTCTGTCCCAGTTTTCTCTAAGCACGACTTAATTTTCTTGACGTATCGAATCTCACTTAACCATATAAAATATAACCTTGAATACAGAGACTTTAGAAATATTGACTATGACCTATTTAATCTAGAATTCTTTCGACGCGACATAAAAAAACGAAATATCGCTTACGCTAAATGGGTTAGGCATAAGACTACTACCCTCAAGGAAGAGTACACAACTTTGCGTAAAAGCGTTATGCGAAAGATAAATCGTGCAAAATCAGCATACTACAAAGAAAAGTTCCATAATGCCTTAAATAGCAAAAGTATATAGCAAAAGTAGATGGCGTAGCTTAGGTATAGGGAACCGAACAAGTTAATGCCAACATTGATGACCTAAACGACCAATTTGCCAATATACAAGTACCTGAAGCGACTGAAAATACGTACCTGAACTACTCCCTTACAAACCGCTGTGATACCCTTTTTAGTTTTGCTTGTGTTAGTGTTTGTGACGTCCTCCAATCTGTACTTAAAATTAAGTCAAATGCTATGGGTTTAGACAATATCTGCCCAAAGTTCCTAAAGATACTTTTACCGCACCTTCTACCAGTCATAACCCATATCATAAACACGGTCTTCACGACATCTATTTTCCCTTTGGCTAGGAAGAAAGCAAAAATCATACCTATCCCTAAATCGTGCTCGAACTACCGACCCATATCAATTCTCCCTCTTTTGTCAAAGGTTTTTGAGCAACATGGCCGAGCACATAAATATAAACTCTCTTTTAAACTGCTCCCAATCCGGCTTTCACAAGAACAGAAGCTGCACCACTGCAGTAATAAAAATCACAGACGACATTCGTGGACAGACTGACAAAAATAATATTACTTTTCTGACCCTTCTAGACTTCAGCAAGGCATTTGACTCGGTTAACCACGATATTCTCTCCTCAAAACTAAAAAATCTTTATAATTTTGAGTTGTATGCCTTGCACTTTTTGACCTTATACTTGAGTGGCGAAGCCAGGCAATAGTTGCTAAACACGCGACATCAACCTTTCAGACACTAAAGAGAGGGGTTCCCCAGGGTTCCGTCCTCGGGCCTCTGCTGTTTTCACTGTATTTGAATGACCTACCGAATGTATTGTCAAATTGTCAAGTCCATATGTATGCTGATGACGTTCAAATATATGTATTACATATTATGTAAGCCGTCCCCTATGTAATGTGTCTGAATGTATTGATATTTCTAATGACGAGCTACTTAAGATAGACAACTGGTCTAAAACCAACGGACTCTTACTTAACCCCTTGAAACTTCGTTTTGAAACTTGAAACTTTCGTTTGTTAAGGGAAGGTTTCCCTCATTTTGGACCAAAAAATCGACTTTTTTTTTTGCAAAAAATGAAAGCCACATATGTGTAGAATATGTGTGTAAATGGATTTTTCGATCCGACGAATATTTTTCGAATAGCAACGTCTTGAAGACACCTATCTCACGCGCGCTGACGCGCGCTACGTGGCGGTTCACCGCTATAATGTACCGCTCGCTTTCAAACGTCTTTCTATTCTTTTCATGTACCAATGCACGATTAGGGGTCGGTATTGTAGCATACTTATTTAAAAAGAAAACCTAGATGGCAGCACATACGAAAAAAAACAGATGTTTCCAAAAATAATCAATATATTATAACCTGCGAATCGCCGCGTCCACGCACGAGTGTTTACGTATTTGTCGAAAAAGTTTTTTACTGCTTTGTTGCAAAATGCCGAGGTCATTATCCAAATATCGGAAGAAGAGACAATTCCGCGGTAATCAATATTCGGGAGAAGCGAGTGCGGATTACGTCACTTCGTCGGCGAAAAAACTGAAAGGCTTGGAGTACGAGGACATTGAACTTGATAATGACTCTAGCTACGTTATTTGCAATTTTGTGATGGTGTTTAATGCTTTGAGTGCATTTCTTGTTTGCAAGTCGTGTGCTGGTGCGGTGAAGTTCGGGCGCACGGCTGGACCTGGCGTTGGTTTCAAACTTCTCGTCGATTGTTCGTGTGAAAAACGCCAAATTCATTCGTCTCCGATGAAAAAAAGCGCCTACGAAATAAACCGACGACTTTTGTTTGCCTTTCGCGTTCTCGGGTGCGGGCTTGAAAGTGTGAAAACGTTTTGCTCTCTGATGGACATTAAGAATTCATTCAGCAACCACATGTACTACAACTTTTTGGACAATTTGTACGCCGCATCAAAGACCGTCTTCGAAATCATTCAAAGGAAGGCCGTGGATGAAGAAATTTCAGCCAACACCGCACCTAACAGCGACCCGACGCATTTGACAGTTTCCGGTGATGGGACCTGGAAAAAGGGAGGATTTTCCTCACTGTTTGGTTTGGTTTCACTTATTGGCAAGAATACAGGAAAAGTTTTGGATGTGATCGTAAAATCGTCCTACTGCCAAGAATGTAAAAATTGGGCACTGAAGCAAGATACTCCGGGAGTATGATGATTGGTTTGAAAATCATGACAATAATTGCACAGCAAATCACTCCGGAAGTGCGGGGAAAATGGAGGTGGACGGCGTGCAAGAAATGTTTGGCAGATCGGAAAGTCTTTTGGGAGTGAAATATAAATATTACATTGGCGACGGGGATACTAAAACTTTCAAGGCCCTCCTTGACTTCAATCCCTACGATGACCTCCAAGTGTCCAAGAAAGAGTGCGTGGGCCATGTGCAAAAGCGCATGGGAAATAGACTTCGCAACTTAAAAAAGGGAACAAAAGGGCTCGGTGGGAAAGGGGATGGAAAATTGACGAATGGAGTCATCGTGCAATTGTCGGTGTTTTACGGTGGGGCAATAAGATTGAACTCGGATTCCACATCTCGCATGAAAGATGCCATCTGGGCAACTTATTTTCATAAGTGCTCAAGTGATAAAAACCCACAACATCATTTGTGTCCAGAAGGAAGCAACAGTTGGTGCAAATGGCAAGTTGCTAAGGCAGAAGGAAAACTGAAGACCTTCAAACACAAATCACCGTTCAAGGAAAATGTTTCTGAGGCCATCAAACCAATATACGAGGCTCTCTCCGATCCGGACTTGCTGGAACGCTGCCTTGGAGGTAATACACGAAACAGCAACGAGTCTTTCAATGCGACAGTGTGGAAATTGGCGCCAAAGCACTTGCATTGTGGACATCAAGTTATCGCTATTTGCACGTACATTGCTGCGTGCCTCTTCAATGAAGGAAGAGCCGTGTTATTGAAGATGATGAACACAATGGAAATCGGTGTTGGCAACGAGGCCTACCAATACGCCAAGGACGCCGACGTAAAAAGAACCAGGCAGCTGAACGACACCTGTCTACCGCTGTTCAAAAAGCCCGTCTTGCACATCGTCTACAGGAAGGATCACAGCAAAAGCAGTTCGAAGCAGAAGAGGGAATCCTGTATGGTCCAGGAATAAGCGACTAAGATCCTAATGTAAGTATACTTACATTAGTATACAACATAGTCGATAATGAATTGACGTTTGGCGTTCGCGATAATTTTAAAATTGCAATGTCGTTCCGAATTTACGAAAAACATTTTTTTTTGGTCCACTGTAATGCATTTGTTGTTATTTGTCGTGAACCGATAATAAATTCGCTCCTTACTAATACAAAAACCTACAAAATAAAAATTTCAGTCGTAATTGGTAAATGCAAAATTTTTCAAATCCGCCATATTGGGTCCGCCATTTTGAATTTTGTCAATTTGAATGCAAATTCGAACTCAGTGACCTCAAAACCTATAAAATCTCATGCTTGTCGTGGTAATTGTTCGAAAAAGAAAGTAATCCCAAACTAAACTTTACAAAAAACTTCAAACGCGTTTATCTCGAAACCACGTTTTCCGATCTAACAAAAACTCTCAGACCTGATCTATTGATCCGATTCTCTCCATCTAAAAACTGTTTGGAAGTGCATGCTTTTTCGTAGGTCCCGTAGCAACATCACGTATCAAAATTGTTTATTACTATTTTTTTAACGTTGTTGAAATGGAAAAAAACAAGAAAAATTTGAACTTTTAGTTCCAATGTTCATCATTCAATGAATTTTGCACGAATTCCAACAATTTTGCTACCGGACCTACAGAATATCATTATCTTTAAGTAATAACAACGATTTTTGATTTCAGTCCAATACAAGAAGCGGCAGAATTTTTATTAGGACACCATGTTTCGAGAGCATGGGCCCACGTGAATGTGCATCTTGTAGCCGACATTTTGAATTTTTTTAACTTTTTTACTTTTTCAAATTATCTGATAATAAACGAATAAAATCATCAAAACCAAAAGTTCGTACGCTTTTTCATTGTCCTACAACAAAAATACAAACTTTGCTTTATTTTCGTCCATAATGAGGGAAACCTTCCCTTAATCAGTTTTTTATCAATATTTAATCAGCAATTTATCCGTTTTTCATCAACATTTAATCAATAAGTAATCAACGATTTTTAATTCATTTTCATTTATTTATTTCCTTATTTCATAACATTATATAATATCTAATACATAAAAAAATAATATATAATTCTAAATAAATCTAAATTAGCTTCCTTTTTTCCGTCCTTCCTCCTTTTTTGGACCGCAAGGTCAGCCTGACCAATGGCATCTACAAAAAATAAACAGTAAATAAATATAAAAGAAGAGACGAAATTGAAAAAAGACAATATTACCCAATAGAGAAAAGTCCGCGTAAAACACTTAATTCCACTGTTTTTGATATATTTCACTGTTTTTAATATAACTTCACTTTTCTTTAACTTTTGTTAACCGCAATATATTGCGTCTTTACTTCTTTAAAATTAAAACGCAATTGAAAAACGCTTGTTTGTTAGGAGAGGGAGAGTTCGAGAGAGGGAGAGTTTGAGAGAGCAAGAGTTTGAGAGAGCAAGAGCCTACGTGCCGTTTTTTGTTGATTACAAAAAGGTCTAATTCATCAGTAAGTCATCAACTTTTCATCAACATTTGTAATCAATCTGTAATCAACCTTTTTGTGTGAGAATTGGGAAAAATGAGAGCGCGAGAGAGTCGGGTTTGACACGAAGGTCGAAAGAGAGCGTCGGCTCGGTGGAAGTCGCCGTCGGCTATTGATGAATCGTTGATTACAGAGGCCTATTGATGACAGTGGTACTGCAGGGATTGAAAACGACGTTTAACAGCATTGCTAGCTATGTGTATGAAATTGGCAGATTTGATCACATCACGGAACACGCAAACACCATTTTAGGTATGTCTATGCTATGTCAAACTTAGGGTATTAATTCACTTGCACAAAATTATAATGACGCACGAACCAAAATACCAATATGACAAAATTGATTTTTTAACGTCTCGAAGAACAAATAATATTAAAAGCATAAGAAATAGATTAGCGAGTTCGGATAATCACTTTCTAGTGTTTGCTGTAAGGCTTTGGAACCAGTTACCAAACCATGTAAAAATAATAAGAAGCGCGCAACAATTTAAAATGGAAGTCATAAAATATCAGACTATATAATGTTTAGCAAAAGTTAGATAATACAGGGTCCGCCACATAACATTTTTTTTTTTTAAATGCAATAAAACAAAAACGGTTCATCCGATCATCAAATTTATTTTTTCATATTAAAGTACAATCCTTCCGATTACTTATGGAAAACAAGTTCGTTCAAATGGCTGCCTCGGCTGGCCTTGCAGGACGCCATACGGCCGACCCAATTTTTGAGGACATTTCCGATTGTTTTCGGCCATATGTATTTCGGCAACGGCGACGCGAATGTTGTCCTTCAAAGCTTGAATTGTCGCTGGCTTGTCCACATAACACTTGTTTTTGACGGCGCCCCACAAATAATAATCCAACGGTGTCAAATCACAGCTCCAAACGACATCAGAATTTCGGCTGATAATTCGGTCTCCGAAAACAGTGCGCACAAGATCGATCGTAGCGTTGGCTGTGTGGCACGGAGCGCCGTCTGGCTGGAACCAAATGTTGTCCAAGTCCTCCTCTTCGATTTCCGGGAAGAACCAATCCGTTAACATGGCGCGTCGCCGTTGCCGAAATATGGCCGAAAACAATCGGAAATGTCCTCAAAAATTGGGTCGGCCGTATGGCGTCCTGCAAGGCCAGCCGAGGCAGCCATTTGAACGAACTTGTTTTCCATAAGTAATCGGAAGGATTGTACTTTAATATGAAAAAATAAATTTGATGATCGGATGAACCGTTTTTGTTTTATTGCATTAAAAAAAAAAAATGTTACGTGGCGGACCCTGTAGATAATAGATATAATATAATCATAATTTTAATCATATATAATAATAAGAAAATAATAATGTTAGATTAAGAAATTTGAAACCCCGTGACTAGTGTAATAAATATAAGTTTTAAACTTGTCGCACTAGGAATAAATAAATAATAATAATAAAAATAAATAATAACATCCAAATGGCGTTTTCTCTGGAAGCCTATTGAGACAGACCCCGATTTTGTTGATAAAATTGTGAAGAGTATATGTATTTTGCATAATATAATCATTGACTTGGAAGGGCCTTATGATATAATGTAACTTACATAGAAACACAAAATTTTCATATTGACAACGAAACTCATAGCGACGAAACTTTCAATCAGGTTAATTTAAGAACAGGCCAAATAATTAGAAACGCTTTTCGCGACTTTGTTTGCACACACAGAAACAGCGAATAAAAATATGTAAATACAAATAGTTTGCAGTTATTAATAAATCGATACTTACTTTCTGCTTCTAATATGTTTTCCATTTCTGTCCAATTTTGTTCCACCAAGATTCTATTGTGATAGTTCTTGCTCTTTTGATCTCATAGCGCTGGACGTAAAAAGACCTCATTAATTAAATTTTCCACGTTTACCTTGTTCACAAATGACACCAAATGAAAAAGTTCAAAACGCGTACATTGAAAATGAACGGTAAATAAAACACAGAACACAACAAAAAAATCGTACGTTCTGAGCGAACGTTGAAGCGATAAAGCAGGTTGGAAACTGCTCGCTCGATTTTGCTCTCGCTTTATCGCTTGAACTCGCTACTCGCTTCGCTTTCACTCTGACATCTTTCTAGCGATTTCACTTAAAAATACTTGCAGTGGTTTATCGCTCGTTCGCGCCCCATATTATAGCTTCGCTTCGCTTCTCGCTCGCACTCTGCCGACAGAGAAGGAAAAGGCTAATATTAAAATTCAAGAAAGTTATATAGAAGAAACAAAATATACCTGGAAATGCTAAAGGAACAGGTACACGTTTTTGAAGGTGACAATATATTCTCCAGCTGAGAAATTTGCAACGTAGATGTAATTTTTAACAAAGTTAAAGGCAAGGCATGGGAATTGGTTACTGCCAATCCTACACTAATGGCAGAAGCTGTCGATTTTTTGCTGAATGAAATGGCCAAACAAAGGGGTCTAAAATGGTTACAAAGCAAAAACTCCCAGTATGCACCTGGAAAATAGGAAAACGGTTCGACGAATATTTCCAGGAAATGGTATGTAAAATGAGTTGATTGAATATATGATAGCTGGAATTCCGGATGTAAATCTTCGGAATATGGCGAAACTTCAGAATTTCTCGACGAAGACCGAAATTTTAAAAGAATTCAACGATGTCGAGCTACAAAAAATGCCAGCCATACGACGGGACGCACAGGAACAGAAGCTTGCTGAAAAAACTCCGAGAAACAATATTAAGTGTTACAATAGTAATAGCTTGGGGCACATAGCTGGTGAGTGCCGAAAACCAAAGCAAGAGATCCCTGTCGTTTTGGAGGTGGCTACATGGGTACTTTCCGTAGTGACCCTATGGTAAGCGAACACCGAACCACCAAGCGATAGAAAGCGTAAACGAAATTGAACGGTTATGCATTGCACTTCATTTCTCTGTGTTTTGCTCAAAAAGTTACGGTGACTTTAGTAGTAAGAATAATATTGTTATCTCACTCTAACTTATAAGCTAGCATTAAGAAATGAGAATGTATACCTAGATCGCTCACACATTTATACACATAGAGAGAGGATACGAAAGGAGAATACGCAAGACGCGGCCATCGGTGGCGCGGGCTTGAAGAGTAAAGTCTAATAAATGGAAGAGTTTTTAAAGCAATCGGAGTACTGAATTAAACTTATTCATTACTCAAGTACAAATTTAACAAAATATGTCGGACAGTCCAAACGAAAAATTAGGCGACTGGAGTTTGCTTCCACAAGTAAGTACCAAAATATATTTATATCTGCAGGGCCGCAGAGAGAAAATCGGGGCCCGGGGGTAACCAAGTGCCGGCCTCCCTCCGGATTGACATATCTGAAAATCTCGGGCCCCTTTTGAAAACTACGGGCCCGGGGGTAATCCCCCGTCACATCTTTGTGGGCCTGTATATCGGTAAACCTTCAGCATACAAGTTCTGTGACTGCTCTCAATCTATACAAAATCTTGAGAAAATGGTTCTGGACCTCTCAGCAATGCGTGAATGTTTCTTACGGAAAACACATTCTTTATAAGGTAAGAGTATGATTAAACGAGCCCTTGATAAACATGTTGTTTACGTGAGGGGCCCACTGTACCCCCTCAGCCCGCCGAGCTTCCGAAAGCTCAGCCGCTCCCGTATTTCTGGCTTTCGCGCACTGTCCATCGAGCGTGCTAATGCTCGCCCGCTCCCCGCTCTTCAACAATCATCGGCCAGCTCTTGGCACTTGGCACTCTCAGCTCCGCTTTAATCTTCGGCCGCCGTCGATCTCCCGCTCTCTCTTCAGCGGAGTAAAGCGGACGGGAGCACGGCTCTATGTTTAAGCTTAGTTTTTAGTCTTATGAATGAAGCCGAATAAAGCTGATATTGTTACCCACGACGCCCCCGATTCTTCGTTCTTTTCCTTCGACCCTGAGGGGTGTTTTTTCGGACTTTGCTCTGCGCCGTGGGAACATATATATTTTCCATCAACCTGCCGATATCGTTGCTGAAGGATCGCCCAACTACAAACACATGTTAATAATAATTTATATTTATTAGCTGACCAAAAGGTCCTTTTGGAAGAGAGCGGACAGCAACAATGAAAAAAGGGCAAAAAGGGTCAACAAAATGTCCAATTCAGACCGTGAAAATTTGAAAGACACAAGGAAAGGAAAGACAAGCAAATAAACGAAACGAACCGAGAGCTTATGTATGATTATAATTAATCTTTATTTTCTACAGATTGATGCACTCCAAAACATAATAATTCCAAAAAAATGTTTTTTGTTTCAAAAACGCCACCATTACAAAAAAAAAAAACAAAATCGACTTCGATTTAATTGAAGACATTAATTGAAAAATAAAATTTATATTTATTCAAAATTTTGATTGTATATTTCAGCTTGCAAGAGTACCTTTCTTTTCACTAGCCCTTAGATGGGTACCTATGTAAGTACTCTAGACATTCACTACTTACTGGTTAACGAAGTGGTGGCGATAGACCCTATTTGCGGACATTTCATACAAAGTAAAGTAAGTAGAGGTGGGCTGTTTGTAAGTATGTATTTATTTCACCAGCTACGAACTAGTGCGCAGTACTACAGGGATGGGAACGTGCTTCGGTTCGCCTCTTTTAAAAAAATGTAGCATCGTCAAAATGTACTCAGTGCGTAAAAGCCAAAGAGATGAATTTCCAAGTAAGGAAGTGATTGTATTAATTATTTGGGACTTGAGCCACAAAAAACTTTTTGATTCTTTGGCCTTCAAAAAGGCTTGGGAAGATATAGCTGACACCTTAGAAAAAGACGGTAAGTCGTATTATTATTCGTTTTAATAAACACATATTGTTAACCTATGAATTTGTGTTGTCCAGTCAAGAGTTGCAAAAACGTTTGGAAGTCTTTAAAAAGCAGCAACAATTATTACAGCAAGACGAAGCAGATGAGAAGTGGAAGCTCAGGAGGAGTTCCGTTAGAAACGCACCAATCTCAGTTCGCTCCAGTGGATAAAGACTTTAATGAGGACTCCCTAAATTGCAGCATGCTGGAAGCAGCAGAGCAGAAGCTTCAAGGCGAACTAGACATCGTTAAAGAGGATCTCTATACCTACGTAAGTATATTGATTACATGTTATTATATTATGTTTTTATGATTTTAAAGGACCAAAAGAGACCCGCCAAGAAACAAAAGATTTCTGAGTCGAGCACATCTCAGAAAATGTGCGAGATGCTTGGAAGTTTTCTTAGTGAGCAAAATAATAGTTCTTCGGCGAGGCCCATCTTGGCATATTGGGAGTCGGAGTTAAATATGATATCTCCGAAAGACGCTGCCGATATGGAGCACAAAATGACTAAGCTTTTGTGGACAGAGAAATCTTTTATAGCCTTAAGAGACCGCGCAAATATAATTCTATATGTATATTTAAATGTAAGTCAATTTTGGTATTTGAATGTCCATTTAAAAGTCAATTTTTGTAAGTCTGAATGTGTTCCTATATATAAGTCCCAATTTAATTAGAAATAATAAGACAAATAGGTGTTAATTTGTTCGTGCGCTCTCCATATATAACATTGTCTGATGAGAATTGCATATTATCAAATAACAAAGATTTTCCTTATTCAGAATGGGAGAGGACATTCATGTCTCCTTTGCTTCCAAAGGCACCGACGTACATATATACATATAAGTAAAGCGATAAAAAGCATCGCATATATAGCCAATTAATATCAGTGCAAACTGTCACGCTTATATATATTTTTTAGATGTGGTGCTCAGAAGTATTTTTATTTGCTGATAAAGCTAAAAAAGTATATGATTACCTAAAACACATATATTTAAATCTGATGGCTACGAAATTATTGAAATTAAAATATCTCAACATTAAAAAAAAAACAAGTAAGAAAGCTACAGTCGTTCGTGAACGACTGTTATATACCATGTACCAAAATATATCGCCGCTCGAATTAGCTCCCGATTATAAATAAAATCGATAACCAGGGAACCCCACAGCTGATCAGCTGATCGCGACTTTTGCCTATTAGAGAAATGTAAACAAACTCGCTCTTTGCAAAACCACCACCATCTCATGCACTTGCGTGTGCAAGACAGAGAAAGAGATAACCCCTCTCTCTTTTTTGCGCACTGGAGTTAGTTTCTTGCGCTCATCAGTTTTGTTGTTGTTTTAAGGAATGCACCTGTTGCTAGCTGCCAAATAGATAACACACTGATAAGTAAATAACTTTTGTGTTTTTCACCCGATCTTTACCAGATTTTCGGTATTGATACATGTTCTACATATGCATGCCTATGCACAAAAAGAAAGCTCTATGGTAATATTTGTGGCTGAAAAACGTTTTTATTGATTTGCGGGGGAGTGGGAGGGAAATTTTTAAATCTGAAATAAACTTGATCTGCGTGCAAAAGATTCCGACCTACATACCGAATTTGGTGGCTCTAGCTCTTATAGTTGCTGAGATCTAGGCGTTCATACAGACGGACAGACGGACAGACAGACATGGCTATATCGATTTGGCTGTTGATGCTGATCAAGAATATATATACTTTATGGGGTCGGAAATGCTTCCTTCTGCCTGTTACATACATTTGCACGAAATTAATATACCTTTGTACCTACGGTACATGGTATAAAAAAATATAATTGTACTTCAACAACAACAATACAAAAAATTGATTTCTTTGAAAGCTTCGCTAACCTGATAAGAACAGTTTGACCATTATTAATTCGTATGGTGCCAAAGCTTATCTTAGAATTAGGAGAAGATCAAAACAAAAGAAAATAGTGAAACATAATCACTATCTAGTCATCTTTTGAAAACCGTTTAATAATGCAGATTGCAAAAAATGTGTGATTGCTGTTAAAAATTCACAGTTTAGCTACGATGGCACGCGGGAAGCCAATTTGCAAAGAAATAAGAAATTTAGTTTCGAATTATTATAAAAATAGAAAAACTTTCGGTGAAATAGCCAAGCAATTAAATCTGGCAAAGTCGTCCGTTCAAGGAATTTTAAAAAAACTTAAGACAAATGGCAATATTGAAAATAATATCGCGAATAGAGGCCGAAAATCGGCAATAACAGAACGTGACAAGAGAGCCTTGGCGGCAATTGTGAAGGCTGATCGTCGTCAAAGTTTAAGAAATATAGCGTCTGAGTGGTTAACGACGAAGGATAACAGACTTTGCAGAACTCGATGAGTCAGCTGCGGATGACTTACACTGGGCCAACCGAGTTCTTAGATTTTTCCAGCAAAGGAATGTGAAGTAGTAGCTCTAATAATTGAAGCAAATTTAACAAAACATCAATATGAACTCATCGTAGCTTCGTTAACCGTAAAATCCAAAATCCAATAATATTTAAAAGGATGAAGAGAAAAGCTATCCTGAGCTAAAAGCGTTACGGAATCTGAGATTAAAGTTTCGCTACAAAGCTTATAGGAAAGCGGTGTAATAGATTACCTCGATAAGCCCTCTAATTACCTCACATTAATAGGGAAATGGAGCTTCGATGGCAGTTCTGAGCACAGCCAATATAAGCAACAATTTGAAAATAAATAATTTGAAAGACATCATGTGTTCCTCTTCAACTTATCGTAAAATCTGATGACGAACAGACAATTTAAAAAACGACCATCGTTTACCCGTTTTTGCCGTCCGAATTCAATTTAAAAAGGAATCAGTAAATTTAATTAAAAATTAAGAACTATATTTTAAAAACAAAATTCAACAGTTGACTCCCACTAAATTTAACACCGCTACCAACCGGAAAATCTATATCGAACATATCTCCAACTCACTAAGGTGGATAGCAAAGTGTGCAATACCTTCAGTGAAACGTAATCTTCGAAGTGCTACATATTATATATATATCAAGCCAAACCTACGGAAATTAAAGAAATTGACAAATGGCTACTGTTATGTTATCGATAATATCGTAAGCTAAAATTAATATAAAACTGCTATGCGGCCACATCAGAATAGGAACTTTAGAAGAATGGAAAAAAAAGAAAGAGATGTAATTTGGATGAAACCGCGTGTCTTTTTATATATATTTTATATAAAGTATAAAGTGTACAAAAAGAATTCAGAGTAGATGGTTCCAAATTTTGGATTGCCTCCATTACATCATCTAATTTACATGCCTATATTTTGTTTTTTGAATATTTTTTTTTCACGTTTCATATACCCTTGAAATCAGACAATGGCAAATAAGAGTCGAAGAAAATAAAGAACCATTTCAGCGAAAGGAAAAAAAATATTCAGTCCAAATTTCGTGTAAAAATAAGGTTTATTATCGATAATCCAAAAACAGGTGGGAAAGTGGAAATTCAAATGATGGCAAAACTGCAAGAAAATTTTTCAATAACTTTCACTTATCTGCAGAAATAACTGGCGTAGAACAACATTTAATTGAAAGCTGTGCAAGATAGCTCGGGAAACAAAACCACTCATGGAGTTTCAGGCCACTTCGCAATTTTCTGTTGAGCCTGAGATTAGTCCTCGGGAATCAACTTCGACCGCCTCAGGAGCTGTTAATGCAGTGCCAGCAATGGCGTGGGGATCATCCCAGCAGAAGTAGCACAGAAAGCCGGAACATAATAGTTCTCGAAGTTTCTCAGATAAGAAAATAGAACAGAAAATTCCAGCAGGTCCCTCCAATCCTTACGCACGGGAAACAAACCGACTCGTTGAATTTCAGGCGATTTTCCACACAATACCAACCACAAATCCTTGGTGAAAATCGAAATTTATGGGTGGACAGCGGGTACTCACCGCAGGAGGAGCAACACGTGGAACGAGAGACCATCGGGGATCTATTATCTCCGATCAGTCGCCCATTATTGAATGCCAACACCCAGGAGTACCGTCCCATGCACATTGGACAGAATGCCCAAATTTTTGCAAAAAAAGTAAAATAATGATGTTAGGAAGCTAAAACTTGGTGTATATTATATTTATAGACCGCTTACTATTACCGCCCAAATAATATAACATTGCGTATACGTAACTTAAAGGTCTGTTTGTAAGTATGTATTTATTTCACCAGCTACGAACTAGTGCGCAGTACTACAGGGATGGGAACGTGCTTCGGTTCGCCTCTTTTAAAAAAATGTAGATATAAATTTTCAAGAAAGGAAGTGATTGTATTAATTATTTGGGACTTGAGCCACAAAAAACTTTTTGATTCTTTGGCCTTCAAAAAGGCTTGGGAAGATATAGCTGACACCTTAGAAAAAGACGGTAAGTCATATTATTATTCGTTTTAATAAACACATATTGTTAACCTATGAATTTGTGTTGTCTAGTCAAGAGTTGCAAAAACGTTTGGAAGTCTTTAAAAAGCAGCAACAAATATTACAGCAAGACGAAGCAGATGAGAAGTGGAAGCTCAGGAGGAGTTCCGTTAGAAACGCACCAATCTCAGTTCGCTCCAGTGGATAAAGACTTTAATGAGGACTCCTAAATTGCAGCATGCTGGAAGCAGCAGAGCAGAAGCTTCAAGACGAACTAGACATCGTTAAAGAGGATCTCTATACCTACGTAAGTATATTGATTCCATGTGCCTAACAAATTATTATATTATGTTTTTATGATTTTAAAGGACCAAAAGAGACCCGCCAAGAAACAAAAGATTTCTGAGTCGAGCACATCTAAGAAAATGTGCGAGATGCTTGGAAGTTTTCTTAGTGAGCAAAATAATAGTTCTTCGGCGAGGCCCATCTTGGCATATTGGGAGTCGGAGTTAAATATGATATCTCCGAAAGACGCTGCCGATATGGAGCACAAAATGACTAAGCTTTTGTGGACAGAGAAATCTTTTATAGCCTTAAGAGACCGCGCAAATATAATTCTATATGTATATTTAAATGTAAGTCAATTTTGGTATTTGAATGTCCATTTAAAAGTCAATTTTTGTAAGTCTGAATGTGTTCCTATATATAAGTCCCAATTTAATTAGAAATAATAAGACAAATAGGTGTTAATTTGTTCGTGCGCTCTCCATATATAACATTGTCTGATGAGAATTGCATATTATCAAATAACAAAGATTTTCCTTATTCAGAATGGGAGAGGACATTCATGTCTCCTTTGCTTCCAAAGGCACCGACGTACATATATACATATAAGTAAAGCGATAAAAAGCATCGCATATATAGCCAATTAATATCAGTGCAAACTGTCACGCTTATATATATTTTTTAGATGTGGTGCTCAGAAGTATTTTTATTTGCTGATAAAGCTAAAAAAGTATATGATTACCTAAAACACATATATTTAAATCTGATGGCTACGAAATTATTGAAATTAAAATATCTCAACATTAAAAAAAAAAAAAATATAATTGTACTTCAACAACAACAATACAAAAAATTGATTTCTTTGAAAGCTTCGCTAACCTGATAAGAACAGTTTGACCATTATTAATTCGTATGGTGCCAAAGCTTATCTTAGAATTAGGAGAAGATCAAAACAAAAGAAAATAGTGAAACATAATCACTATCTAGTCATCTTTTGAAAACCGTTTAATAATGCAGATTGCAAAAATGTGTGATTGCTGTTAAAAATTCACAGTTTAGCTACGATGGCACGCGGGAAGCCAATTTGCAAAGAAATAAGAAATTTAGTTTCGAATTATTATAAAAATAGAAAAACTTTCGGTGAAATAGCCAAGCAATTAAATCTGGCAAAGTCGTCCGTTCAAGGAATTTTAAAAAAACTTAAGACAAATGGCAATATTGAAAATAATATCGCGAATAGAGGCCGAAAATCGGCAATAACAGAACGTGACAAGAGAGCCTTGGCGGCAATTGTGAAGGCTGATCGTCGTCAAAGTTTAAGAAATATAGCGTCTGAGTGGTTAACGACGAAGGATAACAGACTTTGCAGAACTCGATGAGTCAGCTGCGGATGACTTACACTGGGCCAACCGAGTTCTTAGATTTTTCCAGCAAAGGAATGTGAAGTAGTAGCTCTAATAATTGAAGCAAATTTAACAAAACATCAATATGAACTCATCGTAGCTTCGTTAACCGTAAAATCCAAAATCCAATAATATTTAAAAGGATGAAGAGAAAAGCTATCCTGAGCTAAAAGCGTTACGGAATCTGAGATTGAAGTTTCGCTACAAAGCTTATAGGAATGCGGTGTAATAGATTACCTCGATAAGCCCTCTAATTACCTCACATTAATAGGGAAATGGAGCTTCGATGGCAGTTCTGACCACAGCCAATATAAGCAACAATTTGAAAATAAATAATTTGAAAGACATCATGTGTTCCTCTTCAACTTATCGTAAAATCTGATGACGAACAGACAATTTAAAAAACGACCATCGTTTACCCGTTTTTGCCGTCCGAATTCAATTTAAAAAGGAATCAGTAAATTTAATTAAAAATTAAGAACTATATTTTAAAAACAAAATTCAACAATTGACTCCCACTAAATTTAACACCGCTACCAACCGGAAAATCTATATCGAACATATCTCCAACTCACTAAGGTGGATAGCAAAGTGTGCAATACCTTCAGTGAAACGTAATCTTCGAATTATATATCAAGCCAAACCTACGGAAATTAAAGATATTTACAAATGGCTACTGTTATCTTATCGATACTATCGTAAGCTAAGATTAATATAAAACTGCTATGCGGCCACATCAGAATAGGAACTTGAGAAGAATGGAAAAAAAAGAAAGAGATGTAATTTGGATGAAACCGCGTGTCTTTTTATATATATTTTATATAAAGTATAAAGTGTACAAAAAGAATTCAGAGTAGATGGTTCCAAATTTTGGATTGCCTCAATTACATCATCTAATTTACATGCCTATATTTTGTTTACATTATCTAATTTACATGCCTATATTTTGTTTTTTGAATATTTTTTTTCACGTTTCATATACCCTTGAAATCAGACAATGGCAAATAAGAGTCGAAGAAAATAAAGAACCATTTCAGCGAAAGGAAAAAAAATATTCAGTCCAAATTTCGTGTAAAACTAAGGTTTATTATCGATAATCCAAAAACAGGTGGGAAAGTGGAAATTCAAATGATGGCAAAACTGCAAGAAAATTTTTCAATAACTTTCACTTATCTGCAGAAATAACTGGCGTAGAACAACATTTAATTGAAAGCTGTGCAAGATAGCTCGGGAAACAAAACCACTCATGGAGTTTCAGGCCACTTCGCAATTTTCTGTTGAGCCTGAGATTAGTCCTCGGGAATCAACTTCGACCGCCTCAGGAGCTGTTAATGCAGTGCCAGCAATGGCGTGGGGATCATCCCAGCAGAAGTAGCACAGAAAGCCGGAACATAAAAGTTTCTCAGATAAGAAAATAGAACAGAAACGGGAAACAAACCGACTCGTTGAATTTCAGGCGATTTTCCACACAATACCAACGACAAATCCTTGGTGAAAATCGAAATTTATGGGTGGACAGCGGGTACTCACCGCAGGAGGAGCAACACGTGGAACGAGAGACCATCGGGGATCTATTATCTCCGATCAGTCGCCCATTATTGAATGCCAACACCCAGGAGTACCGTCCCATGCACATTGGACAGAATGCCCAAATTTTTGCAAAAAAAAGTAAAATAATGATGTTAGGAAGCTAAAACTTGGTGTATATTATATTTATAGACCGCTTACTATTACCGCCCAAATAATATAACATTGCGTATACGTAACTTAAAGGTCTGTTTGTAAGTATGTATTTATTTCACCAGCTACGAACTAGTGCGCAGTACTACAGGGATGGGAACGTGCTTCGGTTCGCCTCTTTTAAAAAAATGTAGCATCGTCAAAATGTACTCAGTGCGTAAAAGCCAAAGAGATAAATTTCCAAGAAAGGAAGTAATTAATTATTTGGGACTTGAGCCACTTTTTGATTCTTTGGCCTTCAAAAAGGCTTGGGAAGATATAGCTGACACCTTAGAAGTCATATTAGAAGTCATATTATTATTCGTTTTAATAAACACATATTGTTAACCTATGAATTTGTGTTGTCCAGTCAAGAGTTGCAAAAACGTTTGGAAGTCTTTAAAAAGCAGCAACAAAAATTACAGCAAGACGAAGCAGATGAGAAGTGGAAGCTCAGGAGGAGTTCCGTTAGAAACGCACCAATCTCAGTTCGCTCCAGTGGATAAAGACTTTAATGAGGACTCCCTAAATTGCAGCATGCTGGAAGCAGCAGAGCAGAAGCTTCAAGACGAACTAGACATCGTTAAAGAGGATCTCTATACCTACGTAAGTATATTGATTCCATGTGCCTAACAAATTATTATATTATGTTTTTATGATTTTAAAGGACCAAAAGAGACCCGCCAAGAAACAAAAGATTTCTGAGTCGAGCACATCTCAGAAAATGTGCGAGATGCTTGGAAGTTTTCTTAGTGAGCAAAATAATAGTTCTTCGGCGAGGCCCATCTTGGCATATTGGGAGTCGGAGTTAAATATGATATCTCCGAAAGACGCTGCCGATATAGAGCACAAAATGACTAAGCTTTTGTGGACAGAGAAATCTTTTATAGCCTTAAGAGACCGCGCAAATATAATTCTATATGTATATTTAAATGTAAGTCAATTTTGGTATTTGAATGTCCATTTAAAAGTCAATTTTTGTAAGTCTGAATGTGTTCCTATATATAAATCCCAATTTAATTAGAAATAATAAGACAAATAGGTGTTAATTTGTTCGTGCGCTCTCCATATATAACATTGTCTGATGAGAATTGCATATTATCAAATAACAAAGATTTTCCTTATTCAGAATGGGAGAGGACATTCATGTCTCCTTTGCTTCCAAAGGCACCGACGTATATACATATAAGTAAAGCGATAAAAAGCATCGCATATATAGCCAATTAATATCAGTGCAAACTGTCACGCTTATATATATTTTTTAGATGTGGTGCTCAGAAGTATTTTTATTTGCTGATAAAGCTAAAAAAAGTATATGATTACCTAAAACACATATATTTAAATCTGATGGCTACGAAATTATTGAAATTAAAATATCTCACCATTAAAAAAAAAAAATAATAATAATTGTACTTCAACAGCAACAATACAAAAAATTGATTTCTTTGAAAGCTTCGCTAACCTGATAAGAACAGTTTGACCATTATTAATTCGTATGGTGCCAAAGCTTATCTTAGAATTAGGAGAAGATCAAAACAAAAGAAAATAGTGAAACATAATCACTATCTAGTCATCTTTTGAAAACCGTTTAATAATGCAGATTGCAAAAAATGTGTGATTGCTGTTAAAAATTCACAGTTTAGCTACGATGGCACGCGGGAAGCCAATTTGCAAAGAAATAAGAAATTTAGTTTCGAATTATTATAAAAATAGAAAAACTTTCGGTGAAATAGCCAAGCAATTAAATCTGGCAAAGTCGTCCGTTCAAGGAATTTTAAAAAAACTTAAGACAAATGGCAATATTGAAAATAATATCGCGAATAGAGGCCGAAAATCGGCAATAACAGAACGTGACAAGAGAGCCTTGGCGGCAATTGTGAAGGCTGATCGTCGTCAAAGTTTAAGAAATATAGCGTCTGAGTGGTCTGAAAAAATCGGAAAAGGTGTTTAACGACGAAGGATAACAGACTTTGCAGAACTCGATGAGTCAGCTGCGGATGACTTACACTGGGCCAACCGAGTTCTTAGATTTTTCCAGCAAAGGAATGTGAAGTAGTAGCTCTAATAATTGAAGCAAATTTAACAAAACATCAATATGAACTCATCGTAGCTTCGTTAACCGTAAAATCCAAAATCCAATAATATTTAAAAGGATGAAGAGAAAAGCTATCCTGAGCTAAAAGCGTTACGGAATCTGAGATTAAAGTTTCGCTACAAAGCTTATAGGAAAGCGGTGTAATAGATTACCTCGATAAGCCCTCTAATTACCTCACATTAATAGGGAAATGGAGCTTCGATGGCAGTTCTGAGCACAGCCAATATAAGCAACAATTTGAAAATAAATAATTTGAAAGACATCATGTGTTCCTCTTCAACTTATCGTAAAATCTGATGACGAACAGACAATTTAAAAAACGACCATCGTTTACCCGTTTTTGCCGTCCGAATTCAATTTAAAAAGGAATCAGTAAATTTAATTAAAAATTAAGAACTATATTTTAAAAACAAAATTCAACAGTTGACTCCCACTAAATTTAACACCGCTACCAACCGGAAAATCTATATCGAACATATCTCCAACTCACTAAGGTGGATAGCAAAGTGTGCAATACCTTCAGTGAAACGTAATCTTCGAAGTGCTACATATTATATATATATCAAGCCAAACCTACGGAAATTAAAGAAATTGACAAATGGCTACTGTTATGTTATCGATAATAATATATAGGAACTTTAGAAGAATGGAAAAAAAAGAAAGAGATGTAATTTGGATGAAACCGCGTGTCTTTTTATATATATTTTCTATAAAGTATAAAGTGTACAAAAAGAATTCAGAGTAGATGGTTCCAAATTTTGGATTGCCTCCATTACATCATCTAATTTACATGCCTATATTTTGTTTTTTGAATATTTTTTTTTCACGTTTCATATACACTTGAAATCAGACAATGGCAAATAAGAGTCGAAGAAAATAAAGAACCATTTCAGCGAAAGGAAAAAAAATATTCAGTCCAAATTTCGTGTAAAAATAAGGTTTATTATCGATAATCCAAAAACAGGTGGGAAAGTGGAAATTCAAATGATGGCAAAACTGCAAGAAAATTTTTCAATAACTTTCACTTATCTGCAGAAATAACTGGCGTAGAACAACATTTAATTGAAAGCTGTGCAAGATAGCTCGGGAAACAAAACCACTCATGGAGTTTCAGGCCACTTCGCAATTTTCTGTTGAGCCTGAGATTAGTCCTCGGGAATCAACTTCGACCGCCTCAGGAGCTGTTAATGCAGTGCCAGCAATGGCGTGGGGATCATCCCAGCAGAAGTAGCACAGAAAGCCGGAACATAATAGTTCTCGAAGTTTCTCAGATAAGAAAATAGAACAGAAAATTCCAGCAGGTCCCTCCAATCCTTACGCACGGGAAACAAACCGACTCGTTGAATTTCAGGCGATTTTCCACACAATACCAACCACAAATCCTTGGTGAAAATCGAAATTTATGGGTGGACAGCGGGTACTCACCGCAGGAGGAGCAACACGTGGAACGAGAGACCATCGGGGATCTATTATCTCCGATCAGTCGCCCATTATTGAATGCCAACACCCAGGAGTACCGTCCCATGCACATTGGACAGAATGCCCAAATTTTTGCAAAAAAAAGTAAAATAATGATGTTAGGAAGCTAAAACTTGGTGTATATTATATTTATAGACCGCTTACTATTACCGCCCAAATAATATAACATTGCGTATACGTAACTTAAAGGTCTGTTTGTAAGTATGTATTTATTTCACCAGCTACGAACTAGTGCGCAGTACTACAGGGATGGGAACGTGCTTCGGTTCGCCTCTTTTAAAAAAATGTAGAGATAAATTTTCAAGAAAGGAAGTGATTGTATTAATTATTTGGGACTTGAGCCACAAAAAACTTTTTGATTCTTTGGCCTTCAAAAAGGCTTGGGAAGATATAGCTGACACCTTAGAAAAAGACGGTAAGTCATATTATTATTCGTTTTAATAAACACATATTGTTAACCTATGAATTTGTGTTGTCTAGTCAAGAGTTGCAAAAACGTTTGGAAGTCTTTAAAAAGCAGCAACAAATATTACAGCAAGACGAAGCAGATGAGAAGTGGAAGCTCAGGAGGAGTTCCGTTAGAAACGCACCAATCTCAGTTCGCTCCAGTGGATAAAGACTTTAATGAGGACTCCCTAAATTGCAGCATGCTGGAAGCAGCAGAGCAGAAGCTTCAAGACGAACTAGACATCGTTAAAGAGGATCTCTATACCTACGTAAGTATATTGATTCCATGTGCCTAACAAATTATTATATTATGTTTTTATGATTTTAAAGGACCAAAAGAGACCCGCCAAGAAACAAAAGATTTCTGAGTCGAGCACATCTCAGAAAATGTGCGAGATGCTTGGAAGTTTTCTTAGTGAGCAAAATAATAGTTCTTCGGCGAGGCCCATCTTGGCATATTGGGAGTCGGAGTTAAATATGATATCTCCGAAAGACGCTGCCGATATAGAGCACAAAATGACTAAGCTTTTGTGGACAGAGAAATCTTTTATAGCCTTAAGAGACCGCGCAAATATAATTCTATATGTATATTTAAATGTAAGTCAATTTTGGTATTTGAATGTCCATTTAAAAGTCAATTTTTGTAAGTCTGAATGTGTTCCTATATATAAGTCCCAATTTAATTAGAAATAATAAGACAAATAGGTGTTAATTTGTTCGTGCGCTCTCCATATATAACATTGTCTGATGAGAATTGCATATTATCAAATAACAAAGATTTTCCTTATTCAGAATGGGAGAGGACATTCATGTCTCCTTTGCTTCCAAAGGCACCGACGTATATACATATAAGTAAAGCGATAAAAAGCATCGCATATATAGCCAATTAATATCAGTGCAAACTGTCACGCTTATATATATTTTTTAGATGTGGTGCTCAGAAGTATTTTTATTTGCTGATAAAGCTAAAAAAAGTATATGATTACCTAAAACACATATATTTAAATCTGATGGCTACGAAATTATTGAAATTAAAATATCTCACCATTAAAAAAAAAAAAAAAATAATTGTACTTCAACAGCAACAATACAAAAAATTGATTTCTTTGAAAGCTTCGCTAACCTGATAAGAACAGTTTGACCATTATTAATTCGTATGGTGCCAAAGCTTATCTTAGAATTAGGAGAAGATCAAAACAAAAGAAAATAGTGAAACATAATCACTATCTAGTCATCTTTTGAAAACCGTTTAATAATGCAGATTGCAAAAAATGTGTGATTGCTGTTAAAAATTCACAGTTTAGCTACGATGGCACGCGGGAAGCCAATTTGCAAAGAAATAAGAAATTTAGTTTCGAATTATTATAAAAATAGAAAAACTTTCGGTGAAATAGCCAAGCAATTAAATCTGGCAAAGTCGTCCGTTCAAGGAATTTTAAAAAAACTTAAGACAAATGGCAATATTGAAAATAATATCGCGAATAGAGGCCGAAAATCGGCAATAACAGAACGTGACAAGAGAGCCTTGGCGGCAATTGTGAAGGCTGATCGTCGTCAAAGTTTAAGAAATATAGCGTCTGAGTGGTCTGAAAAAATCGGAAAAGGTGTTTAACGACGAAGGATAACAGACTTTGCAGAACTCGATGAGTCAGCTGCGGATGACTTACACTGGGCCAACCGAGTTCTTAGATTTTTCCAGCAAAGGAATGTGAAGTAGTAGCTCTAATAATTGAAGCAAATTTAACAAAACATCAATATGAACTCATCGTAGCTTCGTTAACCGTAAAATCCAAAATCCAATAATATTTAAAAGGATGAAGAGAAAAGCTATCCTGAGCTAAAAGCGTTACGGAATCTGAGATTAAAGTTTCGCTACAAAGCTTATAGGAAAGCGGTGTAATAGATTACCTCGATAAGCCCTCTAATTACCTCACATTAATAGGGAAATGGAGCTTCGATGGCAGTTCTGAGCACAGCCAATATAAGCAACAATTTGAAAATAAATAATTTGAAAGACATCATGTGTTCCTCTTCAACTTATCGTAAAATCTGATGACGAACAGACAATTTAAAAAACGACCATCGTTCACCCGTTTTTGCCGTCCGAATTCAATTTAAAAAGGAATCAGTAAATTTAATTAAAAATTAAGAACTATATTTTAAAAACAAAATTCAACAGTTGACTCCCACTAAATTTAACACCGCTACCAACCGGAAAATCTATATCGAACATATCTCCAACTCACTAAGGTGGATAGCAAAGTGTGCAATACCTTCAGTGAAACGTAATCTTCGAAGTGCTACATATTATATATATATCAAGCCAAACCTACGGAAATTAAAGAAATTGACAAATGGCTACTGTTATGTTATCGATAATAATATATAGGAACTTTAGAAGAATGGAAAAAAAGAAAGAGATGTAATTTGGATGAAACCGCGTGTCTTTTTATATATATTTTATATAAAGTATAAAGTGTACAAAAAGAATTCAGAGTAGATGGTTCCAAATTTTGGATTGCCTCAATTACATAATCTAATTTACATGCCTATATTTTGTTTACATTACATCATCTAATTTACATGCCTATATTTTGTTTTTTGAATATTTTTTTTTCACGTTTCATATACCCTTGAAATCAGACAATGGCAAATAAGAGTCGAAGAAAATAAAGAACCATTTCAGCGAAAGGAAAAAAAATATTCAGTCCAAATTTCGTGTAAAACTAAGGTTTATTATCGATAATCCAAAAACAGGTGGGAAAGTGGAAATTCAAATGATGGCAAAACTGCAAGAAAATTTTTCAATAACTTTCACTTATCTGCAGAAATAACTGGCGTAGAACAACATTTAATTGAAAGCTGTGCAAGATAGCTCGGGAAACAAAACCACTCATGGAGTTTCAGGCCACTTCGCAATTTTCTGTTGAGCCTGAGATTAGTCCTCGGGAATCAACTTCGACCGCCTCAGGAGCTGTTAATGCAGTGCCAGCAATGGCGTGGGGATCATCCCAGCAGAAGTAGCACAGAAAGCCGGAACATAAAAGTTTCTCAGATAAGAAAATAGAACAGAAACGGGAAACAAACCGACTCGTTGAATTTCAGGCGAATGTAGTGAAAGCTTCGCAATTTTCCACACAATACCAACGACAAATCCTTGGTGAAAATCGAAATTTATGGGTGGACAGCGGGTACTCACCGCAGGAGGAGCAACACGTGGAACGAGAGACCATCGGGGATCTATTATCTCCGATCAGTCGCCCATTATTGAATGCCAACACCCAGGAGTACCGTCCCATGCACATTGGACAGAATGCCCAAATTTTTGTAAAAAAAAGTAAAATAATGAAGTTAGGAAGCTAAAACTTGGTGTATATTATATTTATAGACCGCTTACTATTACCGCCCGAATAATATAACATTGCGTATACGTAACTTAAATGGCTGTCAATTCCACAGAAGCCTATTTGATATAAATTAAGAAACAATATGACTGATGTAGCGACACTCTTTTTGGCTACTCCGCCTAGCTCGCAGTGGTCGGGGTTCACACAGAATTTCTAGATTCCGGCCCCTAAAATGGCAAGTAAAAAGAGTGAGTGTTTTGTTTGATTACATTTTTTATTCACGTATATTAATATTCTGTAAAAGAGAAAGTGCGACTCCGAGAGTGCGTGCGGTAGTCGGCTCCGTAAATCCCTGTACTGAGGGTTTGTGTGCACGAGGAAGTGCTACTCCGCGATGCTGGCGCGGGTTAGTCGGCTTCATGATACCCTGGGTGTCGGGTCTGCCTTCGGGAGTTTTTTTTTTTTTTTTTTTTTTTTTTAACGATTTATGATAGGTTTATTAAAGCGGCTGTTAACGCTAATTCACTACTACTATTATTAAAAACAATTTGTCTGCAGTGGTGCTGGTGTTAAACATGAATAAGTTTTAAGTATTTTCAGGCTAGCTGTTAGCCCAGAGAATGGAATAAAGGTGAGGTCATGGGATAAAAGGTGTTAGAATGAAAAGCGTACAGGAATAGAAATTGGTAAGTGCTTAAGGTATCCTCCGACGAGCCAGCTGAGCTAGAGTGGTCCTCTTGAGTCTTCTTCTTGGAAGTGGTATAGTAGTGTCCCTTTCCAGAGGATTCGGGTGAGTCAGGAGCCTTTCCCAGTGTCTTCTTGCCGCCTCGTTTATGTAATCCCCAATTAAAGGAACTTTAAGATCGCGATGAATGTCTCGGTTCCGGATGTACCAGTCTGCTCCAGAAATGCATCTTAGGAATTTAGATTGGAAGACCGACATTTTTTTAAGGTTTGATTTTGACGCCGCAATATAAATGGGAAGACCATATTTCCAAATAGGACCAAGAATACTAAGATAAATTCGCCTCTTATTGGACAAACTTAACTTGCTGGCAGCGCGAGTAATCCAATGCAGCCGCCGAGCAGCAGTCTCCAGTTTACCCTTTGTCTTTTTAATATGAGACAAAAATTTAGCCTTCTGTCAAGGACCAGACCCAGATAGGGGTACTCCTTAAGCTGAGGGAGAAGATGACCGTGGATGAAAACGCCTGGGCTGGAGTCCCTGCGCAAGGTGTAGGTCACGACTGCACACTTATCAGGGCAAATGGAAATATTCCACCTACAACACAAATTTTCAAATCTTTTAAGCATAAGTTGCAGTCGATCAGTCGCCTCATAGACGCAGTCCGCTCTGGCTAGCACTGCTGTGTCATCAGCATAGGTAGCAATGCACATGCCATTGCTTCGCTTTCGAGCTCGCAAAGGAGCATCATGTGTAAACAGGCTATAGAGCGTAGGCGCCAAAACACTCCCTTGAGGAACTCCTGCTATAATAGTTCTGGCCGAAGACGAAACACCATCCTGGACTACCTGAAAGCTTCTGTCAAATAGGAAGCTTTTAAGCAGGTCGTAAAGTTGATGATGTAGCAGTCCTTTTAGCTTAGAGAGAAGCCCACGATGCCATACTCTGTAAAAAGCCTGTTGCACATCAAGAAACGCCGCAACAGTATAGCGCTTCCTCTGAAATCCTTCCATAATGAAGCTGGCGACTCGGTGAAGCTGTTCTGGAGTACCGTGCCTTCTCCTAAAACCAGACTGATGATTAGGAATCCCTCTTGAGACGCCAGGAGATCTCATTTACCTGTCAAGGATACAACGCTCTAGGATCTTGCCAAAAGCAGAAAGTAAGCTAATTGGCCTATAGCTATCTAGGCTACTGCTCGGCTTCCCTTTTTTATGGATCATCACCACATTGGCCACCTTCCACATTTTAGGGAAGTAACTCAACCTCAAAGAGGCATTGAAGATCAGGACTAGGAATATTATGGCCTGGGAGCAATTTGGCTACTCTGTTAGTAAGGAAGTCAGGACCTTGCGACCTCGGGTTCCTTGTCCAGTGTCGATTGACGGTGTAGCTGTAGAAGTTTCCTGATCTTATTTCCCAACCTGCGAAGGATCCTGTTTACTGCCTGGCTATGTAACCTGATGTATTCCCTTCTGAGGCGATGCTTTAACTGAATGAGCGCCAGAATCTGACCAGGAACCGAGGGATCATGATGGCCACCAATTGGGCGCACATCTTGGGAGGCCAAATCTGCTGCTATACGGATCTTATCACTAAGGATGTTTACTGCGTCATCTATATCTTCTGAGGAGTTGAGCTCGATCTGAAGATGTACAGACTGTTCCAGAGAGCTTTTAAAGATGCTAATGTCAGAACCAGGAGGCAGAAGGATCTTTCTTGCTGGGACACGGCTACACACCAAATCAAGCTGAACAGCTAGGGGCAGATGGTCAGAATTAAGATCGTACATCTCAACGATATGCAGCCTGCTGTTCTGTACTCCTCGGAATAATGCTAGATCCAAGGCAGAAGGCGTAGCACCATTACTGGGATAGAAGATGGGCCTGCCCGTTGACAAAATTTTAGTTCCACAGCGTCAACAAGAGCTGCACCTCTTCTATCCGCCCTGAAATTACCCCAATTCCGATGTTTCGCGTTGAAATCTCCTCCAAACAGGAAACGATCACCACCAAACTGAAGTAGAGCCTCAAAATTTTCGCAGGACCAGGAAAGTCCAGGAGGAAGGTAAGCAGCCGCTAGCTTGATTTCTCCGATCGAAGTGGAAATACTCACACTAGCTAACTGCAAAACTCCAAGAGAAATTGGTCGGTGGTGATAATGAATTATCCTGCTCCTAATAAGAACCGCAGTTCCCCCTCTAGCAACTCTTCCAGGAAAATCCGCTCTATAGTATGGTATGTTAAAGAAAATTCCAGGTCTTAGATAGGTTTCCGTGATTAGCATAAGAACACCAGAAACTCTTCTCGATTGGCAAGAAGTGTAACGAATTACAGCGATCGGCCTAGGTGGTGTAAGATGCGAGGGGGGCGCACGCGGAAATATCCGGCTGCGGCTCGTCGGCTAATGGGGTGGTGGTCTTGCCCTCCTGCATCTGGCCTTCTGCCATTCTAAGAAAATCGAATTGCGTGCTGCGACAAGTATTTGGGGGGTGAATGTAAACCCTCACTACACATAAACGAACGGATAGACAAATACCCCGAATTTCTTATCGATCCTCTGGTGACATGAGGAGTCGAAGCCCTGCCTTCCTTGGCCATTCGGAACCTACATTTATATTAATTTGAATGGCCCCTTTGCTGTTCCTAGTCCCTACAGGGGAGTCAACCTAGTTGAGGCAAATAAAAAAGTCAAATTAAAACATTATAAAAATATATTAAAAATCTATAAAAATGTTCTTAAAGCTAATAGGCATGGAACCAAAATACATTTAAATAAATTAAACAAATAAATTAATCCTAACAAAAAACCATTGAATTAAGAGACGAATTAAAATCAAAAAAGCTAGCGCTTAAAAATAACTATGTGCGCGAGCCGAAATAAAACACAAGAGAGAGAGAAAAAATATCAAATAGCGAACAGCTCGGAGATCCAAGCTCCATATATGGCATCCGCCAGTTTTCGGGCTTTATCTTTGCTTCTCGAGTCAATTATATTATTTTTCCTTAACATTCGCTTATCTTACAAAGGGGAAGTAATAGTGTACAGTGGGACGGAATTACTAGCGCATTTTAAATCGCCGATGCATTTATTTTAAACTCAAATTTATTTCTTTTGTCAGAAGGGGAAAAATATGCAAACATCAAGGGCCGTTTCACTCACTCGTTTTCACCAACTTCCATCGACGAAAGCGCTTTCCTCGAGGCTAGCTGTGGAGGGATAAAAAAGATATAAAAGCCCCTATTCTCTGCAAAAAAACTAAGTCTGACCACTGTCACTGGGAGTTGAACGCACTGCAAATTTTTATCGGTATTTTTGACCGACAACAGGAACAACATTAAGGGAAGTAATTGTCTCCATGCTCGAGCCCACAAACAATTAAGCAAATTATAAAAAAACGGAATCATTGATCTTGCCACTAAATCGCCATGTTGGCTTTTCACCTATTTCTTCTCTTTCTCTCACTGCACTTTGGATTAAATTTAAATTTATAAATTAAGCAAAATTAAATTAAAAAAAAAAAGATTTTAAATAACTGGAACATATCACGGCTGCTGGCATCCAATGGTTGGGCTTTTTAAAGGTTATAAGCCTTCATACAAAAACAATTTGAGGCGCCAAACCGCCAAAGTGTTGCGGAAAAGCAAGCGTCACTTTCGCCTATTCCTCTTTGGGGCGGGGAGCGTCGGCTAGCAGCCAAAAAAAAATGGGGCGAAAGAAGCTGCAACCTATGCGTGGACTTCGACCTTTTTCATTCTCTCGCTAGGCAATGTAAATGTAAAAGAAACGGTTACATATTGCGTGTCTTGCGCAGCGGTAAAAATGGGCTGCCGTTGTAGCGGTTATCCGTCGCTGATATTTCCCTCCGCTGCTCCCGCTTCTGCTCCCACTGGCTATGCTACGCCCGTCGATTTGCGGAGGCTGCTAAGGCGATGAATTTGGCTTCCGCTCCTCGATCTTCTTCCGGTCCGCAAATTGGGAATCCAGGCGGCCGACTTGCTGAGGCACTATGCTTCTGTGTG
The DNA here is from genome assembly GCA_018903765.1 of Drosophila aff. chauvacae BK-2020. NCBI lineage: Eukaryota > Metazoa > Arthropoda > Insecta > Diptera > Drosophilidae > Drosophila > Drosophila aff. chauvacae BK-2020. Next base: position 3,873,962 of record JAEIGO010000024.1, on the reverse strand, counting down.
AGCGCCAATCCTACGCAAAATTTCCATTCGGTTAGTTAGATCTAACCTTCTCCACCTACCAGCCCACTCTCCGCTTACCCTGGGGATTTGGAACTTCCGCTTTTTTTTTCGAATTTCGCTCCGAATTATTGGCCGACAGCGGCGATGTGGAATAAATCTTCACTGCAATTTCGCTGCACTTATGCTCGCGGCTTGCACTTTTAATTTGCTGATCGACACAACTGCTCCACTCGAAAGACGAAACCGAATAGCGTTTGGAGACGCCGCGAAATAAGCGGGAAGCCTCTCCCTTCATCTGAATCCCCATCGGGTCACAGCCGAAGCTGGAGTTTGAACCCGAGCCTATTGATCCGATCCTCTCACGGATCATCTAGCCTTCTATCATTTTTCCCTAGTGGCAACGCAGTATCTTTTATGAGCGACCCACAGATGGCGCTGCAAAAGTATCTACTTATGCGAGCAAGCGCTACAGAAGGCTCCTGGCATTCCAAATACCTATTTTTAAATTAGACATTACTATAGCCTAAAGCAGAAGCAGAGCTTCTTTCCCTCTGAAGGTCTCTCACAACAAGGGAGATGGTTGCCAAGGATGCTCCTAATTGATCCACAGTATCTTTAAGCTTAATAAGCATGTCAGTGATTCTTGACAAGTCCCAAGGGGCTACAGATGCAGGATGAGACTGATGAGGAACATTATGACGTGGTCTGGAACCCAGAGCCGGGAAGTCATCCACCTGGGATCTATAGACATTATTAGATTGACTATATGAGTCAGATTCGACCTGAGAGGCAGGCGCCACGTTTTGAAACCCTCTAGAGGCCTGAGCAAAGGAGACTCCATTCCGAACAAAAGCAGTTGGTATGGCTGTAGATCTTGACTTCTGCCTCCCTGCTCCAGAAGGCAACAAAGGAATTTTAGGTGCCACATTCCTGATTTTTTGCGCATACACTCGACATTTTTTATCATAGGCAGCATGGTTACCGCCGCAGTTTGGAACAGACAAGGTCCTCAATAGTTTTCGCCAGACAGACCTCCGAGCCAGTCCAGTGACCTTCACCACATCTGCCACAAACCGGACGCTTGAGACAATAGTTTTTGGTGTGATTAAATTCAAAACATCTGAAGCATTGCTTAACTCTATTATTATCTCGTTTGATCTCAACAGTTATTCTCTGCCTTCCAATTTTAGTGATTTGGAGGGATTCGGCATTATTGGGTGCTTGCTTCAAATTAATAAACCAAACATTCGGTCTTTTAGGAACAGAATCCTCCTGTTGAACGGAGCTCTTGCCTCTAATCGGAGGATTGTAAATGTTGACTACCGGAACTTAGTAATAGCTCTGTGGGTGTCACAGTCCTTGGGAAAAATCCAAAGAACACCTGATAGCGCTACACGAAACTCAAAACCATCAGCTGGGATAACCTCAAGTAGGGCCGCTTCCATAGCCGCAACATCATTTACGTTAGGAATAGTTATTGGTCTAGGTTTAGGAACCGGCGTAGGTTCCGGTTGAGCAATTACTTCCTCATCAGAGGAATCATCAATAGCTAAGTCTTGGTCCTCGCTATCCATTTCATTGATCGGGTCGAGAGAGGCATAGCGATTGGACGACGTACTGATTGCCAACACATTCTTTGCTGAAGTCTTGTCTAACTCGGATGCTCTTCGCTTGTTTCCCAGACTAACAGGAACCGTCTGCCAAAGCGGCTGCGAGTTACGAACGGGCCCACCAGGACCACCCCCTCTCCACTGAGGAAGAGACGATGGTTGCAATGCTTTCAAAGCCTTAGCAGCATTCTCCGTAGATAGAGCCTTGTTGCAGATGGGATTCCTTCTGTCCGTAAGAGTACGCGAAACAACGTTAACCCCTTAACGTAGAATTTTTTAAAATTCGAAATTTTTCTTTTTTATTGCTAAAGGTCATTTAAGGTCTTAAGAATGATATACTAAAAGATGAAGTCCGGGAAAAATTTGTACATGCCTGAATTTCGAGTTCTGCCGCAGGACCTTTCACGATATTACATACGATTTTACAGCCACTGAAGACTTTAAACGCGTTTATCTCAAAACCACTTTTTTTTGAGCTGGCCGGAAACATAACTCGAACAAATCTTTACCGATCGATTCTAAATTTTTACAGTACGTTTGAAATTGTTGACCGCAGGGAACTACGCAGGGGTTTTTTTGAAAAAGTGAATAGTTTTTTTTTTTTTAAACAAAAATGTGATGAATTTCATGGTCAAATTGTGAATTTTTTTTTTAAACTGTCGCCATTTTACGAAAAATTAATTTTATAAAAAACCCCTACGTAGTTCCCTGGGGACATCAATATGGATTCAGAAAATGTTCGGTTTTTTGTTCTAGATCAAAAATTGTAGAAGATACGTTTCCGGCCGTGGACCCATCTGAGAAAAAACATGCCACCGCAGAACTGCTGCGGAGTCACCATTTTTTTTTTAAATTACTTGAAATGTATGTTTTTTTGTAGTTTAATATTGATATTATAAAATACTTTTTACAGAATTTCAATAACTCCATTGGGTTTACAAATTTCGAAAATATGCCTTTTTTTTGGTATTTTACAGTGGTGTAACCCCTTAATATTGGAGGACTTTCAGGACACACCTCTGGTTGGATATGGCTGGTGCTTAGACTTCAATTTGGCCTGAAGAGATAAGGGAGAGTTACTTGACTTACTCATTCTGGCGGACTGCCTGAGGGATCTCCTAGGAAGACTACTGGATGTAGCCACACTTGGTGATGCACTGCAATCACAAGTGCAAGTCGTTGTAACCGTAGAAGTTGGTGCTCCTTTATTGAGAGAAATCATCGGAGTCAAAGCCAAGCAACTATTCTCCAGAGCTTCATCCAGAAATAAGGAACTTAGCTTGATAGAATCTGACTGCATCTTGCTACTTCTTGGACCCGGCTTATTCAAGGAGGTATTTGACTTAAATTTGATTTAAACGTCAAGAATAATAATAAATTCAGAAAAAAGAAAGAACTTTCACACAAGAGTTTATAAATTTTTCCTCGTGCCAACGCAGCACCTGCCCGCCGCAGCGCGATTAAAAGAAACGAGTCTAACACGCTAACCGTAGCCAAAGAATACTTTCAACACTTTTGCCGTATTGGCGAACAACTTATTTTGTTGAGGCGAGCTAAATGTATAAATTTTTTATTTTTTTGAATTCAAAATAATTTCCGAGAGCGCTCCGTAACACATTCGATTGTCCCACCCGACATTTAAGTGGATGTTCTTGAGGACGATTTTGAGCAACACGTTAAAATGGGATTTATGTATATTTGGGGTACGATTTTGAAAAAAATTTTCATGTTAAAAGAAATTTATAATTGGATTTATTTTAGGTTGCCGGAAAAATATGCTGTTTTTAAAAACATTGATTTATTTTCGATGGGTCGTGTTCTACGACCCAAAAAAAATGGCATTTTTTCAATTTTTGAATTATTTGAGAAGAGCTTTGCCTTAAATATACTTTCATTACCGTGGTCCAATGCGGAAGTAAAAAGACTGTTTAAACAAGTTGAGTAAATTTGGTAAAAACAAAAATGCGAAACCGGCTACCGGTGGAACCATTGAACTCAACTTTTGGCAGTCAGGTAAATATATGTGTAAATTTGTATTTAAGGGGAAGTAGGTAAATGAATTTTAAAAAATCGATTTTTTTTATTGTCTTAATCGACAGGTATAATCTCTGAGAAATTACCTGGCGGCAAGAATCATTAGAACAACTCGAGATGATTGTGGCGAGATGTGTCAGGTGCGCTCTGCGTTTATTATTATAATGATTTTTTAGATCTATGATAAAAATAATGTAAGCTCGGCTGCACCTGCGTGAAAGCTTTTATTACGCTTATTTAGTTAGAATACCGAGGAAATGAAGTGCACACAAAAGATCGCGTGATCGCGCTGGAAGTAAGCATAGTGTGTATTCGCAAGGGGCGCCCATCACATCTTACTTAGTGAGAAAAAATGTGTAAGACAACAAAAAAATCACTGCAAAACGTCGTTTGAATAAACGTAAATTTTACGGCAATCGGTTTACGCAGAATGTCGATCCAAATGCAAGTTGTGCTAGAAAAAAACTCGAGAGTTCAAGTGAAAACAAGAAAGAAAGCTAACTTCGGCATTCCGAAGTTTAAATCCCCTGACTTTTTCGTTTTCTCGGGTACTGACATAAATGTTGCGATCGAAAAATGTTGCAAACAAAAATGTTGAGCGCACATAAAAGTTAAACGAATAAAGTAAATGAGATAAACTTTTTTTTCATTGAACACCTTGTTTATTTTCTACAATTAGGCATATATATCGATATTCAAACAGAAGAAATGGAATAGTTATGATTAAAAAACGAAAATTAGTGGCATGTACTAATTTTTGCACCTTCCGCTATTTGCTCATATTTTGGCTCCTGTTAATTTCTTCTGAAGAAAATAGATTGTCTCTGTTGGGATTTTCCCCCCAACGCAGGTACATAGGTATCCAAAATGATAAGCACAAGTTTATCCGTTTAGGATTAATATATATAATGTTTTATTGTTAACTCAAATTGTGAACAGATAAGTATGCGCGATCGTTCCTTCCTTGCTTACGTTCGGCGAGAGAGAATACAAGTATACAAGAATACAATAGATGCCCGAAAGGGAGTTACCAGATTGATACTTTGGATACGGCGTTTAATTCAAACAGTCTCCCTGACTAAAAATGGGTCTACGACCCGAAATATTGCTGAGAAGCAGTAAATTAATCAGTCAGTAATTTTAATCGTTTTCAATGAAATGGAAAGCTGGACTTTTGGTATAGACCTGATGACAAGCTTCAAAACCATTATGTGAAGCAAACAGTGAAACATGGAGGCAGCAACACAATGGCATGGGGGGGTTTTTTCGTATTCGCACGTTGGATCGTTCCCCAAAATTGACGGGATTATGCGAAAGGAGGACTATTTGGACGGTACGATCACCGTAACTTTTTATACCCTTGCAGGGTATTATAATTTTAGTCAGAAGTTTGCAACACAGTGAAGGAGACATTTCCGACCCTATAAAGTATATATATTCTTGATCAGCATCACCAGCCGAGTCGATCTAGCCATGTCCGTCTGTCCATCTGTCTGTCCGTCTGTCTGTCCGTCCGTTTCAACGCAAACTAGTCTCTCAGTTTTGAAGCTATTTGAATGAAACTTTGCACATATGCTATCACTACTATACATGTCGGAACGGGCCAGATCGGACGACTATATCATATAGCTGCCATAGGAACGATCGGAAATTTTTGAGATAAAAAATGTTTACTATGCCAATTTTCAATATATTTTCATATAATTTGATTCATGGCCATTATGTATTATTCCAGAATTTTAATTTTATTCAAATCGGACCACTATATCATATAGCTGCCATAGGAATACATATATCAATTCATTTAATTTGTTCGCAACATATTTCGTTAGCAACATTTTTCGCTAGCAACATTTTTTGCTAGCCACATTCCGAGAAAGCGGAAAGTCAGAACAGTTTTCTTCTTCTTCTTCTACTTACTGCAAGGGTATTTAAACTTCGGCATGCCGAAGTTAGCTTCCTTTCTTGTTTCAGATGAATCCACTCCAGAATCTCCACAACAAGCCGCTCCTCCAGAATATCCACAAGCTCAATGCGGAAATTAAAGAATGGATCGGAAACCAACATTTTAAATTGATGGAGTGGCCAGCGTAGAGTCCTGACCTCAATCCGATTTAAAACCGATGGTCAATCGTAAAGCGACGGCTCGGACAGTATCAATCAGCCCCATCCAACTGGGACGATCATTGGGGGCGTGTTGAATTAGAGTGGAATAATATTCCGAAAGGAATTGTAGAAAAATAAGTTAAAAGTAAGCCATAACGTATGAAAAATGTCATAGAAAATATGGGTCCCTGAACCAAATATTAATAATGAATTTATTTTGTATTTTTCTTAAATGGTGCAAAACTGAGAACATGCCACTAGTTTTCGTTTTTTAATCATAACTATTCCATTTCAACTGTTTGAATATTGCTATATATGCCTAATTGTAGAAAATAAACAAGGTGTTCAATGAAAAAAAGTTTAGCTCATTTACATTATTCGTTTAATTTTTATGTGCGCTCAAACATGAAAATGTTGATCGTGGAATCACATTTGCTCCCCACTGTATATACTTTATAGGGTCGGAAATGTCCCCTTCACTGCGTTGCAAACTTCTGACTAAAATTATAATATCCTGCAAGGGTATAAAAATGTGACTGTGAAAGTGCGTCACACGTACCGAATTATCGAGTTTTTTACTGTTTTCCGCGCGCTTTCGAACATGCTGATTTGTACAAATTGTAAACAAAAAGTGAAATTTGCGGAAAGTGATCAAATTTGTTTAAGTTTCAAAAATGCGATTTCGTGTTCGTGTGGGGCTATGAAATAAATCGGCGGATTGTTTTAGTTTTTCGACTACTAGGCATTAGCCAAACTGGAATCGAAACTTTTGTGGTCTCATGGATTTTTGCACGGGGTTTTCGCATTACTCGTACACAAGAATGGTGGAAAGTATTCACAATGCGTCGAAAGCGGTTTTCGAGAGAACTACGAAGGAAGCAGTTCAACAGGAAAGAAAGAAGAATGTGGAAAATGGACGTCCTGAAACTCATTTGCACGTATCTGGCGATGGTTCGTGGAAGAAACGGGGGTTCACGTCTCTGTACGGCGTAAGAACGCTCATTGGGAAAGTAGTCGACATGCTTGTAAAAAGCTCCTATTGCCAAGCTTGTACCGCTTGGGCTTGGAAAATTGGCACCACTGAGTATGATGACTGGTATGAAGAACACAAAGAGTCATGTTCAAAAAATCACGAGGATACAGCGGGGAAGATGGAGGTGGACGCCATCACTGAGATGTTCAAAAGGTCCGAAGAAATGCACGGAGTTAAATATTCAAAATATATTGGTGACGGAAACTCAAAAACTTTCGCGAACATCATAAAAAGCAATCCTTATGGTGACGACTTTAAGGTAACGAAAAGCGAGTGTGTGGGCCATGTCCAAACAAGAATGGGCACACGACCGCGAAATATTACAAAGACCGACAAACTCGGTGGCAAAGGACGACTGACAGACTGTGTTATTAAAAAACTAACAATTTATTATGGCTTAGCCATAAGGAGAAATAAAGATTCGGTGAAGGACATGAGAAAAGCTATAATGGCGACTCTGGACCACTACTGTTTGACGAACGAAAAGCCAAGACATGGAAACGCAGGCAAGGACAGCTGGTGCGAGTGGCGTAGAGCTGAAGTCACCAAAACCTCAAAGTCCTATAAGCACCCGCCGCGTCTTATTCCACTCGCCGTCGAGAACAGCATTCGTCCCATTTATAAAGATCTTTCAAGGTCAAAAACTGCACAGGATAAACTACAGGCGTAAAAAACAAACATTTTTTCTTTGTAACACTGATTTTTACACCAACAGTTTCGTTGGTGATACCATTGTTATGTGAACTGAATCAAAAAATTTGCAACCTAAAATTAAATACGACATCCGAGCCAGCAATAAGCGTTATTGATATTATTGAAAGTAGACTACCCGCATTATGAGACTAGAACAGTGACCAGAATCGCTACCGCTTTGGATCCCAGGTTCAAAAAGGACGGATTTTACTATGCCTCTAATGCTGAACAAGCGGCTAAGGCCTTAGAAAAAGAAATAACATCAGTATTATAAAAAAAAAACCCTCATGAGCTCCACCAACGCCAGCAGCAACACCTTTCGAAGAATCAGAGCCAAAAGTAGTATTTACTTTCTTACAAAATAAATTGTCACAGAAAGTGCATACAAGCCGATCCGATGCCATTATTGTTATAAGACAATATTTTGAGAAACCAAACGAACCAGAGGATCGTGATCCACTTCTTTATTGGATGGTAAAATTGTTAAATCATTTTGTATATAAGCTAAAATTTATTACTCTACAATTTTCTTTTTATTTAGATCAATAGCGACGGATTTTCAAGAGCACGGATGGTTACGAGCACTGGCTGCAAAATATTTTTGAATTCCAGCAACATCCACCGAATTAGAGAGAACATTCAGAAAGGCGGGTCAGATAATATCAACACGCCGATGCTCCCTGAAACCGAGTGCACAAATTACTATTTTTAAACAAAAACTATGAGTTTTGATCTCACTTTAATATTATGATATTAATTATGCAGTGAATGCATTTGTTCCTTATTTATAATGTAATGGAGGTAATATATATATTTTGTTTGTTGAAATGTTCAAAATTTAGTTTTTCGTGCTGAAAACATCGATGTTTTGCTCCAAAACAATCAAAAACATCGATGGTGACAGATATTGATGTTTTTCCAGCTCTAGTTCAGCTCGGCTTCTCGCCAAAAGTGAATTTGCCCTGAGCTGTGTGTCGCCTTTTATCCGGCCCGATCAGCTGTAAGCCCCAGCACGAAACCCGGTAATTATCGATTGGCGCAAGAGTAGCAATAACGCTGGGATTGACCGATAGTCATCCGATGTTCAGGGCTGATGATTTTACCGTTGGTGGCCTTGCCAGATGCCAGTACTGGCATATCTGCGCCCTTATTTTATTCTTTATAGTAATCGTAATAAGAACAATAATAGTAATTATAGGAATAATAACAATACCTAATAGTAAAAATAATAATACCATTTCACAATACTTAAGTTCTTCTTACGCCTGCTCACCGGGACCTGGCGTGTCATCCGGCACCTAGAGTCGAAGGGCGGGAAGGTGCTGTTGCTCGGCCTGGATGAGGAGGCACTTACACTCCTCAAAAAGCGAGACATGCTGGTGAGCTGGCCTGGCACTTCAACGGCTGCAGCCAAGGAGGCTCCCTCCGTCCCATCGGACGAGGCGGCTGAGGCCATGGAACTCGCTGCAGTGGAGGCCGAGTTGGACTCGGTCTCTCTAGAGGGGCTGGATCTGGCGCGTCTGCATATGAGCGGCGCAGAGGAGCCAACCAGCGAAAAGGAGCCATCCGATGATGCGCGGACACCCACCGAGTTGCAATCAGAGGGCTATCTGACGCTCTCGGAGGGTGAAGAAGAGCTTTAAGGATGGGGGTCACCAGCGTGGCACAGATCAACCTGCATCACGCCAGGGCAGCCTCGGCTGTCATCGGCAGGTTGGTCTCCAGGTCTGACCTGGGGCTGGTGCTCATCCAGGAGCCTTGGGTCGTCAGAGGCAGGATCTGCGGCCTAAGTAAAGTGAGTATGCAAACTATTGCAGACGGAAGGGAGGCATCACCGAGAGCTTGCATCTTGGTGCGAAAGGATATTAACTTTCTTTGTCTCTCTCAATTTCTCAACAGAGATCTGCCCCCCCACCAGAGGTTCAGGATCTGGTGCAGCATTGCAGCAGCAAAAGGCTACCCCTACTGCTAGGGTGTGATGCCAATGCGCACAATGTTGCATGGGGCAGCACGGACAACAACGGTAGAGGTGAGTGCTTACTAGATTATCTTTTATCTAGGGATCTTACTGTGTTCAATGTGGGGGCTGAACCCACTTTCATTACTAAAACCAGGGCTGAAGTACTGGATATCACTTTCGGGAAGCAGGAAGGAGGTTAGGCTGATCGGCCTGAAGGATTTGGGATGAAAGGGGTCTTTCTTCCCAACCTTCGGGATAAAGATCACCCTAGCCATTCTCCATGCGCTAGGAATGTAACCCATTGCTAGGCTCCCCCGGAAAATACTTATGAGGAACAGCATTAGCTGTTCGACACCCTTCTGAAGATGGATGGGTATGATTCCATCCACCCCCGGAGCCTTGTAGGGGCTGAGTGTACTCAAAGCCCACCTAATCTTTTGTTCAGTTACGATCGCTGCAGCCAGGCTCCAGTTGGGTCTCCCGTTGGGGACCCTTTCGGGGGCTCACGGTTGATTCGCAACTGGAAGGTCTCCTCAGAACCGTCAATGTCGGATCACAGGATCATCCTGTTCGACATTCATAGTAACCTTAGATTCAGCAGGGTTATCAGGAACCCACGACGGACTGACTGGCCAGCCTATCAGTCCTGTTTGGGATTAAATCTGAGCAGACTGAATCAAAGCAGGAGAGTATCGTCTCCAGAAGATCTTGAGCAACTCTCAAGAGAAGTAGGAGACACAATCTTGGATGCATATCATGCAAGCTGTCCCGAAAAATCCATAGAGTCCAGTAGGGACAATCCCTGGTGGAATAGGAAACTAGGACTACTTCGTACAGAAGTCAGGAAGCTGTTCAACACAGCTAAAAAGAACAGCGCCACTTCGGAACTTTACACCAAAAAGCTGACAGAATATAACAAAGAAATCCGGTTTAGTAAGCGTGCTCACTTTCGGAAATTCTGTTCTACCATAGAGCAAGCCGCACCTGCGGCTAGAGTGTTTAAGGCAATCTCAAAAGGCAAAGTACTTTCTGAACTTTGTCTGAAGAGGACGGATGGGTCTTTCACCGAGGACGAGGAGGAGAAAGCAGAACTTCTCCTGCAAACTCACTTCCCCATGTGTAGAACCATCTCCGATATAGACAACAGTTACGAAAGGGTCCCCAACGGGAGACCCAACTGGAGCCTGGCTGCAGCGATCGTAACTGAACAAAAGATTAGGTGGGCTTTGAGTACACTCAGCCCCTACAAGGCTCCGGGGGTGGATGGAATCATACCCATCCATCTTCAGAAGGGTGTCGAACAGCTAATGCTGTTCCTCATAAGTATTTTCCGGGGGAGCCTAGCAATGGGTTACATTCCTAGGGCATGGAGAATGGCTAGGGTGATCTTTATCCCGAAGGTTGGGAAGAAAGACCCCTTTCATCCCAAATCCTTCAGGCCGATCAGCCTAACCTCCTTCCTGCTGAAAACCCTTGAGAAGATTGTGGACAACCACATTAGAAACTCGCACTTGGTGCGAAGGCCTCTGCATGCGAATCAGCATGCCTATAGAGAAGGTAAGTCTACTGAATCGGCTCTCTTGAGCCTGGTGGACAGTATGCAGCGCTCTGTAAAAGCCAAAGGGGTAGCACTTTGTGCCTTTATGGACATAGAGGGTGCTTTTGATAACACAGCTCATGACGTTGTGGTAAGAGCACTCTGTAGAAGGGGAGTTGAAACGGGTCTCACGACCTGGCTGGGCAAACTCCTTGATAGCAGAATAGCAGAAGTCACTGTCAACAGTGTGACTGTCCGCAGGGGGGTGTCCTATCACCACTACTCTGGAGCCTCGTGGTGGACGAGCTGCTAGTTAAACTTACAGCAAATGGGTTTGAATGTCAAGGCTATGCCGATGATATCACTCTAGTATGTAAAGGAAATTTTGAGAGCACATTGTGCGACAGGATCACACTGGGCCTAAGACTTAGCTTAGACTGGTGCAGAGACGTGGGGCTGAATATCAATCCACCGAAAACCACAGTGGTCGCCTTCACCAATCGCTACAAGCTGAAATCCATTCGGCCCATAGCCATTGGGGGCGCAGAGATTCCGATCTCCATCCTAGACAAGAGACTAATGTGGAGACAACATGTGGAACATGCCGTTCGCAAGGCCACTATGGCCTTAATGAGCTGTAGAGCTGTATCTCCAAAGATCCTACTGTGGATGTATGTTGCTATGGTGAGGCCCATAGTCAGCTACGGGGCTGCGGTTTGGGCGAATCGCGCTGACCTTGATGTCACAAGAAGGCAACTGGGCAAACTCCAGAGACTTGCCTGCACGTGCATCTCGGGCGCTATGCGCACCTGCCCGTCCACTGCTCTGGATGTGCTGCTCGGGCTTCCATCACTGCACTTGCATATCAACCACAGTGCGCGCAGATCTACCATGAGGATAACAGGGGCAGGACCAGCTGACTCGGCCACGACTGCAACTGACCTGTTACTGGAATATCCGCAGGATGTTCAATTAGCCAAGTTTAGCTTTGATAAGCTCTTTAAAACAGAGCTTAGCAACAAGTCGGAGTGGACCAGCATGTCTACCACCTATGATGTGAAACCACATGCTATTAGGTGGTACACTGACGTTAGTGAGCAACAGAGAATGGTGCGGGTGCGGGTGTCTGTGGACCCCGATTAAAATAGCCATTTTCTCAGATAGTCAGGCAGCAATCAGAGCACTCAGTGCCCATAAGATTGTTTCCAGACTAGTATGGCAATGTATAGAAACACTCAATGTACTGGGTGTGAACAATAAAGTAACCTTATACTGGGTACCAGGGCATGCGGGGATCCCCGGCAATGAAGTGGCCGACATAATGGCAAGAAAGGGGGCGAGTACGCCCTTCTATGGTCCGGAGCCCTTCTGTGGACTAGGGCCAGGAGTCATTAGCCAGAGCAGTCGTGTGGATCTCATGACTGCTTGCGATGACTTCTGGCAGTCGTCGAAAGGGGCAAGGCAGAGTAAACGTCTGCTAGGTAGTTACAACTGTTTGGAGCTGAGCAAAGGATCTCTCCGAATAGTCACGGGTTTCCTGACCGGGCACTGCAGACTGCGCAAGCATCTGCACAATCTCAAAATAGGGGAGGACAGCCTTTGCAGACTTTGTCTGGAAGGAGAAGAGACTCCGGAGCACCTACTTGAGGAGTGCCCGGCTATCAGTCGGTTGAGGTTGGCCCACTTTGGGGGCCTTACACTCACCACAAAGGAAATGAGGGCTCTTCGACCAGGCGACATCATCGCATTCTTGCGATCGATTGAACTGTTCGAGGAGCTATAGCCCATACACTAGGACGAGGGCACAATAGACCCTAGTGGTCGCAGTGCACTAACCTCTAGGAAAATTATTATTATTATTAAGTTCTTCTTTGTGCAATAATACTAGAAATAATACTAAATAAGAAGGAAGTAATAAGTAATTTACGGCGCGGGGCGTCGCACTCACTATAATATTTTATTCAAGTTTTAAACATATTTATTAATATTTGTAAACCGTGTATAAATGTAAATACTCAATACATAAATATCGATAGCCTTAAAAGCAAACAATAATATTATCGATATATCGAATGTAGATAGACGATCGAAAAGGAGCTGGGAAACTATCGATGGTTGGAACATTCGATATTTCCGATGGTTTTTATTGAAATATTCGATACTATCACGATAGTGCTTTATTTTCAAATAGTGGTTATACGCATTGTAAATTGAGAAAGAATTTTTTGGCTTATTTACTAAACGACTTTTATAAAAAAATAACATGTTTGATTAAACTCATATTTTTTTTTTTTTAAACAAATAACATTCTTTCATAGAGTTATATCACATTCGTGGATAGAAAATTAAAAATTGTAAAACTAAATTAAGTTAACCTAATTGAAGATCCATTTATTCTTGTTAAGAAACAATAACCGGTCCACTGTTTTAGGTTTAAGCGATTCTATACGATCGCTTATTAACAGGCCGGCTTTACTGAACATCCTCTCCGACTCTGTTGCCGTTGCTGCGACACACAAATATTTCCGCGCGTACGACTTCATGTGCGAATCATTTGGTGCACACTAAAAAAAAAAACAAAACTTATATTATATATTAAAACTCGGTAAAATGAAGCATTGGCGCATTTTCTTAACAGCTTCAACGTGGGGATTCGTCACTGTGCTAACATCTTCTTCGAGGAAATCGAAGAAATTGTCCTCTGTTAAAGTCGCCGAAGGTGGTGGTGTTGGCGGCACTGAAGGCAATGTGTCTGAGGTTTTAAGTGCTTCTAATTCCCTTTCTATTGACTTAATGCCATAAGATACATTTAATGGTGACAGAAATGCGCGTTTTTTGAACCGAGGGTCAAGAAGAGTACCGACTCTTGGGCTTGTACGTTCCTCATAGGGCATAAGTCGTTTTTCAATGCTTTTCAGCAAGAAGCTATGGACCGTCAAGGATTTTTCCAATTTTAAGTCTGGTTTTATTTTATCCAAGTTCCAAAACAAGCCATATACTGTAGGAATGATTAACGATATTGTTACGTTATTGGACGATATTTGACGTGTGGCCTTATCAAATGGTTGCAGCAATAAAATCCACTCTTTAATGAAAGATAGCTGGTCAACATTTAATGGAGCTTTAGAAGTGCTAAGCAGTACTTTTGTAATGGCCTCGTTAATCATTACGATTCTCTCCATCATATGGTAGGCACTGTTCCACCTAGTAGAAACTTCTTGTATGAGGCTGTATTTAATTTCAGTCGTTTCTGCCAACCTTAACTTACTATTTGCAATACTGCTTGATTTAAAAAACGTAACGATTCGCTTGCACTTGATCATTATCTCCGAAAGAACATCCAGCGCCAAACAGTCCTGCACAACTAAATTTATAGTGTGAGCGAAACACGGAAGATTCTTTTTCTGTAGCAATTCGCACATCTTTAGCATTGAACTTGCATTGTCAGTCGTTATTACTACGATTTTATTTAGAATGTTCCATTCATTAAAAACTTCTTTTAAAATATGGCTAATTATTTTCAGCAGAATGATTAAATTGATCCAACAAATTGTTGGCAACAATGGTTTTGTTGTCAATACAGCTGAACGCAAAGTAAAATCTGTTGTGATAAAATGGCACGTGGCCGTAATGTAATCATTGGCCCTCAAGGTCCAATAATCTGTGGTAATGGCGCAACTTTCAACACTTGTCAAAATTTCATGTAACTTTGCCTTTGATTCCTCATATACACTGCTCATGCAAAGATTTTTCAGCGTTTTTCTGCACGGGAGAACGTACCGAGGGTCTAAAAGCTTTGCAAATTTTCGAAAGCCTGGATCTTCAACTATTGAAATCGGTTGCAAGTCGTCAAATATCAACTCAGTCATGGCGTTATCTAACAGTTTTTTCCTTTCTGAGGACGGAGCGTAGTTATTTGTTATAAAAGGAACTATTGAATTCGATTTCTCTGGTATATCGTCCAAGTGAATTCCAGGGTGCTGCCTTTTTAGGTGGTCAAACAAATTCACTTGCCACTTGTTTTATAAACTTTTGCACAATAAATGCACTTGGCAGACCGACCGTCGTTTGACTGGTCGAAGTGACCCCACGCTTTTGATTTACCACCTTTTATTTTTTTCGCAACATCAGCTTTATCCTCTTCTTTCCCCTTACCTGCAATTAAAACAAAAAGTTAATATCTATGTAAAGCGACATACATGTTATTAATACCACTTACCTTTGACACTTGCACTTCCGACAAATTTATCCATGTTATTTCTGAAACGCCGCCAACACCATTTTTTTACCAACGCCAACAAGAACGCAACGCAAAAAGAAATAGAAAATGTAACACATGGTAACACTATCGAAATCAAATATTCGAGAGAAGTAAATATTCAATATATCGATACTATCGTGAGTGGTCGCCCCAGCTCTAGGAGGAAGAAGGACTTTGGATCTAGAACTTGAAAGAGAAACATCATAAATAAAAACTTAGAAATATTGTTACATATAACAAAAGAGTATAAAGTTATATTCATACTCTTTGATATAACATATGCAATTATAAATTAATTTGAAGTTTAGATACTTTCGTTAGAGTCGGAGTCAGAGAGTCGGAGTCGGAGATATATGGGGTATTTCTAAGAAATGAATGACGTCTTCTGGCAACGATAATTTTTTGAGATTAGCTGACCTTTTTGCAATCGAAATTCTTGAAATAAGTGGTTCGTGAATTAAGACGTGCGTGTGTTTTCCTATTTTGCCTATAAAGTTTGATGCTCGCTTCCGAGGCATTTTCACCAAGGCAACCTACTGGAACAATCGATTCTGAAATTATCTGGGATCCATGTTCCAATATTTTCTGCAATGTGGGAACACTGGATACCTAGGGTTTTTTTTATATAACCATTAAAAGTTTTTCTCGCAAATGATTGTTGTGACAAACAACGACTGGTCAAGGGCATCCGGTTCGTTTGCTACAAATCTTTGCTTATACATGCTTTGACCCGATGTCCCGTCAAATCCGCTGACAATTAATTAGGCGCTTTTAACTTCATGCTTATAACATCGTCTTGCATCAAAACTATCCGAATTGCATCATGGTTACGAAGGCTTTGCAAAGAAACTTCAGCCTTCGTTTCAGAAGAAGTAATTCTAATATTTTGTAGTTGATTTTTAGATTCCTTAATTTTTGTGTAACTGGGAAATACATATATTCGAATTTTCTATCTTGTTTAGATTTCGCATTGCAATATATCGTGATTTGCTTAGCGAATTTTCAAATAAAAACTTTAGTGCATCACTAGGAGACAACGGTATGGGCTCTGTAACAAAGTTTCTTTTTAATTTCACTTGACCCATTAGAGGTAAGCATACTTTTATTTAGGACATATACTGTGTCATACTCTTTTGATTTTTTAGGGGATATCGCAGATGCACTACACTATTTGCCAATATTTCAGTAAAATTTCGATTCGTATGCTGTCCTGATTCATTGACGGTTGACCCTGTTTTTTCGGGTCCATTATAAAAGTCGTATTATTTAAAAGCCATAGGGAATGTTTCTTATTTTTTAAGTTATAAAGATTTTGCCCACACTTGGGTAAATTCGTAGTCATATACACTCCCGATCAATGAAATAGACTCAGATGTTTGTTTTTTTAATTGTGTTAGAAAATCAAAATAATAATAAATCTTCAGACACAATATTTTTTTATTATTCAGGACTTAAATGTTATTCGAAAAAAACAAAAATATAGCTTTCTAAAGCAGCAGGTTTTGTGTTTGTAACGTAAAAATTTGAAATTTTTTATCGGTAAATGAAATAGACTCAAGGGCCTAAAACTAATTTAAATGAAATTTCTTTTCAAAAATGCAATGTAAATTTGTATTTTAATATTATTTAAGACTAAACTAATAATGTGTGTAACCACCTTTATTGGAAATAACTTCATAAATTCTGCTGGGCAATGAATCGTAAAATGACTTCAAATAGTTTAATGATATCTCGTTCCATGCGTGTTTGATAGCATTATTTAACGATTCGATATCTTCATAAACCTTTCTTGAAAGCCATCCCCATACATTCTCAATAATATTCAAGCCAGGAGAGTATGGCGGCCACTCCATTAAAGGTACATTTTGATCGGCAATATACTTCTTTACCACTCGAGAGTTGTGTATTGGGGCATTATCTTGTTGGAACGTCCATGATAATGGCCCAAAAATGTTAATACACTGAGTAAAAGCCTTTTGGAGAAGTTCTTTGTAGCGAATACCATTCATTTTTGAAGAAACAAACTCGATATTAACAGTTCCATAGTAAGAGATCGCACCCCGCATCATTATGCCACCCTCACGACTATGGTGACGGGTCAAATGGTGCTCTTCCTTTTTGATGTCATGAAAGTAATAGTTTTTCGTCCGAAAAAACAGTTTTATACCATTCGGTCGTCCATGCCATATGACTCCGGGCAAAGTTGGAGCGAGCTTCCTTACGAGCTTTGGTTAATGGTTTTTTTGTTAAGTTTTAATCTTTTCAGGTGTTTAGCACTTATAACTCGGCGTACAGTAGATATACTGGTTTTAACTTCCAATTTTGAACGAATGTTCACCGCTGAGCACGTTGAATTTGAGGCTTGTCGCAGAATTCTTCGATTTTCGCAAGGCGTGAATGCTTGTCTATTCGGAGTTTTCATATTATTTCCATAATTTGATGGATTTTTATACCATGTACCGTAGGTACAAAGGTATATTAATTTCGTGCAAATGTATGTAACAGGCAGAAGGAAGCATTTCCGACCCCATAAAGTATATATATTCTTGATCAGCATCAACAGCCAAATCGATATAGCCATGTCTGTCTGTCCGTCTGTCCGTATGTATTGCCACAGATTTTTCTTTTTGTGCATAGGCATGCATATGTAGAACATGTATCAATACCGAAAATCTGGTAAAGATCGGGTGAAAAACACAAAAGTTATTTACTTATCAGTGCGTTATCTATTTGGCAGCTAGCAACAGGTGCTTCCCAAAAAACAACAACAAAACTGATGAGCGCAAGAAACTAACTACCGTGCGCAACAAAGAGAGAGGGGTTATCTCTATCTCTGTCTTGCACACGCAAGTGCATGAGATGGTGGTGGTTTTGCAAAGAGCGAGTTTGTTTACATTTCTCTAATAGGCAAAAGTCGCGATCAGCTGACTTTTACCGATTTTATTTATAATCGGGAGCTAATTCGAGCGGCGATATATTTTGGTACATGGTATATAACAGTCGTTCACGAACGACTGTAGCTTTCTTACTTGTTTAAGAAATGACATACAACTGACTGACTTCGTAAGATTTTTTTGGCAATTTGCCTGGTTGCTGTCTCGATATGCCAATATTTTGCCCTTTTCCTCGGCAGTTAATGTTTTTCCACGACCCATTTTATATTCGTAAATACAACAATTAATTGTGCATTGAAATTAACACATACATACTCTGCGCACCAAAAAAGCTCTTATTTTCGCATAGCGCAAAGAAAAATTGAATGCACAATAACTGCAATATTTCTGTAGCGCATGTTGTGTCTCAAACTAATATATCACTATACACAACACAACAAATATAACTGTTATCGCTAAATGTATAAAAAAGGTATTCAAAGAAAAACACTACAAGTTTGCTAAGTCTATTTCATTGATCGGGAGTGTATTTATGACAACTAATGGATGTGCCTTCAATAACACAGGCCGACAAAATTTGGACCCAGAAACCAGTATATACTTTTCCGAAGGTTTTCGGTGCGCTGAATCCGAATCCTAGATCGAAATTTCCGAATTGGCTCTGGTTTCCGAGAGATCCTAACCTAAAAGTGCAAAAACAGCGTTTTTTGCCTATATTTGAGGTTATGTAGCATCGAATTTGTTCTTTTACTGAAAATACTACAAAAGGCATCTTAAAGTCTAACCCTTGCCCTTTCAAATGCTGTTGAGTTTGTTTAAATATCTTTTTTTTTCGCTGAGATATCGTACTTTGAAATTGATATAGAGTATTCTTTGTCGATTGAGCTGTCTGACATTCCCCGCCATTTCGTTTATGGTCGTTTTATGGTCGCCATATTGAATTTTTTACTTACATCTAACATCTAACATCAAATTTGATCATCAAATTTCAGAATTTTATCTCAGTTTGGTAAACAGCGACCCCGAAGACCCCCATATACCCAGTTTCAGCTTGATCCAGTAACTTTCAACGAATTTGGTCCGCCATATTGGATCCGCCATCTTGAATTTTGAAAATTTGAGTCCGGATTCGGGATCATCGACCCCAAAAACCCCCGAGTAACAGATTTAAGCTGTTTTATGTGCAAAGAAAAATGTTTGCTTCATAGGGCCTATCCATAATGTTTTTATACCCTGGCAGGGTTTTATAATTTTAGTCAGAAGTTTGCAACGCAGTGAAGGAGACATTTCCGACCCTATAAAGTATATATATTCTTGATCAGCATCAACAGCCGAGTCGATTTAGCCATGTCCGTCTGTCCGTTTCTACTCAAACTAGTCCCTCAGTTTTAAAGCTATCTGAATGAAACTTTGCAGATAGTCTTCTATATGCTCTCACTACTATATATGTCGGAACGGGCCGGATCGGACGACTATATCATATAGCTGCCATAGGAACGATCGGAAATTTTTGAGAAAAAAAATTTTTACATTGCCAATTTTCAATATATTTTCATATAATTTGATACATGGCCATTTTGTATTATTCCAGAATTTCGGTTTTAATCGGACCACTATATTATATAGCTGCCATAGGAATACATATATATATCAATTCATTTAATTTTTTCGCAACATATTTCGTTAGCAACATTTTTTGCTAGCAACATTCCGAGAAAGCGGAAAGTCTGAACATATTCCATCTTCTTCTTCTACTTACTGCAAGGGTATTTAAACTTCGGCATGCCGAAGTTAGCTTCCTTTCTTGTTAAAAGATATTTAGTCAAACTCAACAGCATTTGAAAGGGCAAGGGATATACTTTAAGATGGCTTTTTTGTATTTTCAGTAAAAGAACAAGTCGATGCTACATAACCTCAAATATTGGCAAAAAACGCTGTTTTTGCACTTTTAGGTTAGGATATCTCGGAAACCAGAGCCAATTCGGAAATTTCGATCTCGGATTCGGATTCAGCGCACCGAAAACCTTCGGAAAAGTATATACTGGTTTCTGGGTCAGAGGGTTGAGCTGATTTTGTCGGCCTGTGTAATTCTTCTTCTATTTAGGTCTACTTCATCCAAGCCGAGTTAACCTAAAATTCAATCGGAAATGGGAAATCCGTTCGGATGTTGCTCCATGCTTCAAGTAACTGTAAAGTCAATTTGTGTAATTTGAAACGCAACATATATACTTTTTGCTGCAAATTCATGCCGTTTAAGTTATATTCCATAAGAGCCGAGCACTCGGGTTTAACATAAGTTACGTCAACAACACAGACACACATAAAACAATTAACACATATTAAGTAATTCTAACACAGCATTTATATTAAACATAACTGGCTCTTGATTTTCCATTAAAAATAATAGGTAATCAATAAATTTTGTTTATAATAATTACAGAGCTTTAAACTTTATGAAATTTCAGATTGCAAATGTAAACAAAGCGCTGAACACGTGTTTGACTTTGACCCCCTGGTACAAAACCAGGGATGCCACTAACAACCGCATAAATGATCTTAGGCTTTTTACTTACAAAATATAAAATCAAAACAAGAAAAGCTTTCGATAACAATTTTGAGTTTATTCACAACAAGAAAGGGAGCTAGCTTAGGCATGCCGAAGTTTAAATACCCTTGCAGTAAGTAGAAGAAGAAGAAAAATGTTCTGCCTTTCCGCTTTTTCGGCTACTGACATAAGGTAAATGTTGCGAGCGGAAAATGTTGCGAGCGAAAAATGTTGCGAACAAACTAAATGAATTGATATACATATATGTATCAATGAATGTATCATGAAGAAATTTGATCAATTGTTATTGTTGTTTTTTTTTTTTTTTGTCACCAAGGCACAGCGAATTCCCAAGATTAACAAGATTAACAATACTCAATCCAAAATACTTCTCGTCCCTGCGAGACAGCTGTTTCTCTTTCAATTTAACTCAACATTGCCGTGCAAGTTCATGCATCAGATCACCATGACCTCCGCCATAACACTTATCCTGCGGCCAGCATTCTCCTTCTTGGGACACTGACGCACGTTCTCTAATGCCGACCACATACTCTTTCTTATCTCAGTAGACTGACGTACATTCTCTGATGCCGTCCACTTACTCTCTCTATTTAGCAATTCTAAAACACTAGATCCTGTAACTCGCTTTAGCCATGCAATTAGTTTTAATTATGACACTAAGCCCAAACAGAAATAATTCTTTCCAATATGACATGAAACAAAATTTTTTTGCTGTATTTTAACAACGAATATAGTTAACAATATAGTTCACATTTTCACAAGTTCAGAAATTTCTTTTAACACAACAAATTTATTAATTCCTTTCTCACTTTCTTCTTTTTTTTTTACTTTATCCAAAAACACTCGGCGCCAGTAAATAAATCAGAATAATATGGAAAAGGCTCACCCATTGCCTAGAATAAGTTTTTAGGCTCCAATACTTTGCATATGTCCACACGCTTCCCTTGTACTAGGTACGACATTTGGGGCATACCGAAGCAACATGTCCAACTTCATCACATTTAAAACATCTTATGTTAGAACGATCCTTCACACCAGCCGTGCTGCCTTCACTGCGATTGTTTTCTTTTCTGTAGGATGAGCTCTCCTTTCGATCTCGGCATTGGTCGAATTTGTGACCAATTTTTCCACAAAAATGACATTCCAGCTGCGACTGCATTCGTAATTTCTTCTTCTCTGTGCCCGGTGAATTTTCATCCTCTTCGTCCTTACGCTTTGTGAAGGCGTAAGCCTGTAACTGTCGCTGTAGTTCATTACGCGTCGTCACGTTGATGATAAAAATAATAATATATTTTAAGGAAAAATGGGCGTGGTCGTGCTTTCAAAAAAAAAAAAAAAAAAAAAATTTATTTAGTGGAAAAAAAAAATGTTTTGACCTAAACATTTGAAAATGTATTCCTAAAATAAAACACTAAAGTAAAAATGGGGGTGGTCTTACCGTGTTTTATAAAAAAAATCCTGGTTTTACTTCTTGCTTCACAGTTTTTTTTTTTTTTTTTAATAGCATAATATGTTTGTAAAACTAATTTTGTATTCCCAAAAAACCTGAAATTTAAGGAACTAGAATTTTATTGTAATAAATATATTTATTTTTCACACCTATTGTTCATCGTCATCGCCTTCGTTTTCCAGCACCATATCCTAATAAATGTTCATGAAGGTCATCATCGTCCAATTCTTCTGTGCTCTTAAATTCACAAGATAGTAATCCTGTTAATTCATCTGGTGGCCAAAGACTTTTTTTACTCTCCTTTTGAAGTTAACTGATAATATTATTGGATCTGACGTATCTCTGAAAAACATCGGTAAAATTATCCTTTCGGCTAATTTCTTTGCATGGTGCAAGCGATCGGATTTATAGAGCTTATTCCTTGATTCAGCACCCTCTTCTCCAAAGTAACCTACTGGAAGGACGGTGTTTTCTATTATGTCCCCAGAGTGTACCAGGATTTTATGTACCGTCGGAGTCATTGGCAGCCAAGGATACACATCGATGATGATTTCCGCTGTTGCGTAGCAGAAGTTTTTAAATTTGGCAACATTAATATGCAACTGACACGAGAGACAAATTAATATACACCGATTGGAAATGAGTTTCAGATTTATTCCAGTTATGTCAGATAATAGTTTTGGGTCACCGAAAGCACGTCGAGCGGAATCTACTTTTAGTGACAACTGCTTCCAAAGCAAAGCTTGAACATGTGCTTTTCTTTCAGCGACTAATCTTTTGTCTTCTATATGCTCTCACTACTATATATGTCGGAACGGGCCGGATCGGAAGACTATATCATATAGCTACCATAGAAACGATCGGAAATTTTTGAGGAAAACAATTATAACTCTGCAATTTTCAACATATTTGCATATAATTTATGATATGATTTTGTATTATTCTAGAATTTCGGTTTTAATTTGATTAAAATCGGACCACTATATCATATAGCTGCCATAGGAATAATTATATAAATTAATTTAGTTTGCTCGCAACATTTTTGTTCGCAACATTTTCGTTCGCAACATTTTTCGCTCGCAACATTTATGTCAGTACCCGAGAAAACGAAAAAGTCTTACTTACTGCAAGGGTATTTAAACTTCGGCATGCCGAAGTTAGCTTTCTTTCTTGTTCACTTTGAAGTTAGAACCTTAAAAGTTACATTTTAGAGAAAGTGCGCAAAAGGGCACTTTTATACTAATACCATATACTACGAATGGATAACTTTACAACATATAATAAATTTTAGAAGTGGAGAGAGCTGGACTCACTTTGTTACTCTATTAAAATTTTTTTTTTTTATTTTGTGTTTTATTAGGGTTTGAGCTTACTGAAGATTAATGGGACACCACAGCTAACTCCAACAATCGACGATCACAAACACATAATACAAACCACAAGGATTGGATTGCATGTTAAAAAAGGCACTCTTATTAATTGTTTTTACACTTTTTGTCACTTTAAACTTTCAAGATTTTTCAGCGATGAACAAAAAATCGGTTATCGTTGTGCTAGTGTAAACGAAACAGCTGACTTAACAGTGGATAACTTAACAAAGGCGCCCTCTGTTAAAGTTTTAAGTACGTAACATGACAGATTGATGTTTTTTGAATACAATGCACTTAAAAAAAAAAATTTAACAACTTTTAAAAAATGGGTTTTTGACACATATGGGGGTCGTTGGCACAAAAACCCAACGCAGCAGGTTATGATCAATTTGCGTTATATGGGCTAACGCTATTGACACCGCAATCTCCTCCATATCCTTAGCTTTCCAATTGGATAATAACAAGGCCACTATGCGACTTCCATACTCAGCATAGCTCTGTCCAGATTTGGGGCAAGCGTTCAAAACGTTCATTAGTACGGCGGCCGCAGTCTCTATGCCCACGAATCTCTAAATAAATAGCTCCTTGAATTGTGTCCAAATAATGCCAGGAAAGCAAACTTGGGACAGCCACTGCGATGCACTGCCTTCTAGCGCTTTGCAAAGTGCTATTACGAGTGCACTTCCTTTTAACGCGTTGTCTGCCAAGATTTAGTCAATCGTAGTGCACCATGATGATGCGTCTGCTCCATGACCAACGGGATTAAACTTGGGCAGCGTTACATGCGTAGATGTGAAGAACATCTGTCACCGGTGCTTTTGGTGCCTGCATGTTTTTTATTAATTCCATGAGGTTCTTATTTTGTTCCCTCAGAGCAGCCACATATTCAAGAAGTGTGCTCTTGTGGCAGAACCGCTCCCACTTCTGATATCGGCTGCGAAGAAATTTGATCCATTGTTGTTGTTGTTTCTTTTTGTCACCAAGGCACAGAGAATTCCGTCATCTTGTGCTATCAGAGTTGGATAGTTGCCACTCCACTCCACACGACCCCTGTTAATCTCACCCAGTCGGCCTTGCCTCCAAGAACCCTGTGTGCGTTTTATACCGAACCGCTGCACAGTGGCGCATTAGATAGTTTTGGGTTTCAAAAATCATAACTCTTGAACCAGTTGAGATATTTTCTTAATTTTTTTTTATTTGAAAGGTAATTGAAATACCTTTCGATTAAGTCGTCATACTATATGGTGTGATAAATAGTAGATTTTATACTCGAAAAGTAATGCTTTTTGAAGCAGTTTTCTCAATTTTTATCCAATTTCGAAAAATACTTTTCATTTGTTTTCTCTGAATATGCTAATATGGTACATATTTAATGTTTTAAAAACAAAAAAAGAGTAAATTTTAAAGAAAAAAAAAATTTTTTTTTTTGTCCCAACTTTTTGACCAATTTTTAATAATTTATGCACTTTTTCTTCAAAACAATCATTCAATTGTACATCATTAAATATTTTTGAAGTATATTTAATCATAATACATTTATTTCAAATCATTAAGTGTTCTTACAAAGTCAGGAATTGAAAAACAAGCCGCCAATACCGGAAAAAATGTATGCCCGCCATACGAAAACGCGCGTTTTTTACGCTGAGTTGAAAGTATCTTTTGCCTTGGAATTTCTTAGGGGCAGATTGGGGCAGCCGATCTCTTTTGAATATGATAAAGGACATATTCAAGAACAACACCTCATACGCCAAACCCATCATCTCGTGTAGTCTCATTTTTGACATTCCATCAAAGTTGAAAAATAGGTGAAAATTAGTACTTCCGTAAAACAGGTATCCCTGCACGTGCAATAAACATTATAATCTTATTCTACCTTGTTTTTACCGAGATTTTATGGGGCTTTCGATAGAGACCATAACCATGCCGGTCGGTTACATATTTTACCTAAAAATCGACCTCAAAGTCAGATTTTTTCTAAAAAACGACAAGCTTTTTTTGCAACCCAAAAGAGGTTCAACTTTGAAGTCGTGTAACTTCTAAAATACTAAACCGATTTGAATAATTTTTTGGATTCAACCCGTTTGAACTATTACCTGTCGAATGCAATAACAACCCTTCAACCCTTTTGAACTTTGATCTGTTGTCATCAAAAAGTTGATTTTTGCAACCTATCTGTACTACTACAACCTACTATACAATAATCAACTTTTTGATGACAACGGATCAAAGTTCAAAAGGGTTGAATCCAAAAAATTATTCAAATCGGTTTAGTATTTTAGAAGTTACACGACTTCAAAGTTGAACCTCTTTTGGGTTGCAAAAAAAGCTTGTCGTTTTTTATTGCATTCGACAGGTAATAGTTCAAAAGGGTTGAATCCAAAAAATTATTCAAATCGGTTCAGTATTTTAGAAGTTACACGTGTTCAAAGTTGAACCTCTTTTGGGTTGAAAAAATAGCATGTCGTTTTTCAGAAAAATTCTGACTTTGCGGTCGATTTTTAGGTAAAATATGTAACCGACCGGCATGGTTATGGTCTCTATCGAAAGGGTCATCAAATCTCGGTAAAACCAAGGTAGAATAAGATCATAATATTTATTTCACGTGCTGGCATACCTGTTTTACCGAAGTACTAATTTTCACCTATTTTTCAACTTTGATGGAATGTCAAAAATGAGACTACATGAGATGATGGGTTTGGCGTATGAGGTGTTGTTCTTGAATATATCCTTTATCATATTCAAAAGAGATCGGCTGCCCCAATCTGCCACCCCGAATTTCCCAAGCAAAAGATACTTTCAACTCAGCGTAAAAAACGCGCGGCTTCATACAAATTCTGCTACAAGCGCAGTCGCTGCGCAGTACGAAATTGTATGGCGGGCATACATTTTTTCCTGTATTGGCGGCTTGTTTTTCAATTCCTGACTTTGTAAGGACACTTAATGATTTGAAATTAATGTATAGTGATTAATTATTCTTCAACAATATTAAATAATGTAAAATTGAATGATTATTTTGAACAAAAAGTGCATAAATAATAGAAAATTGGTCAAAAAGAAAAATTATAAAAAAATTTTTTTTTTTTTTTTTAAATTAATTATTTTTTGTTTTTAAAACATTAAATATGCACCATATTATCATTTTAAGAGAAAACCAACGAAAAGTATATTTCGAAATTGGATAAAAATTGAGAAAACTGCCTCAAAAAACATTAATTTTCGATTATAAAATCTACTATTTATCACACCATATAGTATGACCACTTCATCGAAAGGTACTAAAATTACCTTTCATTTAAAAAAAAAATTATGAAAATATCTCAACTGGTTCAAGAGTTATGATTTTTGCAACCCGAAACTATCTAATGCGCCACTGTGCGTCGCTGCTCGGCTCACCACGAAATTCACAGTGAGCGCGCACCATAAAATTCCATAAAAAAAAATGGAAATCCTTTTTTTTCATTTATATATATAAAGGGTGTTTTTTTTTTTTAATAGGTATAGAACTTTAAATTGCAATAAAACGACGATGGAATAATCGATTGACAAGAATTGTGGCATTACATTTTAAAAATGATTTCTGGCATATGACCACCACGGATGGCTTGGATGTAGTCCAATCTGGACGTCCAATTTTCGATGACCGTACGGCGTCTCTGGGGATGCGAGTTATCAATAAGAGTAAACGTGGTGCGAAAACGTTCCATGGTTAATCGAATTAAATGCTCTGATGAACGATTTTGTCGACGATAAAATGGACGTAGCGCGCGATACGTATTCTGCACAGAACCATTATTTTCAAAATAAAATTGCACTATTTGCAAGCGTTGTTCAGGCGTGAGTTTATTCATGACGAATTGCCAAACCAAACTGAGAATAAATCACTTGTCAGCTGTTACGTCGGTCGCAATCTTGACAATAATGCCAACTTAAAGTTCTATACCTCTAAAAAAACACCCTGTGTAAACTTTTTTTTTTCATATATTGGTATTGTAGTCAATAATTGAAAAAAAAAATTAAATCCAGATGTTTATTAAATTCACTAGTAATATGCCTTTTTCGAAATACCCCAAAATAAAATATTCAGAATTGTTTTTAAATAAGATTATTTTATATTCTTATTATTCTATAAGGAACTTGGCGATTATTATAATGAACTTATACCTACATACAAAGAATAAAATAAATGAAAAAGAAATTAAAACTAATCTGAGAACGAAAATAATAAGGAAAAATAAGAAATAAATAAATAAAAACAAATTCATTATTCAACAGCGTTGTCTAGTTTTCATTTTTATACCATGTACCGTAGGTACAAAGGTATATTAATTTTGTGCAAATGTATGTAACAGGCAGAAGGAAGCATTTCCGACCCCATAAAGTATATATATTCTTGATCAGCATCAACAGCCAAGTCGATATAGCCATGTCTGTCTGTCCGTCTGTATGAACGCCTAGATCTCAGCAACTATAAGAGCTAGAGCCACCAAATTCGGTATGTAGGTCGGAATGTTTTGCACGCAGATCAAGTTTGTTTCAGATTTAAAAATTTCCCTCCCACTCCCCCGCAAATCAATAAAAACGTTTTGCAGCCACAAATATTACCACAGATTTTTCTTTTTGTGCATAGGCATGCATATGTAGAACATGTATCAATACCGAAAATCTGGTAAAGATCGGGTGAAAAACACAAAAGTTATTTACTTATCAGTGCGTTATCTATTTGGCAGCTAGCAACAGGTGCTTCCCAAAAAACAACAACAAAACTGATGAGCGCAAGAAACTAACTACCGTGCGCAACAAAGAGAGAGGGGTTATCTCTATCTCTGTCTTGCACACGCAAGTGCATGAGATGGTGGTGGTTTTGCAAAGAGCGAGTTTGTTTACATTTCTCTAATAGGCAAAAGTCGCGATCAGCTGATCAGCTGTGGTGGTTTTATTTATAATCGGGAGCTAATTCGAGCGGCGATATATTTTGGTACATGGTATATAACAGTCGTTCACGACTGGCCTTGTAAAAGCGGTTTTTTGTTTATGTAATCTTTAAAATTGCGTCCCTCAATGAGTGATGCTTCTAAAAATTAAAAAAAAAAAAAAACAGTTGTAAATTAGAATAATATTATATAAAGCAATACGTACCAATAAGCTAATCTATATCTATATAATCTATAAGCAAATATATAAAAAATTACATTTTATTATTATATTGTAAAATGTTATACTCAAGTATTTGGCTTTAGACTCCCGAACCTTTCCTTCCAGTTCCTGGATTCCTTCCTCGCTACTTAATGGAAACTCTATTTTTGGTGCCACGTAGTTATTCCAAATGCCCTCCAAATATGCAAATATTTTGGTATTCATAGCCATCAAGGTTTCTAAAAAGGAAAGTTAATTAGTTTCTGAATGCGGTGAAGCTTGTTTTATGTACTTACTCTCTATTACAGAAATTTGATTCGTTATCTTGTTTTCCAACGCCGGCAATTGTTGTTTTAATTCCTCAACTTCCACTAGAAGCAGAATGTTAATATTATTTGAATATATTTTTTTTTAAGAAATATATTGTCCGAAATTTGTATACTTACATGTACGCTTCTCGCAGGAATGGCATAGCGCGGGATGGTCGAATAGAAATTTACGATCCATAGTTAAGAATTAAACAGGTAAACAAATAATTTCGGGTTTTAAGGTTCATTGCAAGATGCGTAAGGTACCATAACCCGGTTAGTTTTAAGTACAAAAATCCATCTGAAAATGCCTGACAATGTGTGTTTGCTGAAATCTGGAATCCCTTTGAAAATATTCGGGTTTCACAGTGTAAACCAGGTAATTTATTTAATATAGGATTTATTTTAGTGGACGCCGATGTTGACGAAGCAATTGAAAGTTATCCAATTGCGGATATTTCATTTAAATATTTACACATGCCACACGAGGATAATGGTGTAGTCCTCGTGCCTCTAATTCACTCCCTTTCCGATTAACAATAACAAACAAACAAACAATCCTAAAAAAGAGAAACATGTGATCACGGCTAGAGACGCTAAGCATATTTTTACACAAACGAGACACACGGATACAGAAAAAAAGGGTTAAACACGAAAACACATTAAAAAGTGTTGAATTAATTAAAATTATTGATTGTTAATATTAAAGGCATACAGTTAATAGGGTTCGAAACGAAAACGCATTAAAAAGCGTTGAATTAATTAAAATTAGTGATTGCTAATAATATTAGGTATCTGAATCGCACGTTTGCCACCATGCTGAACTGGGGATCAATTTTAACAGAAAAGTGTTTTTGTCAGGTCTGGGTTAAGTTGAAAATAAGAAAAATAACTAGGTTTCCTATTGATTTAAATATATTTGTTTTCAATAAAACTATTACATAATAAGAATTATCGATATATAAATTAGTGAAATATAAATAAATAAATTAATGTTTAAAATTTTTTACAAATTTTATTTCAAATGGATACCATATACATAAATTGTAACTTGTAGAAACAAGATTAAAACCGAAATAAAGAGAATAGAACTAAAAAATCCGAATTCAAATAAAGTGAGCGCGCGCGCCAAAAGCAAGCGAAGGGGCACACTAGACCAGGGGCCCAAGTTCAGGCAAATCTGTGGCAACGGGCACACTAGGCTTAGCCACGGGCTATATAAAGCGGGCGGCTGGCCTGAGATATTGTAGTCAGAGCAGCGAAGTCACTTTGGTAAGGCGGACCAGTAGGTTTGGTAAATATATTGTAGTTAGCTACCTTTAGTAGTTTGCCTTTCCCCCTTCTCCGTCTTGGCTCGGACCCCCGATCCGCCTACTCTCTCTCTCTCTCGGCTAGGGTTCTCTCGCTCTTGCGGCCGACCTAGCGGTCCCCAAGTGTTCTCTTCCTCTCTCGGCTGACCTGGCGGTCACGCTCGTGGCCGACTTAGCGATCCTCGACGGCGGGTTCTCCGACACTTGCGGCCGACCAAGCGGTCCCCACGGTTCCCGTTCTTCTTTCTCTTTCCAGCGGACAGGACACGCCAAGCCGACGGACGACGGCCGCTGTCACGCCCCGACGCCACCGCCGCTGATCAACGCCCCCGCCGGACGACCAAGCTCACCCCAGAGACCGTTCCAGATCCGAGGCGACGATCCTGGCCAGCTTTCCATTTACTGTCCTGTACATTTACGCCAATAAAAACGACCGATACACAATTACTAAGTAATTCCCACCGACTTCTACTTTGGGACCGGGTGACCTTCTGTATCAGCAACCACCTCCGACCCAAATAAATATCTGCGACGACCCTGGGCCGCCCCTGAGCCGCCCGAAACATCGACTAACCGTCACATGTTAATATAACTATTTAATTTTAAGATAATTTTGGTTACTCGTATGTATATCGAAATCGCGAATATGCAAATTAGCGAAAACTAATGGTGGTCACACTAAAGTGCAACGAAGGATCGCGAGGCCCTATTGCCCAGCGACGTCATTCTGTGTAACAAGTAAAATTGCATTTAAAAAGAAAAAAGGTATGTATTTACCTTAAATTAATACAATGTTAAACGTTTTATATGAGCTACAACTAACTAACTGTATGCCTTTAGCAATCAATAATTTTAATTAATTCAACTTTTATTAATGTGTTTTCAGTTTAACCCTTTTTTCTATATCCGTGTGTCCACTTGTGTCTCGTTTGTGTAAAAGTATGCGTAGCGTCTCTAGCCGTGATCACATGTTTTTCCTTTTTGGGATTGTTTGTTATTGTTAATCGGAAAGAGAGTGAATTAGAGGCACGAGGACTACATCATTATCCTCGTGTGGCAAGTGAAAATATATAAATGAAATATCCGCAATTGGATAACTTTCAATCGCTTCGTCAACATCGGCGTCCACTAAAATATTTCCTATTGTCGAACTCGGCATTGGTAGGCTGAAAAAATCCCTCCTGTTTTTAAATCGCTGTCCCTTTACATAAATTACCTGGTTTTTACTGTGAAACCCTAATATTTTCAAAGGGATTCCAGATTTCAGGCAACACTCATTGTCAGGCATTTTCGCCGACAATGTGTATTCTGGAAAATTATACTTTGTTATAATTACATGCCTGTCCAGCTTTTCGCCAAAAACCCTAGTTTGGTAAGACGAAATTGGCGATGAAAATTTCTTCACTAGTTGTTCCAAAATTTTATTTGGTTTCCTAACATTTTTCTTTACTTTTTGTACAATCTGTTAAGTGAAGAACATTGGACATTGTACGTCAAGGATTCCGGTGGATAGACAACTGCAAATTGACTCACCAAATAATCCAGCATTTCACCTGCCTGATTAAAAAAATTAGCATATATTTTGTCCAAAAATAATCTGTATGCGCTGGTAAAAATTAAGAAGAGTCTTTAACACTCTTCTGAAACAAATTGTTTGAGAATATCTAGTATACACCGTATACACTGCTACCTGACGAAACTCGTATAGAGATCTGGGCTTCCTACCAAACTCAAGGGGCAACAATGGTTTTAGGGTTAACAATTTTTCTGACATTTCTTCTATCTGGCTCTTGTTTATTTTAAATCTAAGTGTTTTACCTTCAATTATAAATTTGAGCATTTTTTTAGCACGTACATAGGGTCTAGATGAAATCCTGCAATCATATCAATGTCTAATTCTATACCTAAGGGAAGCTCCTTAAAAAAGGGCTGGTGATGATCAGGATAACACAGGATTCTAAAATCAGTATTTGGTAATAACGTACCTACTCTATCAGAAAATACTGTGACATTATTGACCCTTTTTCCTACCTATGTAAACTTCATACAGCCATTCAGTGCATTTGGGCCGAGGGTGCCGCACATGAATGCACGGGTTGGAGCGTCACAAATAAAAGAGTTTACCCTAACTTTGACCTGTTTTGAACCTATCTGAAGAGGGCTTCGAACTAAATCTAAAATTTCGGCAACAAAATCGTGGAGGTATTGATTTACAGTGGCCTGTTTTGATTTACCGAGTAGGATCCTATTAGAAAAACTTCCGAATTAGTCAGATTTTTAAAGAAACTCAGAATCGGCTAAACACATGTTAGTGAACTCTTAAACAGAGGTAACCCATCGACATTAATATCTAATATTAATTCACTTTCATCGACAAGGTGTTCCTCCGTAGAAATAAGATATGGCTTTATACAAATATGTGCGTAAGTTCCGGAATTTACGGTTCGAATTTTAGCTTTATTTCCTGATTTGAGAAGACCCTTAGCGGAAATAGGAACATTAATATTTTCTGACTTTAAAATCATTAATAATTGCTCCAGCTGACTTCTATTGACATTACACTGCTTATATATAATATCAATATTATCCAATTCCAATTCGTCTTGAAACTCCATGTATGTCACTTTTTGTTCACTTTATATATGTATGTATGTTCACTTTCTTTGTCTTTTCGGCTTCACTAACAACTCGCGAATGGCGCGCGTCTAAAAGGGGAAGAGAGCCGGAGGGTAGGAGAGTAGGAGAAGCGAGAGAACATTGTTTTGCATTTCTGTGTATGAAAAAATGAGACAACAGTAATATGCTCACTCTCTTGCAATTTTAAGAATGACAAAAATCTTAATGTAAGTTTTCATACCCTGGCAGGGTATTATAATTTTAGTCAGAAGTTTGCAACGCAGTGAAGGAGACATTTCCGACCCTATAAAGTATATATATTCTTGATCAGCATCAACAGCCGAGTCGATCTAGCCATGTCCGTCTGTCCGTCTGTCAGCCTGTCAGTCTGCCCGTTTCTACGCAAACTAGTCCCTCAGTTTTGAAGCTATCTGAATGAAACTTTGCAGATAGTCCTCTATATGCTCTCACTGCTATATATGTCGGAACGGGCCGGATCGGACGACTATATCATATAGCTGCCATAGGATCGATCGGAATTTTTTTAGAAAAAAATTTTAACTATGCCAATTTTCAATATATTTTCATATAATTTGAGATATGGCCATTTTATATTATTCCAGAATTTCGATTTTAATTTTATTCAAATCGGACCACTATATCATAGAGCTGCCATAGGAATATACATATATATCAATTCATTTAGTTTGTTCGCAACATTTTTTTGGCCAACAACATTTTTCGTCAGTACCCGAGAAAGCGGAAAGTCAGAACATTTTTCTTCTTCTTCTTCTACTTACTGCAAGGGTATTTAAACTTCGGCATGCCGAAGTTAGCTTCCTTTCTTGTTATTCTTGAAATTAATCTTTTTTGATATTGGTTTAGGATTATTTAATATTGATTTATACATACATTTGGTATTGAATTAAGCTTTTTTTATAAGAATGTTCAAAATCTTAAATCTAGAAGTTTTTGTGCTTGAATGAAACCTGAAAAATCTCACTTATTAGAATATTTAGTATTAAATTAAGTTTTTTCTTAAGAATGTGGAAAATCTTAAATCTAGCTGTTTTTGTACTTGAATGAACCCTGCAAAATTCTATAAGTGAGATTTTTGTCTTATATTAAGATTTTAATTTTAAAAATGCACAAAATCTTAAAAGGAGAATATCGGACGAATATCGGACTAAGTTGGATATGCTGTAACGACCCTCTCGTCGCACAGTGGCGCATTAGATAGTTTTGGGTTGCAAAAATCATAACTCTTGAACCAGTTGATATATTTTCATAATTTTTTTTTTTAAATGAAAGGTAGTACCTTTCGATTGAGTGGCCATACTATATGGTGTGATTAATAGTAGATTTTATACTCGAAAATTAATGTTTTTTGAGGCAGTTTCCTCCACTTTTATCCAATTCCGAAAAAGACTTTTCGTTTATTTTCTCTGAAAATGCTAATATGGTGCATATTTAATGTTTTAAAAACAAAGAAATGATACATTTTAAAGAAAAAAAAATATTACTGCGCTCGTACCAGAATTTGTATGAAGCCGCCCGTTTTTTAAGCTGAGTTGAAAGTATCTTTTGCCTTGGAATTCCTTGGGGGCAGATTGGGGCAGCCGATCTTTTTTTGAATATGATAAAGAACATATTCAAGAACAACACCTCATACGCCAAACACAAAATACACCAAAATAACAATTTTGACATTCCATCAAAGTTGAAAAATAGGTGAAAAATGAGTACATCGGTAAAACAGGTATGACAGCACGTGCAAAAAATATTATAATTTTATTCTACCTTAGTTTAACCGAGACTCGATGACCCTTTCGATAGAGACCATAACCATGCCGGTCGGTTACATATTTTACCTAAAAATCGACCGTGTAAGGAAGCGTCTCTAGCCGGGCTGATCCTCAGCGGCTCCAGAGGTCCCCACAGAATTTATTTATTTCCGCGGCAGCCAGGACATAACGGCGGCCGCAGTTAGCTATATATTTTTAAAAGGGGGAAAGGAACTAAGTGGGGAAAATGAGAGAGAGAGAATGAGAGGGAAAGCCTCGGACCCGCCTGGAATGCTTTCCGAACGGCGGTCCCTGCGGACCCGGAAGACTTTCCGGTTGGCCCGCCTATGCCCTGGACCCGGAGGGATTTCCGGACGGTCCACCCTGCGCCACGCCTGGAAGACTTTCCGAGCAGCGTGCGCCCCTGGACCCGGAAGATTTTCCGGACGGTCCACCTGTGCCCAGGACCCGGAAGACTTTCCGGACGGTCCACCCCGCCCTACGCCTGGAGGAATTTCCGAACAGCGTGATTCCCCCGTGACACGAGGAAATGGGCGCAGAAACCCGGAGCGGAAGACGGGACAAATGAGAGGCGAGGGTTCTCCACGATATAGCTTTATTTTCGCGATATAATTATCCGCCAGGCGGCGGTGAGATTAAATTGTTGTTAATATATGTATATATAAATGGCCTGCGGCCCAAAGAAACAGCTCGGGAAGGGGAAAGAGAAGGGCCTTAACAAGGCTGGCGCCTTCCCCGGCCCCCTGGCAAAGTTGGGCCTGCGGCCATGGCTCACCCGCACACACCTCCTCTCCTTGGGCAGTGGAGTCCTGCGACGGTCCTGCCGCAGGTCATGGGCGCGCTTAAGGCGTGGCACTCGCGGCGGCGGCTTTACGTTTTGGGGGATTTCTATCGCGTGGTGCGGGATCGCGGACTTAAGCGGGTTTTGGCACTTAGAAATTTTCGCGGCTGTTCGCTTTCCTGGTCAGGAATTGACTGCCAAGCTCGGTTTTTCACGGCTTGGCCCTGGCCCAAGAACGATAGAATACAAGATTGCGCAATGCGCAGGTCCGTTATTCGTGCATAGCGTTTGTGACGTCACAAAGTACTGGATATTGCCTTATAAGGCAATAGACACAACAACAATTTCATTGGTACCAGTACTTTGTGACGTAGATGCGCAGAACGAAAAATGTTTCGCTTCGTCTTTGCGCAATCTTGTATTCTATCGTTCTTGGCCCTGGCCTAACTTTGTCGCTTGAGCGTAGGCGGCGTCTCTTCTCCTCCCGCTCGCTCCCACAGGCGATCGGGCCGGCGGCACTATTCTGCCGCTCTCTCGGTGCTTCTGCGCATGTGCCGTCGCTCTGGCTTCGGTCTTGCACTCATGGCGTGATCCGATCTGGCCAATCGGGAGGGCGGCTTGGCACGCGCCCTTTTTCCCACGCCTGCGCTTTGGTGATAGCGGCGACGTCGCTGCTCACCCGATCGGCCGCTGCTCCCTCTCTCGTCAGGGCTTGAGTGGTTTCTCCTGCGTGGGTGCACTTTTGAGTGAGTGTGGGAGTGCGTTTGAGTGGAATTCGCCCGAGCGCGTGATTGAGTGCGGGCGTTTTGGCTATAATTACGTCTAGCTTATATTTATCTTATAACTAAATATTTACATATATGTACAAGGTTGTGACTTCGCTAAACGTGGCTAAACGTTAAGCTCGCTCCCACGCTCACCCGTTTACCCGCTCTCTCGGTGCAGCTGCACTCTTATCTCTTCCTACGTAAAGGTACAGTGGTAAGTCTTTATAATGTCCGCAATTGTCTGTTTTGCTAAGACCTGTAAAAAGGCAATTACTGCAAACGATCTTACAGTCGGCTGCTGGCTGTGCGAGAACATTGTGCATGCCAAATGCATTGGTGTCGTCGCTTGGACGGTGGACGATGTAAGAAGAAACATCGGTCTGCGTTACTGCTGCGAGGCCTGTCGCGAGGTTGAAAAGGAAATGATGTCTTTTATGCGGCAGACCAAGGGCGGTTTTAAAGACATATTATCGAGTTTTCGTAAAACTCATGATATGCTCTTGGCGCTGGACACTCAATTTAATAGCCTTAAACTATTAAATGAGTCTCCTAGGCGCAAAAAAACCGCAACTGGTCTGCAGCATATAGGCGGATCTCAACAACCAGCGGCGGACTCCCAACAGCAGCCTCTCTCAACACAGCCCTCGACCTCAGAATTAAGTCAAAGAGTTCTGAGATCGAGTGGCAAGAAAGATTCGGCATCCGAATGTGTTGCGGTAGTGACCGTTCCCCCGATGATATCCGTTTTGTCCCTGGGGGGTCTCAAATATTGACCCCTCAAAGCCCCGTTAATTTACCTGCTCAGGGTATCAGGCCCGGACTACCGACCGATATCGGCAGTGCAAACAATCAGTCTGCATCGCCGAAAGCTCTTATTGTAATACCACCTACGAAACAGATATTTGTTTCGCGGCTCACCCCTTCTCAGACATCGGAAGATGTTATTGCCTTTATC
This sequence comes from Drosophila aff. chauvacae BK-2020, assembly GCA_018903765.1. NCBI lineage: Eukaryota > Metazoa > Arthropoda > Insecta > Diptera > Drosophilidae > Drosophila > Drosophila aff. chauvacae BK-2020. The sequence continues at coordinate 3,836,773 of JAEIGO010000024.1, read as the reverse complement.
CAAGGCAAAACTAGAGCTGAAAAAATACAAATAAAGGTGGAAAAATTCAAATTTTCTTATGTTAGGGATATTTCATCTTTTAAAATAAATGTCCCTAATGAGCTCTTTGAAACAATATGCTCTACCAAAATCTGGCCAGAATATGTTGTCGTCAAAGAGTTTGAAGCTAAGAAAAAGAAACGGCGCACAACGGACGGAAAGATACAGATACGTTGCAAAAATCAATTTTTGATGACAACGGATCGTAAAATTTGTTATTGCATTCGACAGGTAATAGTTCAAAAGGGTTGAATCCAAAAAATTATTCAAATCGGTTTATTATATTAGAAGTTACACGTGTTCAAAGTTGAACCTTTTTTGGGTTGCAAAAAAAGTTTGTCGTTTTTGACAAAAATTCTGACTTTGAGGTCGATTTTTAGGTAAAATAACCGACCGGCATGGTTATGGTCTTTATCGAAAGGGTCATCGAATCTCAGTAAAACCAAGGTAAAATAAAATTGTAATATATTTTGCACGTGCAGGCACACCTGTTTTACCGAAGTACTAATTTTTCACCTATTTTTCAACTTTGATGGAAAATAAAAAATAGAACTTACACCTACTTATGGGTTTGGCGTATGAGGTGTTGTTCCTGAATATGTTCTTTATCATATTCAAAAAAGATCGGCTGCCCCAAACTGCCACCCCGAATTTCCAAGGCAAAAGATACTTTCAACTCAGCGTAAAAATCGCGCGGCTTCATACAAATTCTGGTACGAGCGCAGTCGCTGCGCAGTACGAAATTGTATGGCGGGCATACATTTTTTCCTGTATTGGCGGCTTGTTTTTCAATTCCTGACTTTGTAAGGACACTTAATGATTTGAAATGAATGTATAATGATTAGTTATTCTTCAGAAATATTAAATGATGTAAAATTGAATGATTATTTTGAACAAAAAGTGCATAAATAATAGAAAATTGGTCAAAAAGAAAAATTATAAAAAAAAATTGTATTTTTTTTAAATTTATTTATTTTGTTTTTAAAAAATTAAATATGCACCATATTAGTATTTTTAGAGAAAATAAATGAAAAGTATTTTTCGAAACTGGATAAAGATTGAGAAAACTGCCTCAAAAAACATTAATTTGCGAGTATAAAATCTACTACTAATCACACCATATAGTATGACCACTCATTCGAAAGGTACTAAAAGTACCTTTCATTTAAAAAAAATTATAAAAATATCTCAACTGGTTCAAGAGTTATGATTTTTGCAACCTAAAAATATCTTTCCGTCCATTGTGCGGCGGCCAGTAGGAATAAGTCTTCCCAGGCCCGACCAGACCATTGCGCCCTCTACGACATCCGCTCCAAAAAACTAATCAATTCCCTCTCTATCTCCTATCAGAATGCAAGAGGCCTACGTAGTAAGCTTCCCAAATTGTATTCTGATAGTCTCTCGTTTGCATCCCAGATTATTGTGTTCACAGAAACCTGGTTAAAGCCGGAGATTCTGAGCTCCGAAGTTTTCCCAGCTGTGTTCACAATATATCGGCTGGATCGGCCTATCAGACGTGGGGGTGGTGTCCTCATAGCGGTTGACTCCACTCTCGCGTCGGAATTAATAACTTTCGAGGAGTTTGATGTTGAATTCCTCTGTGTGAAGCTAACCATCAATGGTAGCTCTATTTTCATTACCTGTTCTTACATTCCTCCTTTGTCCGAACTTCCTATTTATTGGAACCATCTTTCCGCTATCCAAACGGTTTTCAACCGACTTTCTAATAAGGATCATTTAGTAGTTCTTGGTGATTTTAATATCCCAGGGGCTATTTGGTCCTCAAATACTTCCTCTAATGTACTTTTCACCTCCACACAGCATGAATTTATTGCTGGCTGGCTCGACATTTCGCTGTCTCAAGTCAACCATGTACGAAATTCCCTAGAGCGCTTCCTTGATCTCTGTTTTGTCTCAGATCCGGCAAGAGTCAGTTTAGCCAGGGTGGCGCCGTTGACGCTTCCCGAAGATCCCTATAATCCGACTTTCGACGTGACTCTCGACATTGGGACTGACTTACTGAATATATCTGACACTCCAGCCAAGAAAGTCCTTTGTTTTCGCAAGACGGACTTCGAAGGGGTGAATAACTTTATATCAGATTTTAATTGGTCCGATTTATACATGTGCACTGACATGTCAGTAGCCGTGGATATTTTTTACAGTGCCATAAATTCCTTTTTTACTGAATGTGTTCCGTTATACTATCCATCAACATCGAATAAGCCTCCTTGGTTTACTAAAGAGTTGAGTCATCTTAAAAACAAAAAATCTAGGCTGTATACTAAATATAAATGTACCGGTTCTAACTCTGCCCTATCCCTTTATTTATCGGCTCGGTCAAGATTTACCGTGTTGAACGCGCAGTTTTACAAGAATTATTTAACTCGTTGTAGGATCCAGATCTCTCAGGACCCAAAACAGTTTTATAATTTCCTTCCTCGCTTTCCTTTGAAAATACAACCGTAAAAAACGATCGGGCTATTGCCGATCTGTTTGCGCAGTTTATTTAAACCACTTACTCAACTTCCACTGACTCTAATCAGACTTATTACTACATCATGCCCAAATCGATCTTTATTTTCAGTCCTACTTTAGACGAAAGCACTATTCTTTCAGATCTTCATCGCGTTAAGCCCATTTATTCGCCAGGTCCCGACGGTATACCTGGCTGTGTGCTTAGGTATTGTACCGACGCCCTGTGCAATCCCCTTCTAAAATTGTTTACCTCCCACTTTCCCCTTATTTGGAAGGAATCATTTTTATTATGAATTTTTAAAGCGTAGATCAACGACAACCAATATTTTAGAGTTCACTTCCTTCTTAGTTAAGGGCTTCCATAAGGGCTTTCAGACAGACGTAATCTATACTGATTTCAGTAAAGCATTTGATTCTGTCAACCATTCTCTTCTTCTTCGGAAACTCGATCTAATGGGATTTCCGGTTGATCTTCTTAGTTGGATCTCAAGTTATCTGAACGGCAGAACGCAAAAGGTCCTCTTTAAAAATTCTTTATCAAATGTTCTCAGGGTTACTTCTGGCGTCCCGCAAGGAAGCCATTTGGGTCCCCTCTTGTTTACATTATTTATCAACGACCTGCCCAAAATTCTGACTAACTAAAGAGTACTTACGCGGACGACGTTAAACTTTGCGTGCAATATAAGGACGCTTCCTGCCAGTCTGATTTACAAACAAATCTCAATAACTTCCAAACATGGTGCCGCATAAACTTATTGAACCTAAACGGCTCTAAATGCAAGCTAATGATTTTCTCTCGTGTCGCTCCCAAGCTCGCGACTTACACGCTAAACTGCTGCTCTTTGGAAAGAATTAATATAGTCGATGATTTGGGTGTCCGACTCGACCCTAAACTTGACCTTATCGATCATATTTCGTGCATGGTGAATAAAGCCAGAGGTGTGCTTGGTTTCATTAAACGGTGGTCGAAAGAATTCAATGACCCCTATGTTACAAAATCCTTATATATTTCGTTAGTTCGTCCTATCTTAGAATATGGATCTTGCGTCTGGAGCCCTCAGTATGGGGTTCACAGTAAACGCATTGAGTCAGTTCAGAAGAACTTTTTGCTTTTCGCTTTACGCGGTTTGAACTGGGATCCAAACCAGAGGTTACCCTCGTACTCTAGTAGACTTCTCCTAATTAACTTACCTTCTTTAGCTAACCGTAGAACCATGCTTGGCATTACGTTAATTTTTAACCTTATCCACGATGACGTGGAAAGTGCTGACTTGCTGGGTCAGCTTAACATTCACGTACCGAGTAGAAATACTAGATCCTATATTCCTTTGCGCTACTGTAGAACGTCTTTTGAATTGCATAAACCCTTTAGAGTCTTATGTGCAAATTATAACAATTTGTACATGATAACATCACACGTAGATAGCCTTCCCCAACTAAAAACCTTAATACTAACCCACTTAGTACGCATGCAGGCTAACAATCTGGCAGCACGCCAGTAGTCACTTCCTCGTATTCCTTTTCTATACTTTCATTTGTCGCGCCTACTAACACCTAACACGAACAGGCACGTGCTTGGTGTCAGAAGGGCCACTTGAATGTACTGATCGTAGTGCATCAACGTCCATTAAAAAATAAAACAAGAGACTAGCGAACGAAAATAAGGCTAACAGAAATCTCCTGGTCAAATTACATAGGCGCACACGCGGCTCTTTGGGCGGAGGCTTTGGGTGCTCCCTGATGGCTGGTAGCGAGAAGGCCTCACGAGGTTAAAACCGGCTCTGGAGCTGCGGTTTCTCTTCACACAATCATTAATCTGCAACGGGTCACAGAGGCACATCCTCAATCGAAACTCCTCGAGGAGACGACTCCGAGTGAAGAACGAACTGGTCACAAATTAATTGTCCATGGTGATCCTCCTGAAACTCCTTACAGGTCTTCTGGTTTTCATGCAGGGGTTGCGTCCACAGGAGCACCCCTAAGGGACTCTATCGCCGAGTGCCCGATGCAGAGCCTCTCGACAAGATTTCTCCCCAAAACAATAAATAAATTTTTTGTTTAAATGTTCCAAAATTTGAATTCCCGCCGATAACTAAATATTTAATTAGCACAAAAATACTATTTTTGGTGTTTTAATCGATATATTTGATCAGCTGTGAGCTTTCAAAGTGAGCATATGTTTTCGCTGCAATCATATTAAGTATTTCCAGCGTTTTTTCGAGGTACTTCAATTCTTTGTAAAAATTGAAATTTTAACCTTTTCAAAGATTTTTTTTTGGTTTTACAAGAATTCAGGTATGTAGTAATAGGAAAAAAACGTTTTGTGACTTGTGATAAGTGTTGATTTATTAAATGGTGACTGAATGTGGTAAGCTTTAAATGACCCTTTTTGTGAATAATTGTTAACTTCTGTGGAATAAAACTATTGATGACCGTACTTGTCAGCGCTAATTGTGTATACATTTGAAAATATGAATCGTCTTCTATTCAAAATGACCAAACTTAGCTGCAGCAACGCGCGGCTTCTAATATTTTTCATATTGCAGAAATCAAGTCAGTGGTCCAGAAGCGCCCTTTTTTCAGTGTGGCATGCTGCTTTTGGGCTTTGTAAAGGAGGGCGAAGTATCCGAGTCTGATTGGAGCAGCGACTCACAATAAATGTTTTTATACTTAAAAATAAATAAGAAACAAAAAAAAAAAAACAAAAATGTTAAATTAAAAAATTAAAAAAAAAAAATTATTTTTTAAAATAAAAAATTTAATTTAAAAGAAAAATAATTTTTTGTATGGCTTTTTAAGTTAGTATTACGATAAAAAAAATTTTTCTTTTGAAAAATCTTATATTTTTTGAGTTATTCATTTTCTTTTGCTAGATTGGCCAAATCGCCCACTGTGTACCGGTAACAATATTAGATGGCAACACCATTACCAGTTCCTATACCATTATCGATATTTATTGGCGGTTATTTTAAACTGCCGCGGCAGGCCGTTACACAACAACTTTCGCGAGCTTAGCATTTCCAGATCTTGTGAACTTTTTCCTCCTTACAACAAAGTAAGATAAGTCAAAATGTAGACCTTTTGATATTAATGTTCAGTTGCTGAAGTCCCGCTGCAAAGTCTTTTAGACCACACTAGTTGCCGTATAATTCAATTTATTTGAGCAGCTTGGCAATACTTTAAGTCGGACACTTACTGTAAGCTATGGATTTGATGGAACAACAGGACTAAGCAGCTATAAGCAACACTTTTTTGGATGTGATTCATTGCTTTCTAATGACTCGCTTTTTGCGACAAAAATAATCCTCCTAAAAGTAACCCTTCAGTACCAGTCTCCGCATATTCCACGTTGAATCCCCGCGCCGATTCCACGCCACTCCACGGGTCTAGCGTGGAATCGCCATAGGAAAAACATAAGGTTTTTTTATACATCAGGCGCAGCTGGCGTGGAATTGGGCGGGGATTATTCGGGGAAATCGCATGGAATCCCTGCGACATTTCGCAGAGAATTTCTAAATTTTAAAGTAGATTCCACGTGAATTTTGCGTGGAAACCCCGTGGAAAACGTGCGGGGAATCTCCCTGGAAACCCCGTGAAAAACCGTGGAGAGTCCACGGAGAATATCCGCTGAAACCCCAGGGAAAACCTATAGAAAATACCCGAAAAATACCCTCCTAGTAAAAATCCGGTATTTTGTATTTATAATGTATGTATATAATGTATAAAATGTTATATTTTATTTGATGGTTACACATTTTTGGTTAGCATAACTCTTCTGCCGGCGGGTGGCCCTTTAACAGACTAATGCTATCTGTAAATAAACTATATAATGAACACTGCAATATTTTGCACAAATGTACGTACCGTACATATAGGCGGGTCCAAGCAATGCCTTTAAATTTGAACCCCTTAAGGCAGTAGATCAAATATGAACTTATTGGCATTGCCAAAGTAAAATTTTAATACTTGCCAATTCGACTAAATAAATAAAAATTCATCAAATACAATATTAAATATTTATAAATATTACAACTTTTTTTAAAAAGGGTATTCTGACGTCTACCCAACACAATTTGTATTCGACAGAGATTTTCTTATTTCACTTCCCACCATTTCCATCTCTTTCTAATATCCGATCTGTCGAAAACCGCTGCTCCGAGTCAGTTAGAAAACAAAAACAAATATGCAGTCCAAACTTCGCGAGAGGCCATGTAATTTGTTTTTGTTTTTCGAGCATGCCGCGTGGAAAACCCGGGGACGTGGAATGTTGGTACTGAAGGAATGGTGTAATAATTTTTTTGCCTTATGGGACCACTTTAAACATACATTATTACACCCATGGTGTGCAACAACATTTTTGTTTTCTTTTTTAATTAATTTTAATGCAAACCAATTGAAATGACTTCAATAATGCCCAAACAATTTTGTGTGATATGCAAAAAATTTGTGTCGAGCATTTCATTCAGAAAAGTTCCACAAAATGAAAAAGAAAATTCTGGTCCGAATCTGCTGGTGTGGAATTTTCCGCTAACAGTAAAATTTACGATCAACATTTTAATGAAGAAGATTTTTACTATGGATTCGACAAAAATAGAAAGCGATTGTTGGAATCTGCGATGCCTAAAGGCAGTGAGGAGTAAGTGCATCGATGACAAAATTTTATTTTCGTTTCTATTTATTTTCTGAAATACATATGTAGAAATGATGCAATTAATGCAGGGATATGTATTGAAAACATCAATTTGAAACGTCGAGGCTGAGGCTGAAAACAAGCGACTGACCAACAAAGTTGAGAGACTCTAGCAGTTTCGCAAATCCCTCGGAAAAATTTTTTCGGATACACAAATGAGTCAATTGGAAAATAAACAACAAGTGTTTTTGACACATGAAGACAAATGTCTTCTGAAATCAGAGGGCATATGTCTTCATGCTGCTAGCCTCGTGCATACAGGCATTTGTTAAGAAAAGGCTTCCCCTTGGCTTCCGAGAGGACGTTATGCAGATGAATTTGAGATTAAGCCAGGCCCCTTGGATTCGATATTTCGCTGGATGAGGAACGCCATTGATTTCTCGGAGGAAGACAGAATCTGCATTTTATCATTTGATGAAATGTCAGTGGCATTTGTCTACGAGTACGATACCTCTAGTGAAACAGTGTGGGAGCCCAAATCAGACGTGCAGGTTATCATGGCGCAAGAGATTAAGCGATCATGCAGTGACAAAGCAAATTTTGAACGATAATATCATCAAACTTTTCGATGTGGGATATCCTGTTGCTACAGTAGTTTCGGATTTGGGACCAACAAACTACAAATTATGGAGGGAACTCAATATAACACCTGGTATACATACACTAAACTCACAAACATGATATCTTAAATATTTAACTTTTTGCAGAGTATAGCTGGTTTGTACATTCGTCAGACACAGACTTGCAGGTGTTTGTATTTGGAAACGCCCCCCATTTATTGAAACTTGTACGCAACCATTTCCTAGACACTGGTCTAGTTATAGATGGTCATTTGCTCACGCCGCAGACTGTATGGCAGTGCATGAGGCAGATGCCTCCATACTGTTTTAAATCACGGACGAGCACTTGAACGTCAAAGAGACTGGACGGCAAAAGGTTAAGCTGGCTGCGCAGTTGTTCTCGACTTCAACATCTAGTGCAATTAGACGCTGCCACGAGCTTGATCTGCCCACGTACAAAGGACAGGAGACTGCGGATTTCATAAAAATAATCAACGACTGGTTTGACGTGTTCAACAGCAAATTGTCGACCAGCAATAGTATTCCAACGGAACGACCCTTTGACCAGGAGTTGGAGGAACAAAAGGCCGTTTTGGACAAGATTGGGCAATTATGAGTCAATTAGTAGTACCAAATAGTAAGCGGGTTAGCGGGTTAGGCAATTTGTGTTAGCAACACCTCTCTATGCTTCTTAGGGAGTATTTGTTGCAGCGGTATGGAGTTGAGTATATCTTAATCTACCGCTTACAGCAAGACAAATTGGAGCATTTTTTTTTGAGCTATGCGGGCAAAAGGGGGTCTGCACGACCACCCAACTCCGCTTAAGTTTAAATTTAGGCTGAGAAAATAGCTTTTGGGTAAAATTTAATGAAAATATTTGTTTATGTTATTTGTCTACACTCTATATAATTAATTGCTTTTGCTTTGGTTTAAGTCTAATTGATTTTTTTCTCGTCCCTATGGACAGTTGCGAAAAAAATAATAGCACCACCATAACGTATTTTATTCTCGATCAAATAAATTAAGGTTGCGGTACCGATAGTACGAAATCCGGATTTTTCTCATAATGCAAGATATTTTTAAAAAGTTACCTTAAGAAAATCAGTAAAATGGTACGTTCCACGTCCCACTGCAGAAAAACGTGACATGATCAAAAAACTCATTTATGAAGGAAAATCATATAGAAATATTGTTCGAATGCTTCAGTGTTCGAGCAAAATGATACGCAATGCAATAACCTTCAATGAGAAGCCCGAAACACGTGGAAGAAAATCACTGAGCATACATCACGTCAACAGGCTACTTCGCGAGAACAAGAAGGATCCATTTAAAGCTGATACCGAACTTAAAAAGGAGCTTTACATATCCGAAACAGTTCAAACCGTTCGCACATGTCTCAGGGAACATGGCTTAAAAACCTGCAGTCCAAGGAAGGTCCCTCTTTTAAATGAGAGACACATAGCAAATAGAGCTGGGTCGACCACTCACGATAGTTTCGATATATAGAATATTAGTCTCTATCGCCACTATCGACTTTTTGATTTCGATGGTGAGCGATAGTGACCATCACTATTTTCACTTGATTTTAGGGCAACGAAGTAAACAAATTGTTTTGGAATTGTATTTTAGTAAAAAATATTTTTTTTAATATCACTATTGCGATATATTGAATATTCTGCTCAAAAAAATCGAAAACATCGAATATGTTAACTATCGATAGTTTCCCAGACCTATTAGCCAAGCGCATTAAGTTCGCCAAAGATAACTAAAATTTGCCATGTAAAAATTGAAGAACATTTTATGGTCAGATGAGAGCAAGGTTGTTATGATTGGTGGCAAAGGATCTCGATCGTATGTAAGGCGTCCTAAGAACCAAATTACACAATAAAAACAATTAAACACGGAGGATCCAGTGCAATGGTTTGGGCTTGTTTCTCGGAGTTGGACCAATACATTGGATAAAAACCATCATGGACTAACATGTGTATGTGGATATTTTGGAGATGGTGATGCTACCCTTCGCTGAATACGATATGCCGCTAAAATGGGTCTTCCAAAAAGACAGTGACCCCAAGCACACCAGCAGGAAAGCCAAGTAATGGTTCCAAAATAAATCAGTTAAGTTGAGTTTGAGTTTGAGCTTTGTAAAGAGCGCGCTTGTTAATAATTGTCTTTTCATCATGCCTCCAGTATTACCAAGAACTAAATATGTTCAAAAATATAAAAAAGAGTGGGAGACTGAAGCATGTTTCAAAGGTGAATTTAATTTTAAGTGAACTCTAATTTTCGGCATAAACTATTGAAATATGTATGCATGTGTTCTTTTTTAAAGCTAGGTACTAACATAAGATAAATTTTCTTAAAGCGGCCAAACTCCATATAAAAAACCATAGCGAAAAAAAAAGAACTTTCTGACTTTTCGCTTTCTCGGGTACTAACATAAGATAAATCTAGCTATTGAAACGGGTAAGAGCGAACAGTGCCAGATCAGGAACAGTTGTAGATCCGCTTTCGAAATAAATAAATTTATTTATGGAGGGCAGTTCAAAAAATAAAATCATTGCTCGCATGGAGCGCTTTTATTGTCCCCCAGAAAAAGGTTTATTTAATTAAAGCAGTATTGATAAGGGTTATTATATGGGATTTTATTCAAAAAAGGCATTTTAAATAAGGAAAAAATTCGTTTGTGGACGGCGACGGTGTTTGTGCCTCCTGTTATTTTGCCTTGAGCTATATTGTGGCGAATACATCAGTAAATAGTACTCCAATATCGAATCCGTTCATGTTCATTATAATTTAACTTTAAAGTTTTCATGTTCATTGTAATTTAATATTATTAAGTTTTTTTTACATAAAACAGCTGTGCATTCGTGTCAGTATGACCCCATTTCCGCCTTTTCCTTAAGATAGTTGGTCACACTGGTTTCCGAGCGAAATATATAGCAATTTAGCTAGGGTCTTTCTTAAAGCCAATTTATCTTATGTTAGTACCTAGCCCTAGTAACAAAAATAAGATATTTGCTCTGTATTACTTCTATTTCACAGCTAGCCCCGAAATAATATTTATTTAAACGTATTTTGATTTTTTTTTTTGGCTTCTCGGACCTTTTGTTTGTAAGAGTCTTTTGGCATCGTCAGTTTACATATGTATGTATTTTCCAGGAATTCACACTTCACTTCACAAAGAATATCACAATATTAGCGATGGAAGTCTTCCATTGCACTATGGTCCAGAATTCGATTTTTTTGGCATAAACTCTAAAAATAAAGCTACAGACTTGAAACTTTGTACATTTTGTTGTTACATTATAACAAGTTTGTAAAAAAAATTTGGGGTCAATGTGACCACGCCCCCTTTTCGCCTCCCATACAAGCTACTGGAATGACTTCGGAATTAAACCAAATTTTATATTTTTTTTTTACTAATTACAAAAACTTAACTTTATTAACTTTTTCTGAGATCTATATTATATACAAATTTTTAGAATGATTAATCTTGTTGTTCCTGTAATTCTATATTACTAGGTTGTTTGAAAAGTCCCGGGCCTAGGCAATAAGACAACAGTTTTATGCGAAGATTAGCATTTATTCTTCAACATAGTTTCCTTCCAACTCAATACACTTGTTCCAGCGAGTTTCTAAAAGCTCGATGCCTTTCTTATAGTAGTCGTCAGAAAACTCCTCAAAATAAGCGTTTGTTTCAGCGATAACTTCTTCATTTGAGTAGAATCGCTTACCAGCGAGCCATCTTTTGAGGTTTGGGAACAAATAGTAATCACAGGGAGCCATATCTGGAGAATAGGGTGGGTGAGGAACCAATTCATACCGCAATTCAGTTATTTTGTCCATGGTTTTGATCGCTTTGTGAGCTGGTGCATTGTCTTGGTGAAAAAGAATTTTCTTTTTAACCAAATGTGGTCGTTTAGCTTTGAGATCTGCATCAAAACGATCCAATAAGTCACTATAGTATTGAGCATTGATTGTTTTTCCTTTCTCTAAGTAGTCAATATGGATAATACCGCGAACATCCCAAAAAACTGTCGCCATAACCTTGCCAGAATATTGCGTTTTCGGACGCTTTGGAGCAGTTCCACCAGCTTCTACCCACTGTTTTGATTGTTGACTGGTCTCTGGTGTATAATGGTGGATTCAGGTTTCATCGACGGTCACAAAACGGCGCATAAACTCCTGACTATTGCACTTTAACACATCCAAATTGTGTTGAGAAACATCAACCCTTTCCAACTTTTGTTGTTCTGTGAGCACGCGCGGCACCCATCGCGCACATAGCTTTTTCATATTTAAATAGGTATGCAAAATGTTATGTACACGTTCAGTTGAGATCTTTAGCATCTCAGAGAGCTCAAGCACTTTCAGTTTACGGTCGTCAGTCACTAATCGTAATACTTTTTTAATCACTTCTGGTGTTGTTGCATCTGAAGGCCTTCCTGAACGGGGTTCATCTCTAGTGCTTGTACGACCAAGTTTAAACTCTTGCATCCATCTCTTAACCGTTGTATTTGATGGAGCAGATGTGCCATAATACTTATCAAGCTTCTCCTTTGTTTCTTTAGCCGTTTTGCCTCTCAAATAATAATGTTTTATCAAAACCCGAAACTCGTTTTGTTCCATTTTAAACAAACTGACTCACTTGATGACACTTAATTTAATCTCTTTAAATAACTAATTCACCAATTCCTTATCTGACTTTTGATATGTTGTTTTGAAGGTTTGTACCTGTTAAAAAAAATAAGAGTTTGGTATAAATAACTTTATTTCCTAGTCAGGCCCGGGACTTATCAAACAGCCTAGTACATATTTATTCATCGAAAATGTCGCTTTACCAGAACTGGGACTTGCCTATGTATTATCGATTTATCAGAAAAGGAGCAAAAATGAGCAAAAGATATTACATAGCCATCAAAAACAAAGGTTAAACCTACAAACTTACGTTTTTAACTTTTGTCAGGAAGTGTCAGGTGGTTAGTTATACTCCATTAAAGACAGAGGACATAGTTAATTTTTTCCTATAAAATCACATAACTAAGACGTTACACGGCACTAAAATTCTACAAAAACACATTTATATTCTATATACATTAAAAACTAGATACCTTTACCTTTAATTTCCATATTTTACTTAAATTTTTGGGTGCGTAGTAAACCTTGTGTGATATGCCAAAGTAAACAAAAAAATCGCGCAAATTCCTCACGCGCAATCAGCTGATCAATAGCTTAACTTTGAAAATTCATAAAAAGCTTAAGAGAAGCTTTCGGTTGTTTTTGTTTTTGTTTTTAATTTGTATGATCAATTTACTTTTAGAAAATAATTGCTTAAGGACGATATATTGACATAAAAATTTGGAGTTTATGCCAAAAAAAATCGAATTCTGGACCATAGTGCATTGGAAGACGCGCAAAACTTAGGTGTGGACTTTTAAAGGGAGTTATTCGATATAAGTAAATATCGATACTGTTTCGATAATTACCCTTTTACCATGTCAATCTTTAAACACAATTAAAACAGAACTTGAATTTTAGTTAAAAGTGAAATTAAAAGAAATTGAACATATTTCCAAGAAAAAAGAGCTGGAATTCCCGCTGCCCAAAAGGCAGCGAGAGCAGCGCCGCCGACGCCGCAAAGGGAGTGAACGAAATGCCGATACCGATCGGCCGTCTCAGCCTTAATAAATTCAATTTTTAAAGGACGACAAAACCGTATAGATTGTGGGGATGTGTTGATCCAAATTGTTTTTTGTTCATTGTCTACTAATTTTAATGGCACAATTGTAGTAACAAACAACGATCCATCATATACAGCAATGATTTCCTCATAACGTTGCTTATAAATACTCTGTCCAGTTGATCCATCATATCCATAGCTAAATATTAATTGCCATTCTATCAAGTTGGTATTTGCTTTGATAGTTTCATACTGCATTTCAAGAATACGCGAAGTTGTGTGGTTTTAGAGCTGTTGTAACGTTGTGCTTTATTCTCAAAATACTCGAAGCCATTTGATGTAAGTTTTAGTTTAGCATTAAGAACATCAGGATATGATGGGTAAATATCAAAGCCGTGTACTTTTGTATTCCGTTTTAAATTGATGTATTGGCTTTTTGTAAATTTTGTAAATTTGTAATAAAAATGCTAATGCATTGTCGACGGACATTTTTGTGGGCTCAGCAGCCAAAAATAGCTAAATGGATAGAAAAAATAGCTAGAAATACCTTTATGAAAAAATGCTTAAACAAATAGCTAAATTGTTTAACGATGTTAAATTAAGAATTATAGAGAATATTGATCTGAAAATAAAACAAGAAAGGAAATTAACTTCGGCATGCCGAAGTTTAAATACCCTGGCAGTAAGTAGAAGAAGAAGAAGAAAAATGTTCTGACTTTCCGCTTTCTCAGAATGTTGCTGACAAAAAATGTTGCTAGCGAAAAATGTTGCTAACGAAATACAATAACGGCCCGTTCCGACATATATAGTAGTGAGAGCATATAGAAGACTATCTGCAAAGTTTCATTCAGATAGCTTAAAAACTGAGGGACTAGTTTGCGTAGAAACGGACAGACGGACATGGCTAGAATATATATAGTTTATAGGGTCGGAAATGTCTCCTTCACTGCGTTGCAAACTTCTGACTAAAATTATAATACCCTGCCAGGGTATAACAAACTATATTTTAAATCTGTTTTTATTACAATAATGATATAGTATTGTCAATTTCGTGACAATGTGTAATTTAGGCAACACATGCCATTTCTTTTGAGGCCATATCTGTAAATTTAAAAGACTATTAGAATTTAAAATATAAAACTTATAGTTGTTAATGTAACTTACCTTATGGTAAAAATAGCATTTAATGTTTTTAGATTTCTTAAGCTATTTTTTACGAGCGAAACTTGGCTTAAGGGGGTCTTCTACCTTCGCGCTCAAATTTGGGGCCAATTTTTCAAATATGGATTGCAAAAAAACTACACATGATATCCGAACAAAATTTTTTTTATTTGATTAACAAAAGCTTGAACTTGAAAAAAAAAAAAAACCATCTGAATTTATCATAACGTTTGCCATTGGCGCGTCGTCGAATTAGCCTCTGCCGCCGCGAAAGAGGCAAACGGTTGGCAAGAAATCTCAGCTTCAGAACATGCAAAAAACAAGACATATTTTTTAACTTAATTTTAAGAACGTCGATTAGGTCAGGACACAAGCTTTTTTTAATATTTGAAAATTTCACAAAATGGCAGCGATTTGAACAAAAAATTTAATTTTTGACCATGTTTTTCAACCTAAAAATGGCTGTAAAAAATTGAAAAAAAATTTTTTGTGTCCTGACCTAGCGAGATGTTTTGTGAATAAGTAACGCTTTACAGATCTTGGATATCTTCTATGGTTTCGTCAAAATCGTGCCAAAACTTTTAAAAAACACTACTTTCGGGAAAACGCGTTTAAAGATAGGAAAAATGGTCGAAACGTATGGAGGTGGCAATCTTTCGGGCTTCGTTTACCCATGAAGGAATGCGAATTTTACAAAACCCTTTATATGGCGTATTCATCAGATCCTCTAGTATTTAAAAAAAAATTTAAAAAAAAAATCTAAAATAAAAAAAATCGAAGGTAGAAGACCCCCTTAAAACTCGTTCCACCTCTGCGTTTGACCAATATTTTAACAGCAAAGTGTGCTAAAGTAGCGAATGTGTTTGCACATTCCATTCCCAAAACTTTATTGTGTAATCTTTGTTCTCCCAATTTAGCAAATTTTCTCATAGCACAATCTTATTTCTTAAATTTTTCTTTAATTGAAGTATTCTAATATCTCAATTATATTTTGTTTATTTGTGCGCAGTACTTTGTCGACAGAGAATAGATTTTTTTTTTCAGGAATACATATATATTTTTTTTTTGTGAAGAAATAAAACGGCGCACATAAAAATTGGTATCGTTTATATTTAGAGGCAAGTTTGAAGAAAAGAAAACATGTTTCATATCGTTTCTCGGGTACTGTCATAATGTTGCTAGCGAAAAATGTTGCGAAAGAAAATGTTGCGAACAAACTAAATGAATTTATATATATATACTACTATATATATACTACTAACAGCTAACACGAACAGGCACGTGCTTGGTGTCAGATGGGCCACTTGCACGTACTGATCGTAGTGCATCAACGTCCAGAAAATATTTCTATGGCAGCTATATGATATAGTGGTCCGATTTTGATCAAATTAAAACCGAAATTCTAAAATATTACAAAATGGCCATGTTTGAAATTTTATGAAAATATGTTGAAAATTTAGCTATATGATATAGTCGTCCGATCTGGCCCGTTCCGACATATCTAGTAGTGACAGCGTATAGAAGACTATCTGCAAAGTTTCAATCAGATAGCTTCAAAACTGAGGGACTAGTTTGCGTAGAAACGGACGGACAGACAGACGGACAGACAGACGGACATGGCTAGATCGACTGGGCTGTTGATGCTGATCAAGAATATATGGGGCGTTCCACGCAAAATTTGCCACCAAAATTTGTTTTTCCTTCTTATATTTTTTTTTCGGTTTATTACTTGAAAATATTCGATACGTATTTTTTTATTTCAATCTGATACTTGGAATTTTCGAGAAATAATTTTCTAAAGTTTCCCGTTTTTAAAAAAGATACTTTTTTCAACCGCATATACTGAGAAAACTAATGAAGATACAACAATTTGTCCCAGACATGAAACGTGCGCCCTTTCCTTAGCTTTCCAATAAGTTAAACTAGAAAAAAAATTAAAATTAGAATGTACACGTTTCTGCATATACAGCCATATATGGCGTCAGCAGTTTCTTGCAAAAAATAGTACTTATAATGCTTACCGAATTGTCAAATTATATTAATTATTAAAGAAAACTTTATATTCTTAAAAAAAAAAAATTAGTTTCAAGCGCTAATGGTGTTTTTTAATAGAGGTGCTTGAGGTGCTTGCACAAAACTGATTAAAACGCGAGAGAAGGCAACATGAAAAAGTTCTGCACATCGAATTCCAAGAGAAAATAGTGCAAAGAAGAACTGTTAACAATGAATGAGCGTATGACCCTTTTTTATCACCAAAAAAATGATTGAAAGTGAGAAACCATATATGGCTCTGTATGCCGAGTCGATCTAGCCATGTCCGTCTGTCCCTCAGTTTTGAAGCTATCAACATGAAACTTTGCACATATGCTTCTATATGCTCTCACTACTATATATGTCGGAACGGCCCGGATCGGACGACTATATTATATAGCTGCCATAGGAACAATCGGACATTTTTGAGAAACAAAAATGTAACTTAGGAAATTTTCAACATCTTTTCATGAAATTTTACATGGCAGACATGGCCATTTTGTATTATTTTAGAATTTCGATTTTAATTTTATTCAAATCGGACCACTATATCATATAGCTTCCATAGGAATATATATATAAATTCATTTAATTTGTTCGCAACATTTTCGTTCGCAACATTTTCGTTCGCAACATTTATGTCAGTACCCGAGAAAATGAAAAAGTCTTACTTACTTACTGCAAGGGTATTTAAACTTCGGCATGCCGAAGTTAACTTTCTTTCTTGTTTAGAAATGAATATACAATCATTTTACGGTAATTTGAAATACGTCAACGAAATTGATAACCCGTTACTAAGTGAAGTCCGATTCCGAAGACGAATGGGTTGGAAAAAAAAAATTTAGAGGAAGATGTGTATATTTCGGAGACCGATGAGAGCAGTTCCTATGACCGGTGTGAAGAGCCCAGCACTTCGAAAGCAAAACCAAAGCCAAAACAGACAAGTGCACCGAATTGGAAATGATGACACTTGCCATCGTATTCGACTAAGAGCTTTCCATTTGAAGGAAATATCAATCTTCCAACTTGTATTAATGAACTGGAAACACCGGCAGACTTAAAAAAAATTTTTTTTTACCGACGATCTGATGAATTTCTTAGCTGTGCAGTCAAATCTATATGCACTCCAAGTTGATATAAATAGGCTAGTTAATATAACTCGAAATGAAGTAGAGCAATTTATAGAATTTATATATAACACCATGACTTGCAATAGATGGGAAACTATAAAACGTTTTCTGCACTTCAACAATAATGAAGATATGAAGTTGGCAGGTGAAGCCGGGTTTGACAAGCTATTCAAGATTCGACCGGTACTGGACAAAATCGGTAATCAATTGTTGCTCGTACCTAAGGAGGAACATTTGGTGGTTGATGAGCAAATTATTCCCACGAAGTGCCGGCACCACTTAAAAAAATATAATCCTGCAAAGCCTCATAAATGGGGCTTCAAAAATTTTGTGTTGAGTGGAGTATCAGGTTTTAGCTACGATTTTAATATTTTTGCGGGAGCCCAAAGTGATACATATCCGGAAGAAGCACCTAATTTGGGAGTAAGCGGAAATGTTGTAACAAGATTATCGGCAACCATACCAAAAGGAAAAAACTTAAAATTATTTTTCGACAATTGGTTCAATAGTCCCAACCTGAAGTCTACCTTATGAAAAATGGTATATTGGCTTGGGTACGGTAAGGATTAATAGAGTACCTAACTCAAAGATGCCAACTGAAAAAGAATTAAAAAAGAAAGGACGTGGAAACATGGTCGCAAAAGTAGCTAATATCGATGGAATTGAGCTTGGCCTCGTCTCTTGGTTTGACAATAAAGTAGTCAACATTCTTTCTACTTATGTGGGAAGCAATCCTGTCCCCTAAGGCATATGGGTGGCGTTGATTTACTTGATTCTTTACTGGGACTTTATAGAATTCAATTGCGTTCAAGAAAATGGTATACAAAAATATTTTTCCACATGATTGACATGTGCGTGATTAATTCGTGGATTTTATACCGTCCTAAGTCAGATCAATATATGCCACTGTTCGACTTTAAGCTTTCTATAACTGAGCACCTGTGCAAGGCAGGAAAAATAAAGAAGCGCGGGCGTCCTGGGATGACTCCAACTGCATCGCCGACTACAAGCAGGGAAGGTACTCCTTCTATCAGCAAGCGAATGAGGCACCAGAATTTCCCTTAAATTCTGTTCGAGGGGACAAAATTGGACATTTTCCCACTTGGAAAAAGAATAGGCCACTCTGCCAAAACGATTGTTCCTTCCGATCATACACCTTTTGCGAGAAATGCAATGTATTTTTATGTTATAATGAGAAAAGAAACTGTTTTGCCAACTTTCACATGATTGCATAGAAAGCCATATATGGCAAACTTTGAAATACGCTAAATGCATAGGAAGCCATATACATATGGCTTCATTTTTTTCCCCCAATTTTCCAAATATATGTTATTTTCACTAAATAAAACAATATTTACATACAAAAATTGTTTTCTTCAATATTTCTATGCACATGCAGTAGAGGGTTAAAACGCTTAGAACAGGGCAAAACTCCATTCAACAAAATTGCAACCTTTCTGTTCTTTGGAATATAGAAATCATTTTTATTTACAAACGATTACTATTAATTATTATTACTATTAATTATGTACCTTTATTTGCCGATTAGTGAACTACGACCAGTTGTTGCCTAAACTCATCCCTCTTTGACAAAAGTATATGTCAATATCAATCTGAATATATTAATATAATTTGGATACACTTTTTAAAATGAAATGATATTAGAGATAAATGAAGAGTGGGAAAACCTACTACAGCTGTTTAGAATACAATTAGTTCAATTGTTCAAATAATAGAAAAGTGATTGTGGGCGTTGAGTTTTCCCTGAAAATGGTCTAAATTAATCAGTAAGTCATCAACCAACAAGAAATCTAATTTCGCCTCACCGAAGTTTTTATACCCTTGCAGCTTACAATTGGATCAATATAATATAATCCAATTCCGTTTCTATGGCAGCTATATGATATAGTAGTCCGATCTAAGAATAATACAAAATTGTCATATCTCAAATTTTATGAAAATATGTTGAAAACTGGCAAAGTTATAATGTTTTTCTTCAAAAATTTCCGATCGTTCTTATGGCAGCTACAATAAAACAAAATGGCGATATCTTAAATTTTATGAAAATATGTTTAAAATTGGCAGTTATAATTTTTTTCCACAAAAATTTCCCTATGGCAGCTATATGATATGGTCTGGCCCGTGCGCAGGTGGGGGTGACGGGTGACGGATCTGTCAAATGTCATGTGTGCGCTATTGAAGCTCGATTGTTTTGTGCAGAATACCAAACGGATCGGAATTAATTTTTCCATCGCGAAAAAAATTACAAAAGTTTTATTGCACGTTTTTAAAATGTCACCGTGTGAAGTGTGTTAATTAAGAAGGTGAATGCAATTGATTTTTATACCCTTGCAGGGTATTATAATTTTAGTCAGAAGTTTGCAACGCAGCGAAGGAGACATTTCCGACAGTGTTGCCAGATGAAAATTTGGCTATCCCCCTAAAAAATCTCTTAAAGGTACAATTTTCCCCTAAATTAAAAAATCAGTTAAATTCAAATACAATATATAAAGCAAAAAACCAATAAATTGTGAATTTAACAAATTTTGAGAAAAATAATACAGTTTGAGTGTTATTTCATATTTAGCATATATTTTTAGAAATTGAGATCTAATTTCATGTTATGGCCTCGAGAACATCATCCGAAAACTCAGTTTTGTATACCTCTTCGCTTACAAATAGCTTAAACATTTTTTCAGTTGGTTCAAAGTTATTACAACCGTTTGATAACGTGAGTCTTATGCGTAGAAGAGCATATGAATTTTTTGTCGCTGTTCTGTTTCGTAGCTTGTCTTTGACGATGTTGAAAACAGAAAATGCTCGTTCAACGGACGCATTTGAAAATGGTAAGCACAATAGGGACATTGCTAGTTTTGACACATTTTCGAGGGGTTTTCCACCAGCATCGGTTTGATCGAGGATTTCCGACCAATATTCATCAGAGGTTGATGTTAATGATTTTACTTGAACGCGATGCAACAGATTGTATTTCGTCATTGTAGCATCGACGTCAATGCCAAGACCCTTGAATGATTCAGCAAGCTCTGAAATGTCATCCTTGAATTGACTTGACTCCACTTTTGGGGCGAATAAACATCTTTTTTGTAGACATTTCATATTTCAGGGAACTCGTGATTGCAACTCTTCCGTTAGCTTTATCCGGAAGTCTCTGCATCGTTTTTTTATGTACATTAAATGCTCCACTTTACATGACGAAGACAGATTATTAAAATTGTATCCAAAATGTATGCAATCCACAGGCATTAGAACATTTTTAAAATTAAATACGCATAAATCTGTTAGATTTGATTTTGCCAATTGCTGTGGTACCACAATTGTCGTTTATACATGCAAAAAATTGTGGTACCACAGCAACATAATATGTAATAATATAATATGTCGTTTATACATGCAAAAAAATGTGGTACCACAGCAACATAATATGTCGTAAAGGTTTTTTAAAAGCTTCAATGGTTCAACAGAATCCGATTGATGAATCGGAATCGGAACTTTTGGGAAGAACGTCACATTAATGTTCAGAACAAAGGTGCAATGAATGCGAAATACATTTCACTGCACTATGGTTCAGACGACCAGTTTTGTTGGCCAAAACCCATTTTTTAAAGGTTAACCAAATAATGTGATTTTGGCCGCAATCGATAAAGAATAAAGTGACCATCAACGTACTATACTCAAAATCTTCATAGGTGGCGCCACTCTTGCGCTAGAAGCTTTCAAAGTCAGATGTTTCTACTCGAGCAATCGGACAGAGAAAATATTCGGAAATTATCACAATTCTAAAATTAAAAAAAACGCAATAAATACAAAAGAACTGGTCAAAATTTGCAATGAGTTCGAATCAGAGAGATTTGTACTCTGTGTTTTGTGTTGTGAAATGTCCGTACTCCTTGTGATGTCTTTGTAGTTCGATTATAAATGCAATTTTGAAAAAGGTATAAGTAGTGAGTCCCACTTAGTCCCAACTTGATACCTATTGTGTCTTGTAGAGCAATTAATTCTTGTTCGATTGCATCTAGTGAGTAATGACCGCATTTCGCGATATTTTATTTTTTAGAATATAACCTCAAATTTAAGAATGCTGACATTTTTGCAATATGGAGATCAAAAAACACCAAAATAGACAAGGAGAGTGCTATAATTGATTTTTATAAGACCTCTCAAAATAACAATATTTCATATGATTTAATGAAAGTGTTTGAAGAGAGCAGCAAGAAAATGTGTTACCGTTTGGCGGCTAAATACAAAAGTTGCAAGTCGAACACAAGGGCCTTTGAACAAAAATATATCAGTTGGATAAATATGCACACATGTATTACCATTAAAAAAAAAATGAATTCAGTTGGACGTCCTAATTTGACGTTCACCAATAAAAGTACTCGAGCACGCAGAAGGCAAGTCGCAAATCTGGTAGTTTCGGCCTGGCATTTATTTTAAAATTATTATCCTTATGCCCTGAGAAGTCCAAATTAATTAGACAACTTTTAAGGGAACCTGTTTTGAAGCCAAAACCAATTTCACCAAGCGAATCATTAGCCTTGCTGATAGACAAAAATCTAACCAAGGATCAGTATTATGCTGTAAGGGAGCAGTCTAAGCTAAATAAGTGCGATATTTACCCTTCATACCACAAATTATTAGACGAGAAGAGAAAAAGTAGACCGGATGGTATTTCGTTTTCCGAAATAAAAGCAGAGGTTTCTTTGCAAAACCTATTAAATCATACAGTAAGTCGAATAGTTCGTTTGCAAAAAGATGGAATTTTAGCCGTTATGCATGAACAATGTGTGGATTTGTTGTCTGCAACTTTGACATTGAGTTACGGATTCGATGGTATGTAGTAATGGTCAATCGAACTACAATCAAGGGTATAATGGTGGCCAAGCATACAATATGGATTCAAGTCTGTTCGCCACGACTGTAACACCATTAAGTCTGGAAGATTCGTCGACAAATATACTGTGGAACAATCGGACTCCTCAGTCAATCAGGTTTGGCCGGCCTTTAAGACTAGCCTTCATAAAAGAAACAAAAGAGAATATAATTCAAGAAAGTCTAGATCTAAACGAACAAATTAATAAGCTGCACAGTTGCAAAACAATGATGGAAGACGGGAAATTTATTTATATAAAATTTAATCTTTACCTGACTGTAATCGATGGCAAAGTCCTTAATGCCTTGACAGGCACAGACGCTTGTCCGATATGTGGTGCTTTGCCTTCAGACTTTTTAAATAATAAACTTTTTGCGGGAGAAAAATTCTTACCCATTTTGGACCATTTAAAATACGGTTTAAGCCCTCTACATTGCTGGATTCGAATGTTCGAGTTTATATTGCATGCTGGTTACAAAAGCCATTAAAAAGTAACAAGAATCCGCAATGAAACAGATAAAAGGGAAGTGTTGGAAAAGGGAAAGGCTTTCTTTAAAAGTTGATCGTCCAAAAACTGGCGGATTCGGAAGTACGAACGACGCACAGTGGCGCATTAGATAGTTTTGGGTTTCAAAAATCATAACTCTTGAACCAGTTGAGATATTTTCATAATTTTTTTTTTTTAATGAAAGGTAGTTTTAGTACCTTTCGATGGAGTGGTCATACTATATGGTGTGATTAATAGTAGATTTTATACTCGAAAATGAATGTTTTTTGAGGCAGTTTTCTCAATTTTTATGCAATTTCGTTTCATTTTTTTTCTCTGAAAATGCTAATATTGTATAATTAAAGTTTTAAAAACAAAAAAAGAATACATTTTAAAGAAAAAATAAATTTTTTTGATATTTTTTAGATATTTTTGACTCATTTTCAATCATTTATGCACTTTTTGTTCAAAATAATAATTCAATTGTACATCATTTAATATTTTTAAAGAATAATTAATCATTATACATTCATTTCAAATCATTAAGTGTCCTTACAAAGTTAGGAATTGAAAAACAAGCCGCCAATACAGGAAAAAATGTGTGCCCGCCATACAATTTCGTACTGCGCAGCGACTGCGCTTGTACCAGAATTTGTATGAAGCCGCGCGTTTTTTACGCTGAGTTGAAAGTATCTTTTGCTTGGGAAATTCGGGGTGGCAGATTGGGGCAGCCGATCTCTTTTGAATATGATAAAGAACATATTCAAGAACAACACCTCATACGCCAAACACAAAATGGACCAAAATGCCATTTTTGACATTCCATCAAAGTTGAAAAATAGGTGAAAAAGTAGTACTTCGGTAAAATAGGTATGCCAGCACGTGCAATAAACATTATAATCTTATTCTACCTTTGTTTTATAGAGATTTGATGACTCTTTCGATAGAGACCATAACCATGCCGGTCGGTTACATATTTTACCTAAAAATCGACCTCAAAGTCAGATTTTTTCTAAAAAACGACAAGCTTTTTTTGCAACCCAAAAGATGTTCAACTTTGAACACGTGTAACTTCTAAAATACTGAACCGATTTGAATACTTTTTTGGATTCAACCCTTTTGAACTATTATCTGTCGAATGCAATAACAAATTTTACGATCCGTTGTCATCAAAAAGTTGATTTTTGCAACGTATCTGTATCTTTCCGTCCGTTGTGCGACGCACAGTGGCGCATTAGATAGTTTTGGGTTTCAAAAATCATAACTCTTGAACCAGTTGAGATATTTTCATAATTTTTTTTTTTTAATGAAAGGTAGTTTTAGTACCTTTCGATGGAGTGGTCATACTATATGGTGTGATTAATAGTAGATTTTATACTCGAAAATTAATGTTTTTTAAAGCAGTTTCCTCAACTTTTATCCAATTTCGAAGAAGACTTTTCGTTTATTTTCTCTGAAAATACTAATATGGTGCATATTTAATGTTTTAAAAACAAAGAAGAGATACATTTTAAAGAAAAAAAATTTTTTTTTTTTTTTTTTTAACCAAATTTTTGACTAATTTTCAATAATTTATGCACTTTTTGTTCAAAATAATCATTTAATTTTACATCATTTAATATTTTTTAAGAATAATTAATTAATTAATAATAATCCTTACAAAGTCAGGAATTGAAAAACAAGCCGCCAATACAGGAAAAAATGTATGCCCGCCATACAATTTCGTACTGCGCAGCGACTGTGCTTGTAGCAGATATGTATAGTACGAAGCCGCGCGTTTTTTACGCTGAGTTGAAAGTATCTTTTGCCTTGGAATTTCTTGGGGGCAGGTTGGGCCAGCCGATCTTTTTTGAATATGATAAAGAACATATTCAAGAATAATACCTCATTCGCCAAACCAATAATAAAGCGTAATAACATTTTTGACATTCCATCAAAGTTGAAAAATAGGTGAGAATTAGTACTTCGGTAGAACAGGTATGCCTGCACGTGCAAAAGATATTATGATTTTATTCTACCATGTTTTTACCGAGATTTGATGACCCTTTCGATAGAGACCATAACCATGCCGGTCGGTTACATATTTTACCTAAAAATCGACCGCAAAGTCAGAATTTTTCTGAAAAACGATTAGCAATTTTTTCAACCCAAAAGAGGTTCAACTTTGAACACTTCTAAAATACTAAACCGATTTGAATAATTTTTTGGATTGAACCCTTTTGAACTATTACCTGTCGAATGCAATAACAACGATCCGTTGTCATCAAAAAGTTGATTTTTGCAACCTATCTGTATCTTTTGCGCCATTGTGCGACGGCAATACAGCTCGACGCGCTTTTAGCGAACAACAAATTTTTTCGGAAATAACAGGAATTGATGAGCAACTCATTAACAATTTAGGAATTATACTGATATGTCTTTCATGCCAATTGCCTATAAATACATATAAGTTTAAAAAATTCTGCTTCAAAACTGCGGAATTTATTATTGACAAATACCCTTGGTTGCCAATGACTCCAACTGTGCATAAAGTATTGGTACATTCCAGTGACATTATTGACACTGTCCTTCCTGTGGGGTATTTTGAAGAGGGGGTCGAAGCTCGAAATAAACTGTACAAGGCTGATCGGCTACATCATGCACGTAAATTTAGTCGTGCAGAAAATTTTTTTGGTGTTTTCCACCGAGCAATGGATACATCTGACCCTATTATTTCCTCGGTGAACCTGGAAAGGCGTATTCGGAGGCAAAAACAATTGCAACTTCCAAAAGAAGTTGTGGAAATGTTGTCAAGCCAAGTTGGCCCCGTAAAAAACCACTTTGAAAATGATGACATTGATGACTTCGACGTTAATTTGGGCCTCAATTTAAATATGGAACTAGAAACGAGGAGCAGGAGGATTAAAAACATATAGGTACGTTAATAATGGTTGAAGAAATTAAAAAAAAAAAAATTTAGATTATTTATTTTTCAGATTTCTCGAAAAAACCTTCTTCCAACTTAAAAGCTCAATATTAAAAAAAAGGGGCGGTGCCACACCCATTTTTTTAATAAATCTAGTTGATATATATTCCACCTACTCAATAAAAAAAAACCGAATCAAAAAATCTTGTTCCGTTCACGAGTTATTAATTTTGGCCAACAAAACTGGTCGTCTGAATGTCCTCTGTTAATCGCGATGACAGAGAATTATTTTTTCCACACATTGCATTAGCTCCGTCTATTCCAATGCCGATTAAATTTTCCAAAATTAAACGATCATCGGCTTTAAGTTGGTCTTTTAGGCACTTTGTCATGTGCTCGGCGGTTCCATTCTAAAGTTGGATAAGACGATAAAATGTTGTGCATACCATCCGCTTAATTCTGCTAAAGTAACGAATCATGAGACACATAATTTGCGTTGTATCAATTGCTTTTGTTTCATCCACAATTAATGAAAAGTGGGAATCTCCAATATCTTCAATAAGTTCATCCAAAAGGCACGGCGACAAAACGTTCATGATTAGACCTATATGTATACATATATATATGACACAATGAATTTTCGGTATGAATTGTAAAGAAATTTAATATGTGTGCACTTTGTGCGGTGAAGTTTGATGTTTTTCAAAACATTTGAGTTCTTGTCTAAATCAGTAATGACCTCACACAAATGATCTACTGAAAGTATACTACAGTGTTCGGAAATAAAGGCTGCTATTTTAAGCTCGGCCCTCTTCCGGCTCTTCTCAATTTTTGGCTTCACAAATCAATCCAAAACTTAATTGCTTGAAAGTGCTCTCTTTTCTCCAACACTTTTTAAATGCTTTTTTTTGCTGCATGCTCGTCTAAGCCTTTGCGATGTGCAGCAATTTCAGTTTTGCAGTACGCACAGAAAGCCCTGGTGTTGTTACCAGGCGAGGGTTTCAACCAATCTTAAGCTAGGAACTAACATAAGATAAATTGGCTTTAAGAAAGACCCGAGCGAAATTGTTATATACCAGTATGACCAAATATCTTAAGGAAAAGGCGGAAAACGCGTAAATGGGCTCATACTGACACGTATGCACAGCTGTTTTATGTAAACAAACTTAATAAAATTAAATTACAATGAACATGAAAACTTTAAAGTTAAATTATAATGAACATGAACGGATTTGATATTGGAGTACTATTTACTGATGTATTCGCCACAATATAGCTCAAGGCAAAATAACAGGAGGCACAAACACCGTCGCCGTCCACAAACGAATTTTTTCCTTATTTAAAATGCCTTTTTTGAATAAAATCCCATATAATAACCCTTATCAATACTGCTTTAATTAAATAAACCTTTTTCTGGGGGACAATAAAAGCGCTCCATGCGAGCAATGATTTTATTTTTTGAACTGCCCTCCATAAATAAATTTATTTATTTCGAAAGCGGATCTACAACTGTTCCTGATCTGGCAACGCTCTTACCCGTTTCAATAGCTAGATTTATCTTATGTTAGTACCCGAGAAAGCGAAAAGTCAGAAAGTTCTTTTTTTTTTCGCTATGGTTTTTTATATGGAATTTGGCCGCTTTAAGAAAATTTATCTTATGTTAGTACCTAGCTTTAAAAAAGAACACATGCATACATATTTCAATAGTTTATGCCGAAAATTAGAGTTCACTTAAAATTAAATTCACCTTTGAAACATGCTTCAGTCTCCCACTCTTTTTTATATTTTTGAACATATTTAGTTCTTGGTAATACTGGAGGCATGATGAAAAGACAATTATTAACAAGCGCGCTCTTTACAAAGCTCAAACTCAAACTCAACTTAACTGATTTATTTTGGAACCATTTCTTGGCTTTCCTGCTGGTGTGCTTGGGGTCGTTGTCTTTTTGGAAGACCCATTTTAGCGGCATATCGTATTCAGCGAAGGGTGGCATCACCATCTCCAAAATATCCACATACACATGTTAGTCCATGATGGTTTTTATCCAATGTATTGGTCCAACTCCGAGAAACAAGCCCAAACCATTGCACTGGATCCTCCGTGTTTAATTGTTTTTATTGTGTAATTTGGTTCTTAGGACGCCTTACATACGATCGAGATCCTTTGCCACCAATCATAACAACCTTGCTCTCATCTGACCATAAAATGTTCTTCAATTTTTACATGGCAAATTTTAGTGATTGGCGAAGGATTTTGGCGAACTTGAGACATGTGCGAACGGTTTGAACTGTTGCGGATATGTAAAGCTCCTTTTTAAGTTCGGTATCAGCTTTAAATGGATCCTTCTTGTTCTCGCGAACTAGCCTGTTGACGTGATGTGTGCTCAGTGATTTTCTTCCACGTGTTTCGGGCTTCTCATTGAAGGTTATTGCATTGCGTATCATTTTGCTCGAACACTGAAGCATTCGAACAATATTTCTATATGATTTTCCTTCATAAATGAGTTTTTTGATCATGTCACGTTTTTCTGCAGTGGGACGTGGAACGTACCATTTTACTGATTTTCTTAAGGTAACTTTTTAAAAATATCTTGCATTATGAGAAAAATCCGGATTTCGTACTATCGGTACCGCAACCTTAATTTATTTGATCGAGAATAAAATACGTTATGGTGGTGCTATTATTTTTTTCGCAACTGTCCATAGGGACGAGAAAAAAATCAATTAGACTTAAACCAAAGCAAAAGCAATTAATTATATAGAGTGTAGACAAATAACATAAACAAATATTTTCATTAAATTTTACCCAAAAGCTATTTTCTCAGCCTAAATTTAAACTTAAGCGGAGTTGGGTGGTCGTGCAGACCCCCTTTTGCCCGCATAGCTCAAAAAAAAATGCTCCAATTTGTCTTGCTGTAAGCGGTAGATTAAGATATACTCAACTCCATACCGCTGCAACAAATACTCCCTAAGAAGCATAGAGAGGTGTTGCTAACACAAATTGCCTAACCCGCTAACCCGCTTACTATTTGGTACTACTAATTGACTCATAATTGCCCAATCTTGTCCAAAACGGCATTTTGCTCCTCCAACTCCTGGTCAAAGGGTCGTTTCGTTGGAATACTATTGCTGGTCGACAATTTGCTGTTGAACACGTCAAACCAGTCGTTGATTATTTTTATGAAATCCGCAGTCTCCTGTCCTTTGTACGTGGGCAGATCAAGCTCGTGGCAGCGTCTAATTGCACTAGATGTTGATGTCGAGAACAACTGCGCAGCCAGCTTAACCTTTTGCCGTCCAGTCTCTTTGACGTTCAAGTGCTCGTCCGTGATTTAAAACAGTATGGAGGCATCTGCCTCATGCACTGCCATACAGTCTGCGGCGTGAGCAAATGACCATCTATAACTAGACCAGTGTCTAGGAAATGGTTGCGTACAAGTTTCAATAAATAGGGGGCGTTTCCAAATACAAACACCTGCAAGTCTGTGTCTGACGAATGTACAAACCAGCTATACTCTGCAAAAAGTTAAATTTTTAAGATATCATGTTTGTGAGTTTAGTGTATGTATACCAGGTGTTATATTGAGTTCCCTCCATAATTTGTAGTTTGTTGGTCCCAAATCCGAAACTACTGCAGCAACAGGATATCCCACATCGAAAAGTTTGATGATATTATCGTTCAAAATTTGCTTTGTCACTGCATGATCGCTTATTCTCTTGCGCCATGATAACCTGCACGTCTGATTTGGGCTCCCGCACTGTTTCACTAGAGGTATCGTACTCGTAGACAAATGCCACTGACATTTCATCAAATGATAAAATGCAGATTCTGTCTTCCTCCGAGAAATCAATGGCGTTCCTCATCCAGCGAAATATCGAATCCAAGGGGCCTGGCTTAATCTCAAATTCATCTGCATAACGTCCTCTCGGAAGCCAAGGGGAAGCCTTTTCTTAACAAATGCCTGTATGCACGAGGCTAGCAGCATGAAGACATACAGTATGTCAAGATTCACTTTACACACTGAAAATTAACTTTATTTTTTGACTTTGCATGCAAAATAAAACACCTTCCATTCACTTTTATAAATTTTTTTTAATGCATAACGATTTATTTAGGTTTTCTTAATTAATAAGTTGAAAAACAAAAACATAGCATTTCATAGGAACATAATAATTAAATTAAATGTGAGATCACTCCTTTCTTAGGCTGTCAAGAAACTCTACACAATAATAAAAATGTTAGTTTAAATCAGAATATTAAGGAACTTATACTATATTAATCTAGTTTTAATATTTTGTATGATAACCCTTAGGCCTTATGTACATGTGTGATGCGTTTTTTCATTGAATTGATGAGTTTTGGTATGTCATATACCAATGGAAGATTTTGCCACTCCTCAATGACAGCGGTTTTTAACGCTTGGCGGTTTTTGGGCTGCCTTTTTGCCACTTTCTTTTTTAGGTAGGCCCATAAATTTTCAATTGGGTTAAGGTCTGGGCTCTGGGGTGGAGTATCAATTACTTTTCCGCAGTTGTACAGGAGCCAGTTCCGCACATTCAGCTCTTTATGCTTCGGATCATTATCCTGATAAAACTTAAAATTTGGCTTATTACCGATAAAAAAGCCAAATTTTTCGGCACTTTGCCGTAAATGGGTTTTTAAAATTTTTAGATACTGCTCAGCATACATCGTATTTTCAATGAATGCGATTTCTCCGACCCCTCTGCTGCTGATACATCCCCAAATCATCACCGACAATTTTCCGAATTTAACTGTCGGAATGATGTTTTTGTTTTCCAGCGCTGTTAGTGGCTTCCGCCATACTTTAGTTGGACCATCGTTGTAGTACAACATAATTTTGGTTTCGTCGCAGAATATTACATCATCCCAATATTCTTGGGGTTGATCAATCATGGCATCAGCAAATTTGAAACGTTTCTCCACATTTACTTCGGACAGCAGAGGTTTCTTGCGCGCAATCCTCGAAGAATACTTATGCCGCAAAATAGCTTGACGTAACTGTTTCATGGGAAACAACTATGCCACACTCATCCTGAAGCTCCTTGGCAAGAGTTCTCGTCGATATTTGTGGATTTTGATGAACCTTTCTTATCATAATTCGGTCAGCTCGTTCTCCAATCTTCAATTTTCGACCGCCTCCGTTTGTTGTTTGAAGCCTTCCTTCCTTTTCTGCTCGATTTAAAACATTATAAACTGTTTTTCTCGATACAGCAAACATTTCAGCAAGTTCCGAAGCAGATTTTCCCAATGCACGATTATCGAAAATCAACTGGGTCACCTCAAAGGTCAATCTTTGGCCAGGCATTTTAAAAATCTTCCGATGCTCCTAATTGATGCTTACTTTGGCCTATTTCGCAACTTTATGAAAGAGAATACAAAAATGACGCTACACACAAGGCATACGTAGCGGTAAATTACCGTTTTTTCTCCGAAAAGAACCAAACAGATAGAGGAAGCTAACAAAAAGCTAACTGTGTAAAGAATTTCTTGACAGTGTTAAAATTGTGTAATCTCACATTTTCTCTTCTTCTTAATTTTCTTTTGATTGTTTTGCTTTTGTTTTTGGACTAAATAACTAGGCATACTCCAATTAATAGTATTGCATTAAAAAAAAGTCATAAATATAAAGGAAAGGGCCATATTTCTTCAAGCAAAGTCAAAAAATAAAGTTAATTTTCAGTGTGTAAAGTGAATCTTGTGGCGGTGCCACACCCATTTTTTTAATAAATCTAGTTGATATATATTCCACCTACTCAATAAAAAAAAACCGAATCAAAAAATCTTGTTCCGTTCACGAGTTATTAATTTTGGCCAACAAAACTGGTCGTCTGAATGTCCTCTGTTAATCGCGATGACAGAGAATTATTTTTTCCACACATTGCATTAGCTCCGTCTATTCCAATGCCGATTAAATTTTCCAAAATTAAACGATCATCGGCTTTAAGTTGGTCTTTTAGGCACTTTGTCATGTGCTCGGCGGTTCCATTCTAAAGTTGGATAAGACGATAAAATGGTGTGCATACCATCCGCTTAATTCTGCTAAAGTAACGAATCATGAGACACATAATTTGCGTTGTATCAATTGCTTTTGTTTCATCCACAATTAATGACCTATTGTATACATATATATATGACACAATGAATTTTCGGTATGAATTGTAAAGAAATTTAATATACCTGTGCACTTTGTGCGGTGAAGTTTGATGTTTTTCAAAACATTTGAGTTCTTGTCTAAATCACACAAATGATCTACTGAAAGTATACTACAGTGTTCGGAAATAAAGGCTGCTATTTTAAGCTCGGCCCTCTTCCGGCTCTTCTCAATTTTTGGCTTCACAAATCAATCCAAAACTTAATTGCTTGAAAGTGCTCTCTTTTCTCCAACACTTTTTAAATGCTTTTTTTTGCTGCATGCTCGTCTAAGCCTTTGCGATGTGCAGCAATTTCAGTTTTGCAGTACGCACAGAAAGCCCTGGTGTTGTTACCAGGCGAGGGTTTCAACCAATCTTAAGCTAGGAACTAACATAAGATAAATTGGCTTTAAGAAAGACCCGAGCGAAATTGTTATATACCAGTATGACCAAATATCTTAAGGAAAAGGCGGAAAACGCGTAAATGGGCTCATACTGACACGTATGCACAGCTGTTTTATGTAAACAAACTTAATAAAATTAAATTACAATGAACATGAAAACTTTAAAGTTAAATTATAATGAACATGAACGGATTTGATATTGGAGTACTATTTACTGATGTATTCGCCACAATATAGCTCAAGGCAAAATAACAGGAGGCACAAACACCGTCGCCGTCCACAAACGAATTTTTTCCTTATTTAAAATGCCTTTTTGAATAAAATCCCATATAATAACCCTTATCAATACTGCTTTAATTAAATAAACCTTTTTCTGGGGGACAATAAAAGCGCTCCATGCGAGCAATGATTTTATTTTTTGAACTGCCCTCCATAAATAAATTTATTTATTTCGAAAGCGGATCTACAACTGTTCCTGATCTGGCAACGCTCTTACCCGTTTCAATAGCTAGATTTATCTTATGTTAGTACCCGAGAAAGCGAAAAGTCAGAAAGTTCTTTTTTTTTCGCTATGGTTTTTTATATGGAGTTTGGCCGCTTTAAGAAAATTTATCTTATGTTAGTACCTAGCTTTAAAAAAGAACACATGCATACATATTTCAATAGTTTATGCCGAAAATTAGAGTTCACTTAAAATTAAATTCACCTTTGAAACATGCTTCAGTCTCCCACTCTTTTTTATATTTTTGAACATATTTAGTTCTTGGTAATACTGGAGGCATGATGAAAAGACAATTATTAACAAGCGCGCTCTTTACAAAGCTCAAACTCAAACTCAACTTAACTGATTTATTTTGGAACCATTACTTGGCTTTCCTGCTGGTGTGCTTGGGGTCACTGTCTTTTTGGAAGACCCATTTTAGCGGCATATCGTATTCAGCGAAGGGTAGCATCACCATCTCCAAAATATCCACATACACATGTTAGTCCATGATGGTTTTTATCCAATGTATTGGTCCAACTCCGAGAAACAAGCCCAAACCATTGCACTGGATCCTCCGTGTTTAATTGTTTTTATTGTGTAATTTGGTTCTTAGGACGCCTTACATACGATCGAGATCCTTTGCCACCAATCATAACAACCTTGCTCTCATCTGACCATAAAATGTTCTTCAATTTTTACATGGCAAATTTTAGTGATTGGCGAAGGATTTTGGCGAACTTGAGACATGTGCGAACGGTTTGAACTGTTGCGGATATGTAAAGCTCCTTTTTAAGTTCGGTATCAGCTTTAAATGGATCCTTCTTGTTCTCGCGAACTAGCCTGTTGACGTGATGTGTGCTCAGTGATTTTCTTCCACGTGTTTCGGGCTTCTCATTGAAGGTTATTGCATTGCGTATCATTTTGCTCGAACACTGAAGCATTCGAACAATATTTCTATATGATTTTCCTTCATAAATGAGTTTTTTGATCATGTCACGTTTTTCTGCAGTGGGACGTGGAACGTACCATTTTACTGATTTTCTTAAGGTAACTTTTTAAAAATATCTTGCATTATGAGAAAAATCCGGATTTCGTACTATCGGTACCGCAACCTTAATTTATTTGATCGAGAATAAAATACGTTATGGTGGTGCTATTATTTTTTTCGCAACTGTCCATAGGGACGAGAAAAAAATCAATTAGACTTAAACCAAAGCAAAAGCAATTAATTATAGTGTAGACAAATAACATAAACAAATATTTTCATTAAATTTTACCCAAAAGCTATTTTCTCAGCCTAAATTTAAACTTAAGCGGAGTTGGGTGGTCGTGCAGACCCCCTTTTGCCCGCATAGCTCAAAAAAAATGCTCCAATTTGTCTTGCTGTAAGCGGTAGATTAAGATATACTCAACTCCATACCGCTGCAACAAATACTCCCTAAGAAGCATAGAGAGGTGTTGCTAACACAAATTGCCTAACCCGCTAACCCGCTTACTATTTGGTACTACTAATTGACTCATAATTGCCCAATCTTGTCCAAAACGGCCTTTTGCTCCTCCAACTCCTGGTCAAAGGGTCGTTTCGTTGAAATACTATTGCTGGTCGACAATTTGCTGTTGAACACGTCAAACCAGTCGTTGATTATTTTTATGAAATCCGCATTCTCCTGTCCTTTGTACGTGGGCAGATCAAGCTCGTGGCAGCGTCTAATTGCACTAGATGTTGAAGTCGAGAACAACTGCGCAGCCAGCTTAACCTTTTGCCGTCCAGTCTCTTTGACGTTCAAGTGCTCGTCCGTGATTTAAAACAGTATGGAGGCATCTGCCTCATGCACTGCCATACAGTCTGCGGCGTGAGCAAATGACCATCTATAACTAGACCAGTGTCTAGGAAATGGTTGCGTACAAGTTTCAATAAATGGGGGGCGTTTCCAAATACAAACACCTGCAAGTCTGTGTCT
Source organism: Drosophila aff. chauvacae BK-2020 (assembly GCA_018903765.1). Lineage (NCBI taxonomy): Eukaryota > Metazoa > Arthropoda > Insecta > Diptera > Drosophilidae > Drosophila > Drosophila aff. chauvacae BK-2020. The sequence continues at coordinate 3,801,716 of JAEIGO010000024.1, read as the reverse complement.
GACGAATGTACAAACCAGCTATACTCTGCAAAAAGTTAAATTTTTAAGATATCATGTTTGTGAGTTTAGTGTATGTATACCAGGTGTTATATTGAGTTCCCTCCATAATTTGTAGTTTGTTGGTCCCAAATCCGAAACTACTGCAGCAACAGGATATCCCACATCGAAAAGTTTTTTTATTTTTTTTTTTTTATTTGAAGAGTTGACTTAAGCTTGAAAGTTTAAGTGAACAGTTTTTTTTGGAGCCATGGCTACTGAGGCCTTCGGCTAATGTACATTTGTCTGTTTTTTTTTTTTTACATATTTACAGGATGGTATGAATATTATTTATATTGTTAATATAAAATTCTACAACTATGATTAACCTTATGAATCTTAATTTATTTTATATTATATGATATATGTTACATTCTTTTAAATATTTTATAATGGTTCTTATGTTGTCAGATGTTGGGTTTGTTACTAAAGATTTTAATGAAGATTGAGAAAAATATTTTAATCTGATTTGATTAAAGGTGGGACAAAAAGTAAGCAAATGTTCGAGGGTAATCGAGTTGTTCGTGTTACAAAAAGGACATAAGGCAGAGGCATTTTTATTCATATAGTGTGCATGTGTTAAATTCGTGTGTCCCAGTCGGATGCGAATCAACTTAATCTCATCTTTGCGAGGTATCATTAATTTATCCTTATAGTTCAGATAGTTCTTTATATTCATTTTATGTAAATTGATTGATTTGTACCAAGTGGATGTATCGGTGAACCTATTTAGTTGGTTTGTAAAATAAAATTTTTTTATATGATTCTTTAAGTCTGTATTATTGTTGTTTTGTGTGTATGTTAATGGAAAAAGTCTAGAGTCTTTTGCTGATTTATCAGCAAGCTCATTTCCTGTTATATTAATGTGGCTGGGAACCCACAGAAGGGTAAATTTTGGAAAAAATCGTATTAATAAGTTTCTTATTTCGACTACGTAATATGTATTGTTGTTTACATTTTTAATTGCATTAAGGGATGAGAGAGAGTCGGAACAAATCATAAATTTACCTCGTCTGGTTTTAAGTAGTAAAATTGCTTCGTGTATCGCTATTAATTCCGAAGAAAATACGGTAGAGTATGTTGGAAGTAACCCCATTTTAAAAACTTCAGTTTCTGAAGTTATCGCATAGCCTGTAGATTCGTTCATTTGAGATCCATCTGTATATACGAATGATGTTTTATTACTTTGCTCTGACTTAAGTTGAAGGAATTGTTTTCGGTAGACTTCTGGAGGTGTTGTGTTTTTATTGAGTTTACTAAGTGTCGTGTTGATGGTACTCGAGTTAAGGGCCCAAGGTGGGTCTTTGTGTTTGAGTTTTTTTGGAGGTCTTAAAACAATGTTAAAGGATTTATTAAGTTTAAGAACTTTGTCTAAAACAGAATGTTTTTTCTCTGGTTTTGGTTGCTTATAGTTCTTAATTATGTTATGAAGTGGTGAGTCTGAACTGTTAAGTACGAGTTGGAAGAGATTTGTAGTTAGAAACTCTGTTCTGATATCAAGGGGTGTGATGTTTGCTTCAAATAGAATGTTAGACGTTGGTGTAGTTCGAAATGCTCCCAAGGCTATCCTAACTGCTGTATTTAAAATCGACTTAATTTTTTTCAGACTGCTTGGTGCAGCCGATCCATACAATGGCAAAGCATAATCCAATTTTGAAATAATAATGGACTTAACAATTGATACTAATGTAAGTGTACTGCAGCCAAACTTTGTGCTTGCAAGACACTTGATGATATCGAGGCGTTTTGAAAGACATGTTGTGAGATCATCAATATGTGGGTTCCACTTGTGTTTCCTATTGAATGTAACACCCAACAGTTTCAATGAAGAAACATTGGGAATGTGGACTTGGCTGGTAGATACATTGCAAATACAATTTTGTTTGTTACAAATGTGCATATGCTTGCATTTGGCGGGAGATAGGCTGCCGCCAGAGTAGTTGCACCAATCCGAAATATTGCAAAATAAGGAATCTAGGTTTATCGTAGTATTTTTAGTTTTGTCTAACTTAATTAGGAGATTAAAGTCGTCGGCGTATGCACTTATGTATATTTCTTTGTATAAAGATATGATTTCTGTAAGTTTTTGGTAAGCAATAACAAAGAGAACCACAGAGAGTGGTGACCCTTGGGGGATGCCATTATCCAATGGAAGTGATTTTGAGTATGATTTACCCACTTTAACAATTATTTTTCTGTTTGTCATAAAGTTCTTGACGTAAATAAGAATGTGTGGGCCAACCCCCCATTTAATAAGTTGATCTATTACGGCGTGAATGCCAATTTTTTCAAACGCCTTGGAGAAGTCAAGTGATACAATTGATATGTGGTTTTTTGTGGCTAAGGATTTGGTTATAATATGGTCTATAAAAAGTAGACAATCCATAACAGATTTTCCTTTCCTAAAACCAACTTGACTATTGTGTAGAAGTTTGTTAGAAGTAATAAACCACCATAGTCTTTTAGCTACAATTTTGTCAAGAAGTTTTGCTAAGCATGAGTTCAGCGAAATAGGTCGATATGATGAGATCATTGTTTTTTCATTATTTGGTTTCAATATGGGCTGAGCTTGTATTGTTGTGGTATTACATCACCCAGTATTGCGTTATATAAGTTTATAACTCTGTTTTTAATTTCTCTGGGAAGTGCCTTAATCATGGAATAATTTATTCGATCTAGGCTTGGAGTGTTTCCTTTTAAGGAATTAAGGGCCGAAGAAAATTCGATAAAGTTTATTTCGTTCTCTATTGGCAAAGCAGCCTTTCCTGAAGCATATGACAGATCATCTGCCAAAATTCTACTTTTGTTTGTCGTAAACGAGTTGGTAAAGTTTGAGTTGTTTGATTGTAAAGACCAGTTTTGGCAGAATAGCTCCGCAATGTCCTGAGGCTGAGTGATGTTGTCAGTAGAGTTTATACTTTTAATGCAGTGTAAGCCTTTCAAAGTATTTAAGCCGCAGAGACGGCGTATATTGTTCCAAATTTTTGGTATTGGGGTAAGAGGATTGATTTCTTCTGTGAATTTGGATGTAGATTCTTTTTTGGCCTCTTTGTGCGTACGTCTAAATAGTGCATTTTTTCTCCTATAGTCAATAATATTTTCGGTAGTAATATTTCTTTTAAGTAATTGCCAAGCCTTGTTTTTACTTTTTCGGAGTTTCTCTAGTTCCTTATTCCACCAAGGTACAGTGTGCGAAGTTTTTGGCGTGGACTTTGGGATGCTTTTATGTGCACTTCTTAAAATAATTTTACTAAGATTGGCTGCTTCCTGATTTATATTCGAGCTTATGGGTAAGGAAGAGTTGTGACTAATGCAAAGAAGCGTATATAAGTCCCAATTCGCTGAATTTGTTTTGAAAAGTGGCCTGTGTGTTGGTTTTTGGATTTGAGCTCTATTAAATATATTGTTCAGAATGGGTAAGTGGTCGCTACCAAAGAAGTCCGTTTCGATTGTCCAGTTTGTTTCTATTGCAAGTTCGGGAGTACATATGCTAAGGTCTATATGAGTCAATGTGTTATGAGTGCTTAAATGTGTTGGGCTACCGTCGTTGAGGATAATTAGGTTAGACTGGGCAATCCATTTTTCCAGTGTAATTCCTTTCCTGTTATTTACAGGGGAGCCCCATCTTTTATGCCAACAATTAAAATCTCCAGTTATTAAGGTCGGGATATTGTTAGCGATATTAAGCACTGAGTATAGGTTGTTGAGAGTAAAATGAGCTTTTGGTTGTATGTAAGTTGAAATAATTTGGAGTTTTGTCTTAGAACAGATTTCCACGCAGATAGCATCAAAGTCGGATCTAAGGGTTATTTCTCGATATTCGATTGATTTGTGAATGAGGATCGCTACCCCACCATAAGATGGAGAAGAGTTCAGAGTTATCATGGCATAGTTGATTGGGATGGGGTGTAGATTATGTGCTAAGATGTGAGTTTCTTGGAGAGTTAATATATGTGGTTTGTGCTTTGCTATTAAGGTTTGGAGTTCACTGTAGTTGTTGTTGAAACCATTGATATTCCACTGTATAACTTTCAAAGACATTTTCATAGGCTAGGAGTATTGTGAAAAGTACAGAGCTAAAACTAAAATATGATTTGTTGGTGTCTGGCTGCAACAGTGTGCAATCAGACACAAACTACAGTGAAAATTGCTGCAACTGAAATGCCCTCCCCCCCGCCCCACCAATCCCTCCACATGTTGTAAAGCGATTGGTAGGCCACAGGGGAGGACATCTCGGATCGGTTGCAGCATTGGTTAATTAATTTCGTCTTCTAAATTTGAGAGATCCATTTGTTCATCTGAAGATGACAAATCAGGAATTTTTTCCTTATGACTAGTTTTAAGATCTATTACATTGTTTGTTTTTTGTTGTTTCTTATCTTTTGCTTTAAGTTGTGACTTAAGTCGATTAGAAATATTTTTGGAAGGATTTTAACTGATGGACTTGGGCTGGTGGGAAGTTTGTTAGTGGAATGTGATAGGATTATATTTGAAGTTTTGGATTCCTCGTTGTTTCCTGCTAATTCCTCGTAGGAAAGTATCTTACGTGTGGTTGTTGGGTGATTGGGCGCCGCGTTATTTTGGGGATGTTTGTTATAGTCAGTGGAGTTTGTTTTGGCCACGCTGGAGTACAATGATCCATCGTGTGGGTGTCTCGAGTTATAGATGGAGATAGCCTTTTTAATGTCCACCTTTTCGAGCGTCTTAATGGCTTGTATTTCCTGATGTTTCACGAAGATGGGGCATCTTCTAAAGACTGATGAGTGGTTGGTGTCGGGTAGGTTCAGATCCTTGCAGTTTACACAACATTTATTGAAGTTGCAAAGTTCTTTGGTGTTAGGGTCCATGTGGTATTCCTTGGCACAATTTATACATGACTTTTTGTTGCGACAGAGCGTGGTGATGTGTCCAAATCGGAAGCAATTATTGCAGCGGAGTGGGGCAGGTATAAAAGTGCGTACTTTGACCACTTCATATCCAATTTTGATATTTTCAGGTGTTATGTGTGAGCCAAACGTTAATATGATCAATCCAGTTTCTTCCAATTCGTTGTTAACCTTCTTTAAAATTTTTTTGACTTCAATTACGTTTTGGGTTGCCAGTTCATCTTTAATTACGTTTTCGGGTAGGCAGCGTAGATCGTTGGAATATATGACTCCTTTTGAAGCATTGAGGGTAGAATGTTCACGAACCTCCACTGGGAATGGTCCCAAAAGTTGGAGTTTCTTCAATTTTAAGGCTTGTAGCAAATTTTTAGTTTTGATCAACAAATTTCCGTCTCGTGTTTTTTTGGCCATCAAAACTTCGCCGTTGCAAGTGAAATCAATCGTTTTCTTTATTAAAAACGGAGAGATGTTTGCCATTGAACTGTCATCAGTTCGTTTCATAATCAAAAACTTGGGTTCAGACATTGATTTTGTCTTATCAGGGGGATCAACGGTCCCCATCGTAACGGTGATTAGTTTTATTTTTGTTATGTTATGCTTTAAGCTTTGCTTTGTTTTGTTTTGAAGAATGGTTTGCGATAAGAAGCAAGCGATTGGTTTTAGATCAGAAGCAAGCAAGAAACTTTCCGTACACACGTCTTGTCTGTCCGAAAGTCAAATTGGAACTGAGCACATCGAAAAGTTTGATGATATTATCGTTCAAAATTTGCTTTGTCACTGCATGATCGCTTATTCTCTTGCGCCATGATAACCTGCACGTCTGATTTGGGCTCCCGCACTGTTTCACTAGAGGTATCGTACTCGTAGACAAATGCCACTGACATTTCATCAAATGATAAAATGCAGATTCTGTCTTCCTCCGAGAAATCAATGGCGTTCCTCATCCAGCGAAATATCGAATCCAAGGGGCCTGGCTTAATCTCAAATTCATCTGCATAACGTCCTCTCGGAAGCCAAGGGGAAGCCTTTTCTTAACAAATGCCTGTATGCACGAGGCTAGCAGCATGAAGACATATGCCCTCTGATTTCAGAAGACATTTGTCTTCATGTGTCAAAAACACTTGTTGTTTATTTTCCAATTGACTCATTTGTGTATCCGAAAAAATTTTTCCGAGGGATTTGCAAAACTGCTAGAGTCTCTCAACTTTGTTGGTCAGTCGCTTGTTTTCAGCCTCAGCCTCGACGTTTCAAATTGATGTTTTCAATACATATCCCTGCATTAATTGCATAATTTCTACATATGTATTACTTGCACTTGTATTACTTGCACTTACTCCTCACTGCCTTTAGGCATCGCAGATTCCAACAATCGCTTTCTATTTTTGTCGAATCCATAGTAAAAATCTTCTTCATTAAAATGTTGATCGTAAATTTTACTGTTAGCGGAAAATTCCACACCAGCAGATTCGGACCAGAATTTTCTTTTTCATTTTGTGGAACTTTTCTGAATGAAATGCTCGACACAAATTTTTTGCATATCACACAAAATTGTTTGGGCATTATTGAAGTCATTTCAATTGGTTTGCATTAAAATTAATTAAAAAAGAAAACAAAAATGTTGTTGCACACCATGGGTGTAATAATGTATGTTTAAAGTGGTCCCATAAGGCAAAAAAATTATTACACCATCCCTTCAGTACCAACATTCCACGTCCCCGGGTTTTCCACGCGGCATGCTCGAAAAACAAAAACAAATTACATGGCCTCTCGCGAAGTTTGGACTGCATATTTGTTTTTGTTTTCTAACTGACTCGGAGCAGCGGTTTTCGACAGATCGGATATTAGAAAGAGATGGAAATGGTGGGAAGTGAAATAAGAAAATCTCTGTCGAATACAAATTGTGTTGGGTAGACGTCAGAATACCCTTTTTAAAAAAAGTTGTAATATTTATAAATATTTAATATTGTATTTGATGAATTTTTATTTATTTAGTCGAATTGGCAAGTATTAAAATTTTACTTTGGCAATGCCAATAAGTTCATATTTGATCTACTGCCTTAAGGGGTTCAAATTTAAAGGCATTGCTTGGACCCGCCTATATGTACGGTACGTACATTTGTGCAAAATATTGCAGTGTTCATTATATAGTTTATTTATAGATAGCATTAGTCTGTTAAAGGGCCACCCGCCGGCAGAAGAGTTATGCTAACCAAAAATGTGTAACCATCAAATAAAATATAACATTTTATACATTATATACATACATTATAAATACAAAATACCGGATTTTTACTAGGAGGGTATTTTTCGGGTATTTTCTATAGGTTTTCCCTGGGGTTTCAGCGGATATTCTCCGTGGACTCTCCACGGTTTTTCACGGGGTTTCCAGGGAGATTCCCCGCACGTTTTCCACGGGGTTTCCACGCAAAATTCACGTGGAATCTACTTTAAAATTTAGAAATTCTCTGCGAAATGTCGCAGGGATTCCATGCGATTTCCCCGAATAATCCCCGCCCAATTCCACGCCAGCTGCGCCTGATGTATAAAAAAACCTTATGTTTTTCCTATGGCGATTCCACGCTAGACCCGTGGAGTGGCGTGGAATCGGCGCGGGGATTCAACGTGGAATATGCGGAGACTGGTACTGAAGGGTTACTTTTAGGAGGATTATTTTTGTCGCAAAAAGCGAGTCATTAGAAAGCAATGAATCACATCCAAAAAGTGTTGCTTATAGCTGCTTAGTCCTGTTGTTCCATCAAATCCATAGCTTACAGTAAGTGTCCGACTTAAAGTATTGCCAAGCTGCTCAAATAAATTGAATTATACGGCAACTAGTGTGGTCTAAAAGACTTTGCAGCGGGACTTCAGCAACTGAACATTAATATCAAAAGGTCTACATTTTGACTTATCTTACTTTGTTGTGTGGTAAACTAAGTTGTTACCGCTTTATTTAATTATGAATTATATTACAATGTTAATTTGATGCCGTAAGCTTGTTGCGCGGCGAAGCTGAAGTGGGGTGTGACCAGTCAGCCGATATCAGAAGATATCGTCATCCAGGAAAGGTCTTGGCGTTAGTACTTGCTTACGCCGTGTTGCCAGACTGGGCTTCGGTCTGGGCGCCACATCTACTCCCCCTCCAGTGACTTCGCCAGGTGGTGAAGGTAACGGTATAAATCCTGGAGCTGGAGGGCTTGGTGGCGTAGGCGACTGCGAAATCTGTTGGTCAGGCGGTGGATCCTCGAGGTGGTCTTCGCAGGCGTCATCTTCAGCTAAGAAGGCAGGCTTGAGGAGGTCGACTGATATGGCCTTCTCTTGTCCATGAATGCTGATGATGTAGATCTTGTCATCCACCCGCCGTATTATCCGATGAGGTCCCGTGTAAGGCGGCTCGAGTGGTTTTTTAACAGATGCCACTCGTTTGAAGACGTGCGTACAAGTTCTCAGGTCCTTACAAACGAAAACAGGTGGCTTAGCGTGATGCGCTGCAGGAGTAGGTCGAGCTGCCCTGATATGCTGACGTAGTTGCTCGGTGAGTCGGTGATCCTTGCTGAAGGCGGTTGGAGGGTGAGACTCAAAAAATTCGTTGGGGATACGAATCGTGGTGCCGAAAAGCATTTCGGACGGCGATGACTGGAGGTCCGCCTTAAACGCCGAGCGCAGCCCCAACAAAACTGTAGGCAGGAGATCCGGCCATGCTATGTGAGACTTACACATCAGGGCGGCCTTGAGGGTACGGTGCCATCTCTCTACGATGCCGTTTGACTGAGGGTGATATGCGGTTGTATGTATCCTTTCGGCTCCGATTAGTTTAGCCAGCTCAGCAAACAATGAGGATTCGAATTGAGTTCCCTGGTCCGTTGTTATAGTGAGTGGGCAGCCAAACATGCAGATCCACTGTGTATACAGAGCTTTTGCGACAGTCTCCGCGGTGATGTTGGATAGTGGAATAGCTGCAGGCCATCTGCTGAAGCGGTCGATGATGGTAAGACAGTAGCGTAAGTTACGGATAGTGGGAAGCTCAATCAGATCGACGTGAATGTGCTCGAAACGATTGTCAGGGACATCGATCTTCTCCACCGGGCTCCGTGTGTGGCGATGGATTTTGGCCCGCTGGCAAGGAACGCATTGTCGGGACCAGAGGGTGGCATCACGGTTAATTCCTGGCCAGACAAACCGCTGCTTCAGTAATTTTGCAGTTGTACGGCCGCTAGGATGTGCCAATCCATGTACTGCATCAAAAGCTTGGCGTCTCAAACTTTTGGGTAAATATGGCCGCTCGCGCCCATCCGAGATGTCACACCAGATGTCTAGGTTGTCGATGCTCCTGACTTGTAGATCCAGGGACGTGGTTTGAGGAAGCTCAGCCATTTCGTCGTCGGTTTGTTGAGCCTCGAATATCGCTTGAGCACCGAAGCTAGACGGCATGCTTATGGTGTTGATGCGTGAGAGGGCGTCTGCCACTGCGTTATTTTCTCCGGGATTGTAGACTATCTCCGTTGAGAATTGGGAGATAAAATCCAATTGGCGGAGTTGTCGAGGCGATGCTTTGCTTGCTTTCTGCCTGAAAGCGTATTGTAGTGGTTTATGGTCGGTTTGGATGATGAATGGGCGACCTTCCAGGATGTGCTTGAAGTGGATGATACCAGCGAAAATAGCCAGGAGCTCACGATCATACGTGCTGTATCCTTGCTCTGCCGGGGATAGTTTCCGCGAGAAAAAGCCGATGGGACGCCAAACGCTGCCGACTAGCTGTTCAAGAGCAGCACCGATCGCTGTATCAGATGCGTCCGTTTTAAGGGCGAGGTGAGCCGATGGGGAAAGGAACGAAGAGCACACGGCACGTAAAATTCCTTGCTTGCAGGCCTGGAATGCATTCTCCGCAGGGCCGGTCCAGGCTATTTCGCGCTTGTCATTTTTGGTTGCGCCTTTTAGGTAGTCTGTGAGCGGGATTTGAGCCTGAGCTGCATGTGGGATGAGGTGTCGGTAATAGTTGACCATTCCCAAAAACCGGCGCAATTCCATGATAGTTTGCGGCTTGGGAAAATTGTTGATTGCTTGCGTGCGCTCAACAGGTGGCTTGAATCCGCTCGCGTTGACTTGGAAGCCTAGGAAAACTACCTCACTTTTACCAAATTGGCACTTTTGAGGGTTAATTTGGAGATGATTCCTCTGCAAAATCTCAAAGATTGTCTGGAGGTGCTTCAGATGCTCTTCATGCGTCGTGGAGAAAACGATGATGTCGTCCATATAGCATCCTATGAATGGGATGCCACGAAGCAGGTTGTCCATGTGGCGCTGGAAGGTTTGCGCTGCATTGCGCAGTCCAGGTGGCATGCCGACGAACTCGAAAAGGCCGAACGGTGTAGTGACGGCTGTTTTCGGGATATCATCTGGGGCGACTGGGATCTGGTGGTAGGCACGCACCAAATCGATTGTGGAGAAAACCGAGCATCCATGCAGACGTTGAAGAATGTCTTCCCCATGGGGAATAGGGTAGCGATCTGGAATAGTGGAAGCATTAAGTTTGCGATAATCACCAGTAGTGCGCCATTCGTTGCTCTTCTTGGGGACCAAATGAATAGGACTGGCCCATTGGCTGCTGGAGGGACGAATCACCCCTTGCTGGAGTAATAGATCGAAATCCCGGCGTGCCGCTTTTAATTTTTCGCCTGTAAGCCGTCTTGGCTTGTCGAAAACAGGTGGGCCAGTTGTTTGGATGTAATGCGCAACCTCATTATTAGTGCGGGTTGCTAGAGGCACATTAGGACGTGTGATCTGCACAAAGCGACTAAGAAGATTGGAGTACGGGCGATCTATTCCACTGGAACTTTGCACGTTGATTGTAGAAACGTTGTAGAGTTTTGCTTCTGCAACTTCTCCTTTGGTCGAAACAGATTTTGAGGGATCCATAAGGCGTTTACCCTTGAGGTCGAGGATGAGGCCGTGGTGCGTGAGGAAATCTGCTCCGATGATTGCTGATTGGACGTTCGCAACGACGAACGACCAGGTGAACTTCCGCCGTAGGTTGAGGCCAAAAGTTAGATTTAGCGTGCCGTAGGTATCGATTATAGACGTGTTGGCCGCGTAGAGTTTGAAGTCGTCTGTGCGACGATGCATTCCTTTGATTATCGAAACAGGTATGAGTGAGATGACTGATCCGGAATCGATAAGGAATTTTATGTTGGTGTTACGGTCGATTATGTGAAGTCGGTACTCCTTTGAGAGGCGAGTGCTTGGAGAACTGCTGCCACCAGTCGCCTGAACAGATGACAGCTTCTTTAGTTTCCCTGCTGTGGTACCCAGGCACAGGGCGAGGAGCATTTTCGTGCATTAGATCCGAATTTGGCATGGTAAAAGCAGAAACGTGGTGCTTGGCGTTGCTGCTCGTTGCGATCGGCTGGGCGAGACTGTCTGGGCGGCTGTATGTTTTGCAGAAGAGTTAAAGAGGCCTTGATAGCAGCGATGTCGCGTTTCAAGTCGTCAACGACACTTGTGCCAGCTGCCGGCGCGTATTCGCGGGTGTTGCCTCTGAATTGCGCCGAGGAGGACCCAGCAGCCATGACAAAAGAACCCGATTCCTCTTCCATGAGATCGTCAGCGAGTGCAGTTTGCTCTTCCAAAGTTGCTGAGCGTAGGAGCTTCAAGCCCCGTTGCACGTGCTGCGGTAGCTGAGACAGCCAGCGGACTCGCAAGGCGTCTACAGACGCGCGACCATTAGCAAGAGTTGTCATTTGCCGAAGGAGCTGCGAGGGCTTCTTGTCCCCAAGGTCAAGCTCGAGTAAAGCGCGCTGCAACTGTCTGTCCTGTGATTCCGTAAATCGCTTGATGATAATCTCCTTCAGGTGCTCGTATTTGTTGACTTCCGGGGGTTGCGCCAGAACATCAGATACTTCAGTCATTATATCAGCATCCAAAGCGCCGATTAAATGGTAGTAGCGGGTGTTGTCTGAAGAAATGCGGCTGCATTGGAATTGCGCTTCGATCTGCACAAACCATAACCGCGCATTTTGCTTCCAGAAGGGCGGAAGCTTGATGGCGCCAACCGACTCGACGACAGGCATAACGGTGCCTGCGCTGTTGCGTTGAATTTCACCAGAGTCGGGCGAAATTGGCGGTGCAGGCGAATAATCTCCGGTATTCTGCATTCTGTTTATTGCGGGGTCACCAATGTGGTAAACTAAGTTGTTACCGCTTTATTTAATTATGAATTATATTACAATGTTAATTTGATGCCGTAAGCTTGTTGCGCGGCGAAGCTGAAGTGGGGTGTGACCAGTCAGCCGATATCAGAAGATATCGTCATCCAGGAAAGGTCTTGGCGTTAGTACTTGCTTACGCCGTGTTGCCAGACTGGGCTTCGGTCTGGGCGCCACAGTTGTAAGGAGGAAAAAGTTCACAAGATCTGGAAATGCTAAGCTCGCGAAAGTTGTTGTGTAACGGCCTGCCGCGGCAGTTTAAAATAACCGCCAATAAATATCGATAATGGTATAGGAACTGGTAATGGTGTTGCCATCTAATATTGTTACCGGTACACAGTGGGCGATTTGGCCAATCTAGCAAAAGAAAATGAATAACTCAAAAAATATAAGATTTTTCAAAAGAAAAATTTTTTTTATCGTAATACTAACTTAAAAAGCCATACAAAAAATTATTTTTCTTTTAAATTAAATTTTTTATTTTAAAAAATAATTTTTTTTTTTTAATTTTTTAATTTAACATTTTTGTTTTTTTTTGTGTTTCTTATTTATTTTTAAGTATAAAAACATTTATTGTGAGTCGCTGCTCCAATCAGACTCGGATACTTCGCCCTCCTTTACAAAGCCCAAAAGCAGCATGCCACACTGAAAAAAGGGCGCTTCTGGACCACTGACTTGATTTCTGCAATATGAAAAATATTAGAAGCCGCGCGTTGCTGCAGCTAAGTTTGGTCATTTTGAATAGAAGACGATTCATATTTTCAAATGTATACACAATTAGCGCTGACAAGTACGGTCATCAATAGTTTTATTCCACAGAAGTTAACAATTATTCACAAAAAGGGTCATTTAAAGCTTACCACATTCAGTCACCATTTAATAAATCAACACTTATCACAAGTCACAAAACGTTTTTTTCCTATTACTACATACCTGAATTCTTGTAAAACCAAAAAAAAATCTTTGAAAAGGTTAAAATTTCAATTTTTACAAAGAATTGAAGTACCTCGAAAAAACGCTGGAAATACTTAATATGATTGCAGCGAAAACATATGCTCACTTTGAAAGCTCACAGCTGATCAAATATATCGATTAAAACACCAAAAATAGTATTTTTGTGCTAATTAAATATTTAGTTATCGGCGGGAATTCAAATTTTGGAACATTTAAACAAAAAATTTATTTATTGTTTTGGGGAGAAATCTTGTCGAGACGCTCTGCATCGGGCACTCGGCGATAGAGTCCCTTAGGGGTGCTCCTGTGGACGCAACCCCTGCATGAAAACCAGAAGACCTGTAAGGAGTTTCAGGAGGATCACCATGGACAATTAATTTGTGACCAGTTCGTTCTTCACTCGGAGTCGTCTCCTCGAGGAGTTTCGATTGAGGATGTGCCTCTGTGACCCGTTGCAGATTAGTGATTGTGTGAAGAGAAACCGCAGCTCCAGAGCCGGTTTTAACCTCGTGAGGCCTTCTCGCTACCAGCCATCAGGGAGCACCCAAAGCCTCCGCCCAAAGAGCCGCGTGTGCGCCTATGTAATTTGACCAGGAGATTCCTGTTAGCCTTATTTTCGTTCGCTAGTCTCTTGTTTTATTTTTTAATGGACGTTGATGCACTACGATCAGTACATTCAAGTGGCCCTTCTGACACCAAGCACGTGCCTGTTCGTGTTAGGTGTTAGTAGGCGCGACAAATGAAAGTATAGAAAAGGAATACGAGGAAGTGACTACTGGCGTGCTGCCAGATTGTTAGCCTGCATGCGTACTAAGTGGGTTAGTTTTAAGGTTTTTAGTTGGGGAAGGCTATCTACGTTTGATGTTATCATGTACAAATTGTTATAATTTGCACATAAGACTCTAAAGGGTTTATGCAATTCAAAAGACGTTCTACAGTGGCGCAAAGGAATATAGGATGTAGTATTTCTACTCGGTACGTGAATGTTAAGCTGACCCAGCAAGTCACGTCATCGTGGATAATAAGGAGTTTAAAATTAAGTTAAACAAATTTTTAAAAACAAGAAAATGAGTGGTGGAACCAAAAATGAGTGTAATAAGCGTAAACCGAGCATTTCTTGGTCCCCGCACCACAATTCGCTCCTATTGGACATGTGGATGGAGAACATTTTAGCTATGAGGTCGGCACAAAAAAATAATCATATTTTTCAAAGAATGGCGGAAAAGCTTAAGGAAGCCGGCATGTCTAATATTCAGTGGAAGGACATTAGGACTAAAATAGATAACCTGACAAGGAAATACAAGTATGTTAACCATTTAATTGAAACATTGATTAAAAAAACTACCAATATTTAAGGGAAGAACTCAAGCTACAGGGAACAAGTGGAGGCGCACCTTCCAAGTGGGTGCATTATCATCAGGTGCACCGGATATTGGGGAATATTAAATCAATTAACGTGGCAAAATATATTCACCAAAGCACTGGTAAATACATATGGTTTCGATATACATAAAATAAATGTTATCTTCTGCAGATGCAAATCCTATAATTAGTCAAAACGACGCTTCAACATCTATTAAGATTGAGCCCACCATAGAGGAGGACACTCCAAAAAGTCTTCCAATTGTCCTGTACTCCGCTGAAGATCCCAGAGTATAAAGAGCGATAGCAATACGCTTATCCAATGGGATAGCTTTCCTAAAATTTGTGTCCTTTTTTTTAAGCGACTCTAATCCATCCATCAATGTATCGAAATGTTCTTTCTCCATTCGAAAGCTCTCCTTAAAGAACGCATCGTCATTTTTTGGCACGTCTTGCTCCCAAAAACATCTAAAACGCTTCTGTAATTTGGTAGAGATGCAGTATTCGCCATGGTTTATTATTCTTTGTTACTAACAAATGCCCAGACACGCGGGGATCGGCGTTGCTTTTTTTGTGAAGGCAATGGGTCTTCCTCGGCAATTGAATTGTATAACTTCATTAGCTCCTCTTCCTCGTCATCCAAATTGGCCAGAATAATGAATGCATTGCGAATATCTCGCTTATAATCACCATTTTCTTCAGTCGAATTCATTTTTTAGTGCTTAATTTCCAGTTATTTTACACGTCAAACTTCAAATATAAACGAATTGTAGCCGAATGTACATAAATGTAGCAATGGAATCACCCCAACATTCAAAATGTTGAAATGTGTAGCAGTGAATAAGGCTATTACTTACTTACTGCAAGGGTATTTAAACTTCGGCATGCAAAAGTTAGCTTTCTTTCTTGTTTAACATAAGGGCTGCATGTTTCTCGTTCGATTTTTCGGCCGAAACTGCGGCGGCATGCACAAGAAGAGGAGTGTTGTAACCCTGATTTACAGTTAACTCGGATGCCAATTTTCTGAGTGCCTAAAGAGCCCATATACAATCATCTGAGTTCCTTAGACATGTACTATGATCAGTCCAAGGTAGGCGCAGCCATGATTCAATTAGAAAGGTAGTCCAGTCCATGATACACTTAGAAAGGTAGTTAAGTTAGATTTTGACAGGCACTGAAATGAACTGAAAGGCACTGAGCTGAACTGACAAATAGAGTGTGCTTATTAACCCTTAACTGGCCCTTGTAGTTCAAAATAGCCTACTAGATATCAAAGAGGTGAATTTGGTTTTTTTTATAGTTTTATTAACAATTTATTATTGAGCTCGCAGTCAGGGTATAGTCTAGAGTGTAATTATTATTTTTATCATGACTGTCACTGTTATTATTATTGTTATTATTAGTCAGTATTATTGTTAGTACTAATTAAG
Organism: Drosophila aff. chauvacae BK-2020; assembly: GCA_018903765.1. NCBI lineage: Eukaryota > Metazoa > Arthropoda > Insecta > Diptera > Drosophilidae > Drosophila > Drosophila aff. chauvacae BK-2020. Next base: position 3,785,849 of record JAEIGO010000024.1, on the reverse strand, counting down.
AGTAAAATAAAGGAGATATTCCGCCATCTGGCAACGCCACCATCGATAAGGGCACCAGCCCTGAACAGCTGATGATATGGCCCAGCGATATGGCAACCCTGGCGCCTATCGGGTATCGAACTGGGGACCCAGCTGATCGCGGCCTATATAAGGCCAATCATAATATATTCCGAAAGGTTAGGATAATTAGACCGGTCTCCTTTAGAGTGCCATTGTCTCTTTTTTTAAATTTCCTTACTTCAGTAACTTTTTAGATGCTAATAAGAGCGTTATATGTAACATTTTCTTCCATGTCTCCTAGGTCATTAGAGTAAATAACTTCATTAGTTATGTTTAGAGATTTATGTAAATATACAGAAATGTTGATATTTGGAGCAAAAGCTTTTAGTCGCTTGTATGTTTGTCTTAGTTTTAATTAAAATGGTACCGTTGCTAAGTGTTTTGCATTCATCAATTTCTCCTCCACAGGTAAAATCAATTTGTTTTTTCACTAAAAATGGGTTTATATTATTCATGTCATGTCCGGTGTCAGTTCTTGTAATTATGAGATATTTTGGACTTGTTCCTTATACATTTCATCTGGAGGGCCACGGTCGGGGGCCCCCCATTTCTACATCCCTTTGCTGAATAATATTATAGTTGCACGAAAACAATAACTAGAAAATCAGATGAGGGGAAAAAAAAGGAGTCAAATTTTAAGAAACTTTTCAGAAATAAATTTTTGTTTTTGACGGGATGATATTAGAGCTTGAATTGAAAGCTTAAATTTATTCAGCTAGGGTAATTTCGTTAATATTATTATTTTTTGGGCAATCATTTGAGTACTTCGAGTTTCTAATTAATTTTTTTCTTTTGAACTTAGATCTATGTCGTTTTTTTTCCAATATTAATATACAGAAGAATCCGGTTATAGTCGTTATAACCGGATTCTACTGTATCATCTATTCGTTCAATTTGCTTCGTTTTTCTAAATGGATTGTCAATTTTTTATTTTCGTTTTAATTGTAAATCTACTTTAGCAAATGCTGTATCTATTTCGTGCTCTCTTCTTTTCTTATTTAGTTGCTTAATTTTATCTTCTTTTCTTTGTTGAACATCAATTGTGGGTTTTTCGTTAAATACAAATATGTATTGAAGCAGAAGTTTTACCTGAGTTGGAGAAACATCGATGTTTGCCGACATCTTTATTAATATTTTTTAAATAAAAAGGCAGTATTTTAAACAAAACGTAACAAATATTTATTTATATTATTCACATAGATAATTTTTGAAATTAAATTATTCACAGCTGCTCGAGATCGATATGTAGATGTTTGTTTATGAACAAAAGCTTGTTAACCACTGTTGGCGACAGCCTAGTGCGACGGTCACTAATCAATTGGCCCGCTTTGACGGCTCGCATGACGATACGCAATGTATCCTTTTGGCCAATGATTTAAAAGCGTCCGCGTCAGATGCCATCTACCTTTTTTCTTTTAAAAAGGAAACCCGTGTGGGTTCCTGAGTTGGTGTTGCTGGTGGTGCTAGTGGTGTTGACTTTTGTGGATTTGCGGTAACTCTTGAAAAAAGCATATCCTGGACCGCTTTTGCAGCTTCTTCCGCATTAGTATGTTTCTTAAATCGTGGGTCAATAATAGTTGCAACTCGAGGAATTGTCCGCAACTCATATGTAGCTAGGTATTCTCTTTTGTATGTACATAAATAAGCTAGATATTCTTACCTTCTTCGGTTTTAACCATTATTATTAAAATTATGAGTGAAATGGAAACTTTTGTATTCGACGAGATCGAAACTGTAGCATCTTCAAAAGGGCTCAGCAATTCCGAGACGTATTGCAGAATATCGGCTTCTTTTCTTAAAAACGACGGCGACGCATAATGACTCTTAACCAATGCAATTGTTATTGGTCATTAGAATTCTTTTTATCATTTCATATGCGCTGTTCCAGCGAGTAGGAGTCTCTTGAAGAAGAGTTATCCTTTTTTTTTTTTGGAAAACTTTAACCTTTTTCTTAGACTTTGTCAATATTATATCAATTTTGGTCAGTTTGAGTATATCCTGAAACAGCAGACTTAGCGTGTGCGCTACGCACGGTAAGTGTTTCTATCCGAGTAGTCGACATGCTTTAATCATGGTTGAATCGTTGTCTGTAAATGAATAATTTGGGAGTAGTGCATTTTTGAATCACCGCTCGCGTGGTCGGAGCCTTAAAAAGATTCGAAATCAGTTAAAATTGATGGGAAACAAGAAAGGAAGCTAACTTCGGCATGCCGAAGTTTAAATACTCTTGCAGTAAGTAGAAGAAGAAGAAAAATGTTCTGACTTTCCGCTTTCTCGGAATGTTGCTAGCAAAAAATGTTGCTAGCGAAAAATGTTGCTAAAGAAATATGTTGCAAAAAAATTAAATAAATTAATATATATATTCCTATGGCAGCTATATGATATAGTGGTCCAATTTGAATAAAATTAAAACCGAAATTCTGGAATAATACAAAATGGCCATGTATCAAATATATGAAAATATATTGAAAATTGGCATAGTAAAAATTTTTTTCTCCAAAATTTACGATCGTTCCTATGGCAGCTATATGATATAGTCGTCCGATCCGGCCCGTTCCGACATATATAGTAGTGAGAGCATATAGAAGACTATTTGCAAAGTTTCATTCAGATAGCTTCAAAATTGAGGGACTAGTTTGCGTAGAAACGGACGGACAGACGGACATGGCTAGATCGACTCGGCTGTTGATGTTGATCAAGAATAGATATACTTTATAGGGTCGGAAATGTCTCCTTCACTGCTTTGCAAACTTCTGACTAAAATTATAATACCCTGCCAGGGTATAAAAATGCGCAATTCGCGCTTGCGGTCAGTGCCGCCAAAATTTTTACACAAAAAAAAGCAAAAGTTTTTAACTGGAAGGAAAAAAGAAAAAAGCTGAACATTTTGGAAAAAAAGCGTAAAAAAAGCTGTTTTTACATATACTTTTCTTATATTTATTTAAAAGATATTAAATAGGTCATTCAACTCTGCGTCAGGTTCATCTTTTCCTTCGTAGGATTTGGTTGTGCCAATCATGCGAAGATAGTTATTGGGTATTTTGTAATCTTAACATAATTTGCCCAGTCTTCGCAAACCATATCTGTAATTGAAACAAGAAAGAAAGCTAACTTCGGCAAGCCGAAGTTTAAATACCCTTGCAGTAAGTAAGTAAGACTTTTTCGTTTTCTCGGGTACTGACATAAATGTTGCGAGCGAAAATGTTGCGAGCGAAAATGTTGCGAAAAAAATGCTGCGAACGAAAATGTTGCGAACAAACTAAATGAATTTATCGGGTCTGTTCCAGTTTTCACTCGGAAGTGAATTTGATAACATTTTCATATTTCCCTTTAACATTTCCGAATTTCCCTTTAACATTTTCGAGTTTCCCGTTAACATAAGGGAATTTCCCTTGTGTATTGAATTATTTTTTATTAAATTTCCCCTTGGCCGCTGCGTTTGTTTTGACAAAGTTTTGCTTAAATTTTTCCGTATTCCTGGCAGTTCTTCTCTAAAGCAGAGTGCGAAATATCTCACAGATTTTTTATTTTTCTGATTATTTGCCGTTCAAGGCACTCTACGATCCAAAATTTGTTTCCGATCGGAAACTAAAACATGCGGATTTGGAATTTGTGAAAGCTTAGAAACAAACCGAATTATTTAAAAATCAAGAATGGTACCTTTAGCTCATTCAGTTATGCAGTAATGTCCCTAAACCATTAGAGAAAGAAATAATTAATTTCTGTTCATTCGGATCTGAATCCCCCGGCCCTATGGCAGTCGGAAAGATTCCGAGTGGTTTCGCTCGGAAGTTAACAGAGACTTAACAGAGGAAAATCCGAATCCGAGTAAATTTGACAGAAGTGGAAACTATAACAGGTCTGGGAAATCCAAATCCGAGTAAATTTTGGGGAAGTGGAAACTGGAACAGACCTGTATATATATATTCCCTATGATATAGTGGTCCGATTTCGATCAAATTAAAACCGAAATTCTATAATATTACAAAATGGCCATGTCTGAAATTTTATGAAAATATGTTGCCTAAGTTAAAATTTTTTTTCTCAAAAATTTCCGATCGTTCCAATGGCAGCTATATGATATAGTCGTCCGATCCGGCATATATAGCAGTGAGAGCATATAGAAGACTCTCTGCAAAGTTTCATTCAGATAGCTTCAAAACTGAGGGACTAGTTTGCGTAGAAACGGACGGACATGGCTAGATCGACTCGGCTGTTGATGCTGATCAAGAATAAATATACTTTATAGGGTCAGAAATGTCTCATTCACTGCGTTGCAAACTTCTGACTAAAATTATAATACCCTGCAAGGGTATACAAAAATATTAAATTTGCAATTCAAATTAAAAGTTTACCCTATGCAGAGAATTTTGTTGACAAATCACTAAGCTTGGCTGCAATGGTACTTTTTTTGCGAATCCATGCCTTTAACTCATCACTTCTTAACCAAGCATCATGACACATTTTCTTGTATTCTTTTGAGATTATTAATTTTCATTCACTGTTTGATTTCACCATACATTAAAACACACTTTTAAAAAGAGATAACAGTTTGCGTCAAAATAGAGATGATCTTGGCAATAATCGTTAAAAAAACTATCGATTTTACAGAAAAAATGTGAACGAGTGGAAACTTGGTAGAGGTGCAGAAACATCGATGAAAATATCGATGCATCGATGCACCCCTTAAGTTCATAAGGTTCCGTTTTTAAGTTAATTTATTAATATTTTAATTTTTATTACAACATTAAAAGTAAATTTCACTAATTTAAAAAATATTTAAAAAATTTTTTAAACATCGATAAAACATCGATGTTTTGGGGAAAAACATCGAAAACATCGATGTCTCCATACATCGATGTTTCTGCACCTCTAAAACTTGGGGTAATTATACAAGGATAGGCATCCAGTAACAGCGCTCTACAGTTTTTAGCAGTTCCTGCAAATGCGTTAACAGAGCCTTAATAGTTCCCTCAGCTCGACTGTATGCCTCACCTTGTCTAATTACACCACGCGTGGCAACTTGAAAAAAAGCGGAAAACTTTTTTTAAAAATCCAGAATTCCCGCTTCCCGCAATTCTTAAATTTCTTCCGCTGTCGGCAATATTATTACAAAGGCCTTGTTGCACAGCGACCAGATTTTAGATCTTTTGTGCCGGCCTGTAGGATTAGGGAAGAGGCCCTATACCTAGGCTTTTAATAAAAGAGAGCACTTTGGTAAGGTCTATTTGTTCCCAAATCCTGTAGGGGGGAATAAGTTCGCCTCCTAGATGTTGAAGTCGACGTCTGATTAGCGATGGGCACTCACATAGAATATGTTCTGATGTTTCTTGCTCCATCTCGCAGAATCTGCAGGTGTCGTCTTCTGAAAGTTTTAATTTCTTAAGGTGATACCTAAGGTTGCAGTGACCCGTTAGGTAGCCTGTTAGAGTGCGAATTTCGCTCTTTGGTAGGTTGATGATGCGTTTTGAGCGCGTCATCTGGGGGACGAGAAATTGTTTGGCTTGTCTCAGCCCTGCACTGTCGGTCCAGTGACGATTTATCTCCGCTTCCTCCCATTTCCTGAGCAGTTCTCTATTGTGTCCTTTCGATAGTCCACAGAACGGCTCAGGGCCGATAAAATGTGTCATCGCCCCGCGTATAGCTAGGCAGTCTGCCACCTCGTTTCCCATATGGCCTTCATGCCCTGGCACCCAGCCCACCGTTAGAGTGTTTTTGGAGGCAAGGGCGTTCAGCTGCTGGAAACAGTTCTCTACAAGTCCGGATGAGATCGTAAAGGAACTCAGCGCTATGAGCGCTGCCTGACTGTCAGAGAAGATGTAAATCCGTGCGCCTTGCATTTTCCTGCGAAGGCATTCACGAGCACAGATTTCTATGGCGTGTATCTCTGCTTGGAAAATGGTTGGAGACTTTCCCATGGCTATGGATTTGTTGAACCTTGGTCCGAAAATGCCAGCCCCGGTGTCACCGTTTTCCAGTTTCGACCCGTCAGTGTACCACGTTTGTAATCCACTGGGCAGAGATATTGATTTTGTTTTCCATTCGTTTCTGTGGAAAACGAGTTTTGGTTTCTGCTCGTCAGTTACGCGCAGAATGGGCTCATTTATTAGGGGTTCAAGGACCCTAAGATGCCCGGTAAGATCACCGCTTTTGATATTGGTGATGTTTTGAAGGCGAAGTGCCCCCAGGCAGGCCTCCTTTTTCAATGTAATTGGTAGAGGGGGTATGCCAGTTATGACTCCTAGTGCTGCAGTGGGGCATGTCCGGATGGCTCCAGTGATGCCTATGCAGACCAGTCGTTGTAATTTGGTAAGTGCAGCCGCAGCTGTCCTCTGGGTAGATTTCGTCCACCAAGCAAGTGATGCATAGGTTAAGATCGGTTTTACCACAGTGTTAAAAGACCAGTAGATCATTTTGGGACTTAAGCCCCATGTTCTACCGTAAAGCCTGTTGCAAGCAAAGTGTGCTCGAGTGGCTTTGTTTATAGTCTTTTCCAGGTGTGCGTTCCAGTTGAGTTTGGAGTCAAGTGGATGGTCTTAGGGATGGTCTTTTTAAGGAGAGAGACCTTTTCCTGGTAAATGGGACTAAAACTGTTTTTGATGGGTTTATGGACAGTCCTTTGTCCTGACACCATCCGTTGGCTATATAAAGGGCTTGCTGCATGCGGTCCGAAAGGGTTTGCTCATGCCAGCCCACTATATAGATGACTAGATCATCAGCGTAGCCTTGAGTGGGAAACCCTAAGTTGTTGAGCTCATATAGTAGCTCGTCGATGAACAGAGTCCGCAGGAGAGGAGAGAGTTCTCCCCTTGAGGGCATCCCCTTGTGGCTGTGATTGAGGTCATAGTTCCTCCAAGGTCTACAGTTATGATTCTGGATTTAAGCATTTCCAGAATCCACCTAGTGATAGGTGTAGAGACATTCTTTCGTATAAGAGAGGCACGTATAGCCTCATATGACGTGTTGTCGAAAGCTCCTGAGATGTCTAAGAAGGCACCTAGTGCTATCTGTTGAGCGCCAATGGCCTTTTCAATGGTTGTTGTAAGGCAGTGTATGGCGGTCTCAGTTGATTTACCAGCTTGATACGCATATTGGTATTTGTGTAGGGGTAGTTCCTTGAGATTCACCTTCCTTATATGCTGGTCAATTATCTTCTCCATCGTTTTAAGGAAGAAGGAGCTAAGGCTAATCGGTCTATATGATTTAGGCAATTGGGAATCTTTCTTCCCTGCCTTTGGGATAAACACGACTTTTACTTTAGCCCAATTGCTTGGTATGTGTCCAAGCAGGAGACTGGCTCGAAATAGACGGACCAGGGGGAGTGCGATTAGGTGCAGACCCCGCTGTTTCCAACACGTTCTGAGCGATGGGGGGGTTCCCCTCTCTCAGCCCCATTGGAGTCTGCCACCATAGTCACTTGCAGGTGTGGACACTCTCCAGTCTCAGAGAGGTAGGTTGGTGCCTCTCTCTGTGAGATGGGTTGCTCCACAGCCACACACCCAGGAAAGTGGGTAGCCAGGAGTAGGCTACTCGTCTCCTTTGGGTTGTTTGTGTATGTTCCATCCGGCTTTTTCAGCGTGCAGATGCCGTTTGAGTGGTCTTTGGAGAGGGCTTTTTGCAGCCTAACAGCTTCCGGGAGAGATGAGATCTGCCCGCAGTGTTGACGCCAAGTAGCCCGTTTTGACTTTCTCAGCTCTTTATTATAGAGCGTTAAAGCAGATGTGTAGGAGTCCCATGAGGCCCTCCCACTCCTCGCCTTATTGAAGAGCCTGCGCGCAGCTTTTTTGAGATCGTCAAGGCTTTTGTTCCACCAGGGAACAGCCCTTCCGATCTTGCGTACCTTTTGGTCGGAGCTGGCGTGATATGCTGATTCAACATTTGTATGAAGCACAGTAGCTTCACGCTCTAACTCGTCTATGGATACTATCGGACGGGTTGAGCAGTCTCTGGATTGCTCAAGTTCAAAACAGAAGAGATCCCAGTTGGTTTTCCTGGGATTTCTGGTGACTAGGCTACATTGCAAGGCGCAACCTATGTCAAATCTAATGTGTTGGTGATCTGACATGGTGATCTCACTTGCAACGTGCCAGTTTGAGACAACGGACAACATATTTGTACTACAGAGAGTCAGGTCAAGAACCTCCTCTCTAATGGCATTAATAAATGTGGGTTCGCTGCCCTGGTTTAGTAATCCTATGTTATTACTAATAATATATTCAAGAAGGTACTCACCCCTCTTGTTGATGTCACTGCTCCCCCAGACCGTGTGATGTGCATTGGCATCACAGGCGATTATCCGGTTTCTCTGGCAGTGCTCTATCAGGGCACAAGTAGCCGCCGTAGGCACCTCCTCTGAGTCGCCGGGAAGATAGGCGGAGGCCAACACTGCCTCCTGCTCGCCGTGGGCGGTGGGTATTTTAACCCAAACCGCCACCAGGTCCTCAGTTATAAACTGTGAAAGGGGAACAAATGTTAAATTTTTGTTAATTAACAACGCCGATCTAGGGCGAGGTTGGTCATTTGCATATAGCAACTTACCGGATGGGGTGCTAAGCCCCCGGACATGTCCTGCATTTATTCAGGGTTCCTGGATGAACGCTATGTCCATTGTAGCGAACCTCTCGCAAAGTACGTCGGATGCGGCCTTTGTGTGGTGGAGGTTCGCTTGAAGACATCGGAGGTGTCTCCTGGTGTTAGGGGGAGTGGGGAGAGGGGGAGGGGACATTAGTCCGCCCTCTTGCGGCCCCTGGCCGCCATCTTCCGGCCGCGGTTTGTACCTAGAAGGGCCTCCTCCTCTAGTGTGCGCCTCGCACCCTTGGGTACGCGCCCGGTGCCTCGAGTGGGGCGCCCGGTTCCGCGCGTGATGCGCCCATGGAGTGGAGGGCGCAGGACTTTCCGCGGTGTTGCGGGCTCTCGTGCGGCTGCAGTGCCCTGTGGTGTCGATGCAGCCATATCAGGAGCACTGGCACTCGAGCAGGTGGGCTTCTCCGTTGGGGGAACGGGAGCCTCTGCCTGCCTCTTCGCCTGCGTGTCGGCCTTTGGCTTTAGAGTAGCCGTGCCAAACGCGAAATTGAGCTTATGCCCAAGCGCTTTTAGCCGGTTGGCCGAGACCGGATCCAGCGCGATCGTCAGTACAGCTGTGCTTTGCCTCATTTCGCGATGGAAGACTCGCCAGTCTCCCACTCGCAGGCCGCTGTTCTGGCCTTCAATGAGATTTAAGACCTCAGCTGTCTTGAGGTCCACACTTGGAAGTGGGAAGTAGCCGACGTAGACAGCGGCAGCCTCTGGAGCCTCTGCCTCAGGGACTACTTTTATATGGGCGTCCTTCCACAGCCGGAGCTTGGGCACCTCGGTGCTCAGCCACTCAGCTGTCTCTGAATTCCCACATGTCACAGCCATCCAGCCCGGTCTGAAGGTGCAGCCGGAGAACAGTGGCTTCACAGAGCCGTGCCTCAGTGCCATCACCCTCGACAGGATGGCAGCCTGGATGGTGTTCAGTTGCTCCATGGTGAGCAGGCTGTTGGGATAGTCGGCAGGGAGTATCGCCAGCTTCGACGAGCTGGCAACGTCCCTGTAGGAGGGCATGACACCGACTTGGGGTGATTGCTCCTGTATCTGCTGCCCAGCCGCAGCTGCTGCTGTGGATGTGGAGGCTACTGGAGCCTCCGTGGCAGGCGGTGCAGTCGCAAGGCCACCCCTCGTCAAGGCACTGGGTGCCGCGGTTTTTAACATGGCCCTCTTGGTCGACACCTCTTCTGGGGTCGTGTTGGCCGATCTGATCCTCTTTTTGGTCGCGCCACTCTTGCTGGGCTCTACCCTTGGAGGGTCCATAGGCTTCTGAGCGAGCCTTTTGGCCTCCTCCATGGGAATGCCGTTTGCAAGGTGTCTGCGCAACCTTTTCCTAGCGGCGCCCGATAGGGCGATCCGCTTGGGCTTGTTCACCTTGGGATAGGCGAGAAGGGCTTCTTCCTCTTCTTTGGTGATTGTGTCGGTGCCAGAGCCTTGTGAACATACGTCCATGGCTACTTCGGGCTCCCGGATTGGTTCGATATCGATCGATTTGGGGCTGCTAGAGCACCCTGTTTCTGGGTTTTTACTTAGAATGGTTTCCATAGATTGGTCCCACGAGTAGTGAGGAAGGGAGTATCCCCCGGGGCAGAGCCTCATACCCCGGATCGGGCGCTTGTACGACCGGAGGTGCCAGGTATCCGGAAGCCACCGTTAAAAGACACCACACGGGCACGGTACGGTAACACCGGTGATTACGGGTTTTTTCGAGTTGTCCTCTCTAGATCCGCCATATTTAGTCTAGAGCAGGGGCACCTCGAGCAGGATGTGGGTCTTCACCACGTATGGTCGGTCTTTAGTAGTCGGCATGTGACTGCCAACCACCACTAGCTGAGTAGGATCGACGAGGCGACAAGCGCACACGCTTCACCAACCCAGCCTTAGCCCCCAAGCTGTCGGCAATAAAAAACCCACCATATTTGACGGAAAAGAAAATTATTTATCGAAAATTCCAAGTATCAGATTGAAATAAAAAAATAGGTTCGAATATTTTCAAAGTAATAAACCAAAAAAAATATATGAGAAGGAAAAAATGTTGGTGGCTAATTTTGCGTGGAACGCCCCATATATAATATACAATCATGGTCAAAAGTATTTTCACAACGAACGATATTTGCAAACTCCAACTTCTTTTAGTTGTTATTCTTGTTTGTTGCTGACCAATTTTACTGAAATAGTTCTTATCGCATAGCTTGATCTATGCAGAATCTAGATGAAAAGAAATGCGAAAGATAACGATTCATAGGACAAAGCTTAAAGCAAAAGAAAATATCCACAAGTTGTCAAAAGTGTTTTCACAAGTTTATTGCGCTTCAACAATATTTTCATAATGCAAATATTAAATTGTTCTTGGAATATTTTTAAACATTCGCAGTCGTTTGGACTTTCTAAAGTTTTAAGAACATTTTGGTTAAATAATTAAAAAAAAAAATATACCTTTTTTTTTTTTTTTTTTTTTGTAATAGGTTTATTGCAGTGGCTGTTTTTACACTAATAACTATATCTATTAATTTCAAAAGCAATTTGTATACAGTGGTTCTTTACAATTAATTCAAAGTGTCAATTTGTATGCTTCAGAGCAAAAGCTGCCCAAATTGTTAGCTATTTCGATTGGGAAAAGCAAGATGATAAGGTTTAAAGGATTTTACGGATCGGCAGTTGACCTACGATTACCTTCTTGAGCCTGCGTCTGGTCCTCGTAGAAGCTGCAGCCCTAGCTAGCGGATTGGGGTGGAATCGGAGTCTAAAACGATGTCTCCTTGCGAATTCACGGTGAATGTCGGTGTTGCGGATATACCATTCAGCTCCAGAAATTCGTCTAAGAAATTTAGCTTGGAATGAACTTATCTTCTTTAGATTGGACTTAGAGCGATGCCCGAAATGGGAAGTCCATACTTCCAAATTGGTGCTAAGATAGATAGGTAAACCCTCCTCTTGTTGGCTAAACTTAGCTTAGAGTTAGCATGAGTTAGCCAGTATAGCCTCCTTGCAGCTTTCTCCAATTTCCCCCTTGTCTGCTTGATGTGAGAAGCAAATGTGAGCCTGCGATCAAGGATCAGGCCCAGGTAACGGGGCTCCTTGTGCTGAGGAAGCAGTTGATCGTGCAGGAAGACACCCGGGCTGGAATCCTTGCGCAGAGTGTAGGTGACCGTAGCACACTTGTCAGGGTTAATGGCAATGTTCCACCTACAAGACCAGTTTTCAAAACGTTTGAGGATTATCTGGAGTTGGTCAGTTGCCTCGTAGACACAATCAGATCTAGACAAAATGGCAGTGTCATCTGCATAGGTGGCGATGCACAGACTGTTGCTGCGTCTGCAACTGGGCATCGAGGCGTCATGAGTGAAGAGGGTGTACAAGGTAGGACCCAACACACTTCCTTGAGGAACTCCGGCAAGAATGGGTCTGGTCGAGGAGGATATTCCATCCTGAAAAACCTGGAAGGATCTGTCCTACAGGAAGCTAACGACAAGCTCGAAAAGCTGGTGAGGAAGAAGACCCCTGAGCTTGGCCAGGGGTGCCAAACTCTGTCAAAGGCTTGTTGGATGTCCAGGTATGCAGCTATGCAGCTATATTGCCTCTTTTGGAAACCATCCATGATGAACTCGGCAACTCTGTGAAGCTGCTCGGGAGTGCCATGATTTTGCCTGAAGCCAAATTGGTGATTGGGCATCGCGTTCTGGACTTCAGGTGTCTTCAGAAAGCGATCAAGGATGCACCGTTCCAAAATCTTGCCGAACGTGGAAAGGAGGCTTATAGGTCGGTAACTATCCACATCGTTGGGCGGCTTACGTTTGCATTCTCCTAGATCTTCGGAAAGTGTCCCAATCTAAGCGCAGCATTGAAGATTAAAACCAGGAACAAAATGGCCCGATCCGGAAGCAGCCTGCACACCTGTGACGTGATCCCATCCGGCCCTGGAGCTTTTCGGTTTTTCATCGCATGAATCCTCCTCTTTACTTCAGAAAAGAGAATGGGGGTGCAGGCAAAGACGGATAGCTGCAATAACGCCCAGTGCAATAAAGCCCATGAGCGTTATTTCACAAAAAAAAATGCAATAACGCCCATGGGCGTTATTAGTCATTTCTGTAATTGCGTTGTTGTGACCTTGCATTGCTCTCTCTTTGGAGGTCCCTCACAACTAAAGAGATTGTGGCCATGGACGAGGCCAGTTCGTCCACAGCGCTTTTGAGGTCTATTAGCATGTTCGTGATCCTTGTGATATCCCAGGGATCTTCAGTCGCAGCCTGTCTCAGATTGTTGGAGAGTCTAGGTCTTCTAGAACCTAGGGCGGGAAAGTCCTCTTCCTCTAAGAGGGAGGTCCTCTGTGAAGTCCTGGAGGAAGGCAGTGCTCTGCTTTGGAGGCCTGGAGAAGAGACTGCCTGTGTCCTTAAAGCCTGTGAGTAGGACACGCCTCTTTGCAGCAAGGCTGAGGGGATTGCCATTTGCAGCCGTCTCTGACTTCCTGAGTGGTGGGCGGACAGAGGGATTTTGGGAGCAGTCAACCTCAGCTTTTGGGCGAAAATCCTGCACTTCCTGTCGTAGGCTGCGTGTTTGCCACCACAATTAGCGCAGTTAAGATCATCTTCGGTGCTAGCCTGGCAGTCTTCCGACCCAGTCCAATGGTTCATACCACATCTCCCGCAGACTGGAGGCTTTAGGCAGTAATTTTTGGTGTGGTTGAACCCATAGCACCTAAAACACTGTTTAACCTGATTTGTGTCCCTCTTCAGCTCGGCAGTGACCCTCTGTCGGCCAATCCTCGAAATCAGCAAGGCTTCAGCATTGTTAGCCGCTTGTTTGAGTTCACACGTTTTGCTTCGCAGGTTCAACAACTTCCTACTGACTTGAGTTACGCCTGCCTCTGACAGGTGGATTATATAAGTTAGCCACCGTATGACCGAGCTTGGTTAACTCTTCGGAGATTAGACTCTGTGGTGTAGAAGCCGCCAAATTTTTTAGCATCCTATCCTCCTTCAAGCAGAAGTGCGTGTAGGCCACTGAGAGCTCACTCAGCCTTTTTGTGATGGCCCGGTGCATGTCCGAGTCCTTAGCGTAAATTCGTAGATCCCCAGACAGGGTTGTGCGGAACTCATAGCCGTCCTCAGGAACTACCTTAAGTAATACGTTTTCCATTGCAGCCACGTCGTTTACATTAGGTATCGTTATAGGCCGTGGTTTAGATGCTCTGGGCGATTTGGCTACAGGCACCACCTCTTCAACAGACTCCCTCACGCAATCGTCCTCGAACTCGCTGGCCAGGCCATCGCTTTCAGCCTCCATTATAGCATCCAGGTCGTCTGTGAACAGAGGTGCGTAGGGGTTGGAGGAAACGGCTTTCAATGAATCCCTCTTAGCTGCGCTGCCAGACAGCATTGGTGCCCTTCGCTTGGTCCCCGACTTCGCTACTACTGTTTGCCAGCACGGCTGAGAGTTTTGTACAAGACCCCCAGGAGCGGCTCCTTTCCATTTAGAAAGAGGAATTGGATGACCTACATCCAAAACATCAGAATCCGTCAATGGTAGAGTTTGGCTGCGGACAAGATTCCTTCTCCCCAGGCGAGCACGCGAGACCATGCTGGAACTTGTAGCTTTGAATGAGACACCCCTCTTTGGCTGAGTTTGGTACCTTGAATTCTGCTTGCCCTGCACAGTGGAGGGGGGGTTAGAGGTCTTACTCGAGGTAGAAGCCGACCTTAGTGACATCCTTGAAGGACCGCTGGAAGTAGCCGTTATTGAAGATGGACAGACAGATGAGGTGGCAACAAGGAAGTAGTCAACGCCACTAAAGAAATTGAAGCCTCAGAACAGGAAGCAGAAGAGCGCTGCATTGATGCTAAAGCTATAGCACTTCTTTTGCTAAAAAGCGACGGTCCTTTGCTGCAACGTGGTCCAGACTTGCTGGGGGGAGGAGAGCTAGACATAGCATAAAAAGGAAAGCCAAACAAAATTTCGTAGTAGATGGATTTAAAAATAAAATAAAATTTCAGAAACAATAGAAATTCACAAAAAGAAAAAAAGTATCAAAATGTAAAATGAAATAAAGACGGAACCGTCCGCGAAAGAAGGGGGAACTCCCCCACTTTATGATCGAACTACGCTCACAAACCCTGAGCCGCTTAGGCGAAATCCGCACAACCCAAAGCGGGCAAAACTTTTAGAGAAACTTTTGTACAAAATTTCCAAAATAATAGTTTTCCAAAATTGCTCCGAAACACAACCGACTGTTTACGAAGTTGACAGGAAAGTGAAAAAAAAAAATACCAAAATGCTGAATATGAAAAAAATTCGAACGAACTGGTGAAAAAGCCTACATGCTTTATTTTAGTCTTAATTTTTTTTTTAATCATGTAAATTTGTTTTGCAAAACTGTCTACAATGTTATATAAAATAATGGTAATTACTAAAATAAGTGAAATTAATGTCAAATCGATCATAACTCGGCGTTCAGTCATGCAAAATGAAGACAACTCAATGGAACATTTAGTAAAAATCCTTATTTTGGTCATGCTAAAATTGCCGAAATATTATACAACACTAATTAATATAACGACTAGTGACAGTACACTCCACCGATGACAAAATAAATTGAATATCAGCTAGTATCTTGTCTAGAAACGAAAATATGTTAGTCTGGTGAAAGTATCAAATAGACATTTATTTTCTTTAAATTAAAGGTACTGAAAAGCTAATAGAGTTTGTAACAATGTTTTATGAAGTAATGTGGCTTCAGAATAATTACAAGGTTCATTTGGACTACATTTATTAAATATACCACAAGAACATAAGAAGAAAAACGACCAGATTTGTAGGTGGCTCGGTCAGGTACTTTGTAATCTTTGTTTTTTCGATTTGGAGATGGGATATTCGTCAATATCACTTGAAATAAGTCAGAAGAAATAAGTTATTTTTCTGAAAGATCATGGTTTTTTTTTGGAATTAGACTATTTCGTAGCATTGAATGTATCCTGCAACATGATAGAGCTCAATGTCACAACGGATGGATGCCTAAAAGATTTTTAAAGGACTGTATTCACGCTGGCGTACCATTGTTTTGAAACATTTCTGACATTAATATTATCCAAAATAGTTGGATATCATAATTTGTAAATCATTATTTAAAAAAGGCAAAAACTTTAAGGTCCTGCACTCGAAATAACAGAGAGTTTGTAAAAATGTACTCTTTAATTTCAACATACTTTCATAAACTCAATTTTATCAAGGCTAAAAGCCTCCATCGATGCCAAATGAAATTTTCTGATTAATAATAATGTAACTAACGAGATTATTGCTTAAAAGAATAGAACAATTAAGTAGGGTAAAGGTGGCAGTTGTGGACACCCCTGTGTAACTTTTGACGCAGGACAGATATATGGATATGTCATGTGTGCGCTATTGAAGCTCTATTGTTTTGTGCCGAATACCAAACGGAACGGACGAGTCTGCTTTGTGTCCCGGAAAAAGGACGGCGATATTTTAAGATTTGTCAAACAAAAAATTGGGTGTCCACAACCCCAGACATTTAAGTGTCCACAACTGTCTCAAGCAGTCGTTTTAAAATCATATGAAAAAAATTTTTATTGTGGAAATTTTGTCCAAACCCGGTATGGAATCTTAAACATAAATAAATTTCACGTCAAAAAATCTACCTTCTTAATTAACACACTTCACACGGTGACACTTTTAAAAACGTGCAATACAACTTTTGTGATTTTTTTTTCACGGTGAAAATTTTCGTTTGGTATTCGGCACAAATAGCTTCAATAGCGCACACATGACATTTGACAGATCCCCCGTGTCCACAACTGCCACCTTTACCCTAAATATATTTTAATGGTGTTTATATTCTTTTCTTCGATGCTTGTTGCCAAAAAATTGACCGCCTCCAACTCCGTTCACTGCAATGATTGTGGTCGGCCAGTGCATTTGAAGTGTGCTGACATGCGTGCCAGCTATTTCACATGCGCGAATTGTGATTCTGATTGGGAATGGTGTCATGCGTAGTATTTTTATACCCTGTCAGGGTATTATAATTTTAGTCAGAAGTTTGCAACGCAGTGAAGAAGACATTTCCGACCCTATAAAGTATATACATATATATTTGTGATCAGCATCAACAGCCGAGTCGATCTAGCCATGTCCGTCTGTCTGTCTTTTTCTACGCAAACTAGTCCCGCAGTTTTGAAGCTATCTGAATGAAACTTTGCAGATAGTCTTCTATATGCTCTCACTGCTATATACAGTCATGGTCAAAACTATTTTCACAACGAACGATATTTGCAAACTCCAACTTCTTTTAGTTGTTATTCTTGTTGTTGTTGACCAACTTGACTGAAATAGTTCTTATCGGATGGCTTGATCTATGCAGAATCTAGATGAAAAGAAATGCGAAAGATAACGGTTCATAGGACAAAGCTTAAAGCAAAAGAAAATATCCATGCAAGTTGTCAAAAGTATTTTCACAAGTTTATTGTATTTTCACATAACATTTTTATCATAAATATAATTATCAGGCATGCTCCGGTAATCGTAATTTTTTTCCGTTTTCGATTTGGCGAAAATCTTACGATTTCGATTTTAGGTGCTCCGGTTTTCGTAAAATTTTTGCTATCGTTGGTAAACAGCTGTTTGAGGTCAATAGTAAACAGCTGTTTATGCTGATTTCCACACAAAAGGGCTGCCACATTTTTCACAGTCTTAATTCCGGTGGTCTCAATTACTTTTTTGTCCAATTTTGACCATTAAAGTTATAAAATGAAATATCATTATTTATAAAGAACATTTATGGCCCTGCTTTAAATTTATTAATGAATTCATTTAAATTTTATAAGTATTTTTACCTGGCTGTTTCATTCCACCAAAAGTATGGCAACCCTGGCGATAACTTTCGACCAAGTACTTTTCTACATTTGGCCAAATCGAGATTGCTTGTTGCCGACGGCAAAATTTGGTTTGTCAAATTTGAGGTTGGGTCAGAAATAAATTTTTTATAAAATAACTACGTGCCAGAATGATCTTGTGGTGGTGTGGAATAAACATCAATAGACCACTGAGTAAACTATTTTTTTCCCTTAGTAAATTAGATATGATTTGATATAAAAAAAGGCATTTACTTTTCATTTCGGCCAGACAAAGGTGCCCGTTTTCCAAATCGGTAAAAATTTTACGATTTCGAAAACCGGAGCACCGATTTTACGATTTCAAATCGAAATCGTAAAAATTTACCGAATTCGATTACCGGAGCATGGCTGTATAGACAAAGTTTCATTCAGATAGCTTTAAAACTGAGAGACTAGTTTGTGTAGAAACGGATGGACAGACAGACGGACAAGGCCAGATCGACTCGGCTGTTGATGCTGATCAAGAATATATGTATATACTTTATAGGGTTGGAAATATCTCCTTCACTGCGTTGCAAACTTCGGACTAAAATTATAATACCCTGCCAGGGTATAAAAAGATCGGTCACCCCTACGCACAGTAGCGCATTAGATACTTTTAGGTTAAAAAAATCATACCTCCTGAACCAGTTGAGATGTTTTCATAATGTCTTTTTTAACCCTTTATCCGGTCGGGTTGCATTAAAAGCTAATATTTTTCAATATACACCGCGCAAGTGATAAATTTTTATTTAATATAGATCTGCATAAAGCATTTAACACATTTTGTGGTCTGGCCGCACACTACTGTGTATTGTGTGAAAAATATGCTCACTTTCTCGCCAATTTTGTAAGAAAGCGAAGTAAAGTTTTTTGCAGGCATTGAAAATTACATTGTTATTAAAGTGAAGGTTAATTGGTTTGAAAAACTACACTATTGGCAATGTAATGTGATCTATTTTTCATGTTTTATCGAGTTATTCTGTTTCTCATTGTATTTTACCTGTGAATTGACAATATTGTTATGTTGCAGATATGCAACAAAATACGTTTCTGAGTAAAATTTTTCTTCATAATTTTTGTTGCAGTTATGCAACATACACATGTTTTCGTGTTTTCTATATTGTCTTGTGTCTTCTTTTATATGTTATATAATACATCTATGTTATCATAATACATCTGGTCAAGGGTACGTTAAACGAAACCAAGCAAAAAATTTTTTTTTGATTTTACCGCTATTGCTATGATATTCTGTTCGAATATTGTCCATAGCATCGGGAAACACTAATGTCACACAAAGAAATGTTTCTTTGGTTTGACATTTCGCAACTCATTCACTTGTTCTTACTGTGTGTCGAATATGGAAAAATTAACAGAGCCTCAGAAAAAGGTAAGAATTTATATTTTATTCAACTTTTTATGATGCAATTTTGATTAAATTCAGTGTAATATACTCCAAAGCAACGAACTATATCAAAATTTCGAACAAAAATTCTATCCGTGGTCTTATTTAACAACATTTCAATGTACCGCTTTTTGGGAGTAACGTTACCGACAAAAATGTAGAAAAAGTTTTTTTACACATATTTAAGCAACTCAACCAATTTGATGATATACATTTTTTGTGTGTATTTAGAGTGTATTTTAAGAAACCAAATTGAAATTAATCAAAAATAGTACCATGGTGGAATAAATGACTGAAAACATGTGTAACGTTACCGACCATTTTTGATGAATTCATTGTATATTTACAGAGGGCTGTGTTTTATCAGAGCTCATCGCACATCTTGCTGCCATATCGTCCCATTTTCTCAAACACTGTTTTGTCAAACGTGCACAAGCTAAAATATACAACCTTCACGATCTTCCACGGGCCTCCAATATCGAATTTGTCGATGAGGCATTGATACAAGTGGATTTCACCGAAAACTTTGTTTGTGAGGCCCAGGATGAAGTACAAAGTGCCCACTAGAATCAATGTCAGTTAACAATCTTTACGAGCGCTTTGTACCATAACGAATTGTTTCAATCGAAAGTATTTGTCTCAAACGAATTGAAGCACACGAAGAAGTCACAGATGTAGAATTTAACCAAATCAACAATGAGTTGAACTCAGTTGCTGTGTTTGCCGGTGCGAAGGACATTCCTGGTATTTGACCTGCCCATCAAATTCAAGTATTGAACGGAAAATTAGTGACTTCTGAAACCTCAAAACATATTTAAGAAATATGACTATTAAGCCACTCAAAGTGACTATTTAAGCAGCTGAAAACCAAAAAACCCAATAAAGTTTACTATATTTTTGCTTGTTTAAACTTATTGATAAAATTGGAGTTTTTTTTTGCTTTATTTTCGTCAAAATTTCGGAGAATTTCGTACGTGTAACGTTACCGACTTTTGTGTAACGTTACCGAATTTGGTTTTAGGCTCGTAAAGGCACGAAAAAATAAATTTTTCGGCTAATCAGATAGTTATATCTTCTCTTTCATTCCTTATCTTTCAAAAAATGCTTATATTCAAAAATATGTGCAGCTACATTCACTAATAATAAAGCATTTGTGCACTAACCTCAGAAGTCACTTCCAAAAAAAGTAACGTTACCGACCGACTTTAAAAGCTGAATACTCCGAAGGCAAGAGAGGTAAAGATAAACTTTGAACCCACAAAATGTAGGTCTCTAAGAGTACTTTCAGATGCATATAAGACATTATGCATTTACATTATTTTTTCTGAGATATAGCCAAAAATGTGCGTAAGAATGTAACGTTACCGACTGTACCCTTGACCATCTGTGTTTTGTGTTCAACTATGGT
This sequence comes from Drosophila aff. chauvacae BK-2020, assembly GCA_018903765.1. Classification (NCBI taxonomy): domain Eukaryota; kingdom Metazoa; phylum Arthropoda; class Insecta; order Diptera; family Drosophilidae; genus Drosophila; species Drosophila aff. chauvacae BK-2020. The sequence goes on along the minus strand of JAEIGO010000024.1, from coordinate 3,765,529 downwards.
GATTACATTAATTGTTTTAAATGGGGTTTTTCGTCGGAAATCGCCAGTATTTTTGATAGTGCGGATAGCGAGGATGAGCTTGACTTTTCTGGTGATGAGGAAAGCAATTATTCTCCAGATAAGAAAGATTTGCATACCACAGGAGTCGAATGCATCGGTGAAGATTTGAATATCGTTACCTCTCCACACCATGTATGAAAATGACTGTTGTAAGAATCAATGAAAAAATGTAAACTCTCAGATAGCAATACGATAGCAAAAATTTTGAGAAAACCGGAGCACCTAATAACGAAATCGAAAGGTTTTGGCCAAATCGAAAGCGAAAAAAAAAATATTACCGGAGCATGCCTGATAGATCATTTGAATTTGATCTTTTTATTAATTTCCAGGGTAACGGAGAGAGATTGTGTCATGCCAAAAAGGGCAACACCTTCAACATTTCAACAAACTGCTAATTTAAGAAAATACTAAGATCCAAGAATTGACTAATAAATTTTAAAAATATGTTTGATCCTTACCAGAAGAAACTGACCAGCAACTTGACCCAAGGTTGCTTCTTGTGAGTACTAAAGCCTTTGTGAGCTGCAATCAGTATCTTTCAATTTGAGATAAGAGTCGGCACACGGTAAGTAAGATAAAGGTGCTTCCATCTTTAAGCGGATTCGCAGCGGAGACAATTAAAACAACTTCGGCACGCTGAAGTTTATATACCCTTGCAGCATACAATTGGATCATTATAATTTAATCCAATTCCGTTTCTATGGCAGCAATATTATATAGTAGTCCGATCTTGATAAAATTAAAACCGAAATCCAAGAATAATACAAAATGCAAAATACAAAATCTCAAATGTTATGAAAATATATTGAAAATTGGCTGTTATAATTTTTTTCTTCAACATTTTGTTAATGTTAAAATATGAAAAAATTGAAAATACATATGTATGTTAAAAACCGCCTACGTTATTATTTTTTTCTTCAAAATTTTCCTATCGTTCCTATGACAGCTATATGATATAGTTGTCCGATCCGGCCCGTTGCGAATTATATAGTGGTGAGAGCATATAGGAAATTATCTGCAAAGTTTCATTCAGATAACTTCAAAACTGAGAGACTAGTTACCGTAGAAACGGACAGACGGACGGACAGATGTGCATGACTAGATCGACTCGGCTTTTGATTCTGATCAAGAATATATATACTTTACAGAAATGTCGGAAATGTCTCCTTCACTGCGTTGCAAACTTCTGACTAAAATTATATTACCCTGCAAGGGTATAAAAATCAGAATCGAGATGAATGGAAAGGGGTCCGATATTCTTACATACATACATACATATGTATGTATATAAATTGTTTATCAGTTTTGTCAGACAATTTCTTTCTGGATTTTTGCGCTCACCAACTGTTTTCATTAAAAACGCATTAAGACGAAACGATCATAAAAACGAAAAATACCAATCAAAGGCCTTAGGAAAAGGTTGTGCACACTTGGACTTTTGAAAAATCAATTGTTTAAGGATAAATGTGGGTGAAATGCAAATGGCATTCATTTTAATTTTAGCTTGTGGGTCGATGAAGAAAGTATTTTAGGTTTTAAAACGCGGTTAACGTTACCTCATCATCTTATTCCCCCACTTCTCTATCATATAAAACTTTTGTTCTATATCTAGTTTTCCTGCGGCCAGGGCCTCAGGAAGAAAATCGGGACCCTGGGGTAACCAAGTCTCCTCCCATACTGCTACAAAATGTATGGGCACCTTTTGAAAATTACCCGGGGGAAATCCCTTCGTCAACCACCCCAAGTCATTTCCGACCCTATACAGTATAAATATTCTTGATCAGCATCAACAGTCGAGTCGATCAAGCCACGTCCTTCTGCCTCATTCTACGCAATCCAGTCTCTTAATTTTGGAGCTATCAAGATATGGCCTTTTCTTATGATTTTAGAATTTTAGAAATAATTTTTAAATATCGGACGAAGATATCTATTTGAATGTTGAATCCGTATTTAAAATAAGAACTCGTATGTATGGATCTATAATATTATATTTACATAGGTTAAGTTTTATGTTCAACTTATATTTTCGTCTGCTGCACACCTTACAAAACCTGAAGCTGGGAAAAAAGAGAAAGAGGTTACGGGTGGTAACGCACCGAAAAACGCAAAAAAGTCCATTTTTGTAAAATTTTTTCCTGGCAACCTATAAAAGTAATCAAACCAATTTTTTTTTAAATGATAAGCACACATTTCAACTAATATTTTATAACTTTTTTATTGAAAAATATTAAATACACTGCGAGATATTCTTTGTTCCGCAACGTCCTGAAAATCGAAGGACCTCCGGTGGCCACTCCTGCTTCATCTGTAATTATCCAAATCAAAAAAAAACAAAAAGATTATTAATCTGTAGATCCTCTTCTAGTCTACTACGTAGGATTTTGCAGAAAAAAAAGTTTATTTTCTTAATAAAAAAAAAACTAAAAATCTTAAAAAAAGACGATAAAGACAAGATAATTATGTATAGAATAGCCACAGAAAATTTCAAGTCAATCGGTTTATTAGTTTTCGAGATATCGTGGCCACCGATTTCAAAAACATGGTTTCGAGAAAAACGCGTTTGAAAATTTGTAAGCGCACGTGCAACGAAGGCATACATTTCGAATTTCGACTTGAAACTTGGACCAGACATTCTTAATATATCAAACTTTAAGAAAATAATGAAAAAAAAAAAACGAAAGGTATTTTTTGTAGTAATACTGTCTACATGCATTTTTATCTGTATTGGCAGCTTGTTTTTAATTCCTGACTTTGTAAGGACACTTATTGATATGAAATGAATGTATAATGAATAATTATTCTCCACAAAATATTAAATTATTAAATTATTATTTTTTTTGCGGAATGATATTTCGGCTGGGAAAACTTTGAGGATGTTTGCGGAAGGCCTTTGGTGATTCCATCATGTCGCAGAAAAATGTTTATCAGTGGTACAAAGAGGTTAGAGAACGTTTTGATGACTTGGAGCGCTCCGGACGACCATCGACGTCAACAGATGACCGACAAGTCAATAAAGCGAAGGAATTAGTGATAAAAAATCGTCGGTTGTTTTTTAGAAATCTTAGTGATATGACCGGAATGTCAGGAGGATCTACGAAAACTATTTTGAAGCACCATTTGGGCCTACGAAAAGTCAAATCTGTTTTGGTACCGAAAACGCTAATTTTGTTGCAATTTATTCGTCACAACAACCACCGAATTCCCAAAGCTTAAGAGACAACTCCGGGGAATGCGTTTCCAGTCGGTAGAGGAAATACAAAAAAATCGACGAAGGCGCTGATGGTCGTTTGGAATACACAAGCGTAAATATATTTCTGAAAATGATATTGACATGAAATTTGGCCCAGATTAACAGTCCTACCAACTTAAAAAAAGAACAAGCTCGAAATGTAAGGCCCGCTAAGTTTAATTTGAAAAGTCACCTTATTTTTTGCACACACCTCGTATGCATAAACTCAATCGACTACTTCATCCCCTCTCTCTGCTCTTTATTTAACTCAAAAGCAAGCCATTGAGTTCGCATACCGTTCCACTCCATTAGAACTCCGTTAATATTAAACTTGAAACTGTACCAATCGTATTTTTGCAAATGAAGGATGATACTTAATAACAATTATTTGTATGAGAAAACTGTAGCTTTCATAGGAACGATTGGAAAAAGTTTGGATAAATTTATAAAACTTCGGTTACTTACAAATTATTTCATTTTAACTAAATTTCAAAAGTTTCATTGAAATCGGATCACGTATTGCTATAGTTTTCATAAGAGGAATCGGAAATTAGTGTTGATTTGATTTCATGATTAAAAAAGATAATACGATTTTTAATTTGTTTGGTTGTTGAATCTTTCCTGAATAACTATAATCTATACCACAGCTTTTCAAAAGGACTTTCCATATATATGGAATTTGAATGACTTCACAATATTAACAACTTTGTGCGAGCTCTGAAGATAACAGAGACTTAACAGAGGGAAATACGAATCCGTGGTGATTTTGCGGCAGTGTAACTGGTCATGCATGATTGACTTCTTCACTTTTAGTCCTTCTGACTAGAAATGTATAGCCGTTTTTGATGAATAAATCTAAAAGCTTGTAGAAACAAGCCAAACCAAATGAAAACAAAAGTTTTTCAAAACTTTTTTATACCCTTCACTGTGGTCGATCCCATAGGCCAAAAATAAAAAAAAAATTTTTTTATTTTAGCTTAAAATGTGTCAGCACTGTCTCGTAATACCTCAAACTTTTGTACCCTGCCTTTCTTTTTGTTTTGCTCCAGCTATCCTCTTCAAGAATAACTTTTAAACATAGAGCATCAAACTGTTATTGGTTTTGCAGTGCGTTGCAGTGTGGGCGGCATTCAAACGAAAAATTGAAAAACAAAGTTTTACAAGATTAACCGAACAATGGAAGTCTCTAATATTTTAAAGAAAGGTATTAGCTACTATTTTTAATTATATTCATTTACTCAGCATGTTTTGTTTATTTTTAAGAATTAATGCAAAGTGTGTCCAATTTAGATAAAAATGTATATGTAAACAAAAAGTTCACTTAGACTTTTAGTTGTTTAGTCCATCGAAGTCCGTGATCAAACTTACATCAAAATGATAAACGATATTTACAGATTATTTGGTGTAAAATTCAGCTGCTAGTTTTTGCAACTCTCTGCGCAACAATAAAAAGAACAACGGCGTCTCGCGGTTTTTCGAGCATTTTTTGGTCGCCTGCTCCATACAAGATGATATAATATAGTAGTCAAATCTTGATAAAATTTAAACCGAAATTCTAGAATAATACAAAAAGGCCATATCTCAAATTTTATGAAAATATGTGGAAAATTAGCTAAGTTACAATTTTGTTCTTCATTATTTGCCGATCGTTTCTATGGCAGCTATATGATATAGTTGTCCGATCTTGATCAAATTAAGCCCGAAATTCTATAATAAAACAAAATGGCCATATCTAAAATTATATGAAAAAATGTTAAAAACTGGTTAAGTTATAATTTTTTTCTTCAAAACATTTCGATCGTTCCTATGGCAGCTATATTATATAGTCGTCCGATTTGTCTACTTTTTACACAATATATTCAATATATTTTTCTAGATTTACTGTAAAAATTTCATAGTGATATCTCCACTAGAAGTATTTTTGGCCGCCCGCTCCATACAAGACCGACCACTGTGCCCTTGCAGGGTATTATAATTTTAGTTAGAAGTTTGCAACGCAGTGAAGGAGACATTTCCGACCCTATAAAGTATATATATTCTTGATCAGCATCAACAGCCGAGTCGATCTAGCCATGTCCGTTTGTCCGTCTGTCCGTTTCTACGCAAACTAGTCCCTCAGTTTTGAAGCTAACTGAATAAAACTTTGCACATAATCTTCTATATGCTACTATATATGTCGGAACGGGCGGATCGAACGACTATATCATATAGCTGCTATATGAACGATCGGAAATTTTTTAGGGAAAAAATTATAACTTTGCCAATCAACATATTTGCATATAATTTGAGATATGGCCATTTTGTATTATTCTAGAATTTCGGTTTTACTTTTATCATGATCGGACTACTATATCATATAGCTGCCATAGGAATATGTATATCAATTAATTTACATATTTTGAAACTTTGTTGCAAGCAACATTTAGTTGCGCAACACTTTTCAATGTCAACATGTTTCGCTCAACATTTATAGAATCTAAGAACACGCGAAGCGAAAAGAACCGCAATCCTAAAATATATAAAAATTTTAAATACTTAATGCAAGGGTATTTAAACTTAGGCTAGCCGAAGTTAGCTTCCTTTCTTGTTTTTAAATATTTTCCTTTTGTAATGAACTTGTACTTCAAAGTAAAATTTTTAAGTTCCGTTTTCTGAATACTGTTTATCATTACAAAAGGAAAATATTTTTTAAAAAATTGGCGTGGTTTCATCATTCGTTGAAAGATTTAATTATTTTTTTAAGTGTAAAAAAAAGTTATTAATTGATGCCACAAAAAGTGGTCGTTGGCCCCATAATGCATCGGTATTAAAACTGTGAAACGTGTGTCAGCCCTATGGTATGGAAAATTGCTAAAACGGCTGTGTTAAGTTAACTTTATGTCAGAAAATGTACATACATATGTATAAAAACGTTATTTGTTTTAATTCGAGTAAACGATGAGCTATTGTTTCAGGCGAAACCAAAATCAAGCAGTAAGAATCAATGAAAAAATGTAAACTCTCAGATAGCAATACGATAGCAAAAATTTTGAGAAAACCGGAGCACCTAATAACGAAATCGAAAGGTTTTGGCCAAATCGAAAGCGAAAAAAAAAATATTACCGGAGCATGCCTGATAGATCATTTGAATTTGATCTTTTTATTAATTTCCAGGGTAACGGAGAGAGATTGTGTCATGCCAAAAAGGGCAACACCTTCAACATTTCAACAAACTGCTAATTTAAGAAAATACTAAGATCCAAGAATTGACTAATAAATTTTAAAAATATGTTTGATTTTTTTTAACAGATATGTATTTGGCTTTACTCAAATATGAACTGACGAAAATTTCAAGGTCCTTGGTGTCCTGGTTCGATAGTTACAGGATGTTGCCACAAAATGTTCACAAAATTCTTGTAGACAAACTATGAACTTTTTTTAAATTTTTTTATTTTTAAATAATTTACTTACCCCTATATATGTATAATTCCCACCTAGTTTTCCATTACAACAAATATTTATTGAATAAAATAAAAAAAATGAATTTTTATTTTACCAACACTTTTCCCGCCAACCATTTTTTTTCATACAACTGCACTTAAAACGTCTGCTAAATAAACACGTTTGCAGCTTACAAGTAACTTATTAGTTATTTTGGTTGCAGAAAACATTAAGGAAGATGTTGAAAAAAAGCGCGAAGCAAACAAATGTATATTCCAGGTAACTGAGGCGTATTTCTACAATGTTGCCTATAGGCAACAAATGGGCTGAGAGGGTTAATCCAATTCCGTTTCTATGGCAGCAATATTATATAGTAGTCCGATCTTGATTAAATTAAAACCGAAATCCAAGAATAATACAAAATGCAAAATACAAAATCTCAAATGTTATGAAAATATATTGAAAATTGGCTGTTATAATTTTTTTCTTCAACATTTTGTTAATGTTAAAATATGAAAAAATTGAAAATACATACATATGTATGTTAAAAACCGCCTACGTTATTATTTTTTTCTTCAAATTTTTCCGATTGTTCCTATGGCAGCTATATGATATAGTTGTCCGATCCGGCCCGTTCTGACTTATATAGTAGTAGACATCATATAGAACACTATCTGCAAAGTTTCATTCAGATAGCTTCAAAACTGAGAGACTAGTTACCGTAGAAACGGACAGACGGACGGACAGATGTGCATGACTAGATCGACTCGGCTTTTGATTCTGATCAAGAATATATATACTTTACAGAAATGTCGGAAATGTCTCCTTCACTGCGTTGCAAACTTCTGACTAAAATTATATTACCCTGCAAGGGTATAAAAATCAGAATCGAGATGAATGGAAAGGGGTCCGATATTCTTACATACATACATACATATGTATGTAAATAAATTGTTTATCAGTTTTGTCAGACAATTTCTTTCTGGATTTTTGCGCTCACCAACTGTTTTCATTAAAAACGCATTAAGACGAAACGATCATAAAAACGAAAAATACCAATCAAAGGCCTTAGGAAAAGGTTGTGCACACTTGGACTTTTGAAAAATCAATTGTTTAAGGATAAATGTGGGTGAAATGCAAATGGCATTCATTTTAATTTTAGCTTGTGGGTCGATGAAGAAAGTATTTTAGGTTTTAAAACGCGGTTAACGTTACCTCATCATCTTATTCCCCCACTTCTTTATCATATAAAACTTTTGTTCTATATCTAGTTTTCCTGCGGCCAGGCCTCAGGAAGAAAATCGGGACCCTGGGGTAACCAAGTCTCCTCCCATACTGCTACAAAATGTATGGGCACCTTTTGAAAATTACCCGGGGGAAATCCCTTCGTCAACCACCCCAAGTCATTTCCGACCCTATACAGTATAAATATTCTTGATCAGCATCAACAGTCGAGTCGATCAAGCCACGTCCTTCTGCCTCATTCTACGCAATCCAGTCTCTTAATTTTGGAGCTATCAAGATATGGCCTTTTCTTATGATTTTAGAATTTTAGAAATAATTTTTAAATATCGGACGAAGATATCTATTTGAATGTTGAATCCGTATTTAAAATAAGAACTCGTATGTATGGATCTATAATATTATATTTACATAGGTTAAGTTTTATGTTCAACTTATATTTTCGTCTGCTGCACACCTTACAAAACCTGAAGCTGGGAAAAAAGAGAAAGAGGTTAAGTAACCGTACAACAAACTTAGTGATTCTGCTTCGGAGTATAAGACAGAGGCTACGGAGAATGTAACAATCTTAGGCAGAAGTTCCTATCATAGTGAACTAAAATAAACATTTACAAAAAAAAAGTGATTCTCGAAACTAAATATGACAACGAAACTAATAATGACATTTATAATCAGGGCACACTTTCAACAATATCATATTCTTATACACTTGCCAGAAAAACAATGAGTACGACATGGTCTGTAACTAGAAATACCAAAATTTTGCTGATAAAAAAATGTAGTATTTAAGGCCTTATGGACAAATCTCAGGACGAAAAGAAAGAAACGAAAGCTGGTAGTCTCGTCGACCGTTTAAGGTTTAAGATACATATGTATGTACATTTGTATATAGTATGGGGGAATGGCTGTTATCACCACAGAGCCGAATTCATTGTATTCAAAATTAAAAAATTAAATAAATAAATAAAAATAGTGTCCGGCGCAAATATACTCCAGAGGAAACGTTGAATCTGCATATTAAGGCAATGGAGGGCAAGCTAGTACAAAAGCCGGAACATCTAAAAGATTGTAATGCATTGTAGTTCTTTCATTAATGTCTTTATATTTTTTATATTCCGACATAAATACACTCTTTAATCTTTTTACAACAAATAAGACTATTTAAATTAGCTTATGTACATACATACATATGGATGTATGTCCCTCACGGAGTGTCCTACATAATTGGTGACCAAAAACAATTGAAATACCGTGGGGACACACCCGCAGATCTTATCGCCTAGCTCCCTGTAATTCTTGATGCTCGAAATGTGTACAATGTGTATTCGTCACAGATTTACATCGCAGTACATACATATGTACATACATTCATACATACATATGCACACAATTGATTTAATTTGAGCTATGGACCGCGCGGATTGATAAGTCGCGTCAATCGGTCAACGAATGATAAATGCGAGAACATTTTTAAAGCTTATTTTATAGATGACAGACTGGGAGGCAACAATGAGCAAACAAGAAGAGCTACAGCAGCGGGCAACAAAGTTCATCCAAGGCAGTTGCAAATTTAATAGTGTGTACGTGTGTGTCCGTCTCTGTCTTTGTGTTTGTTCGCATTGTTAAATATCCCCATCAGCTTTAGCAGAAGCAACAACGCGAAATGGGAAAAGAGAGCGCAGCATTGTTAACGGTAGTGAGCGAGCGAGTCTCTGCAGCCTCTCTTCCTGAAGCGCCACCACCGACAATGGTTAGCCCTTGAATGCTACCAAAATCCTACCAAACATTCAACCCTTGCTCTTGTGAGCTGTTTTCCTGCGTTCAGCTGTTGCTTCACTTCCAATTGTTGCTCCGCCTCACTCCGTCCTTGCCCAAGCCGTTTATGCTGCCAAGAGGGAGATTTATCCGCGCCGCTGCTTGGGAGCTTGAGGCGAGTGAATAATCCGAGATAGTGGTCACACGTACATACATATGTACATATGTACTTGCCACAACATTGCTATCAGTATTACTCACTTGCTGCAGAGTGGCGATAAGCGAGGAGTTCTCTCCAACAAAAGCAGCGCAGAGGCTATTCTGCAATTGTTTACATCTGCGAAGGCGGAATGGCATCCTCTCTTCGGTCCCACTCTTCACACTCTCCGGGCACGCGGTGGAAAGCGAGAGCGAGAGCCGTCGCTTTTACTCTCTGGTGCTCTGCCTCCGGCAACTCTCTTGCGAGCGGCGGCTGCTGCGCGCTGCCAATTTGCAAGAAAATTAAGTTCGTTTACAATTGTGAAAATCGACGAGGGGAACGGCGGCGCACTGCTCTCCGCCAGGAAGCTGCCAATGGGCCATTGGAGGTGACAAGTGGCAACTGAAGTACCAAAATGTTAATAACGCGGCAAATGTGCAGTTAGTTAGTTGGCCGGTCGTGGTTTAACTTTTGCTCGCGTTGCAATAAATTCGTGTCTTCGGATTAGCTTGTTAGTGTTGTTGTCGGTATTGTTGTTGCCTCTCTCGCCGCGTCCGCCCGCTTAAATAATATGTATACGCACACACTCACATCTGTCAGCTGTGTGAGTGGTAAAATTTGCCTTTTTGCCGAGCATCCGTTTGAAATTTCGTTGTGTGTCCGCCGTGACAGCCAATAGTTAGTTGTTGCAAGGCCTCCGAGCTACACACAACACATCACATCATCACACTGTGCATACATATGTACATATGTACATACATATGTACACAACAAAGGGCAACAGCAGAGTCGCATCCCCAATAAGTGGCAGCAACTGCGACGCACAACGGCAGCAGCGTTTGTTGTTAATTGAAATAAATTGAAATAAATTCCTCGGCTTTGCTGCTCATATTGTTAATAAAGAGCAGTACAAGCAGCAGCCGCAGCCAGCAGCAACAAGCAGCGTAAACAAAACAGTGAGCGAATGTGGTTTTAGTTCCGTGCCAGGCGTCAATATTAAGGTTTGTTAATCGAATGAATGCCAAAAGAACACTATTACAAGCCAGCGGAGTTCAGTGCTAAAAATCGAGCGAAACATTTGAAACCCCCCGATGTTGGTATCAGAGTGTCAAAGCTTTTATTTATAGACGCGAGTGTGTTGCTGTCGGTCCAATTGGAAATGATAAAATTGGCAGGAGGGTGTGTAGGGGGTTGAATTAAAAGAGACAGAGAGAAAGAGAGAGAGGAAGGATTGGTAGGATCCATGACATGACTTAAGTATGAAAGGAGTCTCATCAGCTTTGTGGAGGAAGGTAACCATTTTTAGTCCTCTCAGAAAATCAAAAAAGAGCAGTCCTTGGAATGAGAGCTTATGTACATAATATGTATGTATGTATGTAGCTGCATCATGGTAGGAGCTTGAAAACTTTTCGCCACTCAGCCACCACTCCATCCATATTTCCCTCTCCCACTCCGTGCCCCAAGAAATCATTCGCACGATCGGACAATAAATAAATACTTTCTCGCCGAGTCAGAATTACTGGGCTTCCCAGAACGGCATTGTTTATGCCATGCGATTCTTGTTTAGCCAACAGCTACTTATGCGTGCTCGCACTTGTATACAAAGGAAGTGTATACGATTCGCTTTTGTTGGCGATGGCATGGGGATAGGCCACAGGCAGCAGCCACAATCAGTTTGATGTTTGCATTGTCCCCTGCTACTGCTTATCGTCTCACGCAGAAGTAATGACATTTTATTTGCATTTGTGATTTGAGAATAAATATGTACTTCCGAGCACCCACTTAAAGCCACAGGGGTCAGTGAACTTTCTACGTGCCACAATGTTGGGGTGGCTGCCCACCGAACAGTACCCTACCCCTGCCCAACTAGCGCCGAAATGTATGCAACAGTCTCACGACCATCAAGGCATAAAATAATATTAACGATTTTCTCACATCATATTACTTCCTTCCAGCATCCAGCAGCAGAAGGCCAACACTCAATTTCTTTGGCAGGTGGGACATGCGCAGTGGCCCCTTTGGTAGTGCCAACAGCGGCTTGGCCAACAAACCGTAAAACCGATAGCGAAAAAGCCCAGCTGCACGACATGGCCTTCTCACGTCACAACATCGAGAAGCGCCGACTCATCGAGCTTGTGCGCCTTAACCCCATCCTCTGGGACTGCCGTCTGCCCCACTACAAGCGCTCTGATAAAAAGAAGGCCATCAAGTGGAATGAGCTGGGGCGACTCTTCAACGTAAACGGTGAGCGGGTGCAGCGCACCTTCACATCGCTCCGCGAGATCTTCCGTCGTGAGCTCAACCATGAGAAGATGCTGGGCACCACACGCTTCAAGTCCAAATGGGAATACTACGACGCAATGGGCTTCTTGAAGGAGGTCATTCGGGAGCGCAAGTAACATCACTATTAGATTCCTTGTTTCATCATCATAATTCAATTCAATTCAATTAATTTATGTTGATAGTAGTCTCTAACTAAAACAAAATTCATCTGCACTTGAGTATATCAATCAAACGCTGCTTAATTGTTACATTACTTTAATAATAAACTAGCCCCAATTGAAAGTAACAAAGGACACGCATATTTCTCAGATTAACCCAGATTTTTTCTCTTAACTTACGAATTTCCCAGAAATAAAATAAAAACAATCTGATCATACGAATCGATTTGGCAATGAGCCCATAGACTTCAGATATTTTAGAAGCTTAAGTTCTTCAATTTATTTTTTATTTATAAATTTCTTTTAACAGTTTTTTAAAGCATTATAATCAAACATAATTATATAAGAATTGCATTTTTAAAAATTTAAATATAAAGAAAAAATTGATGTTTCAATAGCTGTACATAAATTATACTACTTTATAATTTTATTTGAAAAAAAATTGTTTGTTTTTGTCTTGAGCAAAATTAATTTTCAATAATTTATTTTTTTAAATGACACAATATGTTATCATTTAGTTATTTGCGAATTTCTTGACTTAATCAAACAATAGTTAGGCTGGTTCACGGTCTAGGTACTTTGATAATTTTTCAAAAACTAACAACAAATTTGTGGTTATTATATCGGTATTGGAAATATTCCAAATAATGTATAAGCAAAGAAAAGACCCCGTGCCAATAAACCCATTGTTTGGTTTTTTCAAATCCAAATAGGAACAAGAAAGATGAAAACTTTTTTAAGGAATTGTTCTTCAGAAGCAATGACATTCTCAGTCTTCAGAATGCCAATAAACGTTTTTCTCAACATTCATTTCTGCATTGCTCGTTTCAGATCTCGAGAGCGCATTAAAGCAGGATCCCTAGATACCGCTCCCACCTCGACGAGCAACCACAATAACAATGTGAGTCGCAATAGCAGCAACAATAACAGCAGTACCACGGCTCTAGATGAGTATCAGTACTTTGCACCCAGCGACCCCAACAACCCGAATAATCAGCCACAGTCGCAGGTCTCGGCCCAAAGTCAGAAGTCAACGTCCAAGAGCAACTCGACTGCAGTGAATATTCCCAAGCAGGGTATTAGCCTCAGCCAGTTGCCCACCGCTCTTCAACAGCAGGCTCAACACCTTCAGGCGCTTCAGCTGCAACCGGACGTTACGCTGACCTCCCTTAGCGCGCTCCAGAGCCAGAGCCAGCCTCCAGATAGTCCCCAGCGCATGATCACCCCCACCGCAACCTCTGTACACCATGCCTCGCCCGCCCAAGTGTTGTCCAGCTCGCGCTCCTGCAGTTCGTCGCCATCCATTTACATCAAGGACGAACCGGGCTCTCCGGAAGGTGGGGGACATGGGGATGTTTCCGAAAACGTGCCAGAGGTGGCAAGGAAAAAGCTAGCCACTATTCGGCCCCAGACCAAGCAACAGCTCAAGGCTCGTCTGCAGTTACCTCTGTCTAAGAACTCCACGGTGTATGCGACGTCGCCGCCCCGCCTGATCATCAACGCCAACAATGAGCTGATCGATGCTGACGCCGGAGATCTGGACGAGGATCTAGACGACTTCGATGAAGATGAAGATGGGACTGGACACTGCTCTCCTGCAGTAGACGCAGACATGATGGGCATCGATGGCCGGCTCTCGGCAGGAAGCAGCTACACTGGAGTAGGCGGGGTCGGAGGACGAGGGCTTGGGCGCATGCACTCCCAGTCGCGCCAGGTGCCCAGCCCCAGAGAGTTGCTCTACGTAAAGTTTGGCGACTTTCTCTCAGCCCGACTGAACACCTTACAAGAGACTGTGGCCAACGACCTGATGAACAAAATTTTGCTGCTCATCGCAGAGAAGTGAGGAAACCAGGACTGAGGCTACCTCCGCAGTGATATAATCTACAGCGGAACTGGTGAGTGATTTAAAATGAAATTAATTATTACCTAAAATAAATAAAATATGTAGATTTCTAATAGAAAATGGAAATGGAAAAAGGTTCGGATTAACGAGGCTTAAAATAATAACAAAATAATGTGCAAATCATTGCAAATAATAGTGCCTAAATCATCATTTTATCCAAAAAAGGCTTACTTTGTGTGAAAATATAAAATAAACTGAATTTGCAAACTAAAATTTAATAAAAAAGAATAAATTATACTGGCTTGCCTAGATTCCTGTATCTAAATACCCTTACAGGGTATTATAATTTTAGTCTGAAGTTTGCAACGCTGGGAAGGAGACATTTTTGACCCTATAAAGTATATATATTCTTGATAAGCATCAACAGCCGAGTCGACATATATATATATCGCAAATTTTTAACATATTTTCATAAAATTTCAGACACGGCCATTTTGTAATAATTTAATATTTCGGTTTTAATTTTTATCAATATCTGACCACTATATCATAGCTGCCATAGGATATATATAAATTCATTTAGTTCGTTCGCAACATTTTCGCTCGCAACATTTTTCGATCGCAACCAGAAAAAAAAACAAAAAAGTCAGAACATTTTTCTTCTTCTTCTACTACTTTCTGCAAGGTTATTTAAGCTTTGGCATACCGAAGTTAGCATTTTTTCTAGTTAACATTATAAATTATTTTTTTATTTGATCAATTGTGTTGTCAAACAATAACAACTCTTAACGAAGTAAAATAATATAGAATAAATAATATTTATAATAATATATATTATTTATTAGTTATGTAATAGGCACTAAGCTGAAAAAATTTTGCCGACATCAAAACTAATTAATTAATTATTTCTAATTTATTTTTGGGTAATTATATTATTATTTGTCGCGAAGAAATATTAAAAACCACATTTATCTTGTAAAAAGGTGTTTTTTTTTCGATAAACTCACACTTGCAACAAGTTTATATACCCTTGCCGAAGTTTATATACCCTTGCAGTAAGTAGAAGAAGAAAAATTTTCTGACTTTTCGCTATCTCGGGTACTGACATAAGGTAAATGTTGCAATCGAAAAATGTTGAGAGCAAAAAATGTTGCGAGCCTAGAATGTTGCAAGCGAAAAATGTTGCGAACAAACAAAATAAATTTATATATGTATGTATATATTCCTATGGCAGCTATATGATATAGTGGTCCAATTTGAATAAAATTAAAACCGAAATTCTAGAATAATACAAAATGGCGATAACTCAAATTATATATAAAATATGTTGAAAATTGGCAAAGTTATAATTTTTTTCCTCAAATATTTCCGATCGTTCCTTTGGCAGCTATATGATATAGTCGTTCGATCCGGCCCGTTCCGACATATATAGTAGTGAGAGCATATTTGCAAAGTTTCATTCAGATAGCTTAAAAACTGAGGGATTAGTTTGCGTAGAAAAGGACAGACGGACATGGCTAGATCGACTCGGCTGTTGATGCTGATCAAGAATATATATACTTTATAGGGTCGGAAATGTCTCATTCACTGCTTTGCAAATTTCTGACTAAAATTATAATATGCTTATACCCTTATAAAAAGTGTTTTAATTTCCGGACCCTGAAATCGGGGGCCGACTGGGGCAAATACACGCAGTCTCGTCTGTACACAGGGGCGATAGAAGGGAACGAAATGAAAGTTTAGGGATCACACAACGAGCATAGAGCCTAAAATCAAAATTAGGATACATGTACATATGTAAGAGCGACAAAGCTATTTCACATACAGCTCTTAGCTTTGGATTTGAGCTTGCTTGTTTATTTTGGTTTAACCAGTTCTACTTGAAGACGAGTGCAATAGTTGACAGCTTCTTACCTTACTTTTATTTTTGATAGATATTATCAATCAAATACTACTGGTAATACAGTTGCCCATATCAATTTAATTTTTAATTTATGTAATTCTTCCTTCGCTCAAAGATGTAGGCAAATAAGAAGTATGAAAAACTCGCTTTTCAAAAATAATCTGAAGCTTTGGCCTTTCGAATTTAAGGTATAATTCCCTTAATTGCGACTAAATTACTAACTTATTTTGTGTGCTTCCTTTATATTAAAATTTCGTATTAAATTTCGCTTTGAAGTCTGCGCACTGAATGAGAAATAAAGATTCTTTGAAGTCGAATGACAAATATAAAATGAGGCAAGGCCTACTCTAAGCCTTAGACCAATATCAATATTATCCCATTAATATTATTTTTTTTAATTTATGCAGGTGGAATTAGAAAATTAAAATACACATACGAATCTGGAAATTTGTTTTCTGATTTTTAAAAAAAAACTTCAAGTCTCTAAGACATGTGGTTTGGCCATGGCTGTGATATATCAGTCAGTCAGTCAGTCAGTCAGTCAGTCAGTCAGTCAGTCAGTCAGTCAGTCAGTCAGTCAGTGAGGACAAAGCATTTTATATATATAGATATTAAGCATCAGCTCGCTTCAAAAGTCTCTTTAAGTCATAAGTAATTGGACGAGGATATAACGTATTTGAATATTCTCCTTACCTTGATCAGGTGATTCTAGCCTAAGAAATTTAGACTAAGAAATATTATAATTACCCTTTCTTATTATGTTTAGTAATTATTTTTTCTATAGTCAGAGCCACCATCCGCATTCAATTGAATATAATATTTTAATTTTTTTACCGAATTTCTTCAACCAAGCTTGTTGACTGATATATGTATGTACATATAAAACTTTTTAATTAGATGCTGGTGTTTCTTTACTCTTAAAGGGTAGACCCAATTAAATATATCATATCGCCTCGTGGAGTAAAATTGGGTTTGATATATTCTTTATTTTCGGATACATTCTGTTTATATGTTAAATAAATTAAGTTTACCGTAACGTCATGTAAATATCGAGATCCGCCTGAAATTTATGAAGGTTGTATAACCAACTTTCTAATGTTGTTGCTCAGTTCCTTTGTCTTTAAAGCATCCTAAAGGTGAGCTCCATTTTCTGATTTTAATTTATCTGTCAGATTCAATTGAACCATATTGATCTATCAAAAAATGATTTGATATATCTAAAAAAAGGATTGAAATTATTTCGTATTGACATATTACGGTAGTTTTACGCAGGGGAGTTCTATTTATTTGGGTCAACTTAAAAAGCATTAAGAAGATTAAGATCAAATGGGAAATTAAAATAGGTACGACCTCCAAAACGATGTGTATTAATGTGTATTTGTACCAAAATACTGTTTTTTAGATCTAAATTAGATTTGTTGTTAAATAATTGCAAAAATGGGTATTAGAAGTAGCGAATTTGACCTTGTTACGAAAGCTGGGCCTGCTGTGATCATTATCTAGCTGTGTATGCAAGTGATGCTAGGATGATGATCAGCGGCATCTGTTCTATATCTGTATACGTATTCGAATGTCTACAACTGTGCGAATGGGTTCACACTCGGCAGTGCAAATCGTCGCTTGTGCATTTACAATTTTGTAATATTTATGCAGGCGACGCCTCTGGTGTTGCATGCCATTCGCATAGCAATGCCCAAACCATTCCCCATTAAAAATCCCTATTCCTTCTTTTATCTATGGCTTGGCCAAGTTGCTTTACGAGCATTTGGGTAGTCGGGCCATGGGCGGTAGGTGGCAGGACCTCGAGATCTGCACAAGGGGGGGCAGCCACCGACCTTTTATGGATGGTTACAGCAAGTTTGTTGGCACTTACAACATTATAAATTTGCCATAAATTATCGTTTTATGGATGCAGCTGATGACACGATGGGCTACATAGATACTTTGATGCGAAATGTGTATTAAAGGGGCACCACAGCTGCGGATATCAGCCACAGGGAGGTGAAAAAAAGTGCTGGCAGTTGTAAGGCAGAATAAATGTCATATAAGGTTCTGCGGAATTTAGAGTACAACTTTGTGAAAAGAATTTGTTTGGTTTTGCTTGGGTCCTAAAAAAAATATTTATTTTGTTTCAAGTTTAGATACTTAGATACAGTTTAGTGCCAAAAACGAATTTAGCTAAAAGATTTAAAATTATTTTTTCATAAGTGTTACTTTTAATGGTTACAAAATTCGATAAACAAAATATTTTGACTTGATGGTGACTTTCTCGTTTTATCTCACCTTTTAAACCTTGCAGTTTATTATAATTTTGACCGGAAACAAACAAACAATATATACATATACATATATATATATACGTATACATATATATATACCGATTTGTTTAAGAACCTAGGAAAATCAGAAAAGTTTGGCATACAAACTTTGGTATTCCCAAGTTAGCGACACTCGAACGGATCCGGATAGGCCGAGTTACTGGACTCAAAAAGTGCTAACCTACCAGATGTCGCAAAGACTTTAACAACTTGCCCGTTCGCCTATCACTTTTCCGCTCAAAAATCAATTCCCTGTTGGTTACAATGTTGGAGGATGCTGATGAACGCATTCCATGCGAACTGAAGCTTCCAGCGCAGAGTATCCTAGTAAATGGGGCAAGTTTTCAATGGTTGCACTAGAGAGCATGGCGCACCCTGTGGTGCGGTCCCTTCCAACGCATAAAGTGCATATATGGATGTATGCAAGTTAATGTTTACAATAGTCGTAAAAGTTTAATGGATTTTGCGAGCTACTGCGGCGGCTTAGAATCGTAACTTTCGAAATCCGTTTTTTTTTCGTGAGAATACGCCGAAATGTGCGGCGTGCACATATGCATTTCCATACATACGTATGTGGTTCAAAGTTGATGGTGGGGTATGTGGACTTCCCTCCGCGTTAGCCCAAATTGTTTTTAGAATAACGAAAAAGGAAACTAACTTCGGCACTCCGAAGTTTGTATACCCTTGCAGCTTACAATTGGATCATTATATTTTAACCCAATTCGATCAAAGGAAAAGAAAAACTAACAGGAATTATATATGTAAATCATTTATACATATCATAAAAATTAGCTTTTAATATTGTCCTATTCATATTACTTTAATAGTTTTAGAGTTAAAGTTTTACACTCAAAGTTTTGCATTTTCCTCTAAATTAAATATTATTTTCAATAAATTTCTTGAACGCTGCTATGGCAGCTATGTGATATAGTAGTCTGATTTTAATAAAATTAAATCGAAATTCTAGAATAATACGAAATGGCCATATATCAAATTATTTAAAAATATTTTGAAAACTGGCTAAGTTATAATTTTTTTCCACGGAAGATCGTTCCTATGGTAGCTATATGCAATAGTCAGCCGATCCGGCCCTTTGCGAATTATATAGTGGTGAGTGCATATAGAAGACTATCTGCAAAGTGTTATTTCGATAGCTTTAAAACTGATGTACATACTAATTTGAGTAGAAAGGGACAGACGAAATATATATACTGTATATGGTCAGAAATGTCTCTTTCACTCCGTTGCAAACTTCAGATTAAAATTCGAATACCCAGCCAGGGTATAAAAATCCACTTGTTTGATTAATATGCATCCGATTTTCTCGTGAATTTTCGCGTTTTCCTCTTTCACTAACTAGCAATTTTGTTTGCAGTATTTCGCATTCTTTCCTATTGACTTTTACACTTTTCCGGTCTGTTCTCTTATTGATGCGTGGGTGGCGAGTTTAATAAGTGCTACTATTATTCTGGCGCCGGATAAACACACAAGTGGGCGTGGACGACTGCAAACTATGCGTATGTTGGGAGGAACATTCATTTTGTTTCATTTCGAAACTGGTTCATTAGCATTGAATGGCTAATATTGACTACTTATTTAGAAAATCAAAACCAAAATAATCTCCCTTATTTCTGGAATCAAACTCGGTTCTGTCTGTGGTCAAATTCCCAGTATTTCAACTGACCCCTTCTTTATTGTCTCATGAAAATCAAACGATAATCAACATAATTATATATGTTTTACCGATAAAAGGTAACTAAAACGGGCGGTTTGGAGCCAACAGACCAAAATAACAATAACAGATGCAAGGCCCAAACTGCATTTTTTCGTTGCAGTTAGCCCGAGGACATGCACGACCCGAGTATTGGAGCATATCAAGCATTGCGAATCCAAGCTGTGCGTCCAGGAACCGCATAATGCATAGTCAGTCACTGTAATTTGCATATGCTCTGCGGTCTCTTTCGATTTCCCTCAGCTCATCAACTATACTAATAATTTATTGTCCGGAAACTTCCACTGTCTGAGAGTGATGCCACTGGTTTCAATACCCGGCGGCCTCTTGCTCTGTGCATAATAATGCTAGCCAGAGCCTGGGGCCTGCAGACAACAAACTGGTGAGAACGATGCCGATGCCTATTTCGATAGCTATAACCATGAGCAGTATCAATATTGACAGCCATTAATACGGCATTTTATGCAATAATCAGAGACATCGATGGGGCTAGGCGGGGTGATCTGGGCAGGGACTAACAGGCTGAGACTCGCCTGTGTCTCCTGGCGGGGATGCTGCATTTGTAATGAGCTCCAGCGAACGAGGCGCCTCCTCCTGGCTTCCGCTGTTGCCGGGTGCACTTCTGACTGTAAAATGATTCCGTCTGCAATTGGAAATTTGCCAGGCAAAGGACGCAAGCAAGGCGCGGGCTCAAGACTGGGCTGCAGAGGGGGTTAATTTGAAAAGTGGATGGAGCCAAACGGAAGACGGAAGACAGACCGGAAGCAAGCAGGCACACACGACCTCCTCTCTGATACCCCGCAACGCCTTGGTATTAATGGCCGCAGGACATGTCAAAGGAACCGGAACTGATGACGCGCTGCGCCTCCAGTTCGACGTGCACTGACTGCAATCATAAAGCTAAACCGTTGCTTCCCAGAGTTGTCGTTGATGGGACTGATTCCTCTGCTAGTTACTGTCCGGTAGGAGCACATCCTCGCCACTACGCGCTGGATTCTTCACAATTACCTTGCATATCAATCAGTAAAAAACCGCCTCGCTGACGCCCAAACTGTTCAAAGGACGAAAGCTAAATAATTGCAGGGAATTTGTCGCTCGTTTACTTTTCGCAGTTGCACAGCCATGTGAAAACTCGTCGCCTTAAATTAATATTTTTGATTGCATCGCAGCGAACTTTTTCCATGGCTGATGTTTAAGTTTGTCTTTAAATATTATCTTGAACTTTGCCGGCTTTTTCAGAATCCGAAGGCTGACTGAATATAACTTCCTTACATTTTTATACCCTGGCAGGGTATTATAATTTTAGTCAGAAGTTTGCAACGCAGTGAAGGTGACATTTCCGACTCAATAAAGTATATATATTCTTGATCAGCAGCAACAGCAGCCATGTCCGTCTGTCCCTCTGTCTGTCCGTCCGTTTCTACACAAACTAGTCCCTCAATTTTGAAGCTATCTGAATGAAACTTTGCAAATAGTCTTCTATATGCTCTCACTACTATATATGTGGGAACGTGCCGGATCGGACGACTATATCATATAGCTGCCATAGGAACGATTGGGAATTTTTGAGGAAAAAAATTATAACTTTGCCAATTTTCAACATATTTTCATATAATTTGAGACATGGTTGCCATTTTAGCCATTTAGCCATTTTATATTATTTCAGAATTTCGGTTTTAATTTTATACACGAAAATGCAAAACTGTGAATGTAAAACTTGAATTGAAAAACTGTAAATACTGTATGATATTAAACGTTAAAACCGAATTTTTTTGAACAGATAAATGTTTTATATAATTCTTGTTTGTTTTTCTTTTTGTCTGATCAAATTTGAGTAATTCATAATTACCTATCCAATTGAAAGCTGCAAGGGTATACAAACTTCGCCGTTCCTTTCTTGTTAATAAAAATGCAAAGGCTGCTGGAAAAGTTAAAAGTACCATTCTAAACTTCTTTAAACCTGGTAATCGCTATTGGGGAAATAATATTTTTATTCATTTCTTTATGTGACAGAACGATTTGTTTTGAGACTCAATCCTTAATAGAGAAAGTCTTAACAAATACCAGAGCCCAGACTGGGGATGATATGGAGTAAGGTGCCAAGCTAGCATCCTTCTTAGACATTTCCCTAATGAAATGCAAAGAAAAGCAAACGCTGTTAAGCCTAACTGTATTACTGCATTGCTCCAAGAGTCAACGTGCAACAAGGACAAATTTCATTACAGTTTTGGCTGAGTGGTATATAAATATTTACTCTGTTCTTCAGTTATTTGTTTTTATTAATAAGCAACAAAAAGTAAACAAAGACGAAAGCTAATTTCTGGAAGCCGAAGTTTTTATTCCGTTGCTCTTGCTATTTAATTTAACTATTTATAAGAAAACAATATTGACCAATTTCGATAAAATGAAAATACATTACCAAACGTTACCAATAAGTAAAAACGACCCCGACGTTTACCCTTGCAGGTCGTAGGTGGGTTAAAAAAAAATAAATCGAGCAGAAGTTATATATGTATATGTAATAGACTTCTGTCTGAATGTACCCAAAACGGCAAATGGATCACTGACTCTAGAAGTAGGCATAATTTTTTTCTGTACAGTATTATTGAGTATGTGAGCTTCGTTTATGTTGAAAATACTTCGATCAAGTTTACTTATTTATTTAAAATTTTTTAATTTTCCTATACATTAACTGATACAAATTACTCAGAGTCGATGGATATATATTTAATCAGAAAGGAATCCAACTTCGGCACGGCCAAGTTTGTATACCCTTGCAGCTTACAATATGATCATTATGAATTAATCAAATTTGATCAAATAAAAAGAAAAATTCATGAAAACTATAAAGCATTAATACATAGCAAAAAATTCTGGTTTAACATTTATCTATTATTCTATTTCTTTATTTTTATAATATATATATATGTAATAGAAAAATAAAATTATATATCTGATCAAGAATATATGTATGTATATACTTGATAGGGTTTCAAAAACTTCTGAAAAAAATTAAAATACCCTGCAGGGTGTAATGTGTAAATAATTAATAATAAAAACTTATAAGATCTACGAAAATTTGAAACTATTAAAATTATTTACCATTCCCATTCATATATGAATGGCCCGTTTTGACTATAAAAAAAGGAAAATAAACTAAGCTCTTCCTGGATGCACTTTGCGGTACAAGGGTTTGTGTTGCTAAAGCAAAAGTATCTTTAACTCGCCGCGATTAGTTATGGCCGAAAGTTCCCTTTGTATATGGACACGTCGCACAATGGACGGAAAGATATTTTTGGGTTGCAAAAATCATAACTCTTGAACCACTTGAGATATTTTCATAATTTTTTTAAATGAAAGGTTGTTTTAGTACCTTTCGATTGAGTGGTCATACTATATGGTGTAATTATGTATTTTTAGAGGCAGTTTACAAAAAAGGTTCAACTTTGAACACGTGTAACTTTTAAAATACTGAACCGATTTGAATAATTCAACACTTTTGAACTATTACCTGTCGAATGCAATAATTTTACGATCCGTTGTCATCAAAAGGCTGATTTTTGCAATGTATCTGTATCTTTCCGTCAATTGTGCGTCGCACAGTGGCGCATTAGATATTTTAGGGTTACAAAAATCATAACTCTTGAACCAGTTGAGATATTTTTATAATTCTTTTTTTATATGAAAGGTAATTTTAATACCTTTCGATTGAGTGGTCATACTATATGGTGTGATTAATAGTAGATTTTATACTTGAAAATTCATGTTTTTTGAGGCAGTTTTCTCAATTTTTATCCAATTTCGAACAATACATTTCGTTTGTTTTCTCTGAAAATGCTAATATGGTGAATATTTAATATTTTAAAAATAAAAAACGAATACATTTTAAAGAACAAAAAAATTATTTTTTTTTTTTACCAAATTTTTGACCAATTTTCAATCATTTATGCACTTTTTCTTCAAAATTATCATTCTATTTTATATCATTTAATATTTTTAAACAATAATTAATCATTATACATTCATTTCAAATCATTAAGTGTCCTTACAAAGTCAGGAATTGAAAAACAAGCCGCCAATACAGGAAAAAATGTATGCCCGCCATACAATTTCGTACTGCGCAGCGACTGCGCTCGTACCAGAATTTGTATGAAGTCGCGCGTTTTTTACGCTGAGTTGAAAGTATCTTTTGCTTGGGAAATCCGGGGTGGCAGATTGGGGCAGCCGATCTCTTTTGAATATGATAAAGAACATATTCAAGAACAACACCTCATATGCCAAACACAAAATACACCAAAATAACATTTTTGACATTCCATCAAAGTTGAAAAATAGGTGAAAATTAGTACTTCGGTAAAACAGGTATGCCAGAACGTGCAAAAAATATTCTAATTTTATTCTACCTTGGTTTTACCGAGATTCGATGACCCTTTCGATAGAAACCATAGCCATGTCGGTCGGTTACAGATTTTAGCTAAAAATCGACCGCAAAGTCAGAAGTTTTCTAAAAAACGACATGCTTTTTTTGCAACCCAAATGAGGTTCAACTTTGAACACGTGTAACTTCTAAAATACTGAACCAATTTGAATAATTTTTTGGATTCAACCCTTTTGAACTATTACCTGTCGAATGCAATAACAAATTTTACGATCCGTTATCATCAAAAAGTTGATTATTGTATAGTATCTCTATCTTTTGCGCCATTGTGCGTCGTCCGGTGGGCATAAGCATATTATTCTCACAGCAATGCATGCAAAAAAGTCGCCGAGATGCATTACCACATCATTAAGAGACCACGACGATGAGCTTGATCCCGCACTTACTTGCAGTATGTGCTTTGGGATCGGATAATCAATGTGCGAATAAAATGGCATTACAATAGTGAAAATACACATATGTAGCGGCAGAACTGCAGCTGCACCAAGGCGTCATTAAGTCAATTTGTGACAAGCGATGCGGAACTTAATGTGCCGCCTGGGAGACGGCATGCGACCAGGCAAGGAGTAAGGATGTCGAGGGTTTTCAGGACCCGAACATGGACATACCAATTATCAGGAAATGTCAACACATAGAAGCAAGGCCGCAATAAGAATTCGAGGCCTGAGGATGTGGCCCTGGCTGTGGCTGGCCAAAGAGGAGATTGCGCTTTTGCGGTTGTGTTAAGTTGATTTCCGGCATGTCTGCCCCAGACCAAAATGCCTCTTCTATCGCAGATTCACCAGTTTTCACCCTTTACCCATTTCCACATGATTTCCACATAGGGTAGCCAAGATGCCCAACACCAATTATGCGTGCACCTTCTTCGCTGCAGCCCCCTTCTGTCACTGCAAATCAAAACATAAACAGGCGCTGTCAATGCCGTCGTCATCTTTCACATCACTCCCTTCATCATTATGATCATCATCCCCACTTGTCAGCTTTTAGCTTCGTCCCCTGCTTCCATGCCACAAACACTAACGTAACTCCCCCTTTCCCCATTTCGACGGTGTGCTGTAAATTATACGCTTTTGCGTTTAGCCCCACAACCCCTAGGTCTGGGCCGACCCAAAGGATGGCATCCCCCGCTCGGCAGTTTGATGTTTTGCGGTTGTGTTTACGGTTCTGGAACAGTCGGGAAAAGTGGCCTTACAAAGACTTTTCTTTAATATTTAAAGTGCACTTTAAGGCCAGTGTTTGTTCATTATGCTGCGGATACGTTATTATTTTGCGCCTTGCGGTTCAGATTCAATTAATGGTATATCCACTGGGAGATAACCAAGCTCAGCCTTTTTTTTCCACTCAGCCGATCTCCTCCAGACATGGCGTCACCGCAAATTTTGTTCTTGCTGCTGCTGCAGCTGGGAAGCCACTGTGTCATTTGTTATGTTATTGGCTTGGACATTTTGCAAATTGCTTATTCAGCAGTGCGTAAAATCCACAGTGTCCTCCTGCTCATCCTGGTTTTGTGCGTCCCTCTTTTTGCGGAGACCACACAGGCCAAGGAATCGCCAGTCTCTTCCTCGTCTCCCCACCACTTTTTGCCATCCTTACCACGTGTCAAGCAGAATGTTAGTTCTCCGCTCAGCCACCCCATCCGACTATACCGAAGCAGGTGCGACTTTGTGTCCACCCTTTCAGTTATTTGGTCAAGTGTTCGAGCACTGTCAATTTGGTGCAATTTTGTCACTTGCCCATGTGTGCAGGCTATTTTTTCACCCAGCAGAGAGACTCATTTTCAACTCTCATATGTACCCAAAATAATATTTGGCTTCCATTTACCCTTCACTCCTAAGCCGGGCCTTGTTTTTTGGTCACCGCCTAATTGCCTGCTACACTTTACTTACTTTACAGCACATTTGTGACCTCGCCTCGCCGCCTCGTCTTCGAAGGTGGCCATAAACTTTTTACGACTAATAGTTTCTGAGGCTTTTTAATTAGGCGAAATGGTCGTACAAATTGATTTATTGCTAGTGACGGGAAATGTTAATTGGGGGCTGTGGGAATTTTCCATTTTTTCCGAGTGCGCAACTAATATCACGCTAATTTATTTCCTTTTGTTATATATTTTCAGCTCCCAGGACACCACCATCCGCATGAAAGTCTATCAGTAAAGTGTATAAAATAGTATTAATAAAAACACTTTCAAGCTAAAACTACACCTCTTAAAGTTTATATTTTCCTTGGGAAATTCTCTACACCACCCCTGGCTTTTAATCGGAATGTAGTCGGGCAGCCCGAAAGCCTTTAAGTCACTACAAGGCCATTGAAGTTCGCAATTTCGGCCACTTAATGGTTCAACTTTATGTAAATTACAGATTCCCTGAAATCTTCAACAAGGGAATGACTATTTAACATCATTAGCATTATAAGAGCTTTCTTCTTTCGCCGTGGCCTTGGCTATCTGCCTCCTCTCCTTTAATTTACCTGCCTTGCCCTCAGCCTGCCGTGTCCCCCACGACCCACCTCTTGTCGGTCTGTCTGGCTGCCTGAATGGATGGAAGGATATTTATAATAGAAGCAACAACGAGACCAGCGCAAAGTGATTACAATTCCGATTTAATTGTAACTAAAGCGATTATTACGGTGAGGGATTTGTCCCTTTTCGCATCGCCTTATTTCGCCTGCTGATTTTCGTTCTGCTGCGCTAAATCATTGCAACTTGGGACGGGCCCAATTTAAAATCCCACCAACTTATTCAATCTTCCCGCACGCTTTGCCAGGCGGCCTAAGGGTTTTAGGGTTGTTAGTGGGCTTGGTTGAGGCCAAAATTGTTTCTTGTTGCATGGAAGAATAGTTTCAGTTACTTTTCGGCTCTGAAAGAGTCTAAAGTCGCATAGGGTGGCTCTTAAATGAGTGTACCTGTTACCTGGCCCATACAGCTGGAGGCGCTATTTTGTGAGATACCTTGTGTAAAAACCATTTAAATTAAATTAAAAGTATCTCTGACACGATTAATCCGATATATTTAAATAAAGTTTTAAAGTTACATTCCAAAAGAATTATTATTATTATATTATTATAATTATTTTTTTCATCTACTCGTAGTCGCTATTCTTTTTATACCATGTACCGTAGGTACAAAGGTATATTAATTTCGTGCAAATGTATGTAACAGGCAGAAGGAAGCATTTTCGACCCCATAAAGTATATATATTCTTGATCAGCATCAACAGCCAAGTCGATATAGCCATGTCTGTCTGTCCGTCTGTATGAACGCCTAGATCTCAGCAACTATAAGAGCTAGAGCCACCAAATTCGGTATGTAGGTCGGAATGTTTTGCACGCAGATCAAGTTTGTTTCAGATTTAAAAATTTCCCTCCCACTCCCCCGCAAATCAATAAAAACGTTTTGCAGCCACAAATATTAACATAGATCTTTCTTGTTGTGCATGGGCATGCATATGTAGAACATGTATCAATACCGAAAATCTGGTTAAGATCGGGTGAAAAACACAAAAGTTATTTACTTATCAGTGTGTTATCTATTTGGCAGCTAGCAACAGGTGCATCCCAAAAAACAACAACAAAACTGATGAGCGCAAGAAACTAACTCCCGTGCGCAAAAAAGAGAGAGGGGTTATCTCTATCTCTGTCTTGCACACGCAATTGCATGAGATGGTGGTGGTTTTTCAAAGAGCGAGTTTGTTTACATTTCTCTAATAGGCAAAAGTCGCGATCAGCTGATCAGCTGTGGTGTTCCCTGGTTACCGATTTTATTTATAATCGGGAGCTAATTCGAGCGGCGATATATTTTGGTACATGGTATATAACAGTCGTTCACGAACGGCTGTAGCTTTCTTACTTGTTTATTTATATAAACAACAAAAACTACGTGTTAAGCTAAATGTGTAAATAAATATGTTTACTATTTAGTTTCTAATTCTTCTCTAACAATGCTCTTGAATTATAAGGATTACGTTTTCTTCAGAAAGGCTCCGATTAAACAAAAGCTTAGTATTTATGTAAATATGTATAAGCATAAATTACACAGTCTTACAAATTTTGAAAAAGTAAATTAACTTTTGAAGTGACCTAGTAGAGATTGTTAAGCAGGTCGAATACAACACAAAACCATGTTTGAAATTTTTCTAACACCCTCAAAATCTTGATTTATTGTAAAACAAGAAAGAAAGCTAACTTCGGCATGCCGAAGCAAATAATAAAATAGTAAATAATAAATAATTAAATACCCTTGCAGTAAGTAAGACTGTGTTATTTTACTTAGTTAAAGGTAAGTGATTTGCATTTTAAAATACCTTTTCATAGCTTTGTGGTTTTCGTAATATTTTCTCTACTCTAATATATTGTTATGTTTAATGATTTCTAAATTCCGCAATTTTTACAGAAGATTCACCAACAATAGGACCATCAAACATAGATTTTAGTTACAACTTTAAAAACCTCTTCATGAGGTGAGATTAAAATAACAAAGGCAGCTTCAAGCTAAAAACAGAGTTGATCTGGAAACAAAAAACGTTGTTTACAGAATTGCAATTTTGCTTTTTGTATGGAGTATATCCCATATTCAGCTCTTACGTGCTGAACAAAACTCTTAATGTCTCTGCACTTTTACGGTAACCTCATTTTGCAGCGTTCAGGAGGACGTTGCTCCCAATTTAGCATTCGCGCTTCCCTCTAAAACTCTTTATAAATGAAAAGTAACTGCCTGCCACAGCGGAAACGACAACAACTACAAGCTTACAACATCCCAGTCGAATCAACATTCGTTGGGGTAATTTTTATTACGATATTTCCCAAATGAGTTAAGTAGCAAAACTCACTCAGCATAATTCCGCAAAGCGTGGGGCGAGGTGGGGGCTTCTTGCTGAAAAAGTGTAATTACTGGTGCGAAATTAGTGTTATCCTAGCGAGGCAAAGGAGCGCGGGGCGGGCACTCGTAGATGAAAGCAACTCGAATCTGAAATGAAACGTACGCGCTGATAGTGTTTTAATGTGTGTGTGCACATCCTGCCACAAGAAGCCCCTCATTAGTCCGTCCTCGGCCTGCTTGCATTCGCACCCTATTGAGAGGACGTTAGCTTGTGCCGGTCGTAGATCCCAGGGAGCTCTGTTCCGGTCTGGATTTTTTCACTGAAAATATATCGACGTAGAGGTTTACTTTAGTCCCTGAACTAGCTAACTCAATAACAAACAACAAGCTCGAGTGGGCTACCGCTTTCCAGCTCCCTCTTACCTTGCCTCTAATGGCAATTGGGGTCAACTAGGTAGTCCGCTCACTGGGATGTGTGTGTGCAGGGCCGAGGAGTGTTCTGTTCTTTATGAACTGTTAAATTTCCAATTAGTGCTGATTGTTTCGATAAAGAACGATGAATGTGAAACGGCGACCTTAGCACCTCGTCCGAGCTGCCATTTAAACTGATAATCAGAGTCGACTTTGCTTGATGAGGTGTACGTAATCGGGACTGAACTCTATGTGAGTAAAGCTGTGAGTTCTCATACAATAATACAACAATTTAGCAATTTATTTGATACAATTTTATTCATCCTATAGAATTCTTTGGATAAGCGCATCCAAAATGTCAAGTAGATTTATGCATTTGCAAAAAAATAAAGTAATTTATTACCCTGAAGGTCTATTTTCCATAAATAAGCCTTAACAGCCCAGAGATCGATGACTCTTACTCAAAATACAAACTCCTTTTGAAACAGAACACAGTAGTTGTGCGTTGTGGTTTCACAAAGGGAAATCTGACAAACAATTAAAACAATGGAAAGTCTATAGGTAAATACCCATACCACGATGTAAAGTTTGACTACACTTATGAAAAACATTTTTTTAATTTATGAATCTTTATAGTCTCTGCTCCCACATCCCTCGAGTAGGTATGAATTGGTTCAAAGAGCGAAATCTGGGATTTCTTGTGTGGCCAAGTCAATCCACCGGGCATATTGAAAATCACAGGGATGAACTTATATTAGACGTACGGTCTTTTTGTCAAAAATTACAAAACTCTTTAGGATATTGTACAATAACGTGCCAATTGGAACTTGTCGCAAGTTAATGCCCTTAAAGGACAAAGGAGGCCCTGCAAAATAATTCTGAATATTCCGGAGATAAACTATGCCTTGCTGAATTAATTTTTAGCCTACAGCAAAACTAGTGAATTATCGACTAAATTAGAGTATTAATCTTTGTACACCTATTAGTGTGTCCATCCCAAACTATTTTTTAAATAAAGGGTTTTTGAGAGAAGAAAGCGCACACCAATTATTATGACTATATGTGTAATAAGGGGCGGCAAGTAACAAGGATTCAGGAAATAAAACAAAATTTGTTTAAAATTAAGGAATCGACCTTGGCTTTTTGTATCGACTTTGAACATATACGCGCGAACAAATGTTGTTTGGGTAAATATTTTTATGAGTGTTGTGCTGGAGGATGTAAGAGGCAACTTGCCTTTAAACGGCCAGCTGTCTGCACTTCATCAACTGCTTGTGGCATTTCCCTTACAAGTACGCGTCTTTCTCTCTTGCTTACCGTGCTGTGCTTGATGTTATTGTTTTCCTGTGTGAGAAACAAAGGTGTCCTCTTTCCCGTCCCTATTCAGTCACAGACTCCTTCTATTTCTCCTTGTATAGGTATCCCTGTTGCTGGCTGTCGGCTAGGTGCCTGGCGACGACAGGAGTGCAGTCGAGGAAAATTATTATTTATAAATTGCTGATTTTGTCTCTGTCGCACTCAAGGAAAGCCCTTTGAATATGTTTTACGGCCCAAGTACCACCCTCACTGCTCTTTCTGATGCTACCACCTTTCCATTGGCCTTTTGAGCCTATTGTCTGATAGTTGGAAGCACCTTTTGTATATATGTAATTCGCAAATTTTGGCAGCTGTATTACCATCTCCTGCTGCAGGAGAAATGCAGATTTATATCCTGAATTTTAAATTAAGAAGTCACTTCACACTTTAATATACAAATTGCATTGCTCCTTTGCAAGAAGCACCTTCAACATATCACGATATATAGTAACATTAACAACAAATAAATTGCAAATATTTAACTAGTTTCTAATTCGGCACGATAAAAGTATTTAGTTTCGTAATTTTGTAATTTGGTAGTGGCACAAAAAAATGAAATAAGAGTATAAGGAGTTTCATATCCTTACAAAATATCACCCTTATCTTAAAAATTATTAAAAACCTTTAAGGGTATTAAATTTTGGTCAGGAGTTTGCAACACAGTGCGAGAGTTATTTCCGATTCAAAAAAGTATATATAATATAGTTATTCATTTAAAGTATATATGTATGTATATTCATTACCATCATGCTGGTAATGAGAATTGGGAGAATTTCCAATACTAGTTGGTTTTGTAAATTGTGATGTTCCGGCTGCAATCTATTTCTGAAGCTATGATCTGTTCGAGGAAGGTTCTCGGACAATTTGAAAATCATGCGTCTCTAAAAACTTTCGCCTCTTTGAAGGCACTGGTTACAAAATAAATGCTCGGGCTGGCGCGTCACATATAAATGCTCTTACATTAATTGAAAGTTTTCTGTCTTTAAATGTCATGCCGGTTTTAATTAAATCAAACAACTCTCTGGAAAATTCGTCAAAATAAATATTCGGGTCTTGAGACTTGGAATTACCTACATATATACCCACAACCATAGCTGGCTTGGTACCATTTACATTTATCAAAATTGGACATGTCTGTTTTAGTGAACTTTTGAAAAGAGGTAAACCACATTGATATTTAAGCTTATATTATTAGAAATATAGTTGAAATTAATAAGAAAATATGTTAGAGCGTCTTTTAAACCATAGTGTATGTACTCGCCAGGAGCCATAACTCGTTTAATAACTTCTTGAGGAGTCGACTTTAATGTCCGAGGATCATTTGGCAATCAGGGAATTTTTTTTTTGACAAAAGTGACAGAAGTTCATTGGCTGCGCATCTGCTTATATTATTGGCTGAAAACCACTGGGCTAAGCGCAAGTTAAAATCATCATCAACCTTAGAATCAACAGGAATCTTACAATCAACCGAAAACTCACAATTGTCTTCGATATTTACAAAAATATCAGACGCTTCAACTTTTTCTTCTTTATTTTCTATTCCTGTATTTGCATTTGCTTGAATTTTAGCGTGCGTAACTTCAGTCAAGTAACGGCGACTTTTGCGTTTGGGATTTTAAAGAACAAGAAAAACGATAAAAAATGGTAAAAATGGAACTACTCCTCTTGCAAATAAGTTGCAGGAACCGTTGATGGTGGTTGTATAGTACATATCAGTATCGTATAGTATTATTTTCGCCATTGCACACTGGTTTTTTATGTGTTTTTTTTGGCAGAAAGTCAAAAAAAATTTTTAACGGATAAAAAAAATTTATTGTTTTTTTATATTTAGGATAGTCTAGTTAGATAAAAAAAAGTCGATTTTTACTTTTTTATGCATCGCTGGCTTATCGCCAGCCTCTCAAAGACAGCCGATTGTCGATAACATGCGTAAGACAAAATTGGCGACAAATCATTTTGCAATATTTGTGATTTATATTTCCTCAGAGAATTAAAAAAGTTTAAAGTGTTGTCATGGAAAACAGTAGCACAGGTATGTAGATTTGTAGTTCACTAAGATTTTTGTGTATGTTATATGTTTTTGTGTAGTTGTATCGTGTTTTGTTTATGTGCCTTTTTTACAGTCAACTTAACAAATGTAGCTGTGTTTCGTGGAATATAACTTTTGTATGGCAAACCACTGCAAAACAATTTTAACGGCAAGTTATTAACTAACATGTGTATAATATTATACAACTAGTTTCATATGCTCCTTTTTGTTCCTTTTTGAAAAAATTACGTTTTTGTAGATGAATACATGCAGAGCTGCTAGACATTTGGAGCAACAATAGTCGCTCTGAGGATGCAGTTAGGCAGCATATATTTTAAAAAATTTGTCAGAATAATTTAATTGAATGTTGTATTTCATTGGTAAATAAAAAAAATAAAAAATAAAAAAAATTTTTTTTTCTTTGGTTAGGTAGGCAGGTAGGCAGGTAGGTAGGTAAGGCAACTATATGAAAGTTAACCAAATCGCTTGAAACTTTGTGAATCATCTTGGGGGAAGTAAAGAGTAACACAAACCAAATTTGGTGAAGATAGGTCATCATTTCGAATTTCTGCCAAAAAAAGGCAAGAAAAAACCACTGTGCATTGTGCGTCGCACAGTATGATGTTGACCGGGACCTCGAGTCGTTGGCTTCGGGTGTTGCGGGCAGGATGTTTGCCTTCCTTGGTCGCCCTATGGGTGAGAATAATCCAGAGGCCCTGAGGTCTCCTAGTTATGAATAATGGTTTGAGAGGTCCTTTGCCGATCGCCGGCCGAAACTAAATGAGCTCTCAACCTTATATAGCGGTTCGGAGGGGCTAGTGTGCCCGCGTCTCCACCCGCATTTGGCCGTATTAGTGTGCCCGATCTATCGCGGCCAGTGTGACCCGTCGTGCACGATCGTTGGCGCGCGCGCGCATTTAATTCAAATCAAATTCCATTCTGTGTCTTCGATCGTTCCTATTACTTATTTATACCTAATATATTATATTATATATGTGCGCGTCTGCGCGTCACAGGGGCTCAAGTCATTGGTCTATGCGGATAAGCCACAAACGCTTGACCATTTGGAAGACAATATTCGCCGTGTTATTGCCGATGTTGGACAAATGTTGGAAAAAGTCATCGAAAATTGGACGTCCAGCTTGGACTACATCCAAGCCAGCCATGGCGGTCAAATGCCAGAAATCATATTTAAAATGCCATAAGGTCAAGGGTACAGTCGGTAACGTTACATTCTTACGCACATTTTTGGCTATATCTCAGAAAAAATAATTAAAATGTATAATGTCTTGGAAGTGACTTCTGAGTTTAGTAGGGTAAAGGTGGCAGTTGTGGACACGGGGGGTTCTGGACACCCCGGTGTAACTTTTGACACAGGACAGATATGTGGATCTGTCAAATGTCATGTGTGCGCTATTGAAGCTCGATTGTTTTGTGCCTTATACCAAACGGAAGGGACGCGTCAGCTTTGTGTCCCGGAAAAATGAATTTTTTCACCGTGAAAAAAATCACAAAAGTTGTATTGCACGTTTTTAAAAGTGTCACCGTGTGAAGTGTGTTAATTAAGAAGGTGGGTGCAATAGATTTTTTGACGTGAAATTTAGTTATGTTAAAGATTCCAGTCCGAGTTTGGACAAAATTTTCACAATAAAAAATTTTTTCATATGATTTTAAAACGACTGCTTGAGACAGTTGTGAACACTTAAATGTCGGGGGTTGTGGACACCCAATTTTTTGTTTGACAAATCTTAAAATATCGCCGTTGATTGAATAATAAGTACAGCTATATAAGTAAATATATTTTAATGGTTTTTATATTCTTTTCTTCGATGTTTGTTGCCAAAAAAATTGACCGCCTGCAACTCCGTTCACTGCAATGATTGTGATCAGCCAGTGCACTTGAAGTGTGCCGACATGTGTGATAGCTATTTCACATGCGCGAATTGTGCTTCTGATGGAGAATGATGCCATGCGTAGTATTTTTTTTATGCTTTACTAATGAATAAACTTCAATTTTTTCTTCATTTGATTGCGTTTAACTTGTTACTTTCCTAATTTTAGCACATTCTATAAAGGTGTCCACAACCCCCCTTTAAAATCTAAAATTGGCAAAAATGACTATTTTACAAAAACATAAAATGTTTTCTTTTAGTGATAGATATCACTGTAATTATTCAAAAACTAGTTAGCTAGGGTCTCTAGCTTTCCATTGATATGCACCTGTCCGCATAATATGCTCCAGTTAAAAAGATTGCAGCGAAAAACAAAACTATGTCCACAACTGCCACCTTCCCCTAAACAAAAGCTTTATTATTAGTGAATGTAGCTGCACATATTTTTGATTTTATGCATTTTTTTAAAGATAAGGAATGAAAGAAAAGATTAACTATCTGATTAGCCGAAAAATGTATTTTTTCGTGCCTCTACGAGTCTAAAACCAAAGTCGGTAACGTTATAAATTTTGACGAAAATAAAGCAAAAAAACACTCCAATTTTATTAATGAGTTTAAATAAGCAAAAATGTAGTACAATTTGTTGGGTTTTTTGTTTTCAGCTGCTTAAATAGTCACTTTAAGTGGCTTAATAGTCATATTTCTTAAATATGTTTTGAAGTTTCAGAAGTCACTAATTTTCCGTTCAATACTTGAATTTGATGGGCAGATTAAATACCAGGAATGTCCTTCGCACCGGCAGACACAGCAACTGAGTTCAACTCATTGTTGATTTGGTGAAATTCTACATCTGTGACTTCTTCGTGTGCTTCAATTCGTTTGCGACAAATACTTTCGATTGAAACAATTCGTTATGGTACAAAGCGCTCGTAAAGATTGGTAACTGACGTTGATTCTAGTGGGCACTTTGTACTTCATCCTGGGCCTCACAAACAAAGATTTCGGTGAAATCCACTTGTATCAATGCCTCATCGACAAATTCGATATTGGAGGCCCGTGGAAGATCGTGAAGATGAACATTTCAGCTTGTGCACGTTTGACAAAACAGTCTTTGAGAAAATGGGACATATCGTCCCGGCAGCAAGATGTGCGATGAGCTCTGATAAAACACAGCCCTCTGTAAATATACAATGAATTCATCAAAAATGGTCGGTAACGTTACACATATTTTCAGTCATTTATTCCACCATGGTACTATTTTTGATTAATTTCAATTTGGTTTCTTAAAATACACTCTAAATACACACATAAAATGTATATCATAAAATTGGTTGAGTTGCTTAAATATGTGTAAATAACTTTTTCTAAATTTTTGTCGGCAACGTTACTCCCAAAAAGCGGTACATTGAAAGGTTGTTAAATAAGACCACGGATAATATTTTTGTTCGAAATTTTGATATAATTCTTTGATTTTGAGTATATTACACTGAATTTAATCAAAATTGCATCATAAAAAGTTGAATAAAATATAAATTCTTACCTTTTTCTGAGGCTCTGTTGATTTATCAATTTTCGACAAACAGTAAGAACAAGTGAATGAGTTGCGAAATGTCAAACCAAAGAAATATTTCTTTGTGTGACATTAGTGTTTCCCGATGCAATGGAATATATTCTAACAGAATATCATAGCAATAGCGGTAAATTCAAAGAAAAAAATGTTGTTGCTTGGTTTCGTTTAACGTACCCTTGACCATAAGATTATATTTCGAATAAAAAAAATTCTTGTCAATCGAATAATCCATCGTTGTTTTATTGCAATTTAAAATTCTATACCTCTAAAAACACCCTTTATATTCCTATTCTTGGCTCATACAATTGAACCGAGTATTTATGATCCGATGTTTAAAAGATTAAAAGCGAAAAATCATAAAAAGTACTATGTCTCAAAATAGATGATAATGTGCTGGAAAACTGACACAGTTTACAATATAACATAATATTGTATATTTTGCTTACAAATTATTATTGATAAACTAAGAAACATCGACCACTGTGCCACATGGACTTGTTTGGATTGCTAATGAATTTTCGCTTAATTAAGAATGAAACCCTGGCAGCATAATATTGTTTGAAGAAAACTCTTAGATATATTTAAAATTTTGGAAATGGCCATCGTTTCCTACTCTGGAGTCCTGTTTTGCGAGGAACTCTATCGTAGTTGATTCGAATGTCCAAGAAGTATGTATGTATGTATATACATGTACATCTTTTTTTTATGGAAGAGAACTTCGCTTAAGCTTCCAAATTGGATGTGGATACTGCAGTCTTTTGGGGTCGAGCATTAAATTCCATATTGAATATGTGCGGAAAGAACGAGTGCCGTGCTGGGTAGAGCCGAGGATGAACGTCCACGTAATGATGGAAACGATGCGCACACCCACTCGGCTATGGTCCATGTTGGCGTGTCGTGGACATCCAATTGAAATCCTGGCCTTTTCTGGACTCAAGCTCGAACAGCAACTGGTCCAGGCCAGCCTCAGCTGATGGCGCAGAGCAGCAATCCTTGCTGCGTCATTATTGCTTGCAGTTTTCGCATGAAATTGACGTTTCATTTGTTAAAACATGCACTCAGGCAACATTTCGATACTCATAAATATTTAACAGACATTCATCTGTTTGGAAATGCGATAAGGGAACCACCTCACCGTCCGCATGGGGAGCTATATGAAGGCTTCGCAGTGTCGGCGGGATTACTGCGAGTTGGCAGACTCCGAATCGAATCCGTCTGGTAGACGGTAATACGTGTGCTTGCACATAACGGCCATATTAATGGAAGCACTTCCAAAAGGAACCCCAGCTGAGGTTTCTGTAATAGATGTGGCACTGACATTTACAAGAATAACGTACAATATACATAGGTACATATAGGAAAGATCCACTGTACCGAAAGACAATAAAATCAGCAACCAGCACCAACGCCGCAGCTATGGGTCAGACAAAATGTGTGAGCCGAAGATCTTCATGTACGTCAGCCGACACACATGATTTATTTTCGCCATTTCGAGAGACGACGTCTAACCACTTTAGTCGCCGCTCCGACTGCAAAATTCATTAGCATTGTTTTTGTAAAGTTTTACGGATCATTGAACGCGAGCAACGAACGTCAGTACCGATTTGCTGACGCCTTCCAAAAGTACATACAAAAGCTAACGCCGAATTGCAAATTGGCGTTGAAACTTTGAAAATTGTCCCATTTTGTAAAATTTCGGAATTTTTGTTGATTTTTTGTACGTTTTCATATAATTTGGCAATATGATAGTAGTCCAATTTACATTTACTTTTACATTTAACATGTAAATTTTTTATGATTTGCATTTAAAAACTTAACATTTAAAGTTAATTGTATTTTAAGATTTGAAATTTAAGTTGAATTGAAATTTATCATTTTTGAAATTTCTATCCATAAAACGATTCTTTCAATGACATTAATGATATTTCATTTAGTGATACGCGCTAAGTCCAGCTTCTTAGATTAAACATTGTAAAATCTTATAAGGGCTTAACAAACACAGAAACTTCATTGAAATTTAATACATTGGTCCAATTATTCAATGTCAACTTTTACTTCAAACAGATTTATTTATGTATATGTATGTACAATGTACATATATTATATGAGCTCGCAGATGCTTATTTCTATGTGTTACAATCGCTTTCGTTGGAACTAAGTTATAAAGCTATTAAGATCTTTTATTACAGGGTATAGCAATTAAGATTAATTAATCTTAATTAATCAAAATTAAGGACGCCGAAGTATGTATTTGCAGTGTCATTTAAATCATTTAACATGTATACAAATTTCGTAATGTACAAAACATTTGCGGATTATCTCAGACACTTATATATTCAACTATATTTATTTAATGCCGTACGAACGATCCATCCTATACACAACAATTCAAAACAGAGACCGTAATCATTATAAATTATTTTATAAAAATCGAATGGTAGTGAATATATTGACATTTTTTTTAAATATCTTTAAAGATAGTCAAAAGAATGGAGAAAACAAATAAAAATTATTTTTGTTAAAAAAATTGGTGCTTATGGAACAACGATGCAACATATTAAACGCAACACAACAAATTGAACCAAAAAATAATAATAATAATAAGCTACAAGTTTTTTATAATACTTTACGGAAGAAATTTATTTCGTAATCGTCTTTTGCGCACTCACGATGCTCATTGCCATTACGCAGAGGGCCCTCCACAGATATTTCAACTTCGATTTCCTTTTCGAAATGCTAGTATTAAGTCTAAGATGATAGATGTGGCTGCGAAAGTGTACAATTCTATTAAGTGTATTAAAGTTCTTTCACTGAAAATAATACAGCAATTTATGGTGATTTCAATCTGCTCTTCGGCGTTTTTGTGCATACAAAATCAGTCCGGCATCTGCATCAGCAGATTCGTCCACTATTGAGGGCAAAGGGTTCGAACAATGACCAACAATGCGAATCATCGCAAATATTTAGGTATCCATATATGTATGTGTGGGAAAGCATTTCAATTGCTTTATGAAGCAGAATTCGGCGAACAACACACAAAAAAATACTTGACCGAGGGAGTAAAATATACAGATATACAGCACCAGTACTGGAACCCACAATAATACAGTAGGTACTGGGAAGTATGTGGGGCGGATGTTAGCAACAAAAAGTGCAGTGCATTTGACAAAGCCCATACACAATCATAGTCCTGTTTATGTTGCACACAATAATTCTTCAAAGCCCTTGAAGCGTAGGTTCATATCTATTGTTGAAATTTACTATTCCGATTCATCAAAAATAGATTAGGTTTTCAATGCAACAATGCATACCCACAACAACATCGATATGTAGCAATCCACAGATAACCGAACAGAGTTTGGGTTGTGCTCGCTCCCTCCACTTGCTGGGCACGTATAGTGTGTGTGTCAGCGGTCGGAGGGCGCAGCATCCAAACAATGCGCACTTTAAAATAAATAAAATATTCAGATCTCCCGGGGTGGTAAGCCCAGAGCAGAGTCATTCGACCTTACTTTGGAGCCTAAAAATTCGATAATTTCATCGACGAGAAATTCTCTTAATAGCTTCTCTGCAGTTTTTATGTCACGACCACCGCAGGCCTTAAATATCGAAGCAGAGCCAGTACACCATAGAGCCATACAATAAAATAAAAGGAGAAAACTTGGACTTAAATTTGTTTTACTTTGCCCTGCAAAAGTTCTTAAATAAAATGGAATATGAAAAAGCCAAGAAAAAGCCCTGGTGGCAAGAGAGAGGGGAAAAGAGACGGAAACGGCAACAACTAGCACTCTATGTGCAACAGAAAATTCGCTGAAATAATGGCCCAGAAGCCGGGGCATTAAGTTGGCCTTAAGCGAGCAGCAGGAGCAGTCATCCAGATACGTATGTATACATACATATGTATGTATGCGAGTGTGCTCTGTGCTTGCGAGAATGTGCATAAAATTGAATGCCACTGCACCCCGCTTGCTGGTAAGTTTTGCCGGCAGTTTCTGGAAGGAATATGTCAAAGAGGACGGAACATCCTCGACTCTGTTGCATTATGAATGCCGCATAATTTAAGCGCAAACACTGCAGCATGGCGCGGCTCAAGAACTTTGCTGAAACTTAAAGGGGGCAACTTCGCTTTAAGGCGCCGGGCTGTCGCGTCTCGTTGGGATCTGTTGGACAGGCTATTTGCAACTTGCCGTAGCCAGAAGTCAACCGAAGTGTTTGCTTGACGCTTCGAAATCTCTACAGGAGTGCCCTACCCCTCTTGACAGTAGCAACTCGGAAGTCTGCTCAACGGAAAACTTTGCTTTCTCAGGCGGCCACAAGTGTCCTGCGTGCGTGCCGTGTCGTGTTCCGGTCAATCGCTTTGTAATGTCCTGGCCGCTTGCTGCAGTTCGACGGGCAAGTGCCTAGAATTGAGTTCCTAGGACGTGCCTAGAAGCAGGATATTAAGTCCACAAGTGTGCGGTGTTGGACGACAGTTCCCACATCAACGCAAAGGGCTTTGGATCGTGGGCGATCATAATGTTTTTGGATGAGAGCTTCCACGCTTTCCACGCTGAATTCAGCTTTGATTTAACGATTAAACGGATTTCTATTTCCCGGAATTTGGCATCCTGCGCAGTGGCCCGCATTTTAATCATCGTCGCCGATGAAAAGGGCTTCGCACTTACTAAGATTCTTTCTCTGATGGTGTCGTCTGCGGCACATAGCCTCCTGCCACCAAGCCACTTCCTCCAGCTGCTCTTTTTAGTGCTGACAATTCTTTAGTTTTACGCGGCGTTGAAAGGCATGAAAAAAGGGCGCACGTGTGTCAATTGAGGGCTCCAGCTTAGTCCCAGCATCAGTATCTATGGCTGTCTCAGTTACTGTTGGCAGCTTTGCATACCAGAATGCTTGGGTACCCCGATTTTGAGCACGTGCTACACGTAAAAGTTAAAAATGCCGCAGCACCAGCTGCCACCCATTTTTGCCAACTTCTTGGAAAAACAACAGCGACAGTGTCCTGGTCACAAAATGCAGCTGTTGCTATACAAAAAAAAAAAAAAAAAAAAAATGGGAACCATTTTATATATCCATAATTCCAAGATCTTTCTGAAAATAAACTTATGGATCTTATATCTTATATCACAGGAATACAATTTATACAATCTTATATCACAGGAATACAATTTATACAATTATATTTAAAAATTAGAAAAGGCTTATTAATTACGAAAGAATCAACAATTCATTTTGGGTTAAATTAAACCTAAGCAAATACTCTGCAAACATCAGATTAAAATTACACTTTAACAAGAAAGGAAGCTAACTTCGGCATGCCGAAGTTTAAATACCCTGGCATTAAGTAGAAGAAGAAGAAGAAACATTTTCTGACTTTCCGCTTTCTCAGAATGTTGCTAGCAAAAAATGTTGCTAGCGAAAAATGTTGCTAACGAAATACATATGTTGCGAACAAATTAAATTAATTGATACATATATTCCTATGGCAGCTATATGATATAGTGGTCCGATTTGAATAAAATTAAAATCGAAATTCCGGAATAATACAAAATGGCCATGTATCAAATTATATGAAAATATATTGAAAATTGGCATAGTAAAAATTTTTTTTCTCAAAAATTTCCGATCGTTCCTATGGCAGCTATATGATATAGTCGTCCGATCCAGCCCGTTCCGACATATATAGTAGTGAGAGCATATAGAAGACTATCTGCAAAGTTTCATTCAGATAGCTTAAAAACTGAGGGACTAGTTTGCGTAGAAACGGACAGACGGACAGACGGACAGACGGACAGACGGACATGGCTAGATCGACTCGGCTGTTGATGCTGATCAAGAATATATATACTTTATAGGGTCGGAAATGTCTCCTTCACTGCGTTGCAAACTTCTGACTAAAATTATAATACCCTGCCAGGGTATAACAACCTAAAATGCAAAACATGTTTAGGCCATACACTTCAACATCAGCGGAGGAATTTTTTGTTTTTTTATGCTGATTTGTATATGAGTATACAAATCAGCATAAAAAATCAAAAAATATGTCAATTATATATTTCCAAAAAAAAATCAATAGAAGAATTAAAGAAATCTTGAAGAAGCAACAAGAAACCCAATCCTTATATTAAATCACCCTTTTGATGAATCGATGAAATCAAATTTATAAGACTCCGATTTCATTCAAATCTAACACTTAAACATCTTTGAGATTCCATCATCTGTCAATCATCACCTAAACTCTGCTCATCAAATGCACATTTAAAGCAACAATTACTTTAAAAATCTTACAGCTATCGACTATTTTGAATATTTTACATCGAAGAATATAATAATGTAAATAAAATTCATAAAAGTAAATTATACTATGTAATCTACTACTTAAAAAACGACCTTTAAAATAAGATAACATACTAATATAATAAAATTACGTAGTCGCAGGTTTTGTAACTAGCACTAAACCGTCCTTTGTAAGTATTACTTTTAGAAACCTATAATCTGAAATAAGTAAATATGTATATAATAAAAATATTATTTCCGTTAATAAATATCAAAACTATAATTGAATGAGACCGGCTTGCACACATTGCTTAAAAAAGCATTATTTATAAACTTCTATGGAAATAATTTAGAAATTTAAGATATTTTCTTAATATTCTAAAGTTTTACATAGTAAACAAGAAAGAAAGCTAACTTCGGCATGCCGAAGCAGTAAGTAAGTAAGACTCTTTCGTTTTCGCGGGTACTGACATAAATGTTGCCAGCGAAAAAAGATGCGAAACAAAATGTTGCGAAAAAAATTGCGAACGAAAATGTTGCGAACAAACTAAATGAATTTAAATATATATTCCTATGGCAGCTATATGACATAGTGGTCCGATTTTGATCAAATTAAAACCGAAATTCTAAAATAATACAAAATGGCCATGTCTTGAGTTAAAATTTTTTTCTCAAAAATTTCCGATCGTTCCTATGATATAGTACTCCGATCCGGCCCGTTCCGACATATATAGTAGTGAGAGCATATAGAAGCATATGTGCAAAGTTTCATTCAGATAGCTTCAAAACTGAGGGGCTAGTTTGCGTAGAAAAGGACAGACGGACATGGCTAGATCGACTCGGCTGTTGATGCTGATCAAGAATACTTTATAGGGTCGGAAATGTCTCCTTCATTGCGTTGCAAACTTCTGACTAAAATTATAATACCCTGCAAGGGTATAAAAAAATTGAAAATTGTAGGTGTATTTCACTATTATTTAGGTTAGCGTATTTCAAGTTCAAATCATGGTTGATCGATACAATAATGGCTGCCATTTGACTGCAGAAATAATTGAAATTACCAACAGAATTATTCTGTATACCCTTGGACACGGTGGAGGCAGTTTTTAG
The DNA here is from genome assembly GCA_018903765.1 of Drosophila aff. chauvacae BK-2020. Classification (NCBI taxonomy): domain Eukaryota; kingdom Metazoa; phylum Arthropoda; class Insecta; order Diptera; family Drosophilidae; genus Drosophila; species Drosophila aff. chauvacae BK-2020. The sequence goes on along the minus strand of JAEIGO010000024.1, from coordinate 3,721,498 downwards.
TTTCAAACATTTAAAATTTGAAACTATGAAATTATTGAAAAATGATGACAATTGACAAATATTCAGATATTAGCAAATTTGTATTGCCCTTTCAAAGCACTATTCTATAGCTTTAGTCTTTTAGTTCTATAACTTTACATTGTTAAGTAAATATTGTTTTTAAGACTTACTGGATGTTTAAATTTCTGTGGATTAATATTTATAAGTTTATATTTCTTGAGCCAATTTTAAACGTGGGACATTGAACAACATTCAATACCCCACAACGCACAGTGGCGCATTAGATACATAAGGGTTGCAAAAATCATAACTGTTGAACCAGTTGAGATATTTTCAAAATTCTTTTTTTATATGAAAGGTAATTTATTATTAATTAATACCTTTCGATTAAGTGGTCATACTATATGGTGTGATAAATAGTAGATTTTATACTCGAAAATTAATGTTTTTTGAGGCAGTTGTCTCAACTTTTATCCAATTTCGAAAAATACTTTTCGTTTTTTTTCTCTGATAATGCTAATTTGGTGCATATTTAATTTTTTAAAAACAAAAAAAAGAATACATTTTAAAGAAAAAAAAAATTTTTTTGTCAACCAAACTTTTGACTAATTTTCAATCATTTATGCACTTTTTGTTCAAAATAATCGTTCAATTTTACATCATTTAATATTTTTGAAGAATAATTAATCATTATAAATTCATTTGAAATCATTAAGTGTCCTTACAAAGTCAGGAATCGATAAACAAGCCGCCAAGACCAGAAAAAATGTATGCCCGCCATACAATTTCGTACTGCGCAGCGACTGTGCTCTTGCACAGCCGCGCGTTTTTTACGCTGAGTTGAACGTATCTTTTGCCTTGGAAATTCGGGGTGGCAGTTCGGGGCAGCCGATCTTTTTTCGCCAAACCTAAAATATATTAAATTTCAGACGAAGGGAGTTCGGAAGAGGCATTTGATGAACCTGAGGTCCATTGTTGGTAGCTTCTTTTAAATTTTAAAGTATAAAGTACAAAGTCTCATTTACACTAAAAATAATGTTGTGAGCCTGGCCTACACGTAATATTGCCAATAAGCTTGATATTAGCCATTTTGCTATCAATATCGGATAAATAGTTGTAATTTAAATATTTAATATTAAACTTTATATTAATTTCCGACGTAAGCAGCACCTATAGCCATGTTTTACCGTTGGAACCAGATGTTTTGGATATAGCGATATATTCCCCTTTTTATTTCGCCAAACCTAAAATATATTAAATTTCAGACAAAAGGGACTTCGGAAGAGGCATTTGATAAACCTGAGGTCCATTGTTGGTAGCAACAACAGGTTCAACTCCCGCATAGAGCGGACGTGGTCTCGCGCGAGCTCCGGGAAAACAATTTAAAATAGTGGATGAAATAGTGGAAACTTAAAGAATATTATACTGGAGCAGTCCAAACAGTGCGAAAAGACGCTAACAATTAAAAAACAAAGAAAAAAATAATCGTAACTAGTGTTATGATTACTACAATTGCTTATTTAATTTAAACAAATAAGTGCCACGCATAACAAGCTCAAAAAATGAGCAGCGATCAAAAGAATGAGCGTAGAAGCTCCGTCAACCCAAGAAATGCTTGCTACTCTTATTTCTCAACCCGCGATATAGATCAAAATCAGAATTCGACAAAGAGCAACTCGACTCTACTGACCGTCGACAGCAAGAGAGCCAGCTCTTGCTCACCCTCTCTGCTCACCCCAACTCCCGCATCTTGGAGTTACCAATGCCAAACCCCACCACCGCCGGCTTCGCTGAATGAAGCTCCAACAACAAGCAGTGCTACAATTACTGCAGTCGCAGCAAAATCACCACCAATAATCAAACCAACTACCAATATTGCGAGTTCGGTCCCAACGGCTGCACAACAAAATAAAATGCAAACAAAAACAGTTAGCTCCGATAAGCAACAAGCGGTCCCGGCTATACAGACCAGTATGGACCGCTACATCCAGATTAAGCGCAAGCTTAGTCCACTCAACACGGTTGGTAACAAACCAAAGATCAACCGAACCAACAAAAGCACCGACCAAACGAGGAGCTCCAATGAAAACCGTTACTCCATCTTAGCAGAGGCGGACAACAACCAACCAGAGTTGGGGCAGGAGACCCAAAGGAAACCTAAGCCCCCACCTATTTACATAAGAGAAAAAAGTTCAAGCGCCCTGGTCAACAAAATTGTTGCGCTGGTCGGGGACGAGAATTTCCATGTTGTCCCGCTTATTAAAGGGAACATACACGAAACAAAGGTTCAAACGAAGTCCGAAGAACACTTCCGAGCTGTGTCTAAGTACCTGGAAGACACAAAAAAGAACTTTTACACCTATCAACTAAAAAGCAGCAAGGGACTGCAAGTTGTGTGACATACTGCACACTTCGGACGGTCTGCGTAGTCTGCGGAGACTTCCACAACTCCGTAAACTGCCCCGCAAACAAAGAAGACCCCCAAATGAAAAAATGTGGCAACTGTGGAGGAAACCATACGGCAAACTACAGAGGCTGTGCGGTCTACAAGGAGCTGAAGAGTCGCATGCGACGAGCGACAGCTACGCACCAATAACATACACAAAATGTGTATTACAACTCAAAAAGTACGCCAGACGTATTTTTCGCCAAGGCAGCCAGATCATCATTTGGGCAGCTAAATACAACCAAGGGAATCTCCTACGCCGAAGCACTAAGAACAGGCATGGAAAATCCACCCCAGCCTCACTCAGAAAATGCTCAGCAGGTTCCAGGGCAGCCGCAAAGCAAATTGGAATCTATGATGTTCACCATGCAACAAAGTATGATGGAACTTATGTCATTCATGAAAACAACCATGCAAACCCTTGTTCAGAACCAGAACATGGTAATTCAGTTGCTTGTAGCACAACAGTCCAAAAAATAAATGACTAACCTACGTATATCCATGTGGAATGCCAACGGCATTTCACGGCATAAACTTGAAATAACTCAATTCCTAAACGTAAATCACATCGACGCCATGCTGCTGGTTGAAACGCACCTCACAGGGAGATATAACTTCCATATAAGAGGTTATACCTTTTACCGCACAGATCATCCGGATGGCAAGGCACACGGCGGAACGGGCATCTTAATCAGAGAACGCATCAAACACCACTTTCATCAAAGGTTTGCAACAAATTACCTACAAGCCACGTCCATAAAAGTGAACTCAGGAAACGGAAACCTTTGCATTGCCGCTGTCTACTGCCCACCTCGATTTAATATCTCTGAAGGTCAATTCATCTCATCTGACCACTCGCCTTTGTTGATAAGCCTTCTTCAAAGCCCAGAAATTGCGGACCACCCCTACAGGCTGACGTCGCACAACACAAACTGGATGAAATACAGAAAGTATGTGAGTTCCCACATTGAGCTAACTCCCCAACTAAATATCGAAGCGGACATCGACTGCTCCTCCTCCGCCCTGGAAGAGGTACTCGTCAAAGCAGCCAGAATCTCAATCCCTATACGGAAAGATGGGGAATTTAAGAAGTTCAAAACCAACCGGCAAATCGAACAGCTGGTTCAGGAAAAGAGGCGTCTGCGACGAGCGTGGCAAACCAGCAGATCGCCATGCTCAAAGCAACGTCTTACTGAAGCCACCCGCAATCTAAACCGGGCCCTGAAGCAAGAAGCTGAAAATGAACAACTTAAATATATCGGAAAACTCTCGCCAACTAGTACAAAGCATCCCTTGTGGAGGGCTCACCCAAATCTAAGCTCTCCAATTCAAACCGTCACCCCTATAAGGAATTCCTCAGGGTGCTGGGACCGCAGCGACAAAGATAGAGCCGAATCATTTGCCTTACATCTCAGAGGCGTCTTCCAGCCGAACCCCGCAGCTAATGATTATGTTCCTCCGCAAATCCACCTCGAAACTGAATTCACGCCAACTACATTTCAGCCGAACGAGATCACAAAAGTCATCAGGGAGCTAAAACCAAAAAAGGCTTCACCGCCTGGTAATAACTACAAAAATGATAATGGAACTTCCGTACTGTGCTATTGAGGTCATCTGTAAACTCTTCAATGGAATCATAAGTCTCGGCTACTATCCAAGGAAATGGAAAATATCAATTATTATAATGATACCGAAGCCCGGAAAAGATCACACGATTCCGTCATCTTACAGACCAATAAGTTTATTATCATGCTTGTCCAAATTATTCGAAAAATGCCTTCTAACGCGCATAATACCATATATGGGAGCCCACAACATTATCCCAGCCCATCAATTTGGCTTCAGAGAAAAACACGGAACTATAGAGCAAGTAAACAGAATAACATCAGAAATTCGCACAGCCTTCGAACATAGGGAATATTGCAGCGCGATATTCCTCGACGTATCTCAAGCATTCGACCGCGTCTGGCTCAAAGGTCTCATGCATAAAATCAAAACACACTTGCCCGGGTACACTCATAAACTCCTTGAATCCTACCTCTACAATAGAGCCTTCGCAGTATAATGTAACACAACAATTTCCGACAGCTACACTATCGAAGCTGGGGTCCCACAAGGTAGCGCACTTGGGCCAACCGACCGACTAACAACATCCACCTTCGCCGACGACACTGCGATCCTTAGCCGCTCCAGATGCCCAGTCCGTGCAACAACCCAACTCTCCAACCACCTCGTGTTAGTCGAGAAGTGGCTATCTGACTGGTGTATTAAAATAAACGAACAAAAGTGTAAACACATAACGTTTACTCTTCACAGACAAACTTGCCCTCCGCTCTGTATGAATAGCACGCAGATCCCCCAAGTTAATTAAGTAACGTATCTCTGCATCCACCTCGACAGACGACTAACATGGCGTAGACATATCGAATGCAAGAAACTGCACCTAAAACTGAAAGCCAGCAGCCTCCACTGGATTATAAACTCACGATCGCCCTTGTGTCTGGACTACAAGGTACTGCTCTACAACTCCACTCTTAAGCCAATCTGGACGTATGGCTCCCAGCTGTGGGGGAACGCGAGCAGAACCAACATAGACATCATACAGCGAGCCCAATCAAAGATCCTGCGAACTATCACTGGGGCACCATGGTATATTCGTAACCAAAACATCCACAGGGACCTCGGCATTCTCGCAGTAAAAGATGAAATAGACAAGCAAAAGGCGTCCTACAATGAAAAACTCTCTGTCCACCCAAATCCTCTAGCAAGGGTCTTGACTCGGGTCTCCAGCCGAACCCGCCTGCTACGTACAGACCTTCCAACCCAGCCATAACTTGTCAGGGCCACTGTCTCAGTCTACATGACTCCTAGTTAGGTTATAGTATAAGATTTGATACACTTATTGTTAGTCTCATAAATGAGAAGATTCAATAAATAAAAGCAAAGCATAAAAAAAAAAAAAAAAAAATTATTGGTAGCTTCTTTTAAATTTTAAAGTAGAAAGTACAAAGTCTCATTTACACTCCATTGCCGACTTCAGCTACTTGACATTTGTATTTAATCAAGCTTCGAATAGTGCCTAAACAAGCCGGATCGGATAACTATATCATATAGGAACAATCGGAAATTATTTAGGAATAAAATTATAACTAAGCTAGTTTTCACCATGTTTTCATATAATTTGAGACGTTTTTTCATTATTCTAGAAATTCGGTTTTAATTTTATAAGACAGTTGCCATAAGAACGTCTAAGAAATTGCTTAAAAAACATTTTTATTTTCCTTTTTTCAACTTATTATGTATATCTTCTTAGAGATATTGCCGTCTTAAATTATTTCAAATTACGGTTTTAATTCTATGCAAATTGGATGATTATATATATGGCAACTACATATGTACATATGTATATGGCCATAGAAACGATCGCACTATGGGGCCAACGACCACTTTTTCTGGACAAAACCCGTTTTTTAAAAGTCGTTAAATTAATTTTTTTTAATTGGAATGTATTCATAAATCATTAATCTGTAATGTTACGTTAAAGAAATTTTAACAGACCTGTTAATGCAACGAGAAGCTAGCGGTGTTAAATTGTTTATTTATTGTGCAAGTTTTAAATGTCCAAAAAATGTAAAAATCCCAAATGAAGTGCAACTTTTTGGATGCAATTTTATTCATAATGGTTTGAATTATATGTTTTAGGGTTTTAACTGTAGAAATAGTCTACATATTGCTTTGCTTTAATCTTGTGTAATTTGTAACAAAAAAAAATGTTAAAAATATAAACGTATTCTAATATTAAATTCGAGCTACAAACTGAGTGCAGCTCTCTGCACTTCTAGAACTAGCTCTATGTTGTATAGCATTAAATTCGAATTATATTCTGAAAGCTGGAAAGTGCACTTTTGCGCACTTTCTGTGAAATTTAACTTTTAAGGTCCTAACCTTACTTCTGGGAATTATCGAGTTTTATGTCATATACTCGTAAATAGCCAAAGGCTATTTTTATGGTACACTAAATCTATATTTCTCCAAGTCATATTGCACAAAAATCGACACTCCTAATTAATATTTTTTTAAATTCTATAAATATTAAGCGAAACATGTTTGCAGTGAAAAATGTTGCGCAACAACTAAATGTTGCTAGCAACAAAGCTTTCAAAATAAATTAATTGATGTCCTATGGCAGCATAAGATATAGTAGTCCGATCTTGATAAAATTAAAACAGAAATTCTAGAATAATACAAAATGGTATTATAATTTTAGTCAGAAGTTTGCAACGCTGTGAAGGAGACAATTCCGACCCTATAAAGTACATATATTCTTGATCAGAATCAACAGCCGAGTCGATCTAGCCATGTCCGTCTGTCTGTCCGTCCGTTTCTACGCAAACTAGTCCCTCAGTTTTGAAGCTGAACGGGCCGGATCGGACGACTATACCATATAGCTGTCATAGGACCGATCGATAAATTTTTGAGGGAAAAAAATCTAACTTAGACATGTCTATTTTGTAATATTTTAAAATTTCGGTTTTTATTTTATCAAAATCGGACTACTATATCATATACAGTGGCGAGCAAGAATGAGTACATGTTCACGACTCTGACGTTAACCATCAATAAAAAGCCAACCACACAAGCTAATCCAACAATTTTTTTATTATTATCCTAAATTTATTAACTACTAATTTTAGAAAAAAACAAGAAAGGAAGCTAACTTCGGCATGCCGAAGTTTAAATACCCTTGCAGTAAGTAGTAGAAGAAGAAGAAAAATGTTCTGACTTTCCGCTTTCTCGGGTACTAACATAGGGTAAATGTTGCGGGCGAAAAATGTTGCTAGCGAAAAATGTTGCGAACAAACTAAATTAATTGATATATATATTCCTATGACAGCTATGTGATATAGTGGTCCGATTTGAATAAAATTGATTCTGGAATAATATAAAATGGCCATATCTCAAATTATATGAAAATATATTGAAAATTGGCATAGTTAAAATTTTATTTCTAAAAAAATTCCGATCGTTCCTATGGCAGCTATATGATATAGTCGTCCGATCCGACATATATAGCAGTGAGAGCATATAGAAGACTATCTGCAAAGTTTTATTCAGATAGCTTTAAAACTGAGGGACTAGTTTGCGTAGAAACGGACGGACAGACCGACGGACAGACGGAAAGACGGACATGGCTAGATCGACTCCTAAATTTATTAACTACTAATTTTAGAAAAAAAACGTTAACATATCAAAGAGGGAAAATACTTAGAATAAAAAAACGAAATAAACTCACATAAACTCATTTTTGCACGTTTTACGTATATATGTCGGAAAGGGCCGGGTCAGACGACTATATCATATAGCTGCCTTAGGGGAGGGGTCTGGTTTTGAAGGCAGAAAATAACAGGTTTTTTCAAAATTTTTTTTGGGCGTACGGTGAAAGTAAATTTTTTTCTGATTATTGTACATTAAAGAGTAGTAATTGAACTATATCCTGTGAAATATTGGTTGAAAAATATTGAAAATTGACCGAATGGCAGCAATTCTTCGCAGGCGTCAAAAAAAAAAAAAGCTTTTGCGGTGCACACCATACCTCAGCACTGGATCATGTGAAATGAAACAACCAAAGTTTTTCCATCAATTTAAATGTCCCTCTAGGTATTGACGTCGAGTTTTTATTTTTTTGTAATTTTTTGAATTTTTTACAAGACTTGAAAGTGAAAATACCACATTTTTGGCCAAAATTCATGACTATTGTTGTTAATAATAAAAAAACTAAAAACAAAAACAAAAAAACTCGACGTCAATACCTCATGAATTATGTAAGGAAATACTGTAAAAAATTTGAGAACGATCGGTTGAATAGATTTTGAGATACGGTGTGCACCGACTCAAAAAACATCGATTTGAGAAAAACGCGTTTAAAGTTTTTCGTAGCGGTAAGACCCTGGTAAAACCCGCCTACTTCCAAAGCTATATCTTTGTGAGTTTTGCTCCGATTGACTTCATATTTACATACAACATTCTTGAGATACTATACTTTCATAATATGCAATAAAAAAAAATCACTTTTTTTGAACCCTCAAAACCAGACCCCTCCCTTAGGAAAGATCGAAAATTTTTGAGAAAAAAAAAATTTACTTTTCCAATTTTCAATATATTTTTATATTATTTCAGACATGTCCATTTTGTATTATTCTAGAATTTCGGTTTTAATTTTATTCAAATCGGACCACTTTATCATATAGCTGCCATAGGAATATATATATCAATTCATTTAATTTTTTCGCAACATATTTCGTTAGCAACATTTTTCGCTAGCAACATTTTTTGCTAGCAACATTCCGAGAAAGCGGAAAGTCTGAACATATTTCTTCTTCTTCTACTTACTGCAAGGGTATTTAAACTTCGGCATGCCGAAGTTAGCTTCCTTTCTTGTTATTTTTTAATTTGATCAAAATCGGACTACTATATCATATAGCTGCCATAGGAATATCAATATAAATTCATTAATTTGTTCGCAACATTTTCGATCGCAACATTTTTGTTGGCAACATTTTCGTTCGCAACATTTATGTCTGTAATCGAGAAATCGAAAAAGTCTTACTTATTTACTGCAAGGGTATTTAAACTTCGGCATGCCGAAGTTAGCTTTCTTTCTTGTTTTTTTTCTTATTATTTATTTATTTATTATAATAGATAGATTAGTTTACAAAACTAATCTAACTTAAATACTATAGCACTGGCTACGGGGCCTACGGCTATGTTGGTTTACAATGGTGTTGTGTCTTAGACTAATTAATGGCTAATTGGCTAAATGATTGCTGTTTTTGTTATGTACATTTGTCTTATTATTTTCAGATTTTGTGATATAATTCAGTTTTTTTGAGGAAAAGTATGATTTTTTGTATGTTATCTGGGTTGGGTTTGCTTAGAAGGTCTAGAGGATTAGCGTTGCTGAATATGGCTTGTTTGGTTTGTAGGAGGGATGGGCATGAGTTTAGTATATGGCTTATTGAGATGTCACCTTGGCAAAACGGACAAATAGGTATTGAGTTTGGATTTAGGTAGTGTTGGTGGGTTATGTTTGTGTGTCCTAGTCGAAGTCGTATAATTTTTATTTGGTCGAGTCGGCTCCAATTTTGGTGGGATTGTTTGAGGTAATCGCAGGTGTGTGAATTGTTCGTATTAATTGATTGGTACCATTGACTGCAGTTAATAATGTTTTCTTTTTGTTTTGTCGCAAGTTCGGCTTTGAGATGTCTTTTTATATCTGTGTAATTTATGTTTGGGGTGAGGATGAGTGGCATATTGCTAGCTGATTTTGCAGCTTGGTCGGCTAGTTCATTTCCTTTTATTCCTGAATGGCCAGGAATCCACATTATTTTAATTTTGGGAGCATGTTGCGTTATTAGTGATCGTATTCTGTTGGGGTAAAAGCTGTTATTATTTGTATTTTGGATTGAGTCTATTGCAGATAGGGAGTCGGAACATATAATAAATTTTCCTCTTCTGTTTTTAATTAGTTCGATTGCTTCTAGGATCGCGATTGTTTCGGACGTGAGGACGGATGAATATGGGGGTAGTATGCCGTATTTCAAGACATTTGTTTCCGTTGTAATGGCGAAAGTTATTGTGCAGTTAATTTTTGAGCCGTCAGTGAATATTAGATTATGAGGTTTCAGATTATTTTTTGTGTGTTCGTATAGTTTCTGGAGATGTTTCTTGCTTCCTATGGATTCTGAGTGATGTGTCTATTAGGTTGGGGAGGGCCCATGATGGCCTGTATTTGTGAAGTTTTACTGGTTTGATTAACTGGGTAGATTAAGGGGGTCTTCTACCTTCGCGCTCAAATTTGGGGCCTATTTTTCAAAAATGGATTGCAAAAAAACTACACATGATATCCGAATAAAATTTTTTTTATTTGATTAACAAAAGCTTAAACTTGAAAAAAAAAAAACCATATGAACTTATCATAACGTTTGCCATTGGCGCGTCGTCGAATTAGCCACTGCCAGCGCGAAAGAGGCAAACGGTTGGCAAGAAATCTCAGCTTCAGAACATGTAAACAACAAGAAGTTTTTTTTAACTTAATTTTAAGAACGTCGATTAGGTCAGGACACAAGCTTTTTTTAATATTTGAAAATTTCACAAAATGGCAGCGATTTGAACAAAAAATTTAATTTTTGACCATGTTTTTCAACCTAAAAATGACTGTAAAAAATTGAAAAAAAATGTTTTCGAAAAAAGCTTGTGTCCTGACCTAGCGAGATGTTTTGTGAATAAGTAACGCTTTACAGATCTTGGATATCTTCTATGGTTTCGTCAAAATCGTGCCAAAACTTTTGAAAAACACTACTTTTGGGAAAACGCGTTTAAAGATAAATGTTACAATGCTATAGGCAAGGCGGGGCCGGGTTTGAGGCTCGATATCTCGTAAACGAGCATGAATTCGATCAAATCCTTCACAGGGCATGTTCTTAGTTATGTCTACTTTAGAAATATGCAAAAAAAAAAAAATCGATTTTTTAAAACCGCGAAGGTAGAAGACCCCCTTAAGTTCTAGGCTAAGTTTAATTGTTTGGTTTATTATTGGTGGTGTTTTCTGTTTAGATTTAGAATGCCTAACAAACTTGTGAATTGGTGTGTTTTTGGAAAAAGTTAGGTTTTGAGATAGCTTGGCTATTTGTAGGTCTCGTTTTGATTGTAGGGGGGCCTGGTGTCCTCCGAAGATAGTGGCAGGCTGCTGGAAAATTCCCTCTGGCGCAATGGGACACGAAAAAAACCCACCCAGGTTAGGGCGAAGCGGAATAAGAAGCGGGGGCGTCGTGGGTAAATTCACAAGCATCAGCTTTATTCGGTGGCATACATAGAACTGGTTTCAATGCTTAAAACTAAAGCCGCGCTCCAGCCCGCTCTGCTTCGTTAAAGCGAGCTCGGAAGATCGGCGGCGGCCGACCGCGAAGTTGGGAGCGCGCCAGCCCGGGGGAGAGCGAAAGCTTAAGTGTAGATAAGAGGGGCGAACGTAGATAAAAGCGAAAGCTCTGTGAGCAGAGGCGGCACAGCGGCCCCTCACATAAACATTCCGCCCCCCTTGCAATCACCCGGGTTGCAACATGGTCCTTGCTATGGCTGGTGGCAGGCCCCGGACACGACCCATCCGAAAACGGTGCTCTGGGCCACCGGCAGTCCGTCCTGGATCTTCAGGAAGCCTGGCTGCATCACTCGCGGATACAGGTCCGCTCCCAGGACTACGGAAATCGTCGCGGGCAGATAAAACCGCTCGTCGGCCAGGGTAATGTCCCGGAAGTGGGCCCGCACCGTCTCGCTCAGCTCCCGGACTGGAGTGCGAATGCGCACGCGGGGCTCGACCTTGAACACCAGATTGAAACGGACACTGCTGTCATGTTTGGAGCTCACGGTGGCGGAACAAATCTGCTCATCCCCAACTCTGGTCGTTGGCAGCCTAAAAGCGGTCGCTAGGGACGCGTCGATGCAGCTCGTGGGCGTGCACGGGTCGATGAGTGCCGCCGTGTCGAAGACCTGAGTCCCGGTGTTAATCCGCACCAGAGCAGTCGGTAACAGGTTGACACTGTGCTGCTGCAACAGCGATGACAGCGACGGAGCGGCAGCTGTGTTCTGCGGACTACTCGGACGGCCGGTGGAAACCTGCCTAGGTGTGGCGGCCGAGGGGCGAGGAGCAGCGGAAAGACGTCGATAAGGGCCGGTCGAGTGCCGACGAGCAGCTGAAGGACGCAGTGGAGCGGCGGACGCGAACCGAGGCACGGCCGAAGGCCGCCTTGGAGCGGCGGACAAGGGTCGAAGAGCGGCCGGGGAATGCTGTGCACTGGCGGACGAGGGGCGACGAGCGTCTGAAGAGTTCCGCGGGGTGTGGTTCCGCGAGCGGCGCGCCTCCTGATGCGGCTGGCGCTGAGCCACCGGCTGTTCGACCAAATGCAGCAGCGTGTGGTGATCCTGGCCGCACGTTTTGCAGCAGTCCCCTCGCCGACACGCTCCCTCGGAGTGCTCGTGGGCCAAACAGCTGGGGCAGTATCGATTGGCAAGGACAGCCCGTAGCCGCTTCTCGGCACTCAATCGAAGAAATCGGCGGCATTTCCGCAACGGATGGATCCCACTGCAGACTCGGCATCGGTAGGAACTGGTACCTCGAGTACATCTGCTCTCCAGTGCGGTGGCGCTGCGTGGACGTGGCGACATCTTGCTTGATATGACTGGTGGAATAGGACGGAGAAAAACAGGAATCAGTATTGATAAAAACTACGGCTTGGACTAACTACAAAACAGCACAGTGACGAGGAACATCGGAGTGGACAGACTACTGGTCATTGAGGGCAGGCGGATGCTTCCATCGGAAGAAGGACGACCTTTGCAATGGGCCGTTTGATTAGTCCCCGCGCAGTACGGATGTCGACCACACGGACGTGGCCATCGTGTCCTGGAAACACCACGTCAATTCGGCCTAAGCGCCACTCGTTGGACGGAAGGTTGTCTTCCTTGACAACCACCATATCCCCGACACAGAGATCTCTAGTAGGGGAGCGCCACTTGTTTCGCTTATGGAGTTCCTTGAGGTACTCTTCCTTCCACCGCAGACGAAATTGCTGAAGGAGAGCTTTCAGGTGTTGCCAGCGGTTTATTATGGAAGTTGTATCCCCCTTTATCTCGGGTTCAACCACTGCGAGAAGGGGCCCTCCGACAAGAAAGTGTCCAGGCGTAAGTGCTAACAGGTCTGCGGGGTCCTCGGACATTGGCGCGAGCAGACGTGAGTTCAAGCACGCTTCGATCCTAGCCAGAAGCGTGGACAGCTCTTCGAATGTATATTTCTTATGTCTTAAAGCTCTTGACGCCGGCCTCCCACAAGCCTCCCATGTGGGGGGCTCCCGGAGGAATGAATTCCCAAATCAGCTGCTGGTGACTATAGGCACCTGTCACAGCCCCTTTAAGAGCTTGGAGAAAATCACGGGAGAGTAGGGCCGCCGCACCCACAAAGGTCTTTCCATTGTCCGACTGCACTTGACGGGGGCAACCTCTTCGGGATACGAACCGGGCAAAAGCGGCGAGAAACTTCTCAGTCGTAAGGTCAGACGTCGGCTCTAAATGGATAGCCTTGGTGGAGAAGCACACAAATACCAACACATACCCTTTTGTAATAAGACAGGCTCTTCCTGTGTAGTTCTTGACGTCGAAGGGACCGGCATAGTCCATACCGGTATATGTGAAGGGACGCGAGAAGGACGTTCGTTCTTTGGGTAACTCTCCCATAAGTTGTGTTTGCAACTTCTTTTTGTGGATGACGCATACCTTGCACGAGTGGATTACGGACTTGACCAAATTCCCCACCTTCGGAATCCAAAATTTTGCACGGATAAGACGGATCATCACTTGATTACCGCCGTGCAGCGTTATGCGGTGAGTAAAATGGACAAGGAGTCGAGACAGATGGCAGCTGTACGGAAGGATCACCGGGTGCCGTTCGTCATATTGGAGAAGTTCGGAGGCTGTTACCCTGCCGCACGCTCTCATGAGCCCTTGAGAATCAAGAAACGGGTTCAAGTTTGGAATAGGACTGGATGCTGGCACTGGCCGCTTTTGGCTTAAACAGACAATTTCATGGACGAAATGCTTGCGTTGCGTGACGAAAATTAGGAGGCGTTCGGCCGACGCAATCTCAGTAGCCGTCAAGTGATCTTCACCCGCAGTCTTGGTCTTCCGCGAGCGCTGAATGAAGCGAAGAACGTAAGCAAGGACTCGCAACGCCTTGTCGAAAGTGGAAAAACGCTCAAGAATATCTTCCGGAGGGGCCTTCGCAACATGGACCTTGACTGCTCGCTTCTCGAGTTCCGTCTCGGGGAAGTCCTTGCCTTGAACGGGCCACTCGCAACGCGGCTCTTGCAGCCAGACAGGACCATGCCACCACAGCCGACTGTCCGCGAGATCTTTAAGCCCAACCCCCCGGCTAGCGAGATCAGCCGGATTATGCTCGGAGCGGACATGTGCCCAATTCTCCCCCTCCGTGAACTGAGTGATCTTCGTCACCCGATTTGCCACGAATGTCGTCCAATGACACGCCGGCCTGTTCAACCAGGCGAGAACAATAGTTGAATCCGTCCAGCAATGGAAGGCGGACGCAGGCCCGGGCATCTTCGGAAGAATGGCGTTGGCCATCTCGGACAAAAGAACGGCTCCGCACAACTCGAGACGCGGGAGCGACACCGTCTTGACTGGGGCTACCCGGGTCTTCGCCGTTAGCAAGTTCACCGCAATCGTGGACCCGACCTCAACTCGGACATAAATGGCGGCTCCATATGCCTTTTGCGACGCGTCACAGAACCCATGATGTTCTACCTTCAAATGTGGTCGGAAAGCGACCCAGCGGGGAATGCGGATTTGATCGAGCGCCAAGTAATTTGCGCGGAAGTCAACCCATCTCTTGCTGAATTCTTGGGGGAGGACATCGTCCCAACCTAAATCCTGGAGCCAAATGTCCTGCATCAAAATCTTTGCTCGGACTATGAAGGGGGCTAGCCAGCCGGCCGGATCGAACAACTTGGCAATTTGGGAAAGGACTTGACGCTTTGAGAACGACGATCCCAAAGTCAATTCTGGAGGAATGAAGAAGAACTCGTCAGACGTCGCCTTCCACCGCACGCCGAGAGTTTTGGCCGTGCTTTCTGCGTCAATTTCAAGAAAATCAGCCCGAAGGAGATGGTCAGTCTGAATGTCTGCCAAAATCGCCTTGCTATTCGAAGTCCATTTCCTAAGTGGGAACCCTGCTGACCCCAGGGCCCCCTCGAGCTCTCGGATAGCCGCTTGCGCTTCCGTCTTTGAGTCTGCCCCAGCGAGTACGTCATCGACGTACATGAAATGTCGGATAATCTCCGAGCTGTTGCAGGACCCGTAACGCCAGGAACGGAGCACAATTGACCCCGAAGGTTACCGTCTTCAACTCATAGTCGCGGATTTCCCCATCGGAATTGCGAAACAGGATGCGCTGGAGAGGAGTATGCTTGGGGTCTACCCAAATTTGCCGGTACATCTTCTCGATGTCGGCATTGAAGACATACCTGAAGTATCTCCACTTCAGGATTTGAATGGTCAGGTCGGACTGTAAGACTGGGCCGGCGTAAAGAATGTCATTCAGACTTTTCCCGTTCGCGGAAGGGCTGGACGCATTGAAAACGACCCGCACTTTCGTGGTAGTGCTTTCGGGCTTGAGAACAGCATGATGTGGAAGATAGTACGTAGCGGAACTGCTCGTCGTAGGAACCTCGGCCATGTGACCTAAGTCCAGGTATTCTTGGATCACGTTGTCATACCGGGCTTTGAGGACAGGATCTCTTTTCAGGCGCTGCTCATTCCGTAGGAACTGAGCCAGAGCGAAGGATCGTGACGATGCTAGCTCCGAACCCTTGTGCTCGGGGTCGCGCAAGGGGAGCGTCACAACATACTTGCCACGTTGGTCCCTTCTGGTTGATTGTAAGAAATTCTGTTCGCAACACGAATCAGACTCGGGGACGATCTGTGTGGGCACTTCCTCTACCTCCCAGAACTTGGTGAGGAGCTGGTCCAACGAGTCCTCGAGGCCGCAGGTAACTCGCGTCGAGAAGGCAGACACACTGCGGGTGCCTGCCGATTGGACTGGGCCCGTCAACACCCATCCGAAAATGGTTTCCTGGCCGAGAAGCGAACCGCAAATGTTAAGTTTGGAGTTGCCAAGGAGGATAGCCGGAAGAATGTCTGCCCCGATCAAGACATCGATTTGGGAGCTCTCAAAGAACTTGGGGTCCGCAAGGGGGATGTCAGGAAGATCCTTAAGAAGTTCTCGTGGGATTGGATACGAGGGCAAATTCCCGGCCAGCTGCGGAAGAACATAAGCTGCGGTCTCTACTTGTGGCCCAGGTCTTGAAAGCGAGCGAATTGAAAGGTTGCACAATTTAGTGGACTGAGCGGCAACGGTTTGGTTAAGGCCGGACACTTGGGCCTGGATCGTTTTGAAAGGCAGTTTGACTAGGTTGAAGAGCCGTTCTGTAATGAAGGTCGCTTCAGACCCAGAGTCAATCAGGGCTCGCGCTTGAAAGTTGCACCCCAGATGGCACACGTTTATGAGGGCAGTGCCCAGTAGAACGGCTCTTGAACCGGACGCGAAGTATACTTGCACATCTGAGGGATCCTCTGAGGCGCCCGTGCCTTCTGAAGTAGGTGCGGGCCGAGTCCCGGCGGTCGCAGCCGAACTTGGAGCGGTTGCAAATGGATTGCCGCGGTGCAGGAGGGTGTGATGCCGGCTGTGGCATGTGAAGCAGCTGTGGGTACTGGTGCAATTCCGTTGCTGGTGCCCTCGGGCGAAACAGTTCAGGCAGAGCTGCCTTCTCCTTATGTAGTCGGAGCGCCCATTCACATCCATTTCGAGGAACCGTGGACATAAGCGAATAGGGTGGTTTTCCCTGGAACAAAGATCACACCCCTTGGGGGCTGAAGCCACCCTGGTCTCGTACGAGTTGAGCCTGCGCGGTGGGGCACTCGCAGTTACCGATCTCGGCGGAAATTGCCCCGAACCGCTAGGCCGGACATAGTCCGCGGCCTCTAAAGCACGATGGCGCTGGGTCAGAAACTTGTCCATCTCATTCCAAGTTGGAAGTTCGCGCGTGTCGTCGAGGGATTGCTCCCACAAGAGGAGTGTAGTTTTGGGAAGCTTTGCGGACACCATAAACACCAGGTTGCAATCCTCGACTGGAACGGAGAATGTTTTTAAGGCTGTCAAACAGCTTTGAATTGTGCCTTGTAGCTCTCGTAAGGCGGTCCCGGATTCTTGGTGGACAGCTTGGAGGCTGTGCAAAATCTTTAATTGGCTGTTAACCAACAAGCGCTTATTTTCATACCGATCAATAAGGCCTTGCCACGCGGAACTAAACCCTTCATTCGTCACTGGTGCCTTCACAACAATTTCGTGTGCATCGCCACTCGTTTTGGAATGCAGGTGAAACAACCTTTCCACCGGTGTGAGACGCGGATTTTGAATATATATCGCCGTAAAAAGGTCTCGGAATGTGGGCCATCAAAGATAATCACCAGTGAAAACTTCGGTGTCTACTGGCGGTAGACGACACCCTGTAGTCGAAGGTGTGTGAACACTGACGGACGCCTGAGCGGACTGGAAGGTGGCCTTATCTATGACTTCCTGAAGATGGGCAACACACCTCGAAAAGACGGAATATCAGTAGCTGTATTTAGATCTCAGCACTGTTGAGGTGGTCGGATCCTCAGCGGACACGGAGAGAAGGTCCTTGCAGCTCTTATACTCCTTCTTCACGTCTTCCCACAAGTTCCGGATTTCGTCCAGATGGACTCGGCACATGTAAGGGGAACAACCGTCAGTTTCAGGGGCGCCCGGAGTGTGGATGTCAGCTTCGAACTGACTCACTCCGTCCGTCGCGGCAATAAACTTTTTTAGGGCGACATCTACCGCACTTTGCGTCATTTTTGCGACCGACCGGGTAACCCTTGTTGACGGACCGGGGGTGGTACTGACGGATTCGTTGCTTTCTGCTCTTTGAATGGCAGCGGAAGCCTTTGGCCTTAAATGAGACGGCTGCGGAGATGCGGATTGGGACCTGTCCAAGCGGATCGACGGGATCGTACTTGGCTTCTTGACGTATTCGTCGCTTTTTGCTCTTTTAATGGTAGTGGAAGCCTTTGGCTTTAAGAGAGACGGTTGCGGAGATGCGGATTGGGACCTGTCCAAGCGGATCGAAGGGATCGGACGCGGCTTTTTGTCGCCTCCCGTGGGCATTCTCAGAACAAAGTTCTGATGACGCACTTGTCGCCTGAAGTGAGCAAAGGGTATCTCGTACGGAGCGAAAAGGCGGTCCCACAAATGCTCTCGGCGTGATCTGGGTTGCCGATAATGGACGAAAAGGAAATAAACCGAAATGAAATGCGGCCACAGAAGCTTGTTGAAAGTAGTAGGCGGAAATTCGGATGAAAAACTTTAACGAGCGACTGCTGCTGTAGGCAGCTGGTGCCTTATGCGGATTGGACTCGGAAATGAATTTGGAAAAAAAAATACCAGTAACTTCTATATATTATAGGTATAGCGAGGCTCGGACGTCGAGATTGCTTAAGTTTTAGTCGACTCAGAAAACAGAGAAGCCCACTAAATGTAGATTTTGTACCGAAATCAGAAACAACACAGTTAATAATTTATAATTAAAAAAAGCAGTGTGTGTCTAGGGACACGCGTGAGGAACGAAGTTCCTTTGGCATGTGTACTGTTTAGCAGGCATGACGAGATGGAGGTCAATGAAGGAGAGACAGGAGTAAATGAAGGCGAAAAATGATTATTTTAATCTACTAACAAAGAGTATAAAGTTATATAGAGAGGGCGTCTTCAATGCTTTGACAGCGCTACGCTTGTCGGCAAGGGGAAAAGGGGAAAGAGGGAGACGGAATTACTTGTTCTATTTTTAGATTTCGCTTATAGGGTACACAATGCATAAGTGTAAGTCCGTTTTGATTGTATGTGTGCACGAACTCGACAGCGCATTTTTTGTACGAAATTTCATATTTGAATCAAAATCAAATCGAGAGCCGAAATACTTCGAAACTCGTATAGGTTTTGCTGAACCCGACATTATACAGCCTGTGGTCGTGGTGGATAAATCGTTGGTCATCGTCAATGTGAACAAGGGATCGATCCCTCTCGAAAACTATTTTAATATATTTTTTTTTTCTTTTATTATGTGTTGAACATTTTTAATTTATTTTTTTTTAATCATTATTTTAGTTAAATGGTCTTAAAACTTAAAAACCGTAATGAATAAAAATAGAACGAGTGACTGGTTTATAAAACCAAACTTTTTAACCGCATTAATATCTTATTTATAAAATAAATAAAAAAGCTTTTTTATACGTTTTTTTAATTTAAAACATAATCTAACACAGTAATAAAAAAAATAAACCGAAAAGTTTATCATACAGCTAATTTGTAATATTTAAAAAAAAAAAAAAACACCATTGAAAATTACAAAAAAAAAACTTTATAACTATTAAAAAAATAATTAACAATTAAAAGAAGTTATCCCTTTAACATTTTTATGTTTCTGTTTCTTATGATGTGAACATATTTTTCTTAATTTAATTTATTAGAAGTAAAAATATAGAAAATAAACTGTTTAAAAAACTAAGTATTAGAAAAAATAAAACAAAAAACTTTATATTTTACTGGGATTCGAACCCATGAACCTTGGATTGGTAGTCCGATACCCTAAGCACTAGGCCAAACGGCAAGTTGGCGACTGGGCGGCCAGATTCATAGTAGAATCGAGCACTGCGGGTTCCACGAGTAAAATGCGGGTTCTACCGCTGGAACCCGCCATAGGACACATTTTTTTGTATGAGATGTCCTCTCTATATAACTTAATACTCTTTGCTACTAAGTAAATTCAAGAATAAAGAATAGAAAAAATATTACAAAAAATTTTCTTCGTCCAACGTGGGGCTCGAACCCACGACCCTGAGATTAAGAGTCTCATGCTCTACCGACTGAGCTAGCCGGGCACTTGGCTCCTCCCTGCCAGAACACCAACAAGAAGAAGACAGAGAGCCGGAGAGCCGTTTAACGTTACGTTACGGTTTTTCTCGGCTAGCCCTCCTCCGCCAAACTCATACCGCGCCATAAGGAACTTCGTTCCAAAAAAAACAAAATTATTTTATTTTCCAATGTACTAATTGTGAAGCTGGAACGGTGGAATTGAAACCTTGGCTTTTGGTTCGGCCGAAAACTCACTGTTGTGCCGTCGGCAAAGCAGTGTATACGCAACGTACTAATTGCAAAGCCGGAGAGGTGGAATTAAACTCGGCCGTCGGCAAGGCAGTGCATGCGTGAGGGACGCAAGAGAGGGAGAGAAAAAAACAGCAACAACAACACTGCGGTCGCTGCAGAAAATCAAAACTTTTAACAATTAATCGCGGTCCCGCCCGTGTGGATTTTAAAATAATGTTGGGTTTTTTAATATTTGTTGGGTTTGTCTCGATTTTAATTTGTATTTATTAATTTCGTAGCGGAGTTTAGTTCCTGGAATAGGGCAGATAATATACGTATGTGTGGAATATATGGGCATGCATGTATGTATATATGTGTGTATGTATATTGAAGGGCACATTGAAGCGTCGAGAAGTGGACTGTATAAAGGACAGAAAAATTATGTGGCGAAAAAAACCTGGCACGCACCAGAATGAAGAAGAAAAAAATAATAATATCGCAACCACGGCGGACTGTCCGGCGAACACGGAAATTCCCGAACTCAGTGCACACCAGTTGACCGATATTAATTATGCCTTTTTTCTCACCACACAATTTCACTTTTACTTTACGAATTTGCGGAGTTAAAGTTGCGCCGACAAATTAGAATATGTATGTATGTACATATGTGCAAGTATGCATGGGGTGAATGCACATATGTATGTACATATGTATGCCGCGACCGTTTGCACTTTAATGTACGGAAAGAGGACGGCGAGGAATATGGCGGCGCGAACAGAAGCAAAGCGGAGACGAATTGGAAAAAAATGTCGATCGATGAGAAGAAATTAATTTCTCAACTGCCGTTGCGTCGGAAAATTCACGGATATGGAAATGACACGGAAAATAGTCTTACAGCAGAGCGACCGAAATTGAATGTTCGGAGCTCTGCTAAAGACCGGCAGTGAGAAACACAAGAAGTCTCGTACTTATCTTGGCGGAACAAATGGCCGGGAACTGCTGGCAGAAGGGAAGAATATCCTAATCCGGCTCGAAGGACCAAATGATTGTAGGGGGGCCTGGTGTCCTCCGAAGATAGTGGCAGGCTGCTGGAAAATTCCCTCTGGCGCAATGGGACACGAAAAAAACCCACCCAGGTTAGGGCGAAGCGGAATAAGAAGCGGGGGCGTCGTGGGTAAATTCACAAGCATCAGCTTTATTCGGTGGCATACATAGAACTGGTTTCAATGCTTAAAACTAAAGCCGCGCTCCAGCCCGCTCTGCTTCGTTAAAGCGAGCTCGGAAGATCGGCGGCGGCCGACCGCGAAGTTGGGAGCGCGCCAGCCCGGGGGAGAGCGAAAGCTTAAGTGTAGATAAGAGGGGCGAACGTAGATAAAAGCGAAAGCTCTGCGAGCAGAGGCGGCACAGCGGCCCCTCACATAAACACGTTTTATTTCTAAAGACGGAATATTTGATTCGTAGAGTAAGTTATTTATTGGAGTGGAGCGATAGGCTCCGAGGGCTAGACGGATTGCGGAATTGAATGGTGTTTTTATTTTGTTTAGGATGCTTTTGGGAGCGTGGCCGTATAGAAACAGGCCATACTCTAATTTGGCTATGATTGTTGCCTTTGCGACATTAAGTAGTGTATACGTGTTACAATTAAATTTGGTACTGGATAGACATTTTATTATATTTAGCTTATTGTGGAGTTTAGGTAGAATTAAGTTTATGTGTGTGTTCCATTTGTATTTGTTGTTTATGGTTATTCCTAGAATTTTTCAGGATGTAACGGTTGGAATTTGGATGTTGTTGCAGTTTATCTTGCAAGTACAGTGGTGTTTTTACATATGTGGAGGTGTTGGCATTTGGATAGGGATAGCGATGCCCCTGAGTAGGAGCCCCAGTTCCCTATATCGTTTAATAGGTTGTCTAAGCTGATGTTTGTATTTGTGTTTTTGTTGCAGTTTATTATAAGGAAGAAGTCGTCGGCGTATGCATTAAATTTTATTTCTTTGTGTAGGGATATGGTGTTAGATAGTTTATTGAAAGCTATGAGGAATAATATTACTGATATGGGTGAACCTTGGGGGATTCCGTTGAATAGGGGTAATAGGGGCGTTATATTTTCTTCTATGGTTTGGGCTATTGGAGAGGGAGTATAGTTATGTGGGTTGTTTCTATATTTATTGTTTCGAAACTCCTCTGAAAAGTTCCAGTCGCCGGAGAGGTCAGAAAAGTATTGTGCAAATATGTTAGCAATTTCGTTGTTAGCTAATGTAGTCTCATTGTTTACTGGGTTTGGGATGGCATGAATTTGCTTTACTGGGTTAAGTCCGCAGAAGCGTCTTATATTGGCCCATATTTTGGATGAGGGGGTGGTGGGTTGGATGGTTGAGGTAAAAGAGCTGGAAGCTTCTTTTTTCCTTTTTTTTAACTCGAACCTGAATTTTGCGTTTTTGCGTGTATAGTCTATAATGTTTTCTACAGTAATTATTCGGTTTAATTTTTTCCAGGCAAGTTGTTTTTCTTTTCTTAATTGGTCAATGTGTTTGTTCCACCACGGAACTCTGTATGGATGTGTGTTTGGTGAGGTTTGTGGGATGGAAAGGTTTGCGCTAAATAGGATGATTCTATTGATTTGGGCGGCTTCTTTGTTTACGTTTTGTGAAGTAGGGTATTTCTCGTTTGTTTGTTGGTTTAGTTCGTTGTACTTTTCCCAGTTGGCTTCTTTTAATTTAAAGAAGGGTCTGTTAAATTTTTGTGTATTAGTTGTTGGGAAGAGGGTCGTGATAATATGGAAATGGTCGCTACCATGAAGGTCGTTTAGTATTTCCCACTTTGAGTGAGGGGCTAGGATTGGAGAGCAAAGTGTGAGGTCAATGTGTGTGTAAGTGTTGTGTGTTGAAAAGTGTGTGGGAGATTTGTCGTTTAGCAGAATAAGGTTCGTATTGTCTATGAATCTTTGAGTTATTTTCCCTCGTGTATTTGTTGTTGGGAAGCCCCAGGACGGGTGCCATCCATTGAAATCTCCGGTAATTAAAGAGGGTGTTTGTTGTATATTAAATGTGTTTTGGAGTGTCTGGTTAGTAACGTTTTTGGTCGGGGAAATGTATGTGGAAAATATGTTTAATTTTAGTTTAGATTGTATATTTATGGCTATTGCTTTTATATCGCTTGTGATGTTTAGGATAGTGTGTTGAATTGATTTGTGCACTAGTAGTGCTACGCCCCCAAATCTGTTGGTGGCTATATTTGTTAATAGTTTGTAGTTTATTGGGGTTGGGATGTTATTAATGTGTTGTATGTGGGTTTCTTGGAGGGAAATTATGTGTGGGGAGTATTTTTTGATGAGAATAAGGAGTTGGCTGTAGTTGTTTACATATCCTTTTAAGTTCCATTGGATTAAAGTTAGAGACATTTGTGAGAAAATTAAAGCTTATGACTTAACTTTAGGGCGGTGTTAGCGGTGAAGGTTTAAGATTAACTTAGGGTTTAAGGATCTATACGGATTCGCTGTCGCTGTTGTTAGTGTGTTTGTTTTTGTTTAGAGCTTTTGCCTTTGTTTTGGATGCTTTGAGGTTCGTAGATAGGCTATTAGACTTATCTTTCGGGAAGATTTTTATTTTTAGTTCTTCTGTGAGTTGTGATGTGAGTGATGTAGATGGTTTCCTGGTAGGTGTGGGGTGGTCAGTATCCATGTCTTCTAGTTTGTCGTAGCCGTGGTGATGGTGTTGAGGCGGTTGGTTTGGTAGTAGAATTGTTTTGGCTGGTCCTGTTGTTGCTGTCTTCGATGAGGTGATTTGTGCTGTTGATGTGGGTGTGGTGTGCGAATTTTGATGTTGCGATTGGGTTGTGCTTGTGTGTGTATTTGTGAGAATATTCGGTAATTGGGTGTTGGTTGTCATCTGTGTTCTGCCGTTTGTGAGTGTTTTGGCATAGGTGTCTCTCAGTTTTATGGTCAACTTTTTCTTTGGTTTTAATGGCTGTTAATTCCTGGTTTTTTATGAAAGTAGGGCATTTGCGGTCAAGTGGACTGTGGTGATGATTGAGTTCTGGGTTGTTTCTGCAATTTAAGCAGTTTTTTTCGTTTGTGCAAGTTTCTCCGTCGTTTGTGTGCTTTGTTTCTGAGCAGTTGATGCAGGTTTCTAAGCTTTTGCATATGGGTGCTGGATGACCGAAGCGGAGGCATTTTTTGCATCGAAGTGGAAGTCTCGTACTCGGACTGTTTCGTAGCCGATTCGTAATATTTCGGGGAGTTTATGAGTCTCGAATGTTATGATAATCAAGCCAGTTTCGACTAAGGTTATGTTGTTGCTATCAGAGTTAGAGTTGGGGTTTTGTCGTTTCATTATTTTTCTTACTTCAGTTACTTTTTGTGGTTTTAACTCTTGTAGAATTGTTTCTTCATCGATATATCTAAGGTCGTTGAAATAAATGACTCCCTTAGAGAAGTTTAATGTTTTATGTTCAGTTGCTGTTACTGCCACATCTGCGATTGTTGTTAGTTTGAGAAGTTTTCTGGCTTGTAATTCATTTTTGGTTTTTATTAGTAGGCTGCCGTCTCTTGTTCGTTTGCATCCCTCAACTTCTCCTCCACAGGCAAAGTCCACAGATTTTTTTACAATAAATGGTGATATTCTTTCAAAAGAGTTATTATCATTCCTTTTAATAACTATAAATTTTGGGTCGCCTAATTGGGAGTGGTAAGATTTTGTTGTAATTTTGTGTATGTCTGGTGGGTCTGTCATGATTGTTGGTTAAGGGCTTGAGCCCACGCTAGAGGTCTTGGTGTTTTTGTTGTTGTTATTTTTTTTTTTATTTTCTCTTTGTGGTTTAAATTTGTTTGTGCAAGATTTTGTTGATAAGAGTTTTCGGCTTACGCGAAGCGAGGCTTTATACTGTTTTGGCACGACTTATCTCTTCAGAGGTTGAAGTTGTATATTTTTAACATTTTTTTTGGTTACAAATTACACAAGATTAAAGCAAAGCAATATGTAGACTATTTCTACAGTTAAAACCCTAAAACATATAATTCAAACCATTATGAATAAAATTGCATCCAAAAAGTTGCACTTCATTTGGGATTTTTACATTTTTTGGACATTTAAAACTTGCACAATAAATAAACAATTTAACACCGCTAGCTTCTCGTTGCATTAACAGGTCTGTTAAAATTTCTTTAACGTAACATTACAGATTAATGATTTATGAATACATTCCAATTAAAAAAAATTAATTTAACGACTTTTAAAAAACGGGTTTTGTCCAGAAAAAGTGGTCGTTGGCCCCATAGTGCGATCGTTTCTATGGCCATATACATATGTACATATGTACATATGTATGTATAATCATCCAATTTGCATAGAATTAAAACCGTAATTTGAAATAATTTAAGACGGCAATATCTCTAAGAAGATATACATAATAAGTTGAAAAAAGGAAAATAAAAATGTTTTTTAAGCAATTTCTTGGACGTTCTTATGGCAACTGTCTTATAAAATTAAAACCGAATTTCTAGAATAATGAAAAAATGTCTCAAATTATATGAAAATATGGTGAAAACTAGCTTAGTTATAATTTTATTCCTAAATAATTTCCGATTGTTCCTATATGATATAGTTATCCGATCCGGCTTGTTTAGGCACTATTCGAAGCTTGATTAAATACAAATGTCAAGTAGCTGAAGTCGGCAATGGAGTGTAAATGAGACTTTGTACTTTCTACTTTAAAATTTAAAAGAAGCTACCAATAATTTTTTTTTTTTTTTTTTTATGCTTTGCTTTTATTTATTGAATCTTCTCATTTATGAGACTAACAATAAGTGTATCAAATCTTATACTATAACCTAACTAGGAGTCATGTAGACTGAGACAGTGGCCCTGACAAGTTATGGCTGGGTTGGAAGGTCTGTACGTAGCAGGCGGGTTCGGCTGGAGACCCGAGTCAAGACCCTTGCTAGAGGATTTGGGTGGACAGAGAGTTTTTCATTGTAGGACGCCTTTTGCTTGTCTATTTCATCTTTTACTGCGAGAATGCCGAGGTCCCTGTGGATGTTTTGGTTACGAATATACCATGGTGCCCCAGTGATAGTTCGCAGGATCTTTGATTGGGCTCGCTGTATGATGTCTATGTTGGTTCTGCTCGCGTTCCCCCACAGCTGGGAGCCATACGTCCAGATTGGCTTAAGAGTGGAGTTGTAGAGCAGGACCTTGTAGTCCAGACACAAGGGCGATCGTGAGTTTATAATCCAGTGGAGGCTGCTGGCTTTCAGTTTTAGGTGCAGTTTCTTGCATTCGATATGTCTACGCCATGTTAGACGTCTGTCGAGGTGGATGCCGAGATACGTTACTTAATTAACTTGGGGGATCTGCGTGCTATTCATACAGAGCGGAGGGCAAGTTTGTCTGTGAAGAGTAAACGTTATGTGTTTACACTTTTGTTCGTTTATTTTAATACACCAGTCAGATAGCCACTTCTCGACTAACACGAGGTGGTTGGAGAGTTGGGTTGTTGCACGGACTGGGCATCTGGAGCGGCTAAGGATCGCAGTGTCGTCGGCGAAGGTGGATGTTGTTAGTCGGTCGGTTGGCCCAAGTGCGCTACCTTGTGGGACCCCAGCTTCGATAGTGTAGCTGTCGGAAATTGTTGTGTTACATTTTACTGCGAAGGCTCTATTGTAGAGGTAGGATTCAAGGAGTTTATGAGTGTACCCGGGCAAGTGTGTTTTGATTTTATGCATGAGACCTTTGAGCCAGACGCGGTCGAATGCTTGAGATACATCGAGGAATATCGCGCTGCAATATTCCCTATGCTCGAAGGCTGTGCGAATCTCTGATGTTATTCTGTTTACTTGCCGAATTCGCAATATTGGTAGTTGGTTTAAGTATTGGTGGTACTTTTGCTGCGACTGTTGGAGCTTCTTCCATCGAAGCCGGCGGTGCACAGTGCACTGTGGTTGATTTCATAGGACAAAAATCAAAAATTTTTTTTTTGAAATTCGACAAACTTTGTCTTAAAAATACATCTTAACATACCAATAAATCTAACTGTTATTTCAGTTTTTGTCTCTCTCATTCGTACGCGCTACAAATTGAGGGAGAAAACAGACAACAAAATATCGTGGTCGCGGAAGTGAACGCAGTGTAAAAATTAGCTCTGACAAGAAAATTAAATTTTGATATTAAATCGTGTCGGATTACCGTCAATTAAAATTAATATTGAAAAACAAGGTGTGTACTATAAAACTGAGTATTTTTTATGTCATTATGTGTTTTGGTTTTTTTTTTAAGTTAGTTTTTCACCAGTGACCTCCCGAGTGGTGAATTTTTGTATATACATTGATTTCAGAGGAAGAAAAGTTTGGGATCCCCCTCTTACCCCCTCATGAAACTTACATATTATTATTAATACATGTTTTCTTTATCTATGTTTAAAATTTCAGCTGCACGTTTTTGCACGATTCGGTTTTATTCGCTTTTTTGTGTTCGTATTTTCGTTGTATTTAGCTATATTTTTTATTTTTAAGAATAATTTTTTTTATAATTTTTTTTCTCATTGTTCTATTTAATTTATTATAATGTATTATAAGCCTACTATTAATTTTAACATCCCATTTTTGTTTTATTTTGTATGTAGATAATAAAATTAAATAAATTAGAATTTAATAATATGGGATTTTTCTGACCCTGAAAGTAGGCAATGGAATTTTTGTGTTAAAATGTTATTTTTTTTAATTTTCGGGCTTTAACTTATGGTTTTTGGCCAATGTTATTTGGTCTCTAAAGCAGTGTACAAATTTTCAGCTCGATATTCCTACTGGAAGTATTTTTGGCCGCTCTTTCCATACATGATCAACCACTGTGCGGTGGTGGGGTTTGACATTGGTAACTCCAAGTGCCGAGTTGCTCTTTGTCGACTTCTTATTTTCATCGATAGTGAGTTGAGAAATAAGAGTAACAGGCGTTTCTTGGGTTTACGGAGCTTCTACGCCCATTCTTTTGATCGCTGCTCATTTTTCGAGCTTATTATGCGTGGCACTTATTTGTTTAAATTAAATAAGCACTTGTGTTAATATAACACTAGCTATGATTATATTTTTCTTTGATTTTTGATTTGTTAGCGTCTTTTCGCACTGTTTGGACTATCCAGTATAATATTCTTTAAGTTTTCACTATTTCATCCACTTTGTAACATTTTTTTCCCGGAGCTCACGTGACACCACGTCCGCTCTATGCGGGAGTTGAATGTGAGTGGGTAAACGTTGAAACCGAATTTGGTATCTATAAATGTTTTATATCAAATTTTAAATTTCAAATTGTAAACTGCAAATTTGGTGTGCTGAAGTTAGCTTCCTTTCTTGTTACCATTAAATTTCTAGAAACACGTTCTTCGGAAATCGTGTCTACCGCAAGGCATTTGGAAAATCTTTTTTTCGGGGCACATAAACCTAAGCCCCTAATGGAATTATCCACTCTTATCAGGCCATTCGCCATAGTAGGTGCCTGAGATTTCAAAACCAAAGGAAGTTGGCATCAACACCCTTGCTCGCTCTTCCTGCTATTGCTCATCCTTGCCTGGCCAAGTGGCCCGCATGCAGGCAGAGTGCGGACCATTTTGCGTTCCTGCATGTCGCTACCACCTCACCCTTCCCTTTTTTGGTGTGCATCCTGCGGAGGTTGCCACCGTAATTTACCAACTACATCCGCTGTACTGGCTGCTGCCTGCCTTACCCTTTCCCGAGCGCTAAGCTCTGCTGATAGCCAGAAGCCGTCTCCGCTGGCTGGGCCTGGGTGCGGAAACGTTCCATAAAAGTGGCATATTTGCCGCATCCTGTTTACAATACCTGGTCCTTGGTGGTGCCCAACTCTCTCTTGCTACCTCTGCTGCAAACAATGTGCAACTTTTTGTGGTGGGCTTGTAACTTTGTATGCCGCTCCCCAGCCTCTGATAGGTTTTAAGCCAGTTGGTAGGGATCCTCTTCATTAACAACGGCTAGGTAGGCGTGCGATTTGTAATTCTCAACGAATATCCTTTATTTGCTATATTTTATCTTTACTTACACTAAAAAATTATTATATTTAGCTTCTAGACGTCCTTCGCTTCGCTCAGGGACGCTCGCTCACCTAGGTCTGTCCGCCCACACACAGTGGATGACCTATAGGGCAAAAATAAAAAATTTTGTAAAAAAAATTGAAAATTGGTATGCAAAATGTTTTGTATATGTCAATATTTTTTTAACTGGACAGTTAACTTTTAACTGAAAATCTAACAGTTGTTTCTATATTTAGCGTATAAGACGTGAGCGCGTGCTTATTGTCGCAATGCAACACATTGCAAATTTGGCACAAGCAAATCGAACTACAAAGTGGTCAGACGCAGAATTTAGTTTCCAAATTAGTTAAGGGGGTCTTCTACTTACGATTTTTTTTATTTTCGATTTTTTTGTAAATTTTTTTTAAATACTAGAGGATCTGAGGAATACGCCATATAAAGGGTTTTGTAAAATTCGCATTCCTACATCGGTAAACAAAGCCCGAAAGATTGCCACCTCCATACGTTTCGACCATTTTTCCTATCTTTAAACGCGTTTTCCCGAAAGTAGTGTTTTTCAAAAGTTTTGGCACGATTCTGACGAAACCATAGAAGATATCCTAGATCTGTAAAGCGTTACTTATTCACAAAACATCTCGCTAGGTCTAGACACAAGCTTTTAACCAAAAAATTTTTTTTCAATTTTTTACAGTCATTTTTAGATTGAAAAACATGGTCGAAAAATGAAACTTTTTTTCAAATCGCTGCCATTTTGTGAAATTTGCAGATATTAAAAAAAGCTTGTGTCTAGACCTAATCGACGTTCTTAAAATTAAGTTAAAAACAATTTTTGTTGTTTGTAAGTTCTGAAGCTGAGATTTCTTGCCAGCCGTTTCGCAGTGGTTTATTCAACGACGCGCCAATGGCAAATTTTATGATAAATTCAAGCATTAATTAATCAAATACAAAAAATTTTGTTCGGATATCATGTGTAGTTTTTTTGCAATCCATCCTTGAAAAATAGGCCCCAAATTTGAGCGCGAAGGTAGAAGACCCCCTTAAGTTGCAATGGATTTTCAAATTACGGGAATTGTTTTATGATTAACAATATAAACAAGAAAAGAAGCTAACTTCAGCACGCCGAAGTTTAAATACCCTTGCAGTAAGTAGAAGAAGAAAACGAAGAAAAATGTTCAGACTTTTCCGTTTTCTCGGGTTGCGATCGAAAAATGTTGCGAACGGAAAATGTTGCGAGTGAAAATGGGCAAACGAACTAAATAAATATATATGGGGCGTTCCACGCAAAATTAGCCACCAACATTTTTTTCCTTCTTATATTTTTTTTTTTTCGGTTTACTACTTGAAAATATTCGATACGTATTTTTTTATTTCGATCTGATACTTGGAATTTTCGAGAAATAATTTTTTAAAGTTCGCCGTTTTTAAAAAAGATATTTTTTTCAAACGCATATTCTGATAAAACTAATGAAGATACAAAAATTTGTCCAAGATATGAAACGTGCGCCATTTTTTTTTTCTCAAAATTTTCCGATCGTTCCTATGGCAGCTATACGATATAGTTGTCCGATCCGGCCCGTTCCGACTTATAATAGTAATGAGAGCATATAGAAGACTATCTGCAAAGTTTCATTTAGATAGCTTCAAAACTGTGGGACTAGTTTGAGTAGAAACGGACGGACAGACAGCCGGACCGACAGACGGACATGGCTAGATCGTCTCGGCTGTTAATGCTGATCAAGAATATATATATTTTATAGGGTCGGAAATGTCTCCTTCACTGCGTTGCAAACTTCTGACTAAAATTATAATACCCTGAAAGGGTATAAAAAGACGAACAATTTGGGAAAAAACGCAAAAATAAACGCTGTTTTTATATATATGGGGCGTTCCACGCAAAATTAGCCACTAAAATTTTGTTTTGCTTCTTATATTTTTTTTCGGTTTATTATTTCAATCTGATACTTGGAATTTTCGAGAAATCATTTTTTAAAGTTCGCCGTTAAAAAAAGAGCCTTTTTTAAAACGCATATTCTGAGAAAACTAATGAAGATATAAAAAATTTTACAAGACATGAAACGTGCGCCCTTTCCTGATGAAAAAAAGGCGTATCCAAAATATTTGTTTCGCATAATTTTTT
The DNA here is from genome assembly GCA_018903765.1 of Drosophila aff. chauvacae BK-2020. Classification (NCBI taxonomy): domain Eukaryota; kingdom Metazoa; phylum Arthropoda; class Insecta; order Diptera; family Drosophilidae; genus Drosophila; species Drosophila aff. chauvacae BK-2020. The sequence goes on along the minus strand of JAEIGO010000024.1, from coordinate 3,690,103 downwards.
AACTTTAGGCCTATTGGGGCAACCTTTAGTCGAATAGACGAAGACCATTTTTGTTTTCGCTCTTTTGTGCTATCATCAGTGTTTCCAACTTTCCAAGACTAGGACAAGTAAGAAAGCTACAGTCGTTCGTGAACGACTGTTATATACCATGTACCAAAATATATCGCCCCTCGAATTAGCTCCCGATTATAAATAAAATCGATAACCAGGGAACCCCACAGCTGATCAACTGATCGCGACTTTTAGAGAAATGTAAACAAACTCGCTCTTTGCAAAACCACCACCATCTCATGCACTTGCGTGTGCAAGACAGAGAAAGAGATAACCCCTCTCTCTTTTTTGCGCACGGGAGTTAGTTTCTTGCGCTCATCAGTTTTGTTGTTGTTTTTTGGGATGCACCTGTTGCTAGCTGCCAAATAGATAACACACTGATAAGTAAATAACTTTTGTGTTTTTCACCCGATCTTTACCAGATTTTCGGTATTGATACATGTTCTACATATGCATGCCTATGCACAAAAAGAAAGATCTGTGGTAATATTTGTGGCTGCAAAACGTTTTTATTTATTTGCGGGGGAGTGGGAGGGAAATTTTTAAATCTGAAACAAACTTGATCTGCGTGCAAAAGATTCCGACCTACATACCGAATTTGGTGGCTCTAGCTCTTATAGTTGCTGAGATCTAGGCGTTCATACAGACGGACAGACGGACAGACGGACAGACAGACATGGCTATATCGATTTGGCTGTTGATGCTGATCAAGAATATATATACTTTATGGGGTCGGAAATGCTTCCTTCTGCCTGTTACATACATTTGCACGAAATTAATATACCTTTGTACCTACGGTACATGGTATAAAAAGCTAAATCAGTGTTCAGAAAATGGTAAAAAAAATTGTAAATAGCTAAAAAAAATCCAAACACATTTATTATTTTTTTTTAGTTTTTATTGAAATTAATCTAATTGCAAGCCGAAGTTTAAAAACCCTTGTAGTTAGTAAGCATATAAAGTATTTTTTTCTTCAAAATTTTGCGATCGTTCCTTTGGAAGCTGTATGATATAGTAGTCCTATCTTAATAAAATTAAAACCGGGCTTCTGGAATAATAAAAAGTGGTCATGTCTTAAATTTTATGAATTATAATTTATAATTTTTTTCCGCAAAAATTTCCAATCGTTCCTATGGCAGCTATATGATATTCCGGCTCGTTCCGAGTAGTATATAGAAAACTATCTGCAAAGTTTTATTCAGATAGCTTTAAAACTGAGTGGCTAATTTGCGTAGAAACGGACGGACATCGATCAAGAATAACTATTCTTTATAGGGCCGGAAATGTCATTATTCTGATCCACACAAAGCCACTCTTTTAAAACTGGATCTCATAGTCATATGTATATCACGCGGTTTTTGTTTATATTGAACTTTCGCCATTTTTACACGATTAAGCACGATTGAATATACCTTGTTTATGATGGAAATTATGCATATTCAGAGCCCACTATCGATCCTTTGCTGCAAATATAGATTCCAGTCACGTTTTTTTAATATATTTATTGGATTCTGCCCGATGTTTAAAAAAGTTAAAAACAAGTCATTTTAGTTTTTAAAATAGCCATAATTCCCGCTAGCCGCTAGATCGCAATTTTCGACCCCAGCGTTGCTTCTGGGCAATTTCGGCTGTTTAGCGATTAACTGTAAGCGTTGTCTTTTATTCTTAACTGTGCTAGAGGTTGATTTCATGTGTCTTAACTAATAATCAGGTGAGTAATTTTCAAAGTTCTAATGTTGCTTGTGGGCAACCTTGGTCCATTGTGGTAATAAATATATTTGTACTTAGATATGAGACCGGAAGAGAAAGGATTGACAAATGAAGACTTTGAAAGGATTGTTAACTTTGAATGGTATGTTTCAATTCAAAGATAATTTGTTTGCTCAAAATAAGGTTGTTTGGAAAAAATCGGTTTCAATGGTATGGAGAAAAAACGAAGTCGCATAATTACGGATCAAGTATTGTGCACTTGGCTCGAGGCCCAACTCGTGAATGCAAAGCTGTAACGGAACCTATTCACTGCTTTAATTTGTTTCTTACGGATAAGATAATACATTAAATAGTTGAATGGACAAATGCTGAAATAAATATGTGCAAAATCAAGGGATATGATTTACATTATAAGGAGACTGATCGAGATGAAATAAACGCCTTAATTGGACTGCTTTTATTTGCTGCTACAATAAAAGATAATCATGTGCCTACAAAAGAGTTGTTTGACTCAAAGTATTCTGGTTCAAGATATATGTACATCCGTTATGAGCGAAAAGAGATTTAAAACTCTAACAGCGACATTACGGCTTGATGACAAATCAACTAGAATCATGAGGATGCATGACAAGTTATGTCCTATTCGCGAAATTTGGGACTTGTTTATTGACAGATGAAAATCAAACTATACACCAGGATTATATGTGACTGTCGACGAAGAACTGTTAGCGTTCAGGGGAAGAACATCTTTTAAAATGTACATATGTATATGCCAAAACAAACTGGAAAAATATGGCTTAAAAATAATTATGTTGTGCGATAGTGGAACAAAGTACATGATCAACGCCATTCCGTACTTAAGAAAATCTTAAAATATTACAAATATGCCACTTGCTTTACTTCCTTTACTTTGTAAAGGAGATAACTAAACCGAGGAGGCTCTTTGTGATGCCGTATAGGCTTAGATCCCCGTCCGATGCAGGTACTCATGGGCCGATGACCAGTGCTACGTAAGAGAGGACCAACCCGATCCTTGGATGAATCGTGTTATCTGCCTCGGTGATGTCTCGCATAGCTCTGCGAGATCCACAAGGGTGGGGAAGCCCAGGTACTGCAGTCTTCGTCTGCTTAGGGCCGGACAGTGGCAGAGGAGGTGGAGGACGGTCTCCTCTTCCTCCTCATCCCTACAGCTTCTACAGAAGTCATTATGGTGCACCGACAGCCTGGACGCATGTGTTCCAAGCAGCCAGTGACCAGTAAGAGCCCTAACGGCCAGGGCGCAGATTTCCCTGCTTAGTGACAATAGCTCCTTTGAGCGTTTCGCTGAACGGCGTGGCCAGATCATTCTAGAGTGGCGGCAGGTGATGAGATTTTCCCATTTCCTGTCCGCGAGGAGGTGGAAGTACTCCCTACAGAGTAGTCTGCGAGTGGCCAAGGGCATTTCAACTAACTCCCTCTCCGGCTGAAGAGGGGAGGTTGGGGGAGCTGATCATGGGCTTCTTTGATGGCGTAAACTTCCGCCTGAAAGACGCTGCAGTGGTCGGGTAGCTTAAACGAGACGTTTAATCCCAGGTGTTCAGAGTATATACCTCCTCCCACCCGACCGTCCAGTTTTGAGCCATCCGTGTAGATGTGAAGGGACCCTAGGGGTCCAGGGGGTCCTAGGTTCCATTCCGTTCTGTCGGGGATGTGAACCTGGAAGGGTGTGATGGGGTGTTCAGTGGAGACACAGTAGTCAGTGTTTCCCTCAGTAAGGTGTGGAGCAGAGCCGAGGTTCGTGTGTCCGAAACTAAGTCTTTTCCACAGACCCGCGCCCTTCAGCCTTAATGCCGAGAGTGACGCGGTCATCTCTCCCATTAGTTAAATTGGGAGGATGTCCAGGAGAACGTCCAAGGCGTCTCCCGGAGTTGTGCGCAGGCTGCCTGTCATACAGATCTCAGCCATGCGTTGGATTTTTCTTAACTTGCCCAGGCAGGTAGACCGCTTTATAGCTGGCCACCAGATTGCCACTCCGTAGAGGAGTATCGGGCGAATGATAGCCGTGTACAGCCAACGGACTATTTTTGGGGTCATTCCCCAAATCGGGAAATTAGCCCGATAGCCTTGCAGCAGGTGTAGAGCGCGATTGTGGCCTTTTTGGCCCTCTAGTTTCCTGTCCAGGATTAGACCTACATATTTGGCCTGGTTTTTAAGGAAAGAGCCATATTGAAAGAAAGAGCCATATAAATTAAGTATCTGCGCTCCATTACAAATGCAAAACAATGCCAATCGTAAAGTGGGTACATCGGCATTTTGCTACAGCAAAGAACTGATGTTTGTTTTTATCATTTATAATTCTGTTTAACGCATAACAATCTTGTTTAATATGACCTTCCACAGTGATGACACTTGATATTAAATTTCCCTTTTGCCTTAAATGGTTTACGAACTACGCTGTTACTGTTTTTAAAAGATTTGTACTTATTTTTGTTGTTATTATATGCCACTACATTCATCACTTTCCTACTTGTGTCCCTGCTATCGTTTTTAATTTTTATCTCGTGATCAAGCAATCTGTTCTTTACGAAAGCTAAAGTAAGATTTTCCTCAGCTAGGGTTTCAATCGCGGTTATTACCCCATTGTATGACGATGGCAAGGTCAAAAGTAAGTGAGACACCTCGTCCATCTCTTCGATTTTTGCTCCCGACGCTAGCAATTCACTCATCAACTCATCGAACGTATTATAATGAGAAAGTAGAAAGTATTATCATCTAAGCCAAAGCGCAACAAAGTTATATACTTACTTTCTTCTTGTCCTGAAGAAGGAACAATAAATGAGTCAAATGGCGCCTTCACAAAAGGAGGCGTCGATACCTTTGACCAAATGTGTTCAACTATGTCAACTTCTCGAAAGTGTAATCGGTGGCCCATGTGTCTTTTTTATGGAATTCTTAATATTGCCATTATTAATAGCTGTATCATATATTGTCATAATATGATCCTAGCTAAAGGAAAAACTTTATCTGAAAGAGATTTTTTTAAATCAATTTATACTGACTTAACAAAATATATATTAAAAAAACGAGCCACTCATCCTAGTCAATTAAGATCAAATATTAAAAATATTATTGAATCTAACTCTGTTTCAGTATTAGAAAATCATATATGTAGTTGATGAAAATGCTAAGAAAAGAAAGAATCGTAAGTTATGCCCATACAAAAAACGTCGTATGACGAAAAGTATTTGCAACTCTTGCGAAAAAAACATCTGGGGCGAACAAAAAATTTAAAAAACATTGAAATATTTAATTGAAAAATAGTTTTTATGTTTCTTAAAAACAATGATCTCGAAAATGAAGTGCAATTTTTGTTAAGTTTTTATTATTAAAAAAAATATATATATATATTAATTTTAAAAAAATTATTGTTGTTTTTTAATTTTACTTTTCAGAAAGCTTAAAAATGTATATAACAGTTTATTTCAGAAGAAACCCGTTTTTCGTGTTAAAGTTATGGAAGTGCAAAGTCTGTGTTCGTCTATTCGACGAAGCTTACCCACAAGCGGGTGAAAATTAATGATTAAAAATTGATGGGATTACAAAACAAATCGATGCTGAACTGCAAGTTTACATTTCTTTAAATATAATTTCAAAGTTTTTGCAGAGTTCAACTATATAATTTAGTGTATTTATGTTTATTTGCAGCAGTCTATGGTTTTCATTGTTTCCTGTTAATATATTATTAATTTCGGGCCAATTATCAAAAATAGATTTACACATTGTATAATTGGAGTTCCACCGCGTTTGGTAAGGATTTTTTAATGATGTTGCTAGTTTGTGTTGTAAATTTGCGTTTTAAAAATATTTTATAACTTTTTTGCAACCAACCAATTCGTCAGTCAGTTCAATGGTTTCTTCAAAAGTGTTTGTTAAGTACATTTGCTAATAAATGGCTGCTAAAATTGAGGCGCGCATTAGATTCTAATGCCTTCATTATGTTTTTACCCCGGTCTGTCACAAATTTAATATTCTCCATATCTTTTATATCGAAATCGTTCAGAAGGGCTTCAGCTTCTCGCTTATATTAGCTGCAGTGGGTCATTAGAAATCCATCGATTTAAGCCCCAAGATTAGGCTCACCATCTTAAACTCAGTGATGCTCCCCTCGACCTACGACTTCCTAGATCTGCTTTTTTTTCTTCAGCTTCTTTTTGCAATTTCCGAGCGATATTTGTAGGGTCTGGAAGTTCTCGATATGTAGAGCCATCCACAATCCACTTTTTGTCTGGAGTAGACACAATCCGCAAGGATTGACAGCATTTGTGCCTGGATAAGTTAGAGGTTTGATTGCCAACACATTTTAAGATATTTTGGCATGAGCGGCATGTTCGGCAATCCTGAATAATCCACCTCAATTAGGGTTGCTGAATATTTTTAAAATATCGTATCGATGATATTCTTGAGTATAAAACAATATCAATTTGATATTGATATATATCATTTTAAAATATCGATATATCAGATATTTCCGATATTTTTAAATTTTCTTTTAATTCTACCAAAAATGTGTCCGTCCCACGGTAAAAAGATGTATGTACATATATTTGTAAATAACAAATTAAATTTATTTTTAATTTCATTTTAAACATAAAAGTTTAATCTAATTAATATTAATAAGATTAATATGGGACACTAGATTACTGGAGTTGCCGCTTGTTTTAATTAATTTTTCGCATTAGTTGCACTTCGCAGTGCCGTTTTTAATTTCACTATAATCAGCTTTAATATGCATGACGCTCGTGTTCGCGCTCGCTTCTTACAATGCAAGTGTGGCCACCGCAAAAATATCAAATATATGTATCCCAAAAACAATATCGCGATATAAATATATCAATTTGAAAAAATATCATTCGATATATACCTGGAGCTCGTTGGTCATCTGGTGGTGTGTCAAATGTCCTTCAGACTATGGCACAGCAAGACCTTATTGATGGCCTGCTTGACATATCCTTGTCTCAAGTTAACCATGTCCTGAATTCCTTATACCGCTTATTGGATCTTTGTTTCGTCTCTGATCCTCTAAGTGTTGACTTAGTTAGAGTTCCTCCATTGACGCTACCTGAAGATCCTTACCATCCAACTTTCGAAGTGACTATCGATACGGGGACGGTTGTAAAGAATGAATCTGATTGTTTAGCCAATAAGGTTCGCTGTGTTCGTAAAGCTAACTTTCATGCGCTAAATAATCTTATATCTGAATTTGATTGGTCAAATCTGTACATGTGTAGTGACATGGCAGCCGCCGTGGACATTTTTTACAGTGCCATGAACTCGTTCTTTTTATCCTGTGTTCTGTTAACCTATCCGTCTGTCTCTAGTAAACCACCTTGGTTTAATAAGGAGCTGACACGTCTAAAAAATGTTAAGTCTAGGCTTTATAACTACAGAGGAATCTCTAAGTTGTCGGCAATTCCAAAACTCTTTGAAAATATAATTACTCCTCACCTGCAGCACTTGTGCAGATCCGTAATTTCTCCATGTCAGCATGGATTTATGAGACGAAGATCGACCACTACAAATCTTGTGGAACTTACCTCATTTGTGATTAGGGGCTTCCAACGTAAATCTCAGACCGATGTGATTTATACGGACTTTAGTAAAGCCTTTGACTCGGTTAATCATTTTCTTATAAGGAAACTCGATTTAATAGGGTTTCCTACCGATCTCCTTAATTGGCTTCAGAGTTATTTGAGTCACCGGACTCATAAGGTTCTGTTCAAGAATTCTCTTTCCAACTCCCTCAATGTCACTTCTGGCGTCCCACAAGGCAGCCATCTTGGCCCGCTGCTATTTACCTTATTCATCAATGACCTTCCTCTAGTTCTACCCAACTCTAGGGTACTTATGTACGCAGACGATGTCAAACTGTGCGTGCAGTATAAGGACAGCTCATGCCAGTCAGACTTACAATCCGATCTTGACAACTTCCAGGCATGTTGTAGTGTTAACTTATTAAATCTCAACAGCTCAAAATGCAAACTGATGACATTTTCACGTGACACTCCCCAGTTTGCAACTTATACGCTTAATGAATGTGCATTGGAAAGAATTACTCTTGTTGACGATCTAGGTGTCCGTCTAGATCCTAAGCTTCCGTTTTCAGAACATATTTCTTGCATGGTTAACAAGGCCAAAGGCATGCTTGGATTTATTAAAAGGTGGTGAAAGAATTCGATTCCCCTTACATAACTAAGACTCTTTTTACTTCATTAGTTCGTCCTATATTGGAATATGGTTCTTGCGTTTGGAGCCCTCAATTTGGAATTCATATTGCCCGCATTGAATCTGCTCAAAAAAATTTTCAGCTTTTCGCCCTACGTGGCTTACCCTGGGATGCCGACCTAAGATTACTGACTTATTCTAGTAGACTTCTATTAATTAACCTACCTTCCCTAGCTAACCGTAGAACTATGCTTGGTGTCGTCTTTCTACACAAGCTAATTCACGGTGACGTAGAGAGCCTCTACTTGCTAGGAAGGCTTAACTTTCACGTTCCTCGACTAACATCTAGAACCTTTATCCCCTTAGCAATAAATCACTGTAGGAGGGAGTTTGAGGCACATGAACCTTTTAGGGTCTTATGTGCCGATTACAACCGACTTTTTAAATTTATCCTCTATCCTGAGAGTCTCCCTCGCCTTAAAACTGTATTGCTAGTAGAATTAGCTCGTAATGTTGCATGAACCTAAACCTAACTTTCCTCGTTCTTTCCTATATTTTCCTTCTCACGCGTCTATCTAGAACGCGATCGAGCCGTACGTCACACGGCTGCGCCCCTCGGTCGGTTGGGCGGGAGGTGGGCGTGGGACTCGCGCGTAAAAAAAAAAATCGATATTTTGATATATTTCCGGCATCCGATCATTCTCTTTGATCGTTCCGAAACGATCCGATCTGATACACGAACATGCACACAAAATGCTTACTAGTTCCTGATTATTTTTTCGGCTTTTGCTTCGGGTATGCATCATGAACGATCATATTTCGGCTGAGCGAAGTAAGTTGAAGTGAGCGAAAATTTTGTTATGGTGAACGAGATGATTCGATCATACCCGTTGCAGATCTCTGATCCCTACACTCAATAGATTCCAGACGAAACTCTTTTCCTTTCTCTAAATGCGTGGCAACACCAACACCAATGCACCGGGTTTAAAAAAGGAGATCAAAAGGAAACATGCAAAAGCAAAGGTAAATTTCAGTTATTTTCTTGCATATTGTCATTCTTCTGCGTATGTGACACTGGCCTTGGTCGAAAAAGAATGTACAACAAGAAAGGAAGGTAACTTCGGCATGCCAAAGTTTAAATACCCTTGCAGTAAGTAGTAGAAGAAGAAGAAAAATGTTCTGACTTTCCGCTTTCTCGGGTACTGACATAAGGTAAATGCTGCGAGCGAAAAATGTTGCGAACAAACTAAATAAATTTATATAAATATTCCTATGGCAGCTATATGAGCTATATATTCTGGAATAATACAAAATGGTCAAATGGCCATGTCTCAAATTATATGAAAATCATAGAAAATTGGCATAGTTAAAAATTTTTGTTTTCAACTATCGTTGATCGTTCCTATGGCAGCTATATGATATAGTCGTCCGATCCGGCGCTTTCCGACATATATAGTAGTCAGAGCATATAGAAGACTATCTGCATAGTTTCATTCAGATAGCTTCAAAACTGAGGGACTAGTTTTTTTTTTGCAAAAATTTGAAGAAAAATCGATTAAAATTGAAAATTTCTAAATTTAAAAAATATGTTTTTTTTTTGGCTAAAATTAAAAATAAATATAAAATATACAACATCAGAATATATTTTTATTTTTTTTGGTGTTCTTCACCGTTCAAAATGACAAAAGTAACAAAAATAAATAATAATAATGGTGTTCTTCACCGTTCAAAATGATAATAGTAACAAAAATAAATACTAAAAATGGTGTTCTTCACCTTTGAGGTACGATAATGAGATTCTTAAAAATTTAAAGCCATTGATTTTTGTTGGTAAAAAGGAGCATGTTAACGTTTCCTGGTTTTAGGGCCGCCCTCCTGTCAGAAATTAGCGCGCCGGCCTTACTGAACATGCGTTCTGACTCTGTTGAGCAAGCTGGTATACAGAGATAATGCTTTGCGCATTTTACCATTTCTGGCATCTCAGCTTCTTGAGCCTAAAAAAGATAAAATCTTATTAAAATGTTTTTTATATTTTTATACACAAAAAAAAACTTACTTTCCAGTACTCTAACGGACACATTGATTTTGGGCCGTGCGGCTTTTTCAAGTATTGCCTTACTTTTATAATGGAATCGACCGTCGTTGAGTAGTTTTTTTAAATTAATTTTTCTTGTTGGTGTCCTGCCCTCATATGGAGATAATCGACTGTTTAACCTCTCCAATATGAATTTGCATGTATCGTGACCCTCCAACGTTTTCAGCTTTTTCTCCATCGAAGTCAATTCATATATCAAATTTCCTGCTATTGGAATTACCAGTGAAAGTGTCACATAGGCACTACCTGAGAGCTGGTTCGTAGCCATGTCGAAAGGTTCAAAAAGTTTTGTTAGATCTTCAATGACGGCAATGTCATCAACCGTGAGCGGTGAAGGCGCCTTCGATATGTTTAGCAACACAGGCGATACAAACTCATTAAGCATGAGCATGCGTTCCATCATTGCATACGAGCTATTCCATCTGGTCGGCACTTCCTGGATCAAGCTGTAGCTTTTTTCTGATTGCTGTGCATTCTTCATCTTAGAGTTTGCCACTGGACTGCTTTTAAAATAGGTTACTATTTTTTTGCACTTAGTAACGATGCCGCTAATGTTAGGCAATGCGAGAGCGTCTTGAACAACCAGATTCAGGGTGTGTGCACAACAGAGTATGTTCGTCTTCTTTAGCAAATTGCACGCTTTTAACATGGCTGCAGCGTTATCAGTAACGATGGCTGACGTTTTTTCAAAAACTCCCCAGTCATTCAAAATGGTTTGTACGGATTCTGCAATAATTTGGCTAAACTGATCCGTATCTTCAAGGAGCTTGCTCGTGCTGAGAACCGCACAGCGCAACTAAAACTCATGCACAAAGTGGCACGTCACTGTGATATAGTGATCGTTTGAACGCGATGTCCATCCATCGGTTGTTATTGCGCAATATTCAACTGTCTGAAGCATATTCTTCATTTCATTTGCATGCCATCATACATATTTTTAAGCAGTACGTCCCGTAGTGTTCTTCGACTTGGAAAGTCGTATTTGGGATCCAAGCTATGAACAAAGTTAATAAACCCGGGATCCTCAACAATTTGAAATGGTTGTACATCTGTTGACACCATTTTTACGAGCGCTTCATCAAGTTTTACTTTTCGCTGCGAAGTCTTTTCATATTTTTGAGAAGAAACAAGAAACTGGGTCATTGGAACATCGCACTTTGAAATATCTTTTCCCAATAAGGGATGTGATCTTTTTAAATGAGCTGCCATGTTTGAGGTATTGCCACACATTTTGTACACATTTCCGCATTTTATGCATTGTGCGCGTCCTCCATTCAATTTTTTGAAATATTTCCATACCTGAAACTTTTTGGATTTTATATTTTCCTCCAGCTTATCATTCTCCTTTTCTTATGAAATTTGTAAACCTGCAATATACATAAATTAAACAAAAAGAAAACAACTATTGGAGTGCACAATGTATTTGTTTGCAACCACGCGGCTCAGAACCTCACACATACATTAACATCTTTCGGCGAATCTCTCAAGCATCCCTGCAGTACCACTGTCATCAATAGGCCTCTGTAATCAACGATTCATCAATAGCCGACGGCGATTTCCACCGAGCCGACGCTCTCTTTCGACCTTCGTGTCAAACCCGACTCTCTCGCGCTCTCATTTTTCTCAATTCTCACACAAAAAGGTTGATTACAGATTGATTACAAATGTTGATGAAAAGTTGATGACTTACTGATGAATTAGACCTTTTTGTAATCAACAAAAAACGGCACGTAGGCTCTTGCTCTCTCAAACTCTTGCTCTCTCAAACTCTCCCTCTCTCGAACTCTCCCTCTCCTAACAAACAAGCGTTTTTCAATTGCGTTTTAATTTTAAAGAAGTAAAGACGCAATATATTGCGGTTAACAAAAGAAAAGTGAAGTTATATTAAAAACAGTGAAATATATCAAAAACAGTGGAATTAAGTGTTTTACGCGGACTTTTCTCTATTGGGTAATATTGTCTTTTTTCAATTTTGTCTCTTCTTTTATATTTATTTACTGTTTATTTTTTGTAGATGCCATTGGTCAGGCTGACCTTGCGGTCCAAAAAAGGAGGAAGGACGGAAAAAAGGAAGTTAATTTAGATTTATTTAGAATTATATATTATTTTTTTATGTATTAGTTATGAAGTAAGGAAATAAATAAATGAAAATGAATTAAAAATCGTTGATTACTTATTGATAAATGTTGATGAAAAACGGATAAATTGCTGATTAAATGTTGATAAAAAACTGATGAAATGTTGATGAATAGGTGATTAAATGTTGATGAATTGTTGATTAAATGTTGATGAATTGTTGATTAAATGTTGATGAAAAACTGATGAATTTTAGGTATAAATGGTATAAAATGTTGATGAAAAAATGATTAAATGTTGATGAATTTGTGTTGATGAATTTAGCAGTCATCCCATACAAAAATTCATCAACCTTTTATATGGCTTGTAATCACTTTTTCATCGACACACCCCCATTTGTGTTGATGAAATGTTGATGAAACGTTGATGACAGGTACTGCAGGGATGTGAATGCATGTGTGACGTACTTGCATACAGGCATACATGTATATGTTCATGCATTTATAAAACTAATGTTTCTGATGTTATTACTTACCGCCGAATTTTTCCATTTCCCCGCCGTGTAGATCCACCAACACCAAATTTAGAATTCCAAAAAAACTAATGTAAAATCATTATATTAATATACATAAATAGATAAAAATGTAAGACGTAAAACTTACCTATTGCGCGCCGCTCTTTTAGTATAGTGGTGACAAAATTGGCGGTGCTGACAAATTTTCGATTTAAATCGATTCTCAAAAATTAAATCGATGAATCGCGAAAATCAAAAAAGATCGATTAATCGATTCTCGAATCGATTTTTTCCCCAGCTCTAGCGTCTTTCCTCTTCCCTTTTTACTGAAAATAATAAAACTGATCGGACGTATTGAAGACCAAGTGCAGTGCTAAATATGTGAAATAGAGAAAGAAATAAAACAGTATTCTTTATGGAAATGGACATCCGAGTTGATTCACTGTGTTGCAAGTTCACTGGGCAGTGGGAATACTAAAGATTTCCTAGATTTGGAGCGGAAGGCGATTCCAGGAATTTCATATTTCATAATAGGTTATGGGCCCAGAGCACCATTGCATCTAAGTATCGCTTTTGTTAATATTACTTAAGTCTCAAATAAGAATGGAAAAAGGAAAACAAAACATTAAATTCTTTGATGGGGAAAAATACTCAATTTGGGAATTTCGTATATGGGCTTTCCTAAGTGAAAACGATTTGATAAAGGTGATTGATGAAAATGGTGATTCTGATGAATGGAAAAGGTTCGACAAATTAGCCAAGAGCATAATAATAGAATATTTAAGTGATTAATTTTTAAATTTCGCCACAAATAATTGCAGTGCCAAGGAAATATTTTCCAATTTAGACTCGATTTATGAAAGAAAAAGCAAGCCAATTGTCTGTCCGAAAGCAATTACTCTCACTAAAATTGAAAGGAGATATGAGTTTGCTAAGTCATTTTACGGTTTTTGACGAATTTATAACCGATTTGATTGCATCTGGTGGCAAGTTAGACGAGATGGATAAAGTGAGCCACCTTCCATTGTCGCTTCCTTCATCTTATGATGGCGTTATAACGGCAATTGAGACACTGGCAGAAAATAATTTAACGCTTGCCTTTGTTAAAAATAGATTACTCGACCACGAAATTAAATTAAAACAGTCAGCGAAAGATACAAGCTTAAAAGTACTTCAGGGTGTAAATAATAAAGTAAATAAAATGAGAAATTTTCAATATAAACCAAAATACCAAAAGAAAAATTCATTTAAATCCGAAAATAAATTTAATAAACTAAAATGTTTTCACTGTAACAAGACTGGACATATTAAAAGGGATTGCTATAAGTACAAAAATGAAATGGAAAATAATCATGAAAAACAGGCTCAAGTAGCTCAACAACAAAATAAACCAGTTCGAAGTTCGCATTTATGTTAAAAAGTAACAATACCAATTCTTTGAACCAAATTTCTTTTCTATTAGATTCGGGTGCATCTGATCACATAATTAATAATGAATCGCTTTTATCTGAAATCAATTCACTCAAATCTCCAGTTAAAATAGCTGTTGCATAATCTGATGAATATATTTTTGCAACTAAGAAGGGGAAAAATAAAACAATTAACTGATACAATGACCCCAATAACTCTTAATGATGTATTATTCTGCCCTGAAGTTGCTAAAAATCTTATCTCAGATAAGAAGATGCAAGATGCTGGCTTTACCGTTGTGTTTCACCCAGGAGGTGTACTTGTGAGTAAAGATAATATAAATATAATGAATGCAAGTTATTTTGATAATGTTCCCTCTGTTAGATTTACAATACCTAAGCAAGCATTTGCATTAAATAAAAAAAATTATAATTTATGGCATGAGAGGTTAGGGCATATAACACAGTGCAACACTAAAAAAAAATAACCAATGTCCACTATGTGCCAGTGATAGTACACAAAAAAATAAAATATACGTGTCTTTCCGTTTTTCCCCTACACGTGCAACTATTTCTTTTAACGTATCGAAAGTTTTTGACCAAAATACGCATTTTTCATAAGTAACACCAGTTGCTCTAGTCATTCCTGTCATTCCAGTCTCACGGTCTGGACTTGGCGGCTTCGGGGATACAAAAGTTCCAGGTGCAATCACTGGTAGAGTGGCTGTTGTAGTTGCTTTATAAATTTTGCTCTTCTCAGCTTTTGTATTTAAACCAAATGTGTAATTCACACATGCATAGCAATTGGTTTTATCATGATCACTTGGGCGATTAACCAGTGTACTGGCTTGCAATACTTTACCCTATGTTGGCCTCCATTCAAACATAACATGAGATTGTTATAACATTGCCGACACACACTACTAGGTGTGTAATTGTCATCGGTCGTGTCTGGTTCGTCGAAAAACAACCTATATGCTCTCTTGAGCTCACCAGACAATAAATTCTTTTCCTTTTCCTTGCGTAATCTTTTCATTTTTGTTTTAATGATTTGATGACCGCAAACATAGCAGAATGAATCAAGATGTACACACTGCATTATTGCACTATACAATAACTATATATATTTTGTTGGCCGTGACAAGAGCTAAAATTTTGCTCCAGAGAGAAATTCAAAATTCCCAACGGTTTGCAAAATATGAGCCTGATAAAATGATAATTTTTCCGAAAAATTCGTATTTAGGCCAAAAATGTTCGATACGTTAAAAAAAAAGTTGCACGTGTAGGGAAAAAACGGAAAGACACGTATATTTCATTTTTTTGTGTACTATCACTGGAACATTGGTTATTTTTCCATGACTTCAAAATTACACCCAGTGTAAGTAAAGGAAAATTCTTAGAAATAATGATGACTTATGTGAGAGTAGCATAAAGGGTAAACAAACAAGACTCCGATTTGAAAAATATAAGAATAAAGAGTATATAAAAATACCGTTCTTTGTTGTTCATTCCGAAGTTTGTGGTCCAATCTCACTTACAACGATAGATAAGAAGAATTACTATGTGGTATTCATAGATCAGTACACACGTTACTGTGTTACATTATTATTATTACAAAGGCCTTGTTGCACTGCGACCAGATTTTAGATATTTTGTGCCGGCCTGTAGGATTAGGGAAGAGGCCCTATACCTAGGCTTTTAATAAAAGAGAGCACTTTGGTAAGGTCTATTTGTTCCCAAATCCTGTAGGGGGGAATAAGTTCACCTCCTAGATGTTGAAGTCGACGTCTGATTAGCGATGGGCACTCACATAGAATATGTTCTGATGTTTCTTGCTCCATCTCGCAGAATCTGCAGGTGTCGTTTTCTGAAAGTTTTAATTTCTTAATGTGATACCTAAGGTTGCAGTGATCCGTTAGGTAGCCTGTTAGAGTGCGAATTTCGCTCTTTGGTAGGTTGATGATGCGTTTTGATCGCGTCATCTAGGGGACGAGAAATTGTTTGGCTAGTGTCTCAGCCCTGCACTGTCGGTCCAGTGACGATTTATCTCCGTTTGTGGGAACACTTCCTGAGCAGTTCTCTATTGTGTCCTTTCGATAGTCCACAGAACGACTCAGGGCCGATAAAAGGTGTCATCGCCCCGCGTTTAGCTAGGCAGTCTGCCACCTCGTTTCCGATATGGCCTTCATGCCCTGGCACCCAGCCTACCGTTAGGGTGTTATAGGAGGCAAGGGCGTTCAGCTGCTGGAAACAGTTCTCTACAAGTCCGGATGAGATCGTAAAGGAACTCAGTGCTATGAGCGCTGCCTGACTGTCAGAGAAGATGTAAATCCGTGCGCCTTGCATTTTCCTGCGAAGGCATTCACGTGCACAGATTTCTATGGCGTGTATCTCTGCTTGGAAAATGGTTGGAGACTTTCCCATGGCTATGGATTTGTTGAACCTTGGTCCAAAATTGCCAGCCCCGGTGTCACCGTTTTCCAGTTTCGACCCGTCAGTGTACCACGTTTGTAATCCACTGGGCAGAGATATTGATTTTGTTTTCCATTCATTCCTAGTGTACAAAACTACTGAGAAGTTTCTGCGGAAAACGAGTTTTGGTTTCTGCTCGTCAGTTACGCGCAGAATGGGCTCATATATTAGGGGTTCAAGGACCCTAAGATGCCCGGTAAGATCACCGCTTTTGATATTGGTGATGTTTTGAAGGCGAAGTGCCCCCAGGCAGGCCTCCTAGCACTCCTAGTGCTGCAGTGGGGCATGTCCGGATGGCTCCAGTGATGCCTATGCAGACCAGTCGTTGTAATTTGGTAAGTGCAGCCGCAGCTGTCCTCTGGGTAGATTTCGTCCACCAAGCAAGAGATGCATAGGTTAAGATCGGTTTTACTACAGTGCACTATGGGGCCAACGACCAGTTTTTGTGGCATTAATTAATAACTTGCAAACGAAGCAACATATTTAAGTTCTGTTTTTTTATTTATGTTCATGATAAAAATAGTAATATATTTTAAGAAAAATGGGAGTGGTCCCGCCTTCAAACAAAAAAAAAAAAAACAAAATTTTTTTCTGTGTAAAAAATTTTTTTTACCTAAAAATTTGAAAATATAATCCTAAAATAAAACACAAAAGTAAAATTGGTGGTGGTCTTAACGTGTTTAAAAAAATAATCGAGGTTTTACTATTTGCCTCATATTTTTTTTTTAACAAATAGCATAATATGTTTGTAAAACTAATGTTTCCCAAAAAACCAACAGCTCTTGACCGCTTCATGACAACAACAGTAGTATCAGAATTTAGCCAGGCAGCATGTTTTCGTTCGAATTGTTTAAAATTCCATTTGCATTTTTGCCAATACTTCGAAATCCTCCAACATAGGCCTTTGCTTGTTTCTTTTAGAACTTCTTCGACGTGCTCAGAACAATTTCCGTGAATTAAAGCTTTAAAACAATTAATAATGTCATTCTCCTTTGTACTGCTCATCGTCTCTTTGTTCCATTGCACGAACAACCCGATGTTTTTCACTTTGAGGTTAGAACCTTAAAAGTTAAATTTTGAGGTTAGAACCTTAAAAGTTACATTTTAGAGAAAGTGCGCAAAAGTGCACTTTTATACTAATAGCATATACTAAGAATTGATAACTCTACAACATATAACAAGTTTTAGAAGTGCAGAGAGCTGCACTCACTTTGTTGGTCTCTTTAAAGATTAGAATACACAACAAATTTTGTGTTTTATTAGGGTTCGAGTTTACAGAAGATTATAGGGACACCACAGCTAATTTCAACAATCGACGATCACAAACACATAATACAAACCACAAGGATTGGACTGCATGTTAAAAAAGCCACTCTTATTAATTGTTTGTACACTTTTTTTCACTCTAAACTGTCAAGATTTTTCAGTGATTGACAAAAAATCGGTTATCGTTTGGCTAGTGCAAACGAAACAGCTGACTTAACAGTGGATAACTTAAAAATGGCGCAATCTGTTAAAATTTCAAGTACGTAACGGGATAGATGGATGTTTTTTGAATACATTCCACTGAAAAAAAAATGTATTTAACGAATTTTAAAAAATGGGTTTTGGCCACATATAGGGGTCGTTTGCCCCATAGTGCAGTGTTAAAAGACCAGTAGATCATTTTGGGACTTAGGCCCCATGTTCTACCGTAAAGCCTGTTGCAAGCAAAGTGTGCTCGAGTGGCTTTGTTTATAGTCTTTTCTAGGTGTGCATTAAAGTTGAGTTTGGAGTCAAGTGTGACTCCTAGGTAGTTGGGCTCAACCGAAAAGTCGATAATGGACCCATTTAGGGATGGTCTTTTTAAGGAGAGAGACCTTTTCCTAGTAAATGGGACTAAAACTGTTTTTGATGGGTTTATGGACAGTCCTTTGTCCTGACACCATCTGTTGGCTATATCAAGGGCTTGCTGCATGCGGTCCGAAATGGTTTGCTCATGCCAGCCCACTATATAGATGACTAGATCATCAGCGTAGCCTTGAGTGGGAAACCCTAAGTTGTTGAGCTCATATAGTAGCTCGTCGATGACCAGAGTCCGCAGGAGAGGAGAGAGTACTCCCCCTTGAGGGCACCCCCTTGTGGCTGTGATTGAGGTCATAGTTCCTCCAAGGTCTACAGTTATGATTCTGGATTTAAGCATTTCCAGAATCCACCTAGTGATAGCTGTAGAGACATTCTTTCGTACAAGAGAGGCACGTATAGCCTCATATGAAGTGTTGTCGAAAGCTCCTGAGATGTCTAAGAAGGCACCTAGTGCTATCTGTTGAGCGCCAATGGCCTTTTCAATGGTTGTTGTAAGGCAGTGTATGGCGGTCTCAGTTGGTTTACCAGCTTGATACGCGTATTGGTATTTGTTTAGAGGTAGTTCCTTGAGATTCACCTCCCTTATATGCTGGTCAATTATCTTCTCCATCGTTTTAAGGAAGAAGAAGCTAAGGCTAATCGGTCTATATGATGTAGGCAATTGGGAATCTTTCTTCCCTGCCTTTGGAATAAGCACGACTTTTACTTTAGCCCAGTTGCTTGGTATGTGTCCAAGCAGGAGACTGGCTCGAAATAGACGGACCAGGGGGAGTGCGATTTGGTGCAGTCCCCGCTGCAGCAAGCATGGATATATCCCATCCGGTCCGGGTGATTTGTATGGGCTGAAACTTTGTAATGCCCATTGTACGCTATTTTGATGAAACATTATATAGGGCATGTTTCCGATACGTTCTGAGCGATGGGGGGGTTCCCCTCTCTCAGCCCCATTAGAGTCTGCCACCATAGTCACGCGCAGGTGTGGGCACTCTCTAGTCTCAGAGAGGTAGGTTGGTGCCTCACTCTGTGAGATGGGTTGCTCCACAGCCACACACCAAGGAAAGTGAGTCGCCAGGAGTAGGCTACTCGTCTCCTTTGGGTTGTTTGTGTATGTTCCTTCCGGCTTTTTCAGCGTGCAGATGCCGTTTGAGTGGTCTTTGGAGAGGGCTTTTTGTAGCCTAACAGCTTCCGGGAGAGATGAGCTCTGTTGACGACAAGTAGCCCGTTTTGACTTTCTCAGCTCTTTATTGTAGAGCGTTAAAGCAGATGTGCCTACGCGCAGTTTTTTTGAGACCGTCAAGGCTTTTGTTCCACCAGGGAACAGCCCTTCCGATCTTGCGTACCTTTTGGTCGGAGCTGGCGTGATATGCTGATTCAACATTTGTATGAAGCACAGTAGCTTCACGCTCTAACTCGTCTATGGATGTTATCGGACGGGTTGAGCAGTCTCTGGATTGCTCAAGTTCAAAACAGAAGAGATCCCAGTTGGTTTTCCTGGGATCTGACATAGTGATCTCACTTGCAACGTGCCAGTTTGAGACAACGGACAACATATTTATACTACAGAGAGTTAGGTCAAGAACTTCCTCTCTAATGGCATTAATGAATATAGGCTCGCTGCCCTGGTTTAGTAATCCTATATTGTTACTAATGATGTATTCAAGAAGGTACTCACCCCTCTTGTTGATGTCACTGCTCCCCCAGACCGTGTGATGTGCATTGGCATCACAGGCGATTATCCATCTGAGCCGGTTTCTCTGGCAGTGCTCAATCAGGGCACAAGTAGCCGCCTCAGGCACCTCCTCCGAGTCGCCGGGTAGATAGGCGGAGGCCAACACTGCCTCCTGCTCGCCGTGGGCGGTGGGTATTTTAACCCAAACCGCCACCAGGTCCTCAGTTATAAACTGTGAAAGGGGAACAAATGTTAAATTTTTGTTAATTAACAACGCCGATCTAGGGCGAGGTTGGTCATTTGCATATAGCAACTTACCGGATGGGGTGCTAAGCCCCCGGACATGTCCTGCATTTATTCAGGGTTCCTGGATGAACGCTATGTCCATTGTAGCGAACCTCTCGCAAAGTACGTCGGATGCGGCCTTTGCGTGGTGGAGGTTCGCTTGGAGATCGGAGGTGTCTCCTGGTGTTAGGGGGAGTGGGGAGAGGGGGGAGAGGACATTAGTCCGCCATCTTCCGGCCGCGGTTAGTGCCTAGAAGGGCCTCCTCCTCTAGTGTGCGCCTCGCACCCTTGGGTACGCGCCCGGTACCTCGAGTGATTCCCACATGTCACAGCCATCCAGCCCGGTCTGAAGGTGCAGCCGGAGAACAGTGGCTTCACAGAGCCGTGGCTCAGTGCAATCACCCTCGACAGGATGGCAGCCTGGATGGTGTTCAGTTGCTCCGTGGTGAGCAGGCTGTTGGGATAGTCGGCAGGGAGTATCGCCATCTTCGACGAGCTGGCAACGTCCCTGTAGGAGGGCATGACACCGACTTGGGGTGATTGCTCCTGTATCTGCTGCCCAGCCGCAGCTACTGCTGCGGATGTGGAGGCTACTGGAGCCTCCGTGGCAGGCGGTGCAGTCGCAAGGCCACCCCTCGTCAAGGCACTGGGTGCAGCGGTTTTTATCATGGCCCTCTTGGTCGACATCCTCTTTTTGGTCTTGCTGGGCTCTACCCTTGGAGGGTCCATAGGCTTCTGAGCGAGCCTTTTGGCCTCCTCCATGGGAATGCCGTTCGCAAGGTGTCTGCGCAACCTTTTCCTAGCGGCGCCCGATAGGGCGATCCGCTTGGGTTTGTTCACCTTGGGAGAGGCGAGAAGGGCTTCTTCCTCTTCTTTGGTGATTGTGTCGGTGCCAGAGCCTTGTGAACAGACGTCCATGGCTTCTTCGGGCTCCCGGATTGGTTCGATATTGATCGATTTGGGGCTGCTAGAGCACCCTGTTTCTGTGTTTTTACTTTGAATGGTTTCCATATATTGGTCCCACGAGTAATGAGGAAGGAAGTATCCCCCGGGGCAGAGCCTCATACCCCGGATCGGGCGCTTATACGACCGGAGGTGCCAGGTATCCGGAAGCCACCGTTAAAAGACACACTGACGTAGTGCCATTCATCACAGGGGCACGGTACGGTAACACCGGTGATTACGGGTTTTTTCGAGTTGTCCTCTCTAGATCCGCCATATTTAGTCTAGAGCAGGGGCACCTCGAGCAGGATGTGGTTCTTCACCACGTATGGTCGGTCTTTAGTAGTCGGTATGTGACTGCCAACTACCACTAGCTGAGTAGGATCGACGCGGCGACAGGCGCACACGCTTCACCAACCCAGCCTTAGCCCCCTACTGTGTTACATATTTTATGACTTATAATTCTGAGGTTTTTCAGTCTTTAAAGATTTTATCTTAAAAGCTAAAGCACATTTTAATTTAAAGGTAGTAAATCTATACATAGATAATGGCAGAGAATATTTGTCGAATGAAATGCGAGAATTTTGTGCAGGAAAAGGCATCAGCTACCACCTAAACGTTCCACATTCACCTCAGTTAAATGGAGTATCCGAAAGGATGATAAGAACTATAACAGAGAAAGCACTTTCTTTGATTATAGGGGCAAGCCTACAGAAAAAGTTCTGGGGTGAACCTGTGCTGACAGCTACCTATCTAATAAATAGGAGCCCAAGTAATGCATTAAAAGAATGTGTTAAGACTCTATACGAAATGTGGCACGGTAAAAAGCCATGTTTAAAGTACTTGAAAGTTTTTGGTTCGACAGTATATATTCACATTAAAATAAGAAAACGTGAATTTGATGAAAAATCGTGGAAAGGTATACTTGTCGGTTTTGAACCAAATGGTTATAGAGTGTGGGATGTGTAAACTGAGAAGTTTGTAACAGCTAGAGATGTTATTGTTGATGAAGTCAACATGGTGAAATCTAGAGCAGTGGCTGAAAAGAACGAGCATATTAATGAAGAAGATGATGAAAGTTTTAACGTTAAAACTGTAGAAGTTGAAAATGTTCTTAATGCCAAAGAAAAATCTGTCCAATCAGATGAACTGCCTAGTGGTGTGGAAGCTAACTTGGAGAATGCCGATCCAGAAGTGTCTGGTGTTGTTATATCTGAAGATTTAATTGATAATGAAATAGTCGACTCGCAGACAAATATTAGAAAAAGTGAAAGGTTAAAAAAAAACCTAAAGTATCCTACCAAAACTTGATTAATAATTGCGTTATGAATGCTCAATCTGTATTATACTCAATTCCTAATAGGTTTGATGAAATAAGAAATAATAAAGATAGAGTTAACTGGGAAGAAGCTGTAAAGGAAGAACTCAATTCACATTTTTTAAACGAAACATGGTCACTTGTACAGAAGCCAGACAATAAAAATATAGTAGATTGTAAATGGGTTTTCACAATAAAGCAGAATGAATTCGGGCAGCCAATAATATATAAAGCAAGCTAGTTGCGAGAGGTTTTACACAAGAATACCTCATACAAATAATTATATGTGCATCGGGTTTTTTCTAAATAACAAGGATATACAATTTTTTAAAATTTTTTTGGGTATGAACGTTTATTCTAATTACAACTTAAGATATAAAAAACAAAAAATTAACGAATTTCAATTTTACTTATAACTAAAAAACAAAATTTTATTTTATCTTCATAGTAAATTATTATATGTGCATTTTTTTTTTTTTTAATTTAAATTAATTGACTAAGTGAAAAAAAGTTATTATTATTTATTAATAGTTAATAGTTTTACCCTTATTTTCTAAAACTAAATTTAGACGTTTTGGCATAGAATTAACTAATGATTGTAGTGTTGCTATGTCAATATTAGCCCATTCTCGGTCTATGGCTGATTTAAGTTGACCAACTGAGTCAAACTGCCTGCCGTTGTTAAAAACTCGATTAGACAGGATCCCCCATAAATTCTCAATGGTCGGGGCTCAAAGCTGGCCATTTTAAAACCGGAATTTTTCTGTCTTTAAAAAAGTTCTTGGTGACCTGTGCCGTGTGTATTGACGCGTTGTCCTGTTGATAGCTCCAGTCATCGCCATAAATGTTGCCAGCAAATTCAATTAGTTCGACGTCCAAAAGATCTATATACATGTTGGCATTCATTTTAGTGGATATGTAACATATTGGGCTCTTTCCATTAAAGCAGAATGCTGCCCATACCATTACGGTGCCACCTCCAAATCCTCGCTTGTAGCAGGACCGTCGTTCCTGGCGAGAATCTCCCCAATATTTTTTGCAGTTGTCTGTTAAATTTTTTTTTTGTCGCTAAAGACAACATTGTGCCACTCTTCGCTCCAAAATCGATATTGGTTTGCAAATGCCAAACGAGCCGTAATATGACGCTGCAATAGCTTGGGTTTAGGTACCATGGAGGTATGTTTGATGAACTTATTTTCGTGTAGAATTTGAACGATTCTATTCCTAGTAATTTGAAGACCCAAATGAGCCCTTATTTGTCCGCTGCTCATCGAATCTTCAACTGCCAGACGTCGAATCTGCCGTTTGCACCGATCATCAATATTTGTTTTCCGTCCACTGCGTGGCGTAGTACCATAGCCAGATGGATTTTTTAAAAATTTTGAAATGCAGTTTCTATGCCTCTTTAGTGTAGTTGCTATTTGGGTTATTTTGCAAACCGCTCGAATGCATTCCAATGATTATTCCCTGCTCCTGGGCTGATAAACTGGTACCACGAGGCATTTTAACCTAATAACTCCAATACATGTACATAAATTTTACATAATTCATTAAGCAAGTATACTTACAATATTAATACAAACAAATTTCTACGAAAAAAGATTTTGCCGCGATGCTATCAGCATGAGAGATCAGCTAGACTGATTTTGCACATATAAATATTTACTATGCAAAACCCAATGTACTAACACATTTTTGAAGTAACGGTACAACGAAAGACAACAACATGTGACGAAATCATTCTGCATTCATCAAAATAAAAAAAATTAACTGTAAACGCAAAAAATTTACAAAAACAAAAATGCACATATAATTATTTGTATGAGGTATTTAATTGAATATAATGAGACATTTGCTCATGTTGCAAGATTTTCAAGTTTTAGATTGATTGATATGGACATTATCTAATCAGTATGACCTTGAAGTACATCACATGGATGTAGAAACAGCATTTTTAAATGGTATTCTAAAGGATGAAATATATATGAAAATACCGGAAGGTCTTAAAGCTGATTAAAATTAAATCTGCAAACTAAACAAAGCAATATATGGCCTCAAGCAAGCTGCTAGATGTTGGTTCGATATGTTTGAGAATGCGTTGATAGAAAAAGGATTTATAAATTCACCTGTAGACCGTTGTATTTATCTCCTTTATAAAGGGGATATATACGTACTTTTATATGTAGATGATTTAGTAATAGCTTCTAGGGAATTACAGACAATGAACAATTTTAAAGATTATTTAATGAATAAATTTAGAATGACAAATTTAAAAAAGATAAAATTTTTCTTGGGAATTAAAGTTGATAGAACAGGCACTCAAATTAGTTTAAGTCAATCGGCATATATTAAAAGTATTATTTCAAAATGCAATATGACTGATTGTAATCTAGTGAATTGTCCGCTTCCAAATAAATTAAATCATATACCAAAAGTGATACTCCTTGTCGAAACCTAATTGGATGCTTAATGTACATAATGTTATGTACAAGACCAGATTTAAGCACTTCTGTTAGCATTTTAAGTCGTTATTGTGAAAAGAATAACGGTGAACTTTGGCAATGTTTAAAACGAATTTTGAGATACCTAGAGGCACAATAGATTTAAAATTAACCTTTAAGAAAGAAAAATTTAATAATTACTTAGTTGGTTATGTAGTTTCAGATTAGGGAGGAAGTGAGTCAGATAAAAGGAGTACAACTGAATATATATTCAAGTTGTTTGAATCCGATGTTATTTGCTGGAACACAAGAAAGCAAAGCTCTGTAGCAGCTTCATCTACAGAAGCTGAATATATAGCTTTGTTTGATGCAGTTCGAGAGGCTATCTGGTTAAGGTCATTATTAACAAGTTTAAATATTAAGTTAAAAAATCCAATTAAATTATATGAAGACAAGGTTAAGGTCATTATTAACAAGTTTAAATATTAAGTTAAAAAATCCGATTAAATTATATGAAGACAACCAAGGTTGTATAAGTATTGCCAAAAATCCCTCATGTCATAAGCGTTCAAAACATATAGATATCAAATATCATTTTACAAGAGAACAAGTTGAAAATAATTTAATTTGTCTTGAATATCTTCCCACAGATAAACAGATTGCCGATGTTTTAACAAAAACGCTGCCAGCACCTCGCTTTAACGAACTAAGAAACCAAATGGGTCTGATGGAATAGAGAACGAAGATGGAGTTAAATATATATAAAACTACATAGTTTTTTTTTTTTTTTTAATTTTTTTTTTTTTTTTGATTGAACTGAATTTGTTTAACGTAATTTAAATGAAATAGTCTGATTGTGTTTTTATGGGGTTTCCCTTATCCTTGCAGTGAATGCTGGACTATACTATTGTACACTCCTATAATAGCCTGCCTTGGAACCTTTAAGGGGTTACACCACTGTAAAACACAAAAAAAAAGGCATATTTTCGAAATTTGTGTAGGTAAATACAATGGAGTTATTGAAATTCTGTAAAAAGTATTTTATAATATCAATATTAAACTACAAAAAAACATACATTTCAAGTAATTAAAAAAAAAAATGGTGACTCCGCAGCAGTTCTGCGGTGGCATGTTTTTTCTCAGATGGGTCCACGGCCGGAAACGTATCTTCTACAATTTTTGATCTAGAACAAAAAACCAAACATTTTCTGAATCCATATTGATGTCCCCAGGGAACTACGTAGGGGTTTTTTTATACCCTGGCAGGGTATTATAATTTTAGTCAGAAGTTTGCAACGCAGTGAAGGAGACATTTCCGACCCTATAAAGTATATATATTCTTGATCAGCATCAACAGCCGAGTCGATCTAGCCATGTCCGTCTGTCCGTCTGTCCGTCTGTCTGTCTGTCCGTCTGTCCGTTTCTACGCAAACTAGTCCATCAGTTTTGAAGCTATCTGAATGAAACTTTGCAGATAGTCTTATATATGCTCTCACTGCTATATATGTCGGAACGGGCCGGATCGAACGACTATATCATATAGCTGCCATAGGAACGATCGGAATTTTTTTAGAAAAAAAATTTTAACTATGCCAATTTTCAATATATTTTCATATAATTTGAGATATGGCCATTTTATATTATTCCAGAATTTCGATTTTAATTTTATTCAAATCGGACCACTACATCATATAGCTGCCATAGGAATATATATATCAATTCATTTAGTTTGTTCGCAACATTTTTTTGGCTAGCAACATTTTTCGCTAGCAACATTTTTCGCCCGCAACATTTGCCTTATGTCAGTACCCGAGAAAGCGGAAAGTCAGAACATTTTTCTTCTTCTTCTTCTACTTACTGCAAGGGTATTTAAACTTCGGCATGCCGAAGTTAGCTTCCTTTCTTGTTTTAAATTAATTTTTCGTAAAATGGCGACAGTTAAAAAAAAAATTCACAATTTGACCATGAAATTCTGCACATTTTTATTTTTCAAAAAAAAACTATTCACTTTTTCAAAAAACCCCTACGTAGTTCCCTGCGGATAACAATTTCAAACGTACTGTAAAAATTTGGAATCGATCGGTAAAGATTTGTTCGAGTTATGTTTCCGGCCAGTTCAAAAAAAGTGGTTTTGAGATAAACGCGTTTAAAGTTTTCAGTGGCTGTAAAATCGTATGTAAAATCGTGAATGGTCCTGCGGCAGAACTCGAAATTCAGGCATGTAAAAATTTTTCCCGGACTTCATATTTTAGTATATCATTCTTAAGACCTTAAATGACCTTTAGCAATACAAAAAAAATTTTCGATTTTTAAAAAATTTTACAGTGGTGTAACCCCTTAACCATAATAATACATTGTACATATAATTTCAAATATGTAACATCAGATTTCATCAAATTGGATTAAATTATAATTCTCCAATTGTATACTGCAAGGGAATGCAAACTTCGGAGTGCCGATGTTAGCTTCCTTTTTTGTTTAGTTCTTATATTAAGCAATGTTTTGTTTTAAGAATTTTAAAAATAATTTTTTGTTATTTGAATAAATTAAAAGTGGTTTTAAAATACTACGGTTTGCGTTTCGAAATTGTACTTTATGCTTGAAAAAAAAAAGTTTGGGGCAACTTTATGTATATGTGGGGAATAAAAGGGTGGATCGTGCATAGATATATTGGACCCATTTTTGAGTTCTTTTTTGCGTGAAAATTTTCAATTAATATGCGAAATTGCAGACGAGCAGGGGCACGATTGCGGGCACGAGAGTTTTTGCATTTTTCGCATAGAAATTTGTTGCTTTGCAAGTCCGCCTCGCGATGAAACTCACTGCATCCCCAATCGCTCGGTTTCCGCTTCAGGTTTGCAGTTATGTATGTCCTTTTTTATGGCTGGAACGACATATGCAACATTTCATATTCAAGTGTAAATTGCAACGCAGTTGCAGAGGCGATAGAAATTTTAAGAGATTTCACATTTTTAGTGGGATGAATGCAAATAGACAATGGAGGATGCCGGATGTTCTATTGGGTGAAGTGGAGAGGCGGATTGGAACGACCGTGTTGGGCCTGGTGCCGCCAGTGTGGCGTCACATTTGACAAAGGAGGCTCCCATGTAGTTTGCAATACTTGGTGAACACCCATCTAGCCATCGCCTTCATCCATCCAACCAACCGAAAATCCCTTCATCCGCTTCGTTCGGGCAGTCTTTTCTTCGCCGGCACTTGACGAGTGAAATTTACAATTCAAAAAGCCGCACAATTGCCTTTCACTGTCACCATTGCCAAAGGACGCCATACCGGACTGCGTATATTTGCAGCTGTGAGCGGCTAAATATTCCGAACCGTAAAAGAGGCCCAAATAGACTTCAATCCAGTTCTCACAGTGGGGTACTTGACACAAGGTGGACCACTTTTGAATAAAGATTTAAGTATCTTCGTTACGATAAAGTTATAAAAACTAATTTTTAAATTAAAATTAATTGTTAAAAAGTTTTGTAAATACTTTTACAGGGAATTATAATTTTATTTATAATTATAATTCGGCCGTCCGTCTGTTTCTATGAAAACTTGTCTCAAAGTTTAACCACAAATTTGGAATATAATTTTGAAATGAATTTTATTCAATATTAATTGCTGCTCATATATTGAAATGTTGGCACTTCAAAAATAAATTCTGACAATTAAGTATGAATTGTCAAGTTATTCTCACTTTTATATACAGGGGTGCCATGCAAAACACAAATTTTTTGATTTCCACAAGGGGTGCCACAGAAACCACTTCCGCTGCAAAAGCCATGAAAAAAATTTCAGAGGTGCCATAGCACTTCCACAAAAATATTTTTTGTGTATTTAAAAACACAAAAATTGACGTAAATTTCGTTGCTAGCATATCAATAGATTCGGAATTTCTAATCGGACAGTCGACAGGCAGCGACTAAAGCTATTGGGGCTGACTACCCTTATCACTTAGGAGTGCGAAAAATATATGTTAGCCTATTCTCAGACCTACTGAATATGCATATACAATTTCATGAGAATCGGTTTAGCCGTTTCGGAGTAGTTTTATGTTTAGTTTAGACAAGGAGCAGCTGTGGTTACATAAAAAATTTAGCAAACAAAATCTTAAAGTAGCAATTTTTAGGTAAAGTTCATTCTGATTATCTTTTTGATAATTGCACCAGACATTCTTAGGATATCACCCTTTAAAAAAATAAAAAAATTGAAAAATCGATTTTTTTGAACATATGTATGTATATACATATATGCCCCCTTAAGGATATGTTTGCACATGCTTTTCCAAAGTGATTGCCCGATTGTTTTATACATGAGGTAAATTCGGACGTAGCTAATTCGGACTCGCTCATTTCTTCACCTTCAATAGTCATAGTCACCTCTGCATAAATGCATAAATTCATTAATCGTCATGCTCGGCCATTATTATAAATCAATTTAAATAAATCGTGCTTTTCTTGAGCTATTTTGTCCGCGAACTCTGTTTAGTGAAAAGCTCACTAACCAAATAGGATTCTTTCCATAATATTTGTCAATACGCGAAAATTAGCCTCCATGTTAGAAATAATTGTTCTCTTGTCTGAATGGGCAAACAGTCAAGTAAACTGTAGTACAGTCCAAAATTTTAATAACAAAATATATTTATTGCAACTTTACTAGTAATCAACCGACACAAGTCTCTAGAACTTGTTCTGTGTAATTTTGAAAATAATTTGAATGGTAAAATGGCTACGCGCTTAAAACTTTATTTTAACTACAAAATATGTTTATAAAATAAAATATGGATTTGAAATAATTATGCAATAGATTTACATTTGATTTGAGTTGAATGTTTGCTGCGAATCACTTCTGACTGTATTAAGTAGCAGTTTAACATTTTATGTTATTTTATCTAAATCCGATTACAATATTAATGCTGCCACATAAGCGTTTAACAATTTATAAAAATCGCCAATAGCTTCGGTTTGGCCAGTTACAAAGTGAAAGGAATGCAAACATTGGGTTTTCACAGTTAGTTAACTTTATACTGGCTTTTCCTCCCATTAAATTAGAAGTGGCCTGTACCTGGTCTTTTAAATGTTAACATCTCGCGGAGATGCTTTCAGCAAAGACGCCTCATTCTTACCTAGTCACACCACACCTTTTCAAACCCAGCACATCATCATTTGTGTACACTCTAATCACCTTAACAGATGCCAATCATCATTAAGGGAGGATGGTGTTCTGTAAGGGAGTAAAAAAGTGCCCAATCCCGCATGGGTATCGTGGTAGGTGCGTGGGTTGACTCCTCGCCAGTCGGTAGTCCGTGCCTGTCGAAATTTCAAAGTCATTACATACAAGCTTTAACTATAAAACCGCCAATTAGAAACGCGCTGCTTAGAAATAATAAACAAGGTGTGAGGGCTGGGAAGAACTCCAAACTACACCCCGGGAACAACACCCAGCATCTATATCTTTCCTCAGGAGTCATTTAAGCTGGTCTTCTCACACCCACCCAATATTGGATTAAATCGCGTGATTTAAAGCAAATTCACTGGACTAATCAGAATAAACCCCTAGACAGCAAAGGCTCAGTCGACGACTACGAATTTCGGTCCTCTGCATTTAGAATTACGAGTCACATCAAACTGCTTGAAATCAACAGACTGGAAAAAGAGCAGGACCAGCTGCCGGTTGAAAGTTTACGTTTAGGTGCTCTGTCTACTATACCACCACTGAAAGGACCCAAGTTTCCGAAGTTTCGAGGGCGCGGTTCATCTTTGGTGGCCATATGTCAATTTGCCGTATAAACTCGTTGAATGTGGCTGAGCTAGCGAATGTATGGAGTTGGAAATTCTTTATGGTTTCCTCACTTCATTTTAAAGTCGTGTTCGATTTCTATTTCTGCCACTAAAAAAGTTTCAAACAACTTGGCCGGTCAAGTCAGACCATAAGTGTTCCCATCTTTTTCTGGTAGGTGGAAAGGACTGAATTCGATTTTCGTTTGTAATTTCTCCGCAGGGCTTTTTGTTGTGACACGCTATTGTTTACCTTCTCACTATTGGCACAGGCACAGAGCTCACATGAATCTGCAAGATTGTTTATCTGTGAGGAGTGAGTGGGCTTAGGCTCGACTTGTGTAAATAGTCAAAAATATGTTTAACTACTCACTGACTGGCGAGCATTAAGATTGTGTTTGTCAGAGGGTTTGTATGATTTAAAAAGGGTGCAGAGGAGCCCGACGCCACAATAAAGTGTTAAATTTATAGACATCTAATCGTAAGGAAATTTATTTAAAAGGGTATTTAATATGGATCACTGAAAAGCCAATGCCGAGTAGTAAATTATACTATAATAATTTATCACTTAGTGGCTTAGGCAAGAAAAACTTTTGCTGTGGCAATATATCTTTCGTCCGAAAAGCTCTATTCTACTCTCAGCGAAATAACCCGATTACAACGAATGAACTCTTTACACACTTCAATGGTGTAATGCATGTTAGCCAACTTTTGAAGTTGTTTTTTGAGAAAAACATTTCCACAAAACCGCAAGCAACTCTCAGACATTTATGGTAATGACGGCGATGATACGAACTTTATCAGCAAACTGTTTGGTAAAAATGACAATTAACTGCATGCTCTCTTGAAAGCGCAGTTGAGAAGGCAGAGAACGAAGAGCCCACGTCGTATGCGTAATTTATCATATTCTTACACGCATTTTTATTTGCATTTTCCGCCATGGTGAGCTCTTTTTCATACTTAAAATTCGATTTATAACAATTTGCGGTAAATAAACTTTTCACATAAATTCGATGAGCGTGGCCATTTTAAGCATTGGATATGGGCGTTGCAAGGGGATGAGGACTGCAAATATGCATCTCTGTCAGACATTTTTATGTGTCTGCATTAAAGTTCAATGGACTTGTAATTTTTTTATTGGTTGGATGCTGTTTTTTGGTTCACTCAATTTAATTAAGTAATAATATATCATGACAAGAGATTGTCGGAAAAGGCAATACATGGGCAATACACTGGTTATTGTTTTCTACACAGTTCTTTAGGAATGAGACTCATCTGAAAACGTGAACCCGATATGCATTTATTATGATTTCAATATTTTGATTATTTTTACACAAAAATGAGTTATCATTTATAAACCTAGGCTCTGTAGTTCCATCAATGCTTGGCCTAATTAACGTGCAAGATTTATTTTGATTTTCAATGTATAGTTTTACTGGTTTTGCCATTTTCCCATTTTTTCTGACAGATCTACCTTAGAAGGAAACAGAACAACCTGTTGCTCGAGAAACCGTCAAAGACACGCCTCGTGTGGTCATTCTTCGCCGTCTACATATCAAAATATCAAAATAGAACATCGGCCCTGAAGCAGCTCGAATGATTTTGAGCGATATTTTGGGTCGCAACGCGGGTTGTTCCAGAAGAGCGGATCTTTTTAAGAGTAAAAGAATCTGCTTTGACTCGTTTGAGGCCGTAAAAGAAAATTCCCAGACGGAATTGAAGGCGATCCCTGGCAGTGCATATGTAGACATTTTGAAGTCGACAATATATGTAAGTAAAGATTAAAATAATGTTCGCTTTATTACCAAATTCCGGAAACCTTCTGGTCACAATGTATGTATATATATCAGGGGTGCCATGCAAAACACAGTGGTTTTGATTTCCACAAAAAGGCATTTCCGCTAAACCAATTTCTCGGTGCCATACAACATCGAATAAGTTTTGTGTTTTTAGTTTTTTCACGCTTATATTTGATTAGCAAACATTTTATTTAAATTATTGTAAAATGGTAGGTTTTGGGTTATATTATTCTTTAAATAATGTTTTGGTAATACATTTAGGTTTTTTTACTTTTATTAAAAAAAAAAAGTTTAAAATATTGGCGCGAAAATAATAAAAGTTCCCAATATCGAATTCTAACTGCAAAATGTGGCATCAATGAACCAGAGTTCGAAATTTAGAATCTATCGATGTGGTAGCATTGGAATTTATGTCACGTTATGTGTTTACAAATACCCGAAAAATATTTGAGTGGAAGTGCTGTGGCCATGATACAATCATAGTAGGTAGTCTCGTCGGCTGTGACAGCTCGGGTTTTGATTCAGTGCGTGTTCGCCTTTCGTAGTGAGCGGATACATTTTTATACAAAATTAACCCTTGTGTAAAATGACTTTTTGCAATGTGTGGCGAAAGCACGTAAATGGCATAAAATTTATAAAGGCGCCAAAATGTGTAGAAAAACGAGCGATATGGGAGGAATCGCTGGAGTGTAAACTCGGCGATTACTCAAAAATTTGCGAAACGCACTTCAGGAGTATTGATTGGAAGTTAAAGCCAAATAGAGGGCAGGAATTTAAGAAAAGGCGATTAAACGACGACGCAGTTCCACAAATTATTTTTTAATACTAGAATATATTTTAGAATTAAGAATTTAAACAAAAGATTAGCATGTCCAATTCGAAATTGTTAAAAATAAAATTATAAAAAAAATTCAACTCGTTTTATTATGAAAGGAAACTTAAAGCCCCATACACCATATAAGGGTTAATCAACACATCTATTGTCATTTCGCTCGCACTTACTAGGTTGAGCCCCTCTCACTCGCACTCATTGTAATGATTGAAGAGGGACCAAATTTTTCTGACGAGACTACCTACTATGATTGTATCATGGCCGTGGCACCTCGGAATCATTTTTCAGGGTTTTTTGCAGCGAAAGTGGTTTCTGTGGCACCCTTTGTATATGTACTTTAGAAATCACTTCTTCACTGCAGTTTAAACATATGGTGAAAATTATAATACCCTGGATGGGTATAAAAAGTGTAGCTGATATTGTTGACCTTTTTTTTCAATTCTTTATTTTATGTATATTGCAGCGGCTGTTTAACACTGATAACTATAACTATTATTATAAAAATACAATTTGTATATAGTGTATCTGTAGAAAATTCTTATGTAGTGATCATTTGTAAGTAACGGAGCAAACAGCAGCCCGAGTAGATAATTACTTCGTTATAGAAACAAAATAAATAGATTTAAGAAATTTTTCGGCTTGTAAGTTGACCTAAAGTAACCTTCTTGAGCCTCCGTCTGGTCCTCGTAGAAGCTGCAGCCCTAGCTAGCGGATTGGGGTGGAATCGGAGTCTAAAACAATGTCTCCTTGCGAATTCGTTCATAATGTCACCAATCAATAGGACATGGAGATCACGGTGAATGTCGGTGTTGCGGATATACCATTCAGCTCCAGAAATGCGTCTAAGAAATTTGGCTTGGAATGAACTTATCTTCTTTAGATTGGACTTAGAAGCGATGCCGTAAATGGGAAATCCATACTTCCAAATTGGTGCTAAGATATAAAGGTAAACGCTCTTCTTGTTGGCTAAACTTAGCTTAGAGTTAGCATGCGTTAGCCAGTATAGCCTCCTCGCAGCGTTCTCCAATTTCTCCCTTGTCTGCTTGATGTGAGCCTGCGATCAAGGATCAGGCCCAGGTAACGGTGCTCCTTGTGCTGAGGAGGAAGACACCCGGGCTGGAATCCTTGCGCAGAGTGTAGGTGACCGTAGCACACTTGTCAGGGTTAATGGCAATGTTCCACCTACAAGACCAGTTTTCAAAACGTTTGAGGATTATCTGGAGTTGGTCAGTTGCCTCGTAGACACAATCAGATCTAGTCAAAATGGCAGTGTCATCTGCATAGGTGGCGATGCACAGACTGTTGCTACGTATGCAACTGGGCATCGGGGCGTCACGAGTGAAGAGGGTGTACAAAGTAGGACCCAACACACTTCCTTGTGGAACTCCTGGTTCTGGTCGAGGAGAATATTCCATCCTGAACAACCTGGAAGGATCTGTCCTTCAGGAAACTAACGAAAAGCTCGAAAAGCAGGTGAGGAAGAAGACCTCTGAGTTTGGCCAGCAGTCCAGGGTGCCAAACTCTGTCAAAGGCTTGTTGGATGTCCAGGTATGCAGCTACCGTATATTGCCTCTTTTGGAAACCATCCATGATGAAGTCGGCAACTCTGTGAAGCTGCTCGGGTGTGCCATGATTTTACCTGAAGCCAAATTGGTGATTGGGCAGGATGCACCGTTCCAAAATCTTACCGAACGTGGAAAGGAGGCTTATAGGTCGGTAACTATCCACATCGTTGGGCGGCTTTCCTCGCTTGTGGATCATCACAACGTTTGCATTCTTGCAGATCATCGGAAAGTGTCCCAATCTAAGCGCAGCATTGAAGATTAAAACCAGGAACAAAATGACCCGATCTGGAAGCAGCCTGCACACCTGTGACGTGATCCCATCCGGCCCTGGAGCTTTTCGGTTTTTCATCGCATGAATCCTCCTCTTTACTTCAGAAAAGAGAATGGGGGTGCAGGCAAGGACATTTGATGAGGAGCTTCCAAAATGTTCCTGACCTTGTCAAATCTCCCTTCCGAGGAAGTTCCAAATGGTGTGAACCTCTCTTGAAGCTTGTCGGCAAACACTTCAGCTCGATCCAACGGCGTGCGAGACCAAGTGGAATTGGCTTTTTGGATCGGGAACTTCGGGTCTACCTGTCTCTTGAACCTGCTCGTGAGTCTCCAAAGGGCGAAATTGGTGTCGTGGTTGGGTGTGGCTTCCCCCAGCTCCTTATCCAGAATGCTCTGGCGGTGCCGAACCAGAAGCTTCCTTATGCGGTTAGCCAGTCTGCTATGGATTCTGTGCACGTCCCTGTTTAGAGTCCTGGTGTATTCCTTATTGAGCCTGTGCTTCAGCTGGATTAGCTGCAGGATGTCTCGGGGGATGACATCCTTCCGGGCGGGAGAGATAGCGTTGCTGCTTGGGGAGGCCTCAGAAGCAGCGTCGAGGATTTTGTTGTTCATGAGTCGTGCAGCATCCTCCACATCTTCAGCAGAGCGTAGCTCCATATGTAGCTGTAATGAATCTTCAAGACTTATTCTGAAAGCGCATATGTCCGAACCAGGAGGGAGTAAGGCCTTTCTCACAGGCGTACAGAAGCCCACTGTCTGGAGCTGAGCGATCAGCGGGAGGTGATCAGAGCTCAGATCGAAGGTCTCCACTATGCTTAATCTCCTGCTGTGTAGGTCTTTAAATAGAGTGGTGTCGATCGCCTCCTTGAGAAAAATGCCTCTTGAGTCCGTTCTGCTGTTACCCCAGGATTGATGTTTGGCAATAAAGTCACTTCCCAGAAAGAAGCGATCCCCGCTCACTTCTATGAGGGCTTCAAAGTTCGCACGGGACCAGGACAGATTAGAAGGGAGGTACGCAGCAGCAATATTGATTTCCCCAAGCGCTGTTGAGATGGTTACCTTTGCGAGCTGGGCCACTCCGAGGCGAACTGGTTGATGGTGATAATGTACGAGATTGCTTCTGACAAGTACTGCAGCTCCTCCTCTAGCAGAATTTCCGGGGTAATCAGCTCTATAAATGTTGTAACCTGGGAGCTGGAAGTAGGTGCCAGTGTGTAGGAAAGTCTCCGTGGCTAGTAGAATGTCCATTTGGTTACAGCT
The DNA here is from genome assembly GCA_018903765.1 of Drosophila aff. chauvacae BK-2020. Lineage (NCBI taxonomy): Eukaryota > Metazoa > Arthropoda > Insecta > Diptera > Drosophilidae > Drosophila > Drosophila aff. chauvacae BK-2020. The sequence continues at coordinate 3,653,566 of JAEIGO010000024.1, read as the reverse complement.
GAGAAACACCAGGAGCTCCTCCCGCTTGGCAAGAAGACTCCTGGCATTCCAAATGACTATTTTAAGATTAGTCATTTCTGTAATTGCGTTGTTGTGACCTTGGATTGCTCTCTCTTTGGAGGTCCCTCACAACCAAAGAGATTGTGGCCATGGACGAGGCCAGTTCGTCCACAGCGCTTTTGAGGTTTATTAGTTTGCGTAGAAACGGACGGACAGACGGACATGGCTAGATTGACTCGGCTTTTAATGCTGATCAAGAATATACATATATACTTTATAGGGTCGGAAATGTCTCCTTCACTGCGTTGCAAACTAAAATTCAAAACTAAAATTATACCCTGCAAGGGTATAAAAACGGCACGTAGGCATGCTCTCTCAAACTCTCAAACTCTGCCAATCTCAAACTCTCTCTCTCCTAACAAACAAGCGTTTTTCATTTGCGTTTTAATTTTAAATAGTAGAATTATAGGAAAACAGTGAGATTTAGTGTTTTACTCGGATTTTTAATGCTCTTTTGGCTAATATTTTATTTTTGCTTTTCTTTTATATTTATTTACTGGTAATTTTATGTAGATGGCCAGTAGAGGTGCCGAAACATCGACGCTAACATCGATGTATCGATGTTTTTGAAAATTTCCGAAACATCGATGTTTTCAATCGACTATCGATGTTTTTGGTTCGTCACTATTTCAAGAACGAGAAGAAGAGGTACTACGCTAATGGTATGCAAGTTAGAAGAATTTGTTTTAAATATTTTAATTACGCGTTCGGACTCCATTTTTTCTTGCTCCGGCAGCATCTTGAGATGGCGAACGAGCCAGAAAAGTGTGACCCTCTCATTTTTTGGAAGGTAAATTTTTTAATTTCGTATTGCGAGGTATTTGAATTAATATTTTTAATTTTAGGAGAGTTCAAACAATATGGCACCTTTCAAGGAACTGGCGTTGAAATACTTTTGTGTGCCTGCAACTTCGGTTGAATCGGAATGGGCTTTTAGCAAAGCGATTTAGTGGACAAATTAATGTTTATAAACAAAAATTTGAACATATCGACAACAAAGTGATTACATATACAATATGAACTCATTATAGATAGACTGTTGAAACAGATCTCTTATAAGTTCAATTTCCTATTACATTGTGAAGAGAATTCGCATTGTTTTTAAGTTTCCAATTACCAGTTATTATGATGCGTGGGAAAAGAATTTGCATTGTTTTTAAGTTTTTTGATTGATAAATTTAAAATAAATTTATTTTAATAATGAATAAATGTGTTTTCTTTTTCAAGTGTTAATTCAAATATAAATTTTGTTAGAAAACATCGGAAAACATCGATGTTACATCGATGTTTTTTGTGAAAAACATCGAAACATCGATGCTTCCAAACAATGGAAAACAATCGATGTTTTCGATTGTTTGCTAAGAAAACATCGATACTATCGATAGTAAAAAAAAATTAATTTAACGTGAACGTGAAGTTTATATACTGTTGTAGAATATTTAAAAAAATATTTCAGTCGCCCTTTATTAAAATGCAGGAAGGACTGCGAGGAATTAAAATACATTTTATTAAACATTTATAGAAAAACATTTTATTTTATTTAATAACAAAATTTTATTTGCTTCAATGCAAAACTGATATTAAAAATATCACAATAAAGAGATCAATTTTTTTGGTTTTTGTTCAGAAAAAGTAACATATCAACAATCTTTGGCTTTAGAGAAGACCTTCGGTCAGATATTATCTGACCGGCCTTACTGAAGGTCCTTTCAGATTCGGTCGAAGTTGCTGGGATGCAGAGGTACTTCATACAGAGTGTCGTTAGTGGTTTCATTGTTTGACCGGTTGCCTGAAAAGGGATAAATTCAAGAAAGTTTTATTCTTACCATCCAATAAACAAGGGGATCCTTATCCGCCGGCTCATTAGGCCTATCGAAAAAAGTTCGCAAGAGCTTTATGGCATCGGATAGGTCTAAGTGACCTTTTTGTGATATTTTATTTTCCAAAAAACTGCTTTTTTTCTTCTTGTGGAGTGTTTGGTGGTGTTGAAACATCAGGTGTACGAGACAAACTTGAAAAAAACTCTGACTCCAAAGCTTTCGCGGCTTGCTCTGAGTTCGATGAAAACAAAAAATCGTCCTTTATAAATCTGGGATTCAGCAAAGTAGCAATTCTAGTAACAGTCCGAGTTTCGTAATGCGAGAAACGCTCTGGCAATCTTTTTTTTACGACCTCGCAAATATCAAGCGCAGGCTGTGATTTTACTTGGCTGTATACTTTGCATAATTTTTGGTGCAACTCATAAATAAGAGGTATTATTAACAAAATCGAAACCGTTTTGTTTGTCGATATCTGAACTGTGGCATCGCGAAAACTTAAATTTCTATTCCTTATAAAATATACCAAAGTTAATTGTCTCTCTTGCTATGTGTAAGTTAGGGTTGCCGAATATTTTTAAAATATCGTATCGATGATATTTTTGATGTTAAAAAAATATCAATTTGATATTGATATATATCATTTTAAAATATCGATATATCTGATATTTCCGATATTTTTAAATTTTCCTTTAATTCTACCAAAAATGTGTCCGTACCACGGTAAAAAGATGTATGTACATACTTATATAGGGTGTTTTTTTAAGAGGTTTTTTCAATATGGTTCAGTTCGGCCATCTTTGATGTCAGCTGACATCTGTCGAGTGCTTTTTGTTCTCTTTGGTTTGGCAATTTCATGATGAATAGCTAAACAGCTGACCAGCGATACAAAATCGTTGAATTTTTTTTCTAAAATCAGAAGTCGTTTGTGAAGGTGCACCGTTTGCTGCGCCCGTTTTATGGTGCTCATGTGCCATAGCCTCCATTACACCATTGGATTATTTTTTGTGGGGGTATTTGAAGTCGTTGGTCTATGCAAACAAGCCCACCTCGATTCCAGCCCAAGAAGCCAAAATTGAACGAGCTATTGCCGACATACGGCCCCAGATGCTTGAAAATGTGGAAAATTGGACTTCCAGAATGCAGTTTGTGAAAAACTCACGTGGTGGCCATTTGCCCAAAGTTATATTCCATCACTAATGCCATCGAATTATCTTTCAAATAAAAAAAAATCTGCTCTCTACCGCAACCTGTGCATTTTCTTTTTCAATTTAAAAACATAAAACTTCTAAAAAAAACACCCTTTATTTGTAAAAAACAAATTAAATTTATTTTTAATTTCATTTTAAACATTAAAGTTGAATCTAATTTTAATTAATTTTCCGCATAAGTTACACTACGCAGTGCCGTTTTTAATTTCACTACAATTAGCTTTAATTTGCATGACGCGAACACGAGCGCTCGCTTCTTGCAATGCAATTGTGGATATCCCAAAAAAATATCGCATATTTGAAATACGTAGCCCGTACGTAGCTGCGGGCCTGAACATTTTAAAAACCGGATTTTTTTAATCTAATATGCATTTTGTAATTTTTAGCTTTTAGTATTTTATTAAAAGAAGACCGAAAAACTTTGGTGGCAAGAAATATTTAATTTTTAATTTGGTGAACGACGAGAACGATAAGAAAATACGTGTGCTCGATTTGAATTCAATTTTCGACATAATCTTCTATTTAACACAAGAACGATAGAATACAAGATTGCGCAATGCGCAGGTCCGTTATTCGAGCCTAGCGTTTGTGACGTCACAAAGTACTGGATATTGCCTTATAAGGCAATAGACACAACAACAATTTCATTGGTACCAGTACTTTGTGACGTAGATGCGCAGAACGAAAAATTTTACGCTTCGTCTTTGCGCAATCTTGTGTTCTATCGTTCTTGTATTTAACATGTATGTACTTAGGCCTAGCTTAACAGAGGTTGGCGAAGGCTGGACGAATTCGCACAGAGCGAGAGAGAGCTTTATTATGCTCCCGCCTTCGCCCTAAACTAACTTACACACTTCAAGTTCTTTTTTTTTTATACATATCAACACTAAACAATAAACAATAACCGACAACATGGATTCAGCCAACAGCATTACCTACTAGTGTAAGACAAAATGAAAAGGTTTAAAAAATACTTGAAGAATTGTTGATGAATCGTTGATTAATTGTTTTTGAATTTTTGGTATAAGTGTTGATGAATGTTTGGTCTAAAGTGTTTATGGAAAGGTGATTAATTGTTGATGAATTTGGCTTGATGAAAAAAAATGATATACAAAATTCTTCTGTAAATTGTATAGGCTCTCATCAACTTTTCATCATCACACCCTTTTATGTGCTGATAAATTACTGATGAATTGGTCCTGAATAGTACTGCAGGGTATAGAAGGCTATCTGCAAAGTTTCATTCACATACTTAGCTTCAAAACTGAAGCACTTGTTTGCGTATAAACGGACCGACGCACAGTGTGGGAAAATCAACATTTAGTGGGATATTATTATTTTTGTTATTTATTTGACTGATATACCTTGATTAAAAGTAAAACATTGTTTTGTTCATTGTTATGTATTATTTTATATTTGAAATACAAAATTATTTTATTGGAATCACAAAAAAAAAAATACTATTTAATTCAAAACCAAACAAAACAAAAAAAATCGAAATTACAAAACAAAATAACAATAAAATTATTATGAAACAATAAAAAAGGATTTAATCATTTGCTATTGATAAGGCCAATACTTTCAAAACGTCATGCTCCATAGGACTCCGGGATTTTTTGGGAACATTCCGCAAGCTGGCAAGGAATGGATCCGAAGATATTAACAATCTATGTATAAGAACGGTGTTGGTATCTATTCTTGATGTTTTCCGGTGAACATTTCCCTAAATCTTCTAACATTCTTATTCCTTGCCTCTTGAGCTTCTTCCGATAGCTGTCCAATTGGGAGAATGCATGATGCTATGACATCTTTTCCATGGTTAAGACTTTATGGACTGAGACCGGCATGTTGTACCAAGAGTATTCTTTTAAGTACATTTTCCTGGTTTCATTCGTGTAATCATCGAAAGCCGCTACATTAATAGGAAACCCTGACCCTAAAGTTTCCAAAATGATGTGGAATCTGTGTATGATATTCAGATTAAGACCTGTTATTTAGCAGTAATTTCTGAATCTCTAAAAAAACGCCTGGCGGTATTCCCGTCATTAGTATTTCCTGCTTGTGGGGTTGGGACGTCTATCAGTAAACCTAGTTTTTTTCTGAATTTTTTTTTAATTAATTCCTTTCTGGCTTTAACCTTTAATTTTATTTCACAACCTCTGGCTTGCCACACTTTAACATCAAGCCTGTAAACCACATGAAGTAAACATTCCATGAATCGAATCCAAGAATGTAATGGAGATAATCCGAAACTCATGGCTTGATCGTTTAAGGGCTTCTTTAAAATGATTTCTGGCATGTTCATTTCCGAAGGTTTGGCGCCACATATGTAACATGTTTGAGTTGACGCTACGTTAGATAAGGCACTACAAATTTTGCTATCTATCATGGTAAGCAGAAAAACTGGTTTCACGATTACATAGAAATTGTTTACTTTAATTTTAACGGACTGAAGCATTTCAATTTCTTTTTTCACCAAAGTCACTTCGTTTATCAATTCAGTGGTTTCTTTTTTAAAGTTCAGCCTAATTGGGCGGCAGTATCTTGTAGATGAAGGATTTTGGATTTTGCCAAACTATAATTTGTTTACCTCCATCAACTCTATAATTCAATTGAATAGGCACCATACAAGTGCTAAACAGGTTTTCGTTTACCGTCTGATGATGAAAATTTTTGCTTATATTTTTTTGCTGCGCTCCATCACAACCCCATTTTATTAACAACGTTATCTCCTTTTCTCCCATTTTACGATCATCTATTGAGTTCAGTGCTTCTTGTTGGGCAAGGCATAATCGCTGGATAGTATTATGAATCAAGGATTGAACTTTGCATACTGCTAAGGACTCCGTAACAGTCATTTCAGCATAACATTCTTTTTTACACTCCTTAATTTTATCATAGGAAGGTAAAAGATTCTTAACGACTTTATAAATTGTTTAACGTATTGTGTCATATTGATTAGCAGATAAATTAGCATGAATCATACTCAACGCTTCTTCAGTAGATATACATGGTTCCCTAAAATTTTGATTTTGAAAATTTTTTAATTTGGTACCTTTATTTTGAGGATTTACTGTTAATTCCTTAACAATTGCAGCAGAATTGCGTTTACCTTCCTTAAATAGGTTAGCTTGGTTGGCAACTGCAATTTCATCAGGGCTAGTAGAATCAATAAGATCTTGTACCTTTCTTCTTTTGGTCCGATCGCAACAATATTCAAAGTTTTTTCTTGGTCTCCCAGGCTTCGACAAAGAAGAAATTTCTTGCGATGCCGTGGGCGATAAGTTCAAATTTTCACGCAACCAAACTTTATTTTTGTTTAAAAAGCGTTTCTCATTACGATAACATTGATTTCATTTAATTTCGAGCATTGAGCAATGGAACGCCTTTTTACGCTCACGGAAGTCCTGCTGCTGCCCTAAAGGATCTGAAACACAAAAATTAAATATATTCTTACTTTGTATACTTTTGTGCATGGCTGGTACCAGAAATGCGAAAAAAAAAAATGAAAACTGAAAAATTTATGCGATTTTAACCCTCTCAGCCCATTTGTTGCCTATAGGCAACATTGTAGAAATACGCCTCAGTTACCTGGAATATACATTTTTTTGCTTCGCGCTTTTTTTCAACATCTTCCTTAATGTTTTCTGCAACCAAAATAACTAATAAGTTGGTTGGCGGGAAAAGTGTTGGTAAAATTAAAATTCTTTTAAAGCTGTTTTATGTGCAAAGAAAAATGTTTGCTTCATAGGGCCTGCCTATCCATAATGTTTTTTTTGAGGTAAATTCGTTAACATGAAAATTTCAAAGTACGATATCTCAGCGAAAAAAAAAGATATTTAATCAAACTCAACAGCATTTGAAAGGGCAAGGGTTTTACTTTAATTTTAGTATTTTCAGTAAAAGAACAAATTCGATGCTACATAACCTCAAATATTGGCAAAAACGCTGTTTTTGCACTTTTAGGTTAGGATATCTCGGAAACCAGAGCCAATTCGGAAATTTCGACCTCGGATTCGGATTCAGCGCACCGAAAACCTTCGGAAAAGTATATACTGGTTTCTGGGTCAAAATTTTGTCGGCCTGTGTAATCGTAATTAACCCTTTTATTTAATTTCTCAAATTTTAGAACCACTATAAGGAAAAGAATTTAATTTTAAGAATTTAATTTTAATTTTAAGAACCTTTGTTGTTTAGTCTTAATAATTGAAGTAAAAAATGTTTTATAATTTTAAGGATTAAGGTTTTACCTGAAATACATGCCTTGATTTCTATATAAAAATGTTTGTTAATTACTTTTTAATAATTTCGCATTTTTTATTTTAAAACATTTTAATAACATGTATTTAAATTTATTATATTATATTTTTGTCGATTAATCGATTAAATCGATTTTTTAGGCAAAAAAGTGAAAAATTTCGATTCTCAAAAAAATCGAATCGAACCCAGCTCTACCGGAAAGTAATGTTGTAGAAATAATCGATAGGACTATCGATAGTCGAAAATTTAACTCACTATCGATTGTGTTGACTTGCTATCGATACTATCGTAAAATTTTTTATCTTTAGAAGCTGCACAAGGCAAGGTAAGCGTCATTAGAATTTATAAAATACTAGCGGCCCAGGCGAACTTTGTCTCGCCCCTTATTGTTGTTTTATATAGTTCTAGAGTGATAATAATACGCAGATAATTCAATTCAATTAAATTCTAGCTTCAATATCAGGTAGTTGCACCTTCCCAGACGCGCAACACATCCCGGCGCAACACATCGCGGCTCATTTGTGAATTTGAGAGCATGACATGCGGTCATTCCTTGTCCATAGCACATATTATAACTTTTGAATGAAAAAATATTCAATATCGGGCTCATACCGGAATGTAAGACGCACGCTGGATCTGTTCCTCTGTTCTTTCGTCTCTTCTGCATCAAAATATTCTAGAATTACTTGAGGTTCGGCTCAAATTAGCCCTTTTGCGTTTTGTTGGCATTTTTTTCTTTAAAAAACACATATAAATATAACTAATTGAATCACTTTAAATCATTAATCTACTTTTCAAAAGAAACTCACAGGTCGGCCACAGAAACCTCTTCCTTTCCAAAAACCAAAAAAATAATACCGAATTGCCACAGCACTGCCACATAAATATTATTTGGGTATTTCAAAATACAAAACTTGACGTAAATTTCATGGCTACCACATCCATAGATTCAAAATTTCTAATCTTAAAGTCAGCAGGCAGCGACTAAAGCTGTATTGCGTACTACCCTTATTGGTTAGGGGTACGAAAAATAGATGTTAGCCGATTCTCTGGCCTACAGAATATCCCCTCAAAATTTCATCCAAATCGGTCAAGTAGTTTCGGAGGAGTTTTGGTACAAAGAGTGTGACAGCAGAATTTTATATATAAGATATAAATAGCCCTAAAGTGAATTATTATTTATTTAGTTTGGTGGTATTGGCAGGAGTTTGGGAGTCGACTAATGATGGATAAATATTTGAAACAAAAAATGGTAAGTACAGTAGAATCCGGTTACCACGACTCCGGTTATAACGTTTTTCCGGTTATTGCGACGAAAATTTGATGGCCTATTGGTTCGCATACAAAGTATTGTATGCAGCAGACAAAGAGCGGACACAGTGCGGATGGATCCGAAAAATGTCCGATAAAGATATTAAAAACGGACGTAGAATCGGAGTTTCCGCAATAGGTTCGTTGAATGCTCAAAAACGGACACTAAAGCGGACAAAAATCGAAACTGTGGCGTCCCTCGTAAAAGGTCCGAAAAAGTATTACTAACGGACACTGAAACGTACAGTGGGCGGGCAAATAGCGGACTTATCGCAAAAGGTTTGCCTAATTAACGAAACCTGACCCGAAAACGGACGCTAGAACGGACGAAAACTGGGATCCATATAAGTGCCGCAAATTTCTCGCTAAAGGACACTAAAACGGACGGCACGCGACAAAAATCTTGTTGCCACCGAATTTTCTAGAAATCGGTGAACGGTTCTTCTCCTTCCTTCTTTTGTCGCGTGCCTGTTTTTTGTTATGCCGCTGCAAATGAGCGAGAGGCACATAGTCAAATATAAAAAATGAATGAGAGGGAAGATGTTCTTGCATCGTGTCTTTGGCGGACGCCTCGTTGTAATTGTTGTTTTTATACCCTGGCAGGGTATTATAATTTTAGTCAGAAGTTTGCAACGCAGTGAAGGAGACATTTCCGACCCTATAAAGTATATATATTCTTGATCAGCATCAACAGCCGAGTCGATCTAGCCATGTCCGTCTGTCTGTCCGTCCGTTTCTACGCAAACTAGTCTCTCAGTTTTGAAGCTATCTGAATGAAACTTTGCAGATAGTCTTCTATATGCTCTCACTACTATATATGTCGGAACGGGCCGGATCGGACGACTAAATCATATAGCTGCCATAGGAACGATCGGAAATTTTTTAGAAAAAAAATGTATACTATGCCAATTTGCAATATATTTTCATATAATTTAATACATGGCCATTTTGTATTATTCCAGAATTTCGGTTTTAATTTTATTCAAATCGGACCACTATATCATATAGCTGCCATAGGAATATATATATATCAATTAATTTAATTTGTTCGCAACATATGTATTTCGTTAGCAACATTTTTCGCTAGCAACATTTTTTGCTAGCAACATTTTTTGCTAGCAACATTCCGAGAAAGCGGAAAGTCAGAACATTTTTCTTCTTTTTCTTCTACTTACTGCAAGGGTATTTAAACTTCGGTATACCGAAGTTAGCTTCCTTTCTTGGTTTCTAATGAACCGCTACATTTGCAATGTTGCTTGTAGCTCAACTCTTTTGTTTTGTGGAATTTATAACGACGCGTCGCTTTTCGATTTTGACCGGCAAAGTGTGCAGACAGAGTGAAGCGAGTTTTGGTTTTTAGTGAGTGCGCGTGTTTTAAACGGTGAGTTTTGAATTTAAATTTATTATTCCTTATACTAATATCTTTCTATCTATCTATCTTATTAATATCTATATATGCTAAATTATTAAATTCCCTCTGCCAAGCGCCACAAAAGGAAATTAGCCGACCTAAATTTTCGTTTTGAGGCGCTTGGCAACAGGAATGCAAAAATGTGTGTTTTATTTATTCTGAAGAAATTTTTTTTAGTTCAACCACCAGCAACGGTTCCTGCGACTCAGGTTTTGTTACTTCAAGGGGAGTAGTTCCATTTTTACCATTTTTTTCGTTCCTCTTTTTCTTTTAAAATGCCCAAACGCAAAAGTCGCCGTTACTTGACTGAAGTCAAGCATGCTAAAGTACAAGCAAATGCAAATACAGGAATAGAAAATAAAGAAGAAAAATATCGAAGACAATAGTGAGATTCCTGTTGATTGTAAGATTCCTGTTGTTGATGATGATTTTAACTTGCGCTTAGCCCAGTGGTTTTCAGCCAATAATATTAGCAAGTGCGCAGCTAATGAACTTCTTTCACTTTTGTCCAAAAAAATTCCCTGCTTGCCAAATGATCTTCGGACATTAGAGTCGACTCCTCAAGAAGTTATTAAACGAGTTATGGCTCCTGGCGAGTACATACACTATGGCTTAAAAGACGCTCTAACAGATTTTCTTATTAATTTTAGCTATATTTCTAATAATATAAACTTAAATATCAATGTGGACGGTTTACCTCTTTTCAAAAGTTCACTCAAACAGACATGGCCAATTTTGATAAATGTAAATGGTACCAAGCCAGTAATGGTTGTAGGTATATATGTAGGTAATTCCAAGCCTGAAGACCCAAATATTTATTTGGACTAATTTTCCAGAGAGTTGTTTAATTTAATTAAAACCGGCATGACATTTAAAGACACAAAACTTTCAATTAATGTAAGAGCATTTATATGTGACGCGCCAGCCCGAGCGTTTATTTTGGGTGTGAAATACCACTCAGGTTTTTATTCCTGTAACCAGTGCCTTCAAAAAGGCGAACGTTTTCAGAGACGCATGATTTTCAAATTGACCGAGAACCTTCCTCGAACAGATCATAGCTTCAGAAATAGATTACAGCCGGAACATCACAATTTACAAAACCAACTAGTATTGGAAATGCTCCCAATTGATCTAGTTACTCAATTTCCCAATGATTATATGCACGTAGTATGCTTAGGAGTTATGAAATCTCTACTAGTTGCCCTAGTTAGGGTAAGAGGGCATTCATTTTCATTAAGTCGAGACTTAATATCTTCATTAAATGCAAGGCTAATTGCATTAAAGCCTTTTTTTCCAGTAGAGTTTAATAGAAAGCCACGTTCGCTTGATGATCTCGAACGATTTAAAGCAACAGAATTTCGCACATTTGTCTTGTAAACTGGACCTGTTGTATTAAAAGACATTTTAGATTCTGTTCAATACAACCATTTTTTACTGTTCAGTTTGGGAATACGAATTCTTCTTGACAGTGAGTACTGTATTTCGCAAAATGATCTTGCCTCTACGTTGCTAAATAATTTTGTAAAAGAAATGCCGGCACGATATATGTCTTCCATGGTAACTTTTAACTACCAGTGTCTCACACATTTAAGCAAACAATGCTTAGTATTTGGTTCTTTGCAGACAATAAGTGCATTTCCCTTCGAAAACTTTCTTGGACAGTTAAAAAAAAATGGTTAAAAAATCGGATCATGTCATTGAACAGATATACAATCGAATTGTTGAGCGCAGTAATTTAAATGTTATTGTCAAGGAAAAAAAGTTTAATAGTGGTCCCAATAAACTTTCTTTCAAGCATTTAAATTTTAATTTAAAAGATGCAAATAGTTTTTATTATATAAAGAAAAACGGCATCTATAAAATCTTTAAAATATTTTCTATTAATGAAAATAGCTTGCATAGCCGTTTAATTGTTGACCTAGAGTCATTCTACACCTATCCGATTAATTCTAGTCGTGTAGGTATTTTTTCTTCAGCAAGCCTTAATTTCGACTCTCAAGTTTGGCAGCATAAAATAGAAGAAATATCAGGAAAAATGATGGATTTTATAGATAGTTCTACCCATATTTACATTCCCCTAATTAATTAACAGAAAATGGACTACAACACCTTATTCAATGCGGAGGGGGACACCCAGGAGTTGGCAACCATACAGCCGCCAGCTGAGGATAAAAAACATGCTGGTAAGGTATAATGCAAGTTGTTTGCAATAATAAAAATCTAACAATTTATTTTTTATTTTTACAGAAATAATGAACATGATGGGCGGCTTTTGACGGAGGTCACTTCTTTAAGAAGTGAAGTGGCTTCTATCAAAGCCAAAGTTTGCGGGGAAAACAAAACCCCTAAACTAGTAATGCCGCTGGAGCCCTTTAAAAATATTGAGGACTTAAAGGTATTTGAGCAAACACTTAAAGACTCAAATATGTTCTCCAAACTTGTAAGTTTATTTAAACATATATTTCATTGAAAAGAAAAACTAACAGGATTTATTTACAGGTCAACGATTTGTCATTATGTGGGGAGAAATCGTACGAAAAATTCATCCGTCAATGTTGGCGGGATTTGCTCGCGGATGACGTGGCGCGCCAATGCTCCTGGCGTGGGACTGAGGCCAAACTATGCGTTCGTGGGATGCTTATAACGTCATCCGTCAGAGGTATATTTTTTATCGTATATTTTTTTTAATAATTATTTACTTATAATAATTTGTATTCTTACAGTCGCTTTCAAGAATAAATTTGCTTTGGAGGACGCCGATTTCGACCGGATAACTCAAACATATTTCCAATATGCGCAGGACAGACTTACCAAAACAAACAATAAGAAAATAAAAACTATTATATAAATTATAAATGATATATTATTATTATTAGTAGTAAATATAATACAAATAAATAATAACAATTTAAAGTAAAATAAATCATTGTTTTCTATATATATGTAAAAAAAGAAATAAAATTATTAATTTTATCTGAAACGAATTTATTCGAACACTTTTATAATATTATAAAAGCATCGCAAATAATGCAAATCCGTTCCGTAAATAATATTATAAAAGTATCGCGAATGATATCGAAATCGGCCCGCTTTTGATACCGCAAAAGGTCCGCAAACTCAATCATTTTCGGGTTCCGAAAATGATAGCTTTTGCTGCCACAAAACCCCTGACAGGTGATTAACTTAAATATCGTTCGCGGATCTGAAATCGGACGTTTTGTCCGCCTGAAGTCCGCAAAACTATCGTTTTTAATATCATAAAGGCATAGCGACATATGTCCTCGCGACATATCTCCTCCCAGTACATTTTCGTGTAGGAGCTATGTCGCTTTTATTTCGGAGGAAATATGTCGTTTTGAAAACGTCAGATCTCCTCTCCTCTCCGAGAGGATATATGTCGCTTTCAAAACGACATATCTCCTCCGAATTAAAAACGACATAGCTCCGCGCGAAGATATGACGCTTTCAAAACGACATATCTCCTCCGAAATCAAAATGACATATCTCCTAGCGGAGATATATATGATATGTATTTTAAACTTCCTAATGCCGTAAAAGCAGTGGCTCACGCCACTGCTAAGGCACTGTTGGATATGTTCCGGAGCAGATCAGAATATGAATGACAAATTTCCAAAGTAAAATGACATATCTCCTAGCGGAGTTATGTCGTTTTCAAAACGACATATCTCCTCCGAACTCAAAATGACATATCTCCTATCGGAGTTATGTCGTTTTCAAAACGACATATCTCCTCCGAACTTAAAAAAACTTCGGGAGGAGATATGTCGTTTTGAAAACGACATATCTCCGCTAGGAGGTATGTCGTTTTAATTTCGGATGAGATATGTCGCGAGGACATATGTCGTTACCCCATCATAAACGGAGTTTTTGTCTGCTGGGAAGTACTACCGGTTTGTGCGTCTGCCGGCTATAAGGACGTAAAATCGTCGGTCCCTTGAAAGTCGCTATAACCGGATTCTACTGTACATGCAATCACAAATTTATAAGCTAAAACATACCGATCAGTAGGGACGCCAGCAAGGTCGTATTTGCATATACATACATATGTATGTGTATGTACATACGTTTTGGTTTTCCGCGAATTAGTAAATAACTGTAAATGCATGATTAGTAATCATAATCATTGATTACTTAAATTTATACTAATTGTACGTTTTACAATCATATTTAGATTCGCCTGATAATGCAGACACGGTGGTGTGCCTAGAAGGAAAACATAAAACAGAAAGGGGTGCCTCCGAAGTTTGGTCGCATTTTGCGCGGATCGGAAAGCAATCGGCGAAGTGCAAAAAATGTGGAAAAATATATGCGACCAGTGGTAATACGTCTAATTTATTTGACCACCTTAAAAGAATGCACCCAACTGGCAATGAGGAGGCAAAGCCGACGTCCACAATAACATCCTTTTTTAATGGCACAATTCCTTATGATAAAAATTCAAAACGTAAGCTGGAAATAGATAAAGCTTTGGCTCATTTGGTTGTCATGGACGTGCAACCGTTTAATATTGTCAAAAATAGAGGATTCGAGAATTTTTTAAAAGTTCTGGACCCCAGATATTCTCTGCCATCAAGACCTACTCGTGATATTATTGGTCATTTATATGAGGAAAAACGGTTGAAATTGAAGGAAATGCTGAATAGCATTGATTTTGTGTCAATAACAACTGATGGATGGTCGTCAAGAGCTAATGATTATTATGTGACCGTTACTTGCCATTTTATAACGGATTCTTATGAATTAAAATCAGTTGTGCTTTCAACTAATAAGCTGGAATGTGAGTTCAATCACAGCGCTGCAAATATTGCGAATACGCTTCAGAAAAATATGGATGAGTGGAATATTTCTTCGAAAGTTACTGCTATTGTAACTGATAATGCTGCCAATGTCGTTAGCGCGTGCAACATATTGAAGAAAAGTAACTTGCCATGTTTCGCACATTCTTTGTGTTGGGATTTTGTCCCCAACGCAGATACATAGGTATCCAAAAAGATAAGCATAAGTTTATCCGTTTAGGATTAATATATAATGTTTATTATTAACTCAATATGTGAACAATAAGTATGCGCGAGAGATCGTCCCTTCCTTGCTTACGTTCGGCGAGAGAGAGCCACGATAAACTTAAGTGTGGCCAATATTAAAAGTATTAGATGCCCGAAAGGGAGTTACCTATTGGTACTTTGGATACGGCGCTTAATTCGAACACACCCCTCAAAGTAGCAATCGTATGCACTATATATATTATATATACTCGTTATACCCAAAGAAAAGATACAATTATTGTGCTTGCTACTTCCTAATCCTTTGGTAAGGACATCAGCGGGCATCTTCTCAGTGGGCATGTATGCCACCGTGATATCACCACTCTTTTCCTTCTCTTGTATAAAGTGGTGGCGGACATCGATGTGCTTAGTTCGTGGATGGAAGCCGAAACCCTTTATCAGCTGTTGTGCGCTCTGGTTGTCGTTGAAGATTTGGACCGATTCACATGTCAATCTAATCCTGTTAAGAAGAGCCTTCAGATATAGCGCTTCTTTTACAGCTTCCGACATAGCCAAGTACTCTGACTCAGTACTCGACTAAGCCACGGTGCGATGCTTGCGCGCCTCCCAAGATATGGAAGCGCCTGCCAGAATGAATGCTTGCCCTGAATAAGAGCGGCGCACTGTGGTTTCGCCCATAGGCCAAAAATAAAAAAAAAATTCGCTAAATGTTTGCGAAAAGTAAGCAGATTATCTCTAAAATGACCAGATATGTTTACGGCAAAACCGTTTTGTCTTAAATCTAACGGGACATTCTAAAAATAGAGTGTAAAGTGAGAATAACTGTTCATTTTTGCAGCACAGCGGACTTTTTATTGCTTTTCGTCACAACAAAAGTGAATTTTAAAGAAGTCTGACGTTCGATAGAGAGGTCCAATTTGTATAATTTAAAATGAATTTTAAAGTTTCAGGTATTAACTTTAATAAATTCAAATTGTGAAATTAATTAAATGAATTTATCATTTGTTGTGAATTTTTGATTGATTATACCTTTTTTGTGTATTATGTGAACGTCATTTTGCTAGTTTAAGTAAGCTTTTAGATATGTTGCCCCCCGATCTCCCCTTAATGAGTGCTATCAGTGTATTTGTCAATGTTTTAAGGAAATAAAAATGGTACGTTTTGTTGCGAAGACTTGCGAACATACGTGTAAACATTAATAAACTTAAGCTGCCTTGATGTCTTCAAGGTAAAATTTTCGACGTATTTTGCTGCTCATCCTATGTTTTTGTGATGTTTCTTTTGTAATCTTCATTTATGTTTGTCAATTATGTTTGTTGACAATTTTGCTTATTATTTTTTCCCCATTCTTTTATTATCGTTTTCTACAGACGCTTCTTGCAACTGCACTTTTTCGCGTATGCACGTCCTAGATCTTTGGTGCGCAGAACAGGGTTCGAATGCGGAAAGAACACGTAATGTGATTAGTTGAGATGGAAAGTCTTGAAAAATGCCTAAAGTACATTTCGAAAAAAATTATTGCCTTTTTGGCTAAATACTCTCGCCATAAGGAATTAATTGTTAAATTTCAATCCGAATGGCTGAACACAGTTGAAACCTTAATAATTGAGCCTCTTCAAGCAAAGGTTTCAACATACTCGAAAAATGTCTCGCATATTAACGAATACTGATTTAATGAATACACTTCTCTTGCGTTCTAACAGGTCAAAGAAAACTACCAAAAAAAGATAAATCTAAATTTTTTTCAGCGACATTTGATTTGTTAGATGATATTTGTTAGGTTTTGTCATCCACATTAAAATTCGATTAAATTTTACTTTCATTATAAAAAATACAATTTTTCATTTGTTTATTCTTATGGGAGAGGGGAAAATTTATAAAGAAAATAATTTAAATATTCTACTTATCATAGATGCCAACAATTAAATTTTAGTCCTGCAACTCTATTGGAAGTGCACACCATCGGCATATTAGCCATAATACGGGAGCTATAGGATATAGTCGCCCGATTTAGCCAATTTTTTTACTACATCTTCATATTTATACAAGTTAACAGGAGTCACTTATTGCTATGTCCGGCTTAATGCAACCACGTCGGAGCTTTTGAGAGAAGAGCTAAGCTTTGCTGAAGAACGTAGGGTAAAGTTAAGAGATCTTATTTTGTAATCAGGTAGTCGATATTTGGAGATTGAAAGCGTCGGTCATCGCCACGCACAGACATACAAATTCGCCTCATTAAGTGCAGACCGCACCAGTCTATTACAATTTGTATACCAATAAATGTACAAACAAATATACACAAAATATTTGAATTATAATTTACATACATATTTTTTTTAGATTTTTGGTGAAAATTTCATAACGATATCTCAACGGGAACTATTTATGACCGCGGTTCCCTACAAGTCCAACCACTGCACAATGGACGGAAAGATAGTTTTGGGTTGCAAAAATCATAACTTTTGAACCAGTTGAAATATTTTTATAATTTTTTTTTAAATGAAAGGTACTTTTAGTACCTTTCAATGAGTGGTCATACTATATAGTGTGATTAATAGTAGATTTTATACTCGAAAAATAATGTTTGTTTGTTTTCTCTGAAAATGCTAATATGGTGCATATTTAATATTTTAAAAACAAAAAAAGAATACATTTTAAAGAAAAAAAAATTTTTTTTTTGTTGACCAAATTTTTGACCAATTTTCAATAATTTATGCACTTTTTGTTCAAAATAATCATTAAATTTTACATTATTAAATATTGTTGAAGAATAATTAATCATTATACATTCATTTCAAATCATTAAGTGTCCTTACAAAGTCAGGAATTGAAAAACAAGCCGGCACTACAGGAGAAAATGTATGCCCGCCATACAATTTCGTACTGCGCAGCGACTGTGTTTGTACCAGAATTTGCACTAAGCCGCGCGTTTTTTACGTTTAAGTATCTTTTGCTTGGGAAATTCGGGGTGGGACGTCGCACAATAGCGCAAAAGATACAGATAGGTTGCAAAAATCAACTTTTTGATGACAACGGATCGGAAAATTTGTTATTGCATTCGACAGGTAATAGTTCAAAAGGGCTGAATCCAAAAAATTATTCAAATCGGTTTAGTATTTTAGAAGTTACACCTGTTCAAAGTTGAACATCTTTTGGGTTGCAAAAAAAGCTTGTCGTTTTTTAGAAAAATTCTGACTTTAATGTCGATTTTTAGCTAAAATATGTAACCGACCAGCATGGTTATGGTCTCTATCGAAAGGGTCATCAAATCTCGGTAAAACCAAGGTACAATAAGATTATAATGTTTATTGCATGTGCTGGCATACCTGTTTTACCGAAGTACTAATTTTTCACCTATTTTTCAACTTTGATGGAATGTCAAAAATTGCATTTTGGTGCATTTTGTGTTTGGCGTATGAGGTGTTGTTCTTGAATATGTTCTTTATCATATTCAAAAAAAATCGTGTCCCCCGACGTCCCACCCCGGATTTCCCAAGCAAAAGATACTTTCAACTCAGCGTAAAAAACGCGCGGCTTCATACAAATTCTGCTACAAGCAGAGTCGCTGCGCAGTACGAAATTGTATGGCGGGCATACATTTTTTCCTGTATTGGCGGCTTGTTTTTCAATTCCTGACTTTGTAAGGACACTTAATGATTTGAAATTAATGTATAATGATTAATTCTTCTTCAACAATATTAAATAATGTAAATTTGAATGATTATTTTGAACAAAAAGTGCATAAATGATTGAAAATTGGTCAAAAAATTGGTCAACAAAAAAAATAATTTTTTTCTCTTCTTAAAATGTATTCTTTTTTTGTTTTTAAAATATTAAATATGCACCATGTTAGCATTTTCAGGGAAAACAAACGAAAAGTTCAAAATTGGATAAAAATTGAGAAAACGGCCTAAAAAATGATTAATTTTCGATTATAAAATCTACTATTTATCACACCATATAGTATGACCACTCAATCGAAAGGTACTAAAACTACCTTTCATTTAAAAAAAAAATTATGAAAATATCTCAACTGGTTCAAGAGTTATGATTTTTGAAACCCAAAACTATCTAATGCGCCACTGTGCGTCGGGGGACCCGATCTTTTTTGAATATGATAAAGAACATATTCAAGAACAACACCTCATACGCCAAACCCATCATCTCGTGTAGTCTCATTTTTGACATTCCATCAAAGTTGAAAAATAGGTGAAAATTAGTACTTCGGTAAAACAGGTATGCCAGAACGTGCAAAAAATATTATAATTTTATTCTACCTTGGTTTTACCGAGATTTGATGACCCTTTCGATAGAAACCATAGCCATGTCGGTCGGTTACAGATTTTAGCTAAAAATCGACCGCAAAGTCAGAAGTTTTCTAAAAATCGACATGTTTTTTTTGCAACCCAAATGAGGTTCAACTTTGAACACGTGTAACTTCTAAAATACTGAACCGATTTAAATAATTTTTTTAATTCAACCTTTTTGAACTATTACCTGTCGAATGCAATAACAAATTTCACGATCCGTTTTCATCAAACATTTTATTTTTGTTTAGTATCTGTATCTTTCCGGGAAGTGTGCAACGGATGGACGCACAGAAGGACAGCCGGACATGACTAGACCGACTCAGCTATTGATGCTGATCAAGAATGCATATATTTATAAAATAGGGTCAGAAAGGTCTCCTTTACTTCTCATTCACTTCTGAATAAAATTATAAAACTCTGCAAGGACATAACAACAAAAATACATGTAACAAAAATTTTAAAAAAGATACTTCTTATAATATTTTTGCTTACGGGGCCGGTAGGTGTGGGCGTGGCCAGATCGAATACAACTTTTGGCTTTAACTTCAACTTCCAATATCGTTGGAAGGACGATCGGAACAGGGACGAACATTATTAAAGTAGTCACCATAAGCCTTTTTAACATTCACAACGATTCAATTTGGTTCAAAACACAAAATTTTATTTAAATTCCTTGTTCAATTATATTGACAAATTTTTTTAAACAAGATAATGGATCGCGCCAAATTGTGGAATAGTAATTAAGGACAACCAACTTAAAAACAAATAGCACAGAAAAATATTCAACTCGGGCAATTAAAATAACAAATTCCGGAAAACTTCACAATTCATTACAACGTATGTATAAATATTTTGTAAAAATCCTGTTAGAAAAAAATCGTTAAATATTTGTGCAATTAAAAAACTTAAGGAGTAAAATGTAAAGCAAAACAACCTTCAACATCGTCCTTGTTAGTCTTTTGATTTTAGCTTCCAATTCCCCGCGTGCAATTTTTCCTGATTATGACAGTCGGTCTTACATGTCAGAAACAATAACACCAACATTTTACTCTTCCGAAACGGCGTAGTTATTTTGGCTTGGCCAATGACACACTTTGTCATTTGCCTTCTTGGTTACTACAAGGACAAAAGCACACATTGCATTTCTCATATAATTCCTGGGGTAATTCTCATGTTAACCCGGAGACACTCAAGAAATCATGGTCCTGTTTGCTTCAACTAACAATTTTCCTATTTAAATGCTGATAGTAACCGCAAAAGCACGACTTTGCCTCCCCCGTCCCCCAGCTATTCCTTTCCGACCTGAATCCTTTCACACGAGAGTGCGCCTTCTTGGCATGTCCTCTGGTAATTACTTGGCCAGCTCCTGCAGCTGGCTGGGGCTGTGATTGTTGAGTGAGAAGTAGTTGTTACAGTTGTCTGTAGCCTGCACGGAACATGTCAGCTTTTCCCCGAGGGAGGGTCCTGTACTTGCATCACCCCATCCGTCCCGTCGCTTCCCTTTCCGGGTTGTCAGTCGCTAGCTAACTCAACTTCCCTCAACCAGCCCTACTTGACCTGGGGGTCGTCATCGGTCCCGCGGTGGCGCTGACGTTAGTGTTTCTGTGTTTCGTGGCTGGAATGTTGTTCTAAATTGTTAATTAGGTTTTTGTATTCTCGTTTCCTAACGGACATGTGGGAACTACAAAAACATAGCAGCGGCGGAATTCGTCTAGTGAAAAAGTTTAAGGTTTCGGTGTTTCGGTTAAAACAATAATCTCATCCATCGAATACCCTTGACCCGCAAACCCTTCACATGACGATATTTCCTCACATACTTTTTGATTGTTTTCAAGTTAGGGTAATATGTTTTTATACACTTTCCGGGTATCATAATTTTAGTCAGAAGCTTGCAGTGAAGGAGACATTATAACCGTATATTCTTGATCAGCATCAACAGCAGAGTCGATCTAGACTGGTCCGTCTGTCCGTCCGTTTCTACGCAAACTAGTCCCTCAGTTTTGAAGCTATCTAAATGCAACTTTGCAGATAGTCTTCTATATGCTCTCACTGCTATATAAGTCGGAACGCGCCGGATCGGCCGTCTATATCATATACATAGTTCCCATAGGAGCGATCGGAAATTTTTGACGAAAAAAATTATAACCAGTTTTTAAGGGGTTACACCACTGTAGAATTTTTTAAAAATTACACCATTTTTTTTTATTGCTAAAGGTCATTTAGGGTCTTAAGAATGATATACTAAAAGATGAAGTCCGGGAAAAATTTTTACATGCCTGAATTTCAAGTTCTGCCGCAGGACCTTTCACGATTTTACATACGATTTTACATACGATTTTACATACGATTTTACAGCCACTGAAAACTTTAAACGAGTTTATCTCAAAACCACTTTTTTTGAGCTGGCCGGAAACATAACTCGAACAAATCTTTACCGATCGATTCCGATTTTACAGTACGTTTGAAATTGTTGTCCGCAGGGAACTACGTAGGGGTTTTTTAAAAAAGTGAATAGTCTTTTTTTAAAAAATAAAAATGTGATGAATTTCATGGTCAAATTGTGAATTTTTTTTTTAAACTGTCGCCATTTTTCGAAAAGTTAATTTAAAAAAAAAAAACCCTAGGTAGTTCCCTGGGGACATAAATATGGATTCAGAAAATGTTTAGTTTTTTGTTCTAGATCAAAAATTGTGGAAGATACGTTTCCGGCCGTGGACCCATCTGAGAAAAAACATGCCACCGCAGAACTGCTGCGGAGTCACAATTTTTTTTTTTTTAATTACTTGAAATGTATGTTTTTTTGTAGTTTAATATTGATATTATAAAATACTTTTTACAGAATTTCAATAACTCCATTGTGTTTACCTACACAAATTTCGAAAATAGGGTCGGAAATGTCTCCTTCACTGTGTTGAAAACTTCTGACTACAATTATAATACCCTGCAAGGGTATAAAAAAGAGAAAAAATTATATCCAAGTTTGAAAATGTTGTATTTGTTAAGGGGGAAAGTAACCCTCGATCGAGGAGCGGAAGCCAAATTCATCGCCTTAGCAGCCTCCGCAAATCGACGGGCGCAGCATTGCCAGTGGGAGCAGAATCGGGAGCAGCGGAGGGAACTATCGATGGATAACCGCTACAGCGGCATCCCATTTTTACCGCTGTGCAAGACGCGCAATATGTAACCGTTTCTTTTACATTTACATTGCCTAGCGAAAGAAAGAAAAAGTTCGAAGTCCACACATAGGTCGCAGCTTCTTTCGCTCCAGTTTTTTTCGGTTGCTATCCGACGCTCACCGCCTCAAAGAGGAATAGGCGAAAGTGGCGCTTGCATTTCCGCAACGCTTTGGCAGCTTGGCGCCTCAAATTTTTTTTATGAAGGCTTAGAATCTTTGAAAAGCCCAACCATTGGATGCCAACAGCCGTGATATGTTCCAGCTATGTAAATAGTTTTTTTATTTTTATACCCTGGCAGGGTATTATAATTTTAGTCAGAAGTTTGCAACGCAGTGAAGGAGACATTTCCGACCCTATAAAGTATATATATTCTTGATCAGCATCAACAGCCGAGTCAATCTAGCCTGTCCGTCCGTTTCTACGCAAACTAGTCCCTCAGTTTTTAAGTTATCTGAATGAAACTTTGCACATATGCTTCTTTCTAGATGCTCTCACTACTATATATGTCGGAACGGGCCGGATCGGACGACTATATCATATAGCTGCCATAGGAACGATAGGAAAATGTTTTGGAAAAAAATTATAACTTAGGCAATTTTCAACATATTTGAAATATGTGTATGAAATTTCAGACATGGCTATTTTGTAATATTTCAGAATTTCGAATTTAATTTGATCAAAATCGGACCACTATATCATATAGCTGTCATAGGAATATATATATAAATTCATTTGGTTTGTTCGCAACATTTCGTTCGCAACATTTTTGTTCGCAACATTTTCGTTCGCAACATTTATGTCAGTACTCGAGAAAACGAAAAAGTCTTACTTACTTACTGCAAGGGTATTTAAACTTCGGCATGCCGAAGTTAGCTTTCTTTCTTGTTTCGCTTTAATCTTGTGTAATTTGTAACCATAAACAAACTTTTTAAATATTAGTGTATTCTAATATTGAACTTGAGATACAAAATGAGTGCAGCTCTCTGCACTTCTAGAACTAGCACTATGTTGTAGAGCATTAAATTCTAATTATATTCTGAAAGCATAATTTAACTTTTAAGTTTCTAACCTTACTTCTGGGAATTATCGAGACTATTGAAATATAAATAGCCAAAGGCTGCTAATATTTCCATTTTTTGATATGGTACACTAAATATATATTCCTCCAAGTCATATTGCACAAAAGTCGACTCTCCTAATAGTTTTGTTTTTAAATGAGAGAGCAGAATCATAGAATGCTGCATGTGATTGGCCGAATCTACCAGGCAAAAAACAATACAGTGATTTGGCTTTAAAAAAATTATTGTAAAATGTAAAATTTTATACAATTGTATTATTTTTCAATAAAAAAAAAACCTGAAAAATTTTATTTTCACTAAAAAAAATTAAATCTAAAAAAAAAATGATAGGACCCATTCTTCTTAAAATATTTTCCTTTTGTAATGATAAACAGTATTAAAAAAACATAACTTAAAATTTGTTCTTCGTTTAAAAGTGCGCTCGAGCATAGGACAGGAATGTCTGACAAGTTTGATGATTCTGAGTACGAAAACGACATCTGAAGAAGTTTATCTTTAAAAAATCTCATTGATGTATTTGCTAGGAAAAAATCGATAAAAAATTAATGTGGTTTGAAATGACGTTAAACTGAAAGAATTGTTTGCTTGTAAATAGAACATTCTATAAAAACTGTTAAATAAACAAAATGTTATGATTGAAAATGTTGTTCTTTTTTATAATTAATAACCTTTTGCAAACACACTTTCAACTTTTGCTCAAAATTTAACTTTTATGTTTCAATTGAAAAAAGGGGCCTCCACCATTCTCTGGCCACGGTCCTCCACAAACCTAAATCCGGCCCTGCTGTTTCAAATATTGCTGGTAGTCAACATTGGTCCTCAAAAGATGAAAATGTGGTCACACTTCAAAAGAACAAGTATTTGTCCGCTGCTAAACAGATTTAAGAACTGGATACCGTACTTAATATACGAAGTGTGTTCAAAGTGTGTTGCGAATTTTCAAATTAAACTTAGCGGGCTTAACATTTCGAGCTAGTTATTTTTTTCTTGAGTTGGTAGGACTGTTAATGACATCTGGTCCAAATTTCATGTCAATATCGTTATCAGCAATATATTTACGCTTGTGTTTTCCAAACGACCATCAGCGCCTTCGTCGATTCTCACACTTTTAAGAATTTAATTGAGCAAAGAAGTGCCATAAAATTTTGTTTGCGGAATGAAATTTCGGCTGCGGAAACTTTGAGGATGTTTGCGGAAGGCTTCGATTCGAAATGTTATTTACATATGCCGTCTCAAATATCGAATTTAGTTTTTAATACAAAATTATGCAGATTTATAATTTCTTTAGAGGGAAAGTGCAGAAGGGTGGATGGGATTTGGGAACCAAAGTGAGAGAACCTAATGCTCTCAAGATTATGGCAAGTGTCCAAGATGTGTTCAACGGATAGGGTTTCCTCGCATAATGGGCAAGGAGATGGAGTTGTCCCGGCTAGCAGGTGTTCGTGGATGCATTGGGTGTGTCCGATCCGTTACCGGGTGAATATAGCGCATACTCGTCTCCCGATGTTGGGGGAGAAGTAAGTTTTGGTGCAGCTTGGAGCAGAGTATCTGTGTCTGAAGAGTATCCATGCAGCTTGCTTAGTCTCGTGAAAATGATCTCCGGTTAAATTTTTTGATGTCCTTGGCATTAATGGGATTAAAGAGTATCTTCGTTACCAGGAGTCCGTTGGTGGCTGGGGACCCAGAAAAGAGTTATTATTTGGGTCGCTGTGGAGCCTGTTTTGTAGAGCGGATATCGCAGAAAGGATCTCGGTGCAGATTACAAATTGCCATCTATTTGAAGCAGCGAACTGACAGGCTTTCAGTATAGCGAAAGCCTCGGCGGTGAAGACTGAGTTATAAACGAGCAGGTGCCCTCCAGCGATAATATTGTGTTCGCAAACAACAGCGAAGGAAGTTGCTTCAGTTGATTTTGAGCCAACTCTGTAAAGCCAGATACTGTTGCCGATCGCTTATTTTTCAAAAAGAAATCGGCTGAGAAACTCGGCACTCGTCGTTTTGTCCTTTGTAGAACTCGCCAGATTTGTGTTGATGTTGAGCTTTCTCGAGGACGAAGTTATAGCCAGATGTGGTCTGAGAGGCGGCAGGCCGAGCTGAGTGCAGTAGCTGGCACAGCGCCTGAGCGTGGAGAGGCCCAGAAATCTTTTTTCAAAAGAGTGTTTGGTGTGGTGAATAGTTTTGGTAGGAGATGCATCTTGCATTCTAATATGCGATCAGCTACACTGGGCTGACCGGCTTCTCCGAGTATGCAGCGAGTGGGAGAGGTCGGGAACGCATTGATGGCTCGACAAACCGCTCCATGATAAGGTGTTAGTACTTTTTGTAGGTGGGACTTTGCGCACCATCCATAAATAGGAAGGCCATAGTCTATTTTTGAGATCAGTAGGGCGCGAGTAATGTTTCTAAGAGTATTGAAGCGGGATTAAAGTTGTTTTCTAAGAATCTGACAGTGTTTTGGAAAATTAGTTTGGAGTCGAAGGTTATTCCCAAGATTTTTAGAAAGTTTAAGTTGTGAAGATGATGGCGTCGTCTGCATATAGTGAGAGATAAATTTCTTTATGCCGAGTTACAATGCTATTTGTTTCTTCAATTGCTATCATAAATAAAACTACAGAAAGTGGTGGACCTTGCGGAATTCCATTGTGTAAAATGTGTGAGTTCGATGTGACATTAGTTATTCGAACTCTGAAGGACATATTGCTCATGAAGGCTTTAATTAGTTTGAAAAGGCTTGGCCTAATGCCCCAGCGCTTGAGTCTGCAAAAAACGGCATGAATCGATCGAAGGCTCTTTCAAAATCCGTCGCCAAGATGGAAACGTAATTTTTGGTCGACAGAGCGTTCGATACGCAGTAACACTTCCATAGTGCTGTGGTTTCTTTTGAATGCAACTTGATTTCGGGAAATTAGATTGTGGTGTTTGTGCCATTATTTTTTCTGGGGGTTTTCCTATACAGGATAACAAGAAAATAGGGCGGTAGCTGTTAATATCGGAAGGAGGTTTGTTTGGTTTTGAGATAGGGATAATTGTAGCCGTTCTTCATGTGTGTAGGTATTTTTCAGAGTTTATCATTTGATTAAAGATATCCAAAAGTTTTGTTTTTAGGAGGGGAGATAGGTTTTTGAGCATAGGGTATGATATTCTGTCGGCCACAGGCCTTTTTGCTTTAGCATTTGCTACTGCGTTTTCTATTTCGAGCAGAGTGAATTCGGAATCTAAGCATCTACTTTGCAGAGAAATTTTGGTCGGATTGGCGTATTCCTTAGATCCTCTAGTATTTAAAAAAAATTTAAAAAAAATCGAAAATAAAAATAATTGTAAGTAGTAAAAATAAATAAAACAAGAAAGAAAGCTTACTTCGGCATGCCGAAGTTTAAATACCCTTGCAGTAAGTAAGTAAGACTTTTTCGTTTTCTCGGGTACTGACATAAATGTTGCGAACAAAAATGTTGCGAACGAAAATGTTGCGAACAAACTAAATGAATTCATATACATATATTCCTATGGCAGCTATATGATATAGTGGTCCGATTTTGATCAAATTAAAAACGAAATTCTAAAATATCACAAAATGGCCATGTCTGATATTTCATGAAAATATGTTGAAAATTGCCTAAGTTAAAATTTTGTTCCTCAAAAATTTCAGATCGTTCCTATGGCAGCTATATGATATAGTGGTCCGATCCGGCCCGTTCCGACATATATAGTAGTGAGAGCATATAGAAGCATATCTGAAAAGTTTCATTCAGATACCTTCAAAACTGAGGGACTAGTTTGCGTAGAAACGGACGGACAGACGGACATGGCTAGATCGACTCGGCTGTTGATGCTGATCAAGAATATATATACTTTATAGGGTCGAAAATTTCTCCTTCACTGCGTTGCAAACTTCTGACTAAAATTATAATACCCTGAAAGGGTATAAAAATATGAACGTGTTTGCATGTAATAAGAATAGACAAGGTAAAAATAATAAATGATAGATAGTAGTTTTTATAAATTTCAACATATTTGCATATAATTTGAGATTTGTATTATTCTAAAATTTCGCTTTTTAATTTGATCAAGATCGGACTACTATATCATATAGCTGCCATAGGAATATGTACATATATATATCAATTAATTTATTTTGAAAGCTTTGTTGCTAGCAACATTTAGATGTTGTGCAACATTTTTCACTGTCAACATGTTGCGTTCAACATTTATAGAATTTAAGAACTTTAAATACGTACTACAAGGGTATTTAAACTTCGGCTTGCCGAAGTTAGCTTCCTTTCTTGTTATAATTTCAAGGAAAGAGAATGATCCGAGATTTAAGGGAAAATTTATTAAATTAATCAGTCGGACACGAGAGCAAGAAAAAGAAAATTTATATATCTCCCAATCATTGGCTATGGGCTTGCTCCACTCTGAGCTACGGCGAGCCGCAAGCTTCTCGGGCCTTGATTTTATTACGCTCTTGAAACAGCGGGCTAATGAGCGATCATTTCCCTTTTTGAATGACGAAAACTAAATAGGTCTAAATGTGGGCCAATCCAAACTCACATACAATTATTCTCCAACGATCGTCGGGGTTGGCTGTGGATAGAATTAAAACAAGACGAATATTTTCTTTTTATGATATTCAAAAATGAAATTCTTCCCATAGTAAATTAGGGCCAACTAAGCTTTTGTTCAAGACCGAATAGATATAAATAAAAAGAACGTTTGGGCCGCAAAATCAATTGCCATTAATTAGCATAGGCAGACATATTACTATTTTTTTGCTACTGCTCCCATGTCGCCATATTGACTCTCAATACCAATTTTTCTTTATTCCTATTTCCTTGCCGAACACAAAAAAAATTCATAGAAGTTTATACTTAAATAATACAACTAAAATGTAATATCCAGCATCAATAGGTCCGCTTCCGGGCTAGTCAAGCTTCGCTGGCGCGCGCTGCGTATATTCGATCCCGCTTATTTGCTTTTCCTTTTATGGCTTTGGGAACGGGATATGAGATGAGATGAGCGAGCTGAGGGAGCAAAAAGAAACGCTCCGCTTGAAAACGGACTTCGCCCCTTGCACTTTTCCCCCTCCAAGGAACCGTTAAAATTTGGGCATGTTTCGCGGATTCTTTGTGACCTATTCGCTTTACATCCTAAGCATAAAAAAATGCCTCTCGCTTATCTGTTCGGTGCCGCTGAAGTTGCTTATGATGCGGTCTGATGAAGCGCTGATGCCGCCCCGGCCGCTGCTGCTTGTAGCCGATACCGCTGCTCACGCCGTTATAGCCTCTGAGACCGCTACGTCTGCTGAGCCCACTGCCGCTGCTGAGACCGCCGGGCCTCCGAAAAAGAAGCGACGGAGAGTTTGCGCTTTTGTTAAGCGCCAAGACTCTATTAATCCTCTTGGCCAACAATTTGTTCTTCTCTCTTCCTACGCTTCCGCTTACCTCAAGGGACTTAGGGCTGCACTTGAAATTCACGGGGTTTATTTTTTTTAGGCCTTGGCAGTGGCAACGCGCAATGAATTATGACAATTAGAAAATTTCTCACTCGCGGATATTACTGTTCGTGCCCTTGTCTTTTTTATAAAAGGTTTGAGGAACAAAACGAACTTCTTTGCTCGACTACCAAGATCATATTAAAAAGAGGGAGACGCCCCGAAATATGCGGGAACTCTCAGTACATTTTTCGGCTCCCTTCGGGTCATAGCCGACCTTTCTCATTTGCCTCTTTTCAGAGGTGAATTCGCCCATCACACTTCGGCCTGCACCTATGGATCGCGAAAGCTCTGCGCTGAGCTAATACTCCATAGATGGCGCCAGGGAAGTATCTTCCCCTTGAACTGCATCAGGAACTACAAACGCCCCTCGCTTAATATAAAACTTGGGGGTCAGACTCCCCAAGATTGATACCACCAGAGCCTGATGCAGCCACTCACTGCTTCTTATCCTTAGCGTGGTATTTACCTACCAGCCGACCCTGTATATCTTCCAGCTCATAATAAGAATTGCCAATTTTTCTGGCATTGTAACCGGCCCTTAAATTGCTCTGTCTAAAGTTCCGACTAAAAATTTCCTGGCCCTCAGCGTATGATATTGACCTAGACCGCAAATTATACAAACGTTCATTCTTCTCATTATGCTTATGCAGAACTTCGCGAGTCTTGGCACGCACTAACTCTAAGGAGTCTTCCTTATTCCATCCCATTTAGTAGTCCAGCAAGCCTAGAGACCTTAACAGCATGTAAGTAGCCCCGGAGGCCATAAATTGCTGACCAAACACCATATAATATGGCGACGTCCCAATAGCCGAGTGGATGCTTGTTCTCAGAGCACAACAAATACTGCTGAGTTGTTCATCCCAATCTTTTTGATCTGGCCGCACATACGACCGGATGGCCGCGATCACTGATCGGTTAACCCGTTCCGAAGCGTTTGCTTGCGGCGAGTATACAGCCGTGAGAGTATGAGCTATTTTGTGCTTCCTGAGAAAATCTTGGAAAATATCGGACTTGAACTGCGAACCATTATATGAGATAACCGACTCAGGAAATCCAAAAGTATGGAACAATTCCTGCTCCATATACTTGACAACAACCTCTGCCGTTTGCTTCTTTATTGCCTTTAGGAATACAAATTTGGAGTAATGATCCAGGACGATGAAAATACCTATATGGCAGATCCTTGAGCGGGGATATGGCCCTAGAAAGTCCACACATAGTCTCTGAAAGAATCTAACGGATTCCGGAGCCTTTCCCATCGGTGGTCTTTGGACCATGTTTGGAGCTTTAGTTCCCTTGCAAATTTCACACTCCAAAATGTAGGCCTTGATATCTTTAACAAGCCCCGGCCAATAATAATACCGCCTTACCCGCTCCAGAGTCTTGTGAATTCCACCATGTGAAGCTAACGGATGGTCATGAGCTCTGCTCAATACTTTCTTGATCAGGCTTGGTGGGATCCACAGCTTCCAACTAAATTGGTCCGTATCAAGCTCCATCTTTATACGAAATCGTCAACCAATCTCAGATCTGGCAATCTATCCAGGTTTGCTTTAATTCCATCTCGAAACGTTGAATACTCAGGAGAGTTGAACTCGGCAGAATCTAAGTCCACCACCAACCCATGATCGACATCTACAGCTGCGAGATTCTCTTCATTCACCCTGGATAAGGCGTCGGGGACAACATTTAATCGCCCACTCCTGTGCTCGAGTTTAAAATCGAACCCCTGCATTTTCAGTGCCCAACGGGCCAATCGGGAGTGCAAATCTGTCTGCGACATCAGCCACTTTAGGGAAGCGTGATCAGTGATTACTGTGAACTGGTGGCCTTCTATGTAAGCCCTAAACCTCTTTATGCACACTAAGACTGCCAAGACCTCCTGCTCCGTCACAGAATAATTCCTCTGGGCTTTGTTTAATTTTTTTGATACAAAGGCTATAGGATATTCATCTCCCTCAGAAGTTTTCTGCACTAGCACTCCTCCTACACCGGTATTGGTTGCATCGCAGTGCACGAAGAACGGCTTTGAGAAATCAGGACTCCGAAGTACCGGAGCTGAGCACAGCTTCCCCTTTAATTCCTCAAAGGCTTTCTCCGCATTGCGAATTTTTGCTTTGGTTTAAGCAAGTCAGTCAACGGAGCTGCCACAGATGCAAAATTGTCCACAAATTTTCGATACCAACCGATCATACCCAAGAATCTCCTAAGACTTTTCAACGATTTGGGCAGCGGGAATTCCTTCATTGCGAAAATCTTTTCCGGATCCGTCCCTCACCAACGATATGACCCAAATATTGGTAAATTTGAAGGACGCTCATTACGCGCCCTTTTCGTTTGAAACTTTTATTTGGAGGCGACTTCTAGTTTTTTTTAATGGATTTTTAAGCACGGTATCCAGTGAGAAGAAAACTGTTGCAAAGCAGTGAGAGAGAGCGAGAGGCAAATAGTTTGAAACAGCTTGTTACCTAGGTCTGTTTCAAAGGGTGGTATCCAGTACAGGTTTGAAAATACTAGAAAGGTGCAAGATTTAGGAGATTATTTGAGGGCGCGCATTTAGTATTTCCATAACGCGTAGCGAAAAAGAATAAAATTTTTATTCTTTTCGCTGTCTCCAACGTTTGCCTCTCGCTCTGCCCTTCACATATTTCAAACTATGGATCCCGGCATGAACAAAAATGCGTGGAAAAGTCGAATTAAAAGAGCGAATACAGTCCTAATTGACTTGATAAAGGCAAATACAATATATTGGGGATCGGGAAATTATATGAATTTGTATTAAAAGACCTGGGGCGAAAAAGAAAAATTTAAAATAAGGATGCAGGACTGTCGAAGGGAAAATTGGCCACTTTTGCATCTCGTTATGCAACTGGCATAGGTCATGGGTATGGCCACTGGTGCAATCATGTTTCTGAACAGAACACGGAGCTCCTTAGACATGTACTATGAGCAGTCCAAGGCAGGCGCAGCCGCCGGAACGCATGTCAATAGCTTTGGGACAATTAATAATATAAAACAAATCATAAAAAGATGAATCTGTGTGATGTTTCAAATTTTGCCGGTTGTCAACAAAGTATGACCGCATCATTGGCTTTCAAAAAATGCCGAGACACGAGGAGAAAGAGCGGTCACACTTCAAAAGAATAAACATTTTTGCGCTGCGTGACAACTTTATTTGCTGGATACTGAGCTTAAGGGGTTATATACACTTGCGTTTGTCAAAAAAATCGAATTTATTGCATTTTCTGAAAGTACATATCTTGGAGAATGTTTTCCCCAAAAATCATAAAATTCTGAGCATTAGAACCGGATTGGCAGCTATTTATAGCGCGCTATCTGCACTACGAGTCAACGGCGAATCATTCTTTACACGCGATTATCTCGAAACTGTTTTTTCAAAAGTGTGGTTGCGGTGACCACGATTACTAAAGAACCGTTAACTCGGTCAGTCTGAAATTTTGCCTGCTTATTAACAACAATATTGGCCAGTACGTGGACGAAGGATTTTGAATTTAAGGCAAAACTTTTTTTCCTGATGTAAAAACCAAAAATGTATACGTTCAAACCCGGTTTTTTTTAGTAAAACGATCATAATTTTCGTAAAAAATTTTGTTTTGCAAAATCCTTCGTCCACGCACAGCGTATAGGTGTAAACTACATACATTTTTTCTGTTCTTATAGTTCAGATGAGCACATCCTTCGTTATCGTGGTCACCGCGGACGACATTTGAAAAATTGTATTTTTGCATTATGGCCTACAGCAACTACAAAAATAAATATTTTGTTTTGGAAGATTTCATGAAGAATCTCAGAAAGTGTACAAATAAATATACATTGAGTGTTTCACGACAAGTTGTTTTGTTATTCCACAAAAAAAATCTTAAAAAAGCCTATTTTTCCGCGCGCAAGTGTATATAACCCCTTAATAAATAAAGATTCGCAGGCTTTTTTGCATGCTTTGAAGGATGAAAACCCTAATCTTAAACTATGTTTTTGATGCTCTGATTAATATACATAACATTTCAAATAGAATAATTTAATTACATTTTATGTTAGTATACTTTCGCTTCAGACAATTTACCAGCTGATCCTCTCTTTACTTTCCGACCTGCCTTAACAATTTCGTATACAAAAGCTTCTCTCTGGCTGCAGCAGCGGTCAACAACCTCGGACAGGAGAACAGCTGATCGCCTACCTGACCTACCTCAACTACTTCTCGAAGAGAGAGTTCTTATAAAATATACGGTCAACGACCTTCAGCTCGGCCAGCAGCTGATCCGCTCTCTTGCTTTTATGACTAAATTTTAAATAAATATGTTTATGATAAAACAACAAAATAAATTGCTTTAAAGTAAATAAATTACTAATTTATTTTACTATAAATTCAAAAATCATATAAATGAATAAATAAATGCATTCAAAAATAAATAAATAAACGAAAATATATCAATATCAGTTACTCCCATCCAACCAAGCAGCGTTCCCAGTAAAGCTTTGTTTTTGACAAACGCAAATTACCTGTAACATGAGAGAGAGAGAGAAAAAAAACCCATTTTTCTGCTGCTACGGGATAAGCTCGCTGCAATCGCTGCGTCTGCTTTGTCATACGCTCCCTAGCGCTTTAGCGCACCCTACATTTTCGAACGGCATATCGATTTCGCTATCAGCAGTGGCCAGTCGAACGATTTAAATCCTCGTACTGTGTTCCTATGCAACTGATAGACGGGACATGGTACGCTATTTAAAAGGAAAGGATCAAGGCTTGATTCCAATATCCGTGGCCCGGTAAAAACTACTAATAATTTTCTTGTCCCGGTATTCCAAAGCGTATATGTAGTTAAGTACGAGTCCCCGAAAAACGATTCGAAGAAAAGCTTGTTGTTCTCTTAATTTCCCGAATCATCCGTGGCCATAGAATGACTTCGAAAAAATATTAAATAAAAAAAATCAATAAAAAAAAAACAGTTTAATTGTACGCCATTTTTTTACTCACACACAAGGGTTAACCAATAAAAAAAATTCGTGCGCACACAACCTTAGAATGAGACTGTCTCCGTAAGGAAGAGAAACACTCGGGCTTTTTCTACCGAGATCACCTTGTAGTTATTCCATAATGGTCCTAAGCGTCTGACGAAGAGATAAAGAGAAACGAAATAATACAAATTAAGAGATGTAAGAGAAAAGACATGAGTGTGACATTATTTTAAACAATACATACATTGAAAACAAAACTTGATTAGGCCAACACGTTAGGGCGCCATAATTGATGTTAAATAATCATTATTGTAACGATTCAGGCTTGATGTTGATTCGAAGAGCCAGGCGCACGCGAATATGCTCAGCTTGGCTCGTCGGCTGAGGAGGTGGTGATCTTTGCCTGCTCTTCTCGGGCCTTGATTTTATTACGCTCTTGAAACAGCGGCCTAATGGGCGAGCATTTCCCTTTTTGAATGACGAAAACTAAATACATACATAGGTCTAAATGTAGGCACAATCCAACCTCACAAGCAATTATTCTCCAACGATGAAAGCGCTTTCGTCGGGGTTGACTGTGGATAGAATTAAAACAAGACGCATATTTTCTTTTTATGATTTTCAAAAAGGAAATTCTTCCCACAGTAAATTAGGGCTAACTAAGCTTTTGTTCAAGACCGAATAGATATAAATAACAAGAAAGGAAGCTAAATTCGGCCGAATAAATACCCTTGCAGTAAGTATTTATAATTTTGTATATGTATTTAAGGATTGCGGTTCTTTTCGCTTTCGCGTGCTCTTAGATAATATAAATGTTGAGCGAAACATGTTGACAATGTGAAAAATGTTGCGCAACAACTAAATGTTGCTAGCAACAAAGCTTTCAAAATAAATGAATTAGTATATTAAAACCGAAATTCGAATAATACAAAATGGCCATGTCTCAAATTATATGAAAATATGTTGAAAATTGGCAAAGTTATAATTTTTTTTCTCAAATATTTCCGATCGTTCCTATGGCAGCTGTATGATAATAGTCGTCCGATCTGGCCCGTTCCGCCATATATAGTAGTGAGAGCACATAGAAGACTATCTCCATAGTTACATTCAGATAGCTTTAAAACTAGTTTGCGTAGAAACGGACGGACAGATGGACACACGGACATGGCTAGATCGACTCGGCTGTTGATGCTGATCAAGAATAGATATACTTATAGGGTCGGAAATGTCTCCTTCACTGCGTTGCAAACTTCTGACTAAAATTATAATACCCTGCCAGGGTATAAGAAAGAGGGAGACGCACAGTGGGCGATTTGATGAATTTAGCGTAACGAAATACAAATTTTGCACTATTGAAATCTAATAAAATTTGATTTGGGGCCGATTCCAAAATGTCCATTTATGAAATCGATCGCGTCAAAATCGATTTATTTGATATCAGTAAGCGACTCTGTTCTTCCAAACACGTGCTAAGTCATCAGCTGTGTGTTTTCTAAAGCTGCCGAGCATTCGTTGTTCATTTTGGAATTGGCAAAATAATATTTGTAATAACCGTTTTGCTCCAAGTTTCTTGTGATTCTACAATATTAAGGTTTGTTTTAATAGAAAATAAATGTTTTGTGACCTGTCTATTTGTAGTGTATTAGTTATTTGAATTTGTAGCCAATAACCTTCTCATAACCTATTTGTAGAAAGATTTCATCTTTTAGAGAGAAAAACTTTATGAAGCAGGGCTTGGCTGGTAAAAAGAGTATAATTGTCTAAAAGTATGATTCGTCCAGTGTTTAAATTGTCAAAGATTGGCTGCCCTGGTCTGCCCATACTACTAATGTTTAATTTTTTTAGCGATCATGTCTGTTTTGAAGCAAGAATTGTTTTCGGCTTGGCATGGGAGAAAGATGCGGCGAACAAATTAAAAGCAGTCAGCGACGTCGTTTTTTCAAATGTTGCAGCAAAATCCAATTGTAGTAAGGATACCTTGGATATAATTGCTGCACAAGTGCAAATTTTCTGCAAAAGATTGTCCGAAAGGTGGAAAAAATTGAAAGCTTCCGCAAATACTCACTAGAAACCGCAAAAATTTTCTTTAATGAATATCCGTGGTTCTATATGCCAAGCTCAGTACATAGAATTTTAATAAATGGAGCTGATATCATAGAATGTGTACCACTTCCGATTGGCATGATGTCGGAAGAAGCATTGGAAGCCAGAAATAAGGATTTAAGAAACTTCCGGCTTAACCATACGCGCAAGAACTCGAGAAAACATACCATGGAGGATCAATGAATTCATTGCTAGTATCCTCGGATCCATTTATAACAAGTTTGTGCCAAAGTGGATCCCACAAGTCCAGCAAAGCCGATTTATTTAATGGGGAAGCTAAAAACCTGTTTTTGGACTTACATGAAGAGTCTGAAAACTCCGATTCGGACACAGAAAATTAAATAAAAATGATTACATATTTTAATTTTCATCAATTAAAGCAAACAAAAAAAAATTTATATAAATTAAAAAAAAAAATTCAAAATTAAAAAAATTTTGTTTTTATTAAATGAAAGGTTATTAAAAAAAAAAAGTTTAATATTGTACCTTTTATTGCTTGTTTACCATACAAAATTTTATATTGGTTAATTTCCTGTTGGGTTCGAAGTAATTAATTTCGTTACGCTAAATCCTTCAAATCGCCCACTGTGAGACGCCCCGAAACAGGCGGGAACTCTCACTACATTTTTCGGCTCCCTTCGGGTCATTTGCCTCTTTTCAGAGGTGGATTCGCCCATCTAACTCCGGCCCGCAGCTATGGATCGCATAGATGGCACCAGGGAAGTATCTTCCACTTGAACTGCGCTACAATACACAGGCGCACAGTGGTCGAAAAGCCTTATTTAGGGCCGTTTTATTCATATCTTTTTATAAAAATGGTTTTAAAATATTTTTTAAATGTATATTAGTAGAATATATTTAAAACTACAAATTACAAAAAAAAAAAAAAATTAAATATTGTTTTTAAATATTTTATTTATTTTTAAAAATTACTTTTAATTAAATTTTTTTTTCTTATCTTTGTTAATTATTAAGAATTACATTTTCAAAACATATGTATATATGTATATATTTATTTTTTTAGTGTTAATGATGTTAATGATATCCCCTCCATGCATTAGTAATTTATGCGGGAGCTTGGCATGTAATACCCGCAGCTGATCGACCTCAAAATTATATTTAATCTGTGGATTAACTCCTCACAGACTCCGGTGATTTTGGATGCCATTTGTGGCTGCTGAAAAAAAACGTCTTGCAGTGTTTCCGTTGTTAGTGTTTCCAGATGTGGCTATTGGAATATCCACTAGAAATGAACTTCTCTTGTACATATGTACATGACACCAAAAAATGTATATAACTAGCTTAAGGCCTTCAGCTGCTATAGCTAATACAAATTTTCACGCAATTTTAATTACGTGTTAATTTCTTAATAATAATAATAAAATCCACTAGCAATGACATTTTTTGTTTAATTTCATTTTGAATTCTGGACTTATGTTCTTTAACAACTTCTTTATCCTCCTCGTGAGGAGCCTGTAGGCTATATGCAAAATGCAGTCAAAGCTTCGAATCCACGCATGAAGAGTCGACAGCCCAAATTCATATAAATGTGTCCTAGGCGTGAGCGTTCTGACAACATCAATATTATTCATTTGTTTCGGAGTTGCCTTACATATACCACATACTTGTGACGAGGAGTTAGCCACCCTTCAGTACCAAAATTCCACGTCCCCGGGTTTTCCACGCGGCATGCTCGAAAAACAAAAACAAATTACATGGGCTCCGTTTAGCGAAGTTCGAAACGAAGTAAGCGCAACAGAAATCGACCTGCGTTCGGCTACTGCCGATCTCTCACGAAGTTCGGACTGTATATTTGTTTTTGTTTTCGAACTGACTCGGAGCAGCGGTTTTCGACAATTCGGATATTAGAAAGAGATGGAAATGGTGGGAAGTGAAATAAGAAAATCTCTGTCGAAAACAAATTGTGTTGGGTCGACGTGAGAATACCCTTTTAAAAATAAGTTGTAATATTTATAAATATTTAAAATTGTATTTTATGACTTTTTATTTATTTAGTCGAATTGGCAAGTATTAAAATTTTATATTGGCAATGCCAATAAACACATATTTGATCTTCGGCCTTATGGGGTTCAAATTAAAAGGCATTGCTTTAGTCGTGCATACCCTGACACGAGCCAGGATTTTCGGTCTTCGGTTTTCTCTCCCTTCTCCTAATTCTCTTTGCATTTAGAGTTGACTGTTGCTGCATTCAGAAGTGTTTTGCGTATTAGTTAAAGTTGCGTAAAAGTAAAATATTATAATGAGGTAAGTAAACTTATTTGTGTTTAATTAATAAATTAATTTGCAAAATTGATCTTGAACCTGGACCCGCCTATATGAACATATGTATATTTGTCAAAATATTGCTGTGTTCAATTTGATTTTAACATTTATATACATATGTAGTTTATTTACAGATAGCATAAGTCTGGTAAAGGGACACCCGCCGGCAGAGAAAACCGGTCACACGCATTTAGGAATAAAGAAGTTAAGCTAACCAAAAATGTGTAACCATAACATATATAACATTTTATAAATAAATACTAAATACAAAAATAAATTACTCCGGATTTTTACTAGGAGGATATTTTTCGGGAATTTTCTATAGGTTTTCCACGGGGTTTCCACGGCGATTCCCCGCAGGTTTTCCACGGGGTTTCAACGGGTTTTCCACGGAGATTCCCCGTTTTTCACGGTGATTCCACGCAAAATCCACGTGGAATCGAGTTCGAAATTTCGAAATTGCTTGCGAAATGGCACAGGGATTCCACGCGATTTCCGCGAATAATCCCCGCCGAATTTCGAATTCCACGCCACATCGGACTGATGTATGGAAAATCCTTACTAGATTTGTATGGAAATTCCCCGCCAGTCCCCGGGACTGGCGTGGAATTGGCGCGGAGAATATCCGGGGAATGGTACTGAAGGGCAGTGCACTAAAAACTTATATATGTGGGAGAGATATTTCCAAGTATTCGTATATGTACATTGACGACGCCCTGGACAACGAGAACGCACAGACGAAATAAGGAGAAAACAGAAGTTGATATAAGACGATTCCAAGAAGGCAACGACGATCGCAATATAAACAGCGAGAACGCAGACGATGGAAGGCAGTTTGTGACGAGAGCCGACAGTGGACGGTTGGAGTATTCGAAGAGAGACGAAAGAAGACGTACACGACGCGAAGACTATTTTCTAACATTAAATAGATGTAAACGTAAAACTAAACTTAACCCTGCTTTGATAACCTACGTTTGAGAGACGTGTGCTTTTTACATTTTTCGCTCTCTCTCGAGAGAGAGTGTTTTTTGAGCACGCTCATTTTTTAGTTTTGCTCAGTCGTGTTCTGCAGCTTGTCGGTGGTGGTCATCAAATTGTGGTAAGTTCTTTGCTTTCGGAGTTTTGACTATTGAATACGTCTCTGAGCCGTATGGTTATCTTTTGTGTGACTTCTAAACTCCACGTAAATTTTTTTTTTTAGTTTGCTTATGTTTTTTTACGTTCTCTGTGCCTAACATAAGATCCAAAAATAAGTACTGCTGGAGTACTTCAAAAGGAAAAGATACTGGCAAAGTTAGTGCTATAAATATTGTTCGAACGGCAAGAGGTCCTACTAGGGCATGCAAATTACTATTAGAGCCGCTCTCATGTTTTAACTTGTTCTTTACCGATGCTATAATTCTTGAATTAGTAACATGGACAAATGCGGAAATAGGCTCGAATCGGAAAAGCAATATGACCAAAGCCACTTTTGGAGACACAAATATACATGAAATCCGTGCTTTGATCGGAATACTCGTTTTGACAGCTGCTCTAAAGGACAACCACCTAGCAACAGACGAAATATTTAACAGCAATTTCAGTGGTACAAGGTATTGTTCGACTATAAGTCGCGATAGATTTAATTTTTTAATTCGGTGCCTGCGAATGGACGACAAATCATTGCGCCCTTCTCTTCAAATTGCTGATCGATTTATGCCTGTCCGGAAGGTTTGGGATATGTTCATTGAGCAATGCAAAACCAGTTATACACCAGGATCGCATACAACAATTGATGAACAGCTGTTGGGTTTTCGTGGTAGATGTCCATTTAAGATGTACATCCCCAATAAGCCAAATAAATATGGCATACAAATAGTAATGATTTGCGACAGTGCCACAAAATATATGTTTAATGCCATTCCATATCTAGGCAAATCAACAAATAA
The DNA here is from genome assembly GCA_018903765.1 of Drosophila aff. chauvacae BK-2020. Taxonomy (NCBI): domain Eukaryota; kingdom Metazoa; phylum Arthropoda; class Insecta; order Diptera; family Drosophilidae; genus Drosophila; species Drosophila aff. chauvacae BK-2020. Next base: position 3,613,128 of record JAEIGO010000024.1, on the reverse strand, counting down.
TCACGGCATCCCTTTGGGCGAATATTTTGTTATAGAATTGTCAAAACCAATACATGGTACTTCTCGCAATATTACTTGTGACAATTGGTTTACATCAGTTCCACTGCACTATGGGTAAAAAGTCCGTTTTTTTTGCATAAAGCTATTATTTTTTTAATTGATCATATTTTTCGAATTACAATACCTTGATTTTAAAAAAACCGCCCCCCAAAAGTTTTTAGTGGCAACCCTGTTTTGTTGCCACATCACCAAAGTCAGCTGTTAGAGAGCATTCGCATTCTTACAAAATTGGCGCGAAATATTTGCAAACTTTGTAGAAACGTGCTGTTGTGCCAAAAAGCAATTTTATATATTTAATAATGGAAAACCCTGGCAAAGGTATTTATTTACTAAATACAACTTACATGTTTAGATTATTGTGTCGTGTTGTCCAACTGTGAACTGTTTTGTGTGTGTACCTTTATAGATTAAAACTAATTACTATGTTTGTGTTCTGTGGAATATAACTAACTAAGGGCACAGCGGTGCAAAAGTGTAAGATTAACAAGTTATTAACAAATGTTTCCTGGTTATCATATACTAAGCACTTTTTGCGACTTTTTGTTCCTTTTAAAAATAATTGGGTTTAACTAGATGCGTATGAGTTTGATCACGTGGCTCTTCTGGAAATTTGGAGCAGCAACAACCGCTCTGAAGAAGCCATAAGAAGTTATGTCTTAAAGAAAGTTAACTGCGATCCTTTCGATGATATATTAACTCAGCTTATAACACAAAAAACTAAAGATTTTATAAAATATATTAAAAAGCATTTGCCGAAATGCAGTCGTAACATAGACCGATTTAAGAAAGTCCATGCAAGATGGCTAGCCGGCAGTATGATTATAAGGCTTTGTGCCCAAAACGAATCGCCGCAAAAAGGAGGTCGTCCAAAATTACCCTTTGAGGAGGCTGGCATACGTCTTAAAAGAAAATTAGCATCTGAAGTTGCAGTAGAACATAACCATTCAACTCCTTTGTTGCTACACGCTACTACGATTTCAGCAAAAAAAACGAATGACAGTGATATGCAATTTATTTTGAAAAAAACGGCTACGACTCAATCTGTTGGCCAATTAAGACAAAAGATTGCAGAAATTGATCCAACATTCACTCCAATATCTCCTGAAAGGGCATTAGCATATTTTATGGAAAACAGTTTAACTAAGCAGCAGTACATAAACACAAAACAACTTAGTAAGCAACATGGCTGCGATATTTATCCCCCTTACTCACAAATAGTTGAGGAAAAATTAAAATGTAGACCTGAGGGAATAGTTTGCTCCGAAAATGAAGCCCAAGTTTCTTTGCAAAGCTTATTAGATCATACCACTTCACGAATATTACTAATGCAACTTGTACACTTATTTTTAGCTACGGTTTTGATGGCTCTACAGGTCACAGCTTATACAAACAAAAATTTTCAGTAGCCGAAACTCCATCCTTAGATGACTCTCTTTTTGTGACGTCAATGATACCTAAAAAACTGATAGATCAGAAACCAAGAATCATTTGGTTAAATAAATCACCGCAGTCGTCAGATTTTGCCGTCCTATAAAAATTGCATATGCAAAGGAAACAACATCTCTTATATTGAACGAAAAGGAAAACTTGGATATTCAAATCAAAAATTTCAACAACTACTTACATACTTTGAATACGGAAAAAATATGTGTAAAGTTCGATGGACACCTGACCCTAATTGATGGCAAAATTTTAAATATTTTAACCGGGACGAAGTCATGCCAGACGTGCCCAATGTGTGGATCAAAACCTACCCAAATTCTTAATACCACAGATTTTTTTTCAAAAAATTTTGATATTAAACCATATACAGATCAATATGGAATTAGTCCACTTCATGCGTGGATCCGTTTTTTTGAATTCCTACTAAAATTATCAAATCGAATTGAGTTAAAAAAGTGGCTTGTGAAAGGAAATGACAAAGTTAAACTGACAGCACGTAAACAAACAATTCAAAGAGCGTTTTGGAAAGACATGGGGCTTCATGTAGACAAACCGAGGCAAAACGGAAGTGGCAACAGTAATGATGGGAATACTGCGAGACGAGCCTTTTCGAATCCTGAGTTGCTGTCCTTAATATTAGGCATAGAACTCGACATTATAAAACGCTTTCATGTTATTTTGATTGCCATAAATTGTTATTACCCCTTAGATTCCCAAAAATTTAAAATATTCTGTTTTGAAACTTTTACCACGTATATTCGATATTATTCTTGGTTCCCCATGTCTCCAACAGTACATAAAATTTTAGTACATGGATACAAAATATTAGAAAGATCAATTGTTCCTGTTGGTTCTTTGGGAGAAAGTGCATCAGAGGCGAGGCACAAACATTTCAAAGCTGACAGAAAATTTCATGCCAGAAAATGTAGCCGTGTTGACAATATGTCAGATGTTTTTAACAGAGCTATGGACTCGTCTGATCCCTTACTTTCTAGTCTCCACATAACAAAGGTACCAAGTAACAAGAAGCGCCTGCCAACAGAGGTTATCGACCTATTAGATGTGCCAAGCTGTCCCGTAGCATCAAGACTTATAGGTGCAAATACCTCTCAAAACTCGTCTGAAGGTGATGATGAGGAAGATTCCGAATATAACTCTGATGAAGAAAATTATAAGTTCGGAACAGTCATCCTTGAATTAGAAGAAGAAGTTTCTGATGATATTGAAAACTAAGTTTAATAATCAAGAAAATGTAGTAAGTTAAAATTTCTAAGTTTTTACAAAAAATTAATAATAATATTTTTTTTAGGTTTCTAAAAATTTATCTACGTTTGGAAAATATATTACTGAAGCAACGTATATTTTTTATTGTTGTATAGCTGAGTTAAAATTTGTTTCTTTTTAATTTTTCATTAATACCAATTAATTTCGGCCCACTGTGCCAAGAGGCGTGGCCAAATTACAAATATAACAAAAATTAAAATTTTATTTTATTATTAAAAATATATTTGTAAACTTTGAAGTCAATATCTTTTAAATTGGAGTTTATGCCGAAATTTTAGACTTCTTACCCATAGTGCACTGGCCAAGAACTTGCTCAAAGAACCATACAAATTGACTCTTGTTGGAACTATAAGATCAAACAAACGCGAAATTCCCGAACTTATGAAAAATTCACGATCGCGAATAGTTGGAACTAGCATGTTTTGTTATGATGGTCCCTTAACCCTTCTATCTTATAAGCCGAAACCATCTAAAATGGTATTCCTGCTCTCATCCTGCAATGAAAGAGGCAAAGTCGACGATAGTAGCGGAAAACCAGACATGATTTTATATTACAATCAGACAAAAGGTGGAGTTGACACGCTCGACCAAATGTGTTCGATAATGTCGTGCTCTCGGAAAACGAACAGGTGGCCTATGGCAGTGTTTTATGGAATGCTTAACATAGCTTTCGTAAACTCATATGTAATATATTGCCACAACATGCAGAATCAAAACCAAAAGCCGCTATGTCGAAGACAGTATATGAAAACTTTGTCTGAGTTATTAACATCACCTTGGATGGAAAAACGATTGCAGACTCCTAGTTTAAGTAACGTATTGAAACGCAATATTCAAAACGCATTGCCTGAAAAGCTCGAAAACGCCAATAACGAAAAAAGAGAAGAGCCGGAACCGAAAAAAAGAGATATTGTTTTTATTGTCCCTCTAAAATAAGGCGCATGTCGAAAATGGTTTGCGTTAAATGCAATAAGCCTATATGCGGCGAACACAAAAGTGATTTGTGCAAAACTTGTACTTTAATCGAAAATATTTCCAAACTTTTTTTAAATTTCTTAAATTTTATATATATATAAGCTAGAACAGCAAGAAAAATGTGTTAATTTTATTTGTTAAGAAAACTACAGTTCCTATGAAAAAAGACTTAGTTATTTTTGTTTATTTTTTAAGAAAAATGAATTTGTTAATTTTTTGTTTTTAAATAAAATTAAGTTCTGAAATAAATGTTTTTAAATTCTAAGGAAATAAATAAAGAAACAATGTAAGTACAAAAATGGTGAATAAATGGATCAAAATGCTTTTTAAATAATGGAAAACATTGATACGTCTCGAAGACGTATGGTTATCTTTTACGCACCTCCTAGGAGGGTTATCAAAGCAGGGTTAATCAAAACATTAATATTATAATTATCCAATAAAATAAAAACCCCACATATATATTTTAAAATTTTCAATGTGGGTGGGATTAATTTCCAAAATGTCATTATTGATGCGATCTACTTCCGATCGAACTAGCTCTGCAGATTCCTTTTGAAATACCATCTTCAGTGGTCGGCAGTATTTAGTGGACGATAGCCTCGGATTTTTCCACAGCGTGCAAGATCCCTTCTGTATTTGCAATGGCACAATGCAAACGGCAAACAAACAGTCATCACTAATATTGTTGTTTTCATTTGCCACACCTTGCCGATACGTTGAGTGTCCGCTACTACCATCGCATCCCCATTTATAAATGGCAGTCATTTTCTGATCCTGCTCTGCAGTGGAAGCAAACTTAAATTCGTGGAAGGAGCTTTCAATTATGCGCGTAATAATATGATTTACCATGTTCTGTAATGGAATATGAGCTGAATATTCCTTCATCGTAAGTCGGGTATATGTTGGCATTGCGAGTTTTGGCGCCCGCTTGCATCAACTTGTATAAGGAATCATAATCCTTATCCAAACTACAAAAACTTTTAAAAATCATAATAAAACTATTAAATATCTTAATAATACAACAAAACAGTGGGATTTACTCTTAAACTACAAAACCAATCCCACACTAATGAAGTTGATTCAATTCATGACTTAATTTTTTTTTGCAGCAGCTTCATTGGTAAGCAAGCCAACAAGTGCTGAAACATTTCGTTTCCCAGCTTTGTACAAGCTACTTATTGTTGCAAGCACGAGCTGATCACACGGCGTTTGGTCAATATTGTCAGCAACTTTCCCTAATTGTGTTTTTCCGGAACATTCTTTAAAAGGCTTCTCAGGCCTCCCAGAAATTGATTGCGTATTAATAATCAAAAGTGGTTCATCCAACCAGGCTTTATTTTTTTCTTCAAATTTCAAATACTGTGGTAAGCCTTCCACTTTTCAACCAATTTTGCATTAAAATTGCACATTTTTTTGCGAATGGTAACGAGTTCAATTTCATTATATAATCCGGCATCAATAATATTTTCAAATATATAGCTATCAACGCTGTTCGCTTTTTTTGAAGGTAAGCGCTCGCTACGCCATATGTTAAAAAGTTCCCGCTTCTTTACCGACATGCTACCTAAAAAGTATGTATTATGTTGTTAAAGGTTGACGAAAGTAGACAATCATATTGGCCATTTCACGATCACAGGACATCACAGTAATTTTTAAAAAGTCTTAGGAACCGAATACCGGTTAATACTGGAAATTCTATTCCAAGAAAGTTATATGTTATGCTTATTTAAGAAACTAATGGTAGGGTTACAGGTCACACACATAAACTTTTATCGTTAAAACAAACCTTAAAGTTTATTAAAATCCACTTTATTGTATATTTTTCTGCAACAAACATTTTTTGTGCAATTTGTACGGCACGCAGCAAAAAGGCGGGAAAGCTCAGTAGAGTGGCGGCTGAATCATATGTTGACTTTGAAAGCTCACAGCTGATGGAATCAATTATGTAAACAAAACTTATAACTGTAAAATTACTCAGTGGAATATTAGTAACCGATTAAGAAAAAATGTTTATTAATTTGAACGAGTTAAAATTTCAATAAAACGACGCTAAATTGGTCATCTCGACCACCAATAATTGACAAGACTTACATCTCATCCGGTTGGTTATATAATCTGTAACCTTAACTGTGTGCTTAGTTATACCGCCCAACAGGAAGACCTAAAATAAAAAGTTGATCAACTTTTGCCACGATTCACGTCGTTATAATTATCAGAAATCAAAAAATCAAATGCCATTTGATTCCTGAAATTTAAGGCTATGTACTGAACTAAAAGATGGTTTGAATTCCAAAGAAAAGTATTTTTTTGCCTCATACAAAAAAAACTTTTTTTTCGACTATTTTTTATATGATTAAAATTTAAAAAAATTAGTGAAATAGTTTTCAAGATATCGTGGCAACAGTTTGGAAAAAACGTGTTTGGAGAAAAACGTGTTTAAAAGTTGGTATGTACTACTGGCGCCCTTAGCATACGCTCCGTCTTTATAAGTGCAACTTTAAAACAGCTTCGAATTTTCAAAAATCAGTTTAGGAAGAAGTGATTTATGAAAATAAAAAAAAACGATGTTTTTGACTCGTCACAGTATACGACCCCCTTAAGGGCTCTATGGACGGCAAAGCAGTTAATCTCGGTTATGGTTTTCGGAGAGTTTGATGAGACTACTAAAATTCTCGGATTCTTGCACTGTGTTCCAGGGAGGTCGGGGAAATCAACTGTTCATTTCTGAAAAGGTCTTTTTTTCTAAGCTTTGGGGCTAACGCTGAGACTGGCAAAGCGATTATCCCCTAAATTAGGTGGCCCGGGGGCCATGGTTAACAAGTTAATTGATATACAAAATGTGTTTCTGTGTGTGCGCGTTAAAAAAAAATCAATGGAAATTCGATAAGCTGGGCGATGGGATTTCGCGATAAGCAAAGCACTCACAATTGGAAAGACAGAGACTCGAAGAGAGATTGTCGGTTACTGTGATTATATTGTTATATCATTCATATATTGATCATATATCACACATACAACATATGACAAACAACACATCAGATTTGTAATCAACAATTGTCAGATTTGCCGTGCTTCACATCTCCCCACTCCATGTGCTTCATTTCTCCCCAGTTGTTACTTTTTAAAAATTCGCACCGCGTCAGTAACACATAAAATATTTTCTCTCAAATTCTTCTGTAAGTTAAAAGCTTTATGAATGCTGATTATTTTGCATACTATCCTTATGGATTCACTTGCAACTGTTCATCAAGATGCCACACTCGAAAATCCTAGAAAAAAATTGTTGAACGAATTCTTGAACACACTGTGTAGGAAAATATAAAAAAAAAGTGTAATCGGTGCAAGTGGTTAACAAAATGTTGACAAAAGCAACATGGAGCAAAAGATACAGATACGTTGCAAAAATCAACTTTTTTATGACAACGTATCGTAAAATTTGTTTATTTATTCCATTCGACAGGTAATAGTTCAAAAGCGTTGCATCCAAAAAATTGTTCAAATCAGATCAGTATTTCAAAAGTTACACGTATTCAAAGTTAAAATTAATAATAAAATATATAACCGACCGGCATGGTTATGGTCTCTATCGAAAGGGTCATCAAATCTCGGTAAAACCAATGTAGAATAAAATTATAATATTTTTTGCACGTGCACGTGGAGGCGGACCCGGAACAAGCGGGTCTCATTAAGTGGGCGAGAGGTGTCCTGCCGGACTTCAAGCCTGAGAAGGCGGGAAGGGCAGTAGCTCCCAGTGCCCACCCAACTAGCGCGAACGCGGGCAGAAGCGCTGCCAAACGCCAGCGCTCATCTGAGGTGCAACCACCGCAGCCGAAGCGTTCCAAAGTGCAGCCCCAGCGGTCTTTCGCCGAGGTTACCAAGGGCAAGATCCTGATTGGAGTGGTGGACGAGGGCTCCAGTGACGGACAGATCCCGAGGGACCAATGGCGTTGGATCGTTGGCGAGCTGCACAACAGGTTCGTGGAGGAGCTGTTGGAGTTGGGAGGTGCACTGCCTCGTTGTGAGGATGCCGGATGGCACCAGGGTGGCGTGAAGGTGATCGCGTGCGAGGACACGGACACGGACACCGACACCAAGCCGGGCCAAAAATACGAGGACCTCGACCTAGAGGAACCCCAGATCGAGGAGGCCCCAGGGTTGTCCGACGACGAGGACATTCTGGAGGACTACGCCTCCGAAGAGAGCGAACTGGCGAGGGGCCTTCGCGAGGTCGGAATGTCCGAGGAGGAGGACGCCGATGGTGTGGTGGAGGTGAAAGTGCAGAATGTCTTTGAAGTTCCTGCAGATAAACCTCCACCACAGTAAAGCAGCCTCTGCTGCTCTACTTATCCACCAGGAAAAAGGTGGCACTGACGCTGTCCTCATCCAGGAGCCCTGGATCTGTGGCGACAGAATCCAAGGGTTAAGGGCAGCCAGCTATAGGCTGTACGCAGCCCCCACAACAGGTAAATCGCGAGCCTGCATACTCGCTAAGAAGGACTTAACCCTTTTTATGCTTCCTATTTTCAGTAATGAAGACTTCCTAACAGCATGTTTAGAGGGACCAAATGGATCCCTCCGGATATGCTCTGCATACCTGGGGCACGACCAGGACCCCATCCCCTTAACCCGAGGACAGCAAAAGGCTGGGCCTGGACTTCATCATCGGGTGCGACGCAAATGCCCATCACCATCAGTGGGGCAGCACTGACACCAACGATAGGGGTGAGTCTCTTTTTGATTTTATCCTCTCATCTAACCTACTGGTGGGTAATTCGGGAAACAAACCCACCTTTATTATCAAAAACCGAAGGGAGGTACTTGATATCACCCTTCTCTCTGAATCCCTGAAGGACTCTCTTAAGTCGTGGAGAGTTCTGGAGAAGCACTCATTCTCTGACTACAGGTACATCCAATTCACGCTAGGTTTCGATAGGTTCAACCCAGTCACTTTCCGGAACCACCGGAGGACTGACTGGGAGAAATATAGATCCCAGCTGAGTAAGATCCTCAAGCCCCCTCCAGCCCCAACTCACTCGGACTTTTGTCCGGACTTTTGTCTCGTTGAAACTTTCACCGATGCTTGTAGCACGGCTCTTGATAGGTCCTGCCCCCGTAGCAAGAATGGGGGGAAGACAGGGAAAAAGCCACCATGGTGGTGTAAGGAATTAGGCTGCCTCAAGAAGACCACGAGGCAGTCCTTCAATATAGCCAAGAGCGCCAACACGGACGCATCGTGGCGTCTCTATAAATCTAACTTGTCCCTGTACAATAGGGAATTAAGAAAGGCAAAAAGAAGGGCCTGGTCCCAGTTTTGCTCAGGAATCCAGGACTACTCTGAGGCGTCTAGGCTGAGGAACCCGGGCTTCGTCAAGTGTCCTGACGACAGCTGGACGACCTCCAGTGAGGAAACTCTCGGGGTTCTCCTGGATGCCCACTTCCCCGCTAGGTCTTTCCAGAGCAGCCCACCCAACCCCCCGACACGGCGGGGTCCGTCCGAAATGGCATACCTTCTTACAGATAGGAACATTAAATGGGCAATCAACAGCTTCAGCCCATATAAATCCCCAGAGGTGGACGGCATCATAGCTGCACAGCTCAGCTACGCAGCCGAGCTATCCACACCCTGGCTTCGACTGATCTTCTCGATCATCCTGGACACAGGGGTCATTCCGAATGGATGGCTCCGCTCAAAAGTCGTATTCATCCCCAAGGCAGGCAAGCATTGCACGCCTAAGGATTACAGGCCGATAAGCCTCTCCTCGTTTCTACTCAAGACGCTGGAGAGACTCATCAGTCTACATCTCAGAACTAATATTCCCCAATCATCCTTATCAGGATCACAACACGCGTATAGGAGGGGATTGATCAACACTCGGTGGGTCTCATTGACCGGATCTTGCGCAGCAGAAGGGTGGAGGCAACACTGGGGGGTCAACCATCTCCAGACCAGTGTTGCCAGAAAAACGGATTTTCCGCTAGGGACGGTATGAAATTCCGCTAGATTCCGCTAGATTCATTTTCATCTTAAGATTCAACCTCTCCCATTTGATTTTTTAGAAAAAAAAAAAAAAGGTCTTCAATTTCGAATACAACAGGGGTAAAGAATATAATATATTTATTTCAACACTCAAACATCAATATCTTCGTAATTTAGTAGTGAAACCGCTTCGTTTGCCACGTTGCAATCAATGCTTTCTTCTTCGTCATCTTTTGCGTATTTCTTGGGAGACTTGATCTGCGCCAATACGTCCTTAGGGAATACGTAGCTTTTACAGCTTTCATCGGAATCGAAATCCGCTAGAAATTCCGCCCTCATCGGTATCGAAATCCGCTAGAAATTCCGCCCTCTTCGGAATCGAAATCCGCTACAAATTCCGCCCTCATCGGTATCGAAATCCGCTAGAAATTCCGCCCTCATCGGTACCAAAATCCGCTAGAAATTCCGCTAGCCGCTAGGGACATATTTTTTGCCGCTAGCATACCCTGAAATCCGCCAGATCTAGCGGCATTCCGCTAGAAATGGCAGCACTGCTCCAGACAAGACAACAGAGGCACACCTCAGGGCGGAGTCCTCTCCCCTCTCCTATGGAATGTGGCGGTCAATGAACTGCTCCAGGGCATAGAAGAGGGCGGCTGTCGTACTGTGGCCTACGCGGATGATGTTGCCTTGCCATTTACAGGAAAGTTCCCGCAAACCCTCTGTGACAGGATGAGCGATAGTCTTCGGTTCCTGGCGGATTGGACTCCCAGGTGCGGACTGGAAGTAAACCCAGCAAAGACCGAACTGGTCCTTTTTACTAGGAAATACAAGATCCCCAAAGTGATACCCCCTAAGCTATGTGGGATATCTCTACCCCTTAAAAACCAGGCCAAATATCTAGGTCTAATCCTGGACAAAAAACTAGACTGGGGCCTCAACACGGACGAGAGGGCCAAAAAGGCCACAATCGCGCTCTACTCCTGCCGCAAGGCCATCGGGCTAAAATGGGGAATGACCCCAAAAATAGTCCGCTGGCTGTACACGGCTATCATTCGCCCGATACTCCTCTACGGAGTGGCAATCTGGTGGCCAGCTATAAAGCGGTCCACCTGCCTGGGCAAGTTAAGAAAAATCCAACGCATGGCTGAGATCTGCATGACAGGCGGCCTGCGCACAACTCCGGAAGACGCCTTGGACGTTCTCCTGGACATCCTCCCAATTGAACTAATGGGAGAGATGACCGCGTCACTGTCGGCATTAAGGCTGAAGGGCGCGGGTCTGTGGAGAAGATTGAGTTTCGGGCACACGAACCTCGGCTCTGCTCCACGCCTTACTGAGGGAAACACCGACTACTGTGTCCCCACTGAACACCCCATCACACCTTTCCAGGTTTACATCCCCGACAGAACGGAATGGAACCTAGGACCCCCTGGCCTCTAGGGTCCCTTCACATCTACACGGATGGCTCAAAACTGGACTGCCGGGTGGGAGGAATTAAACGTCTCGTTTAGGCTACCCGACCACTGCAGCGTCTTTCAGGCGGAAGTTTACGCCCTTGATCAGCTTCCCCCAACTAGGGGCAGAGCTCCCTTATGCTCAATTTTCTCTGACAGTCAGGCCGCCCTGAAGTCACTGGAATCTATTTCTTCCAACTCGAAGACCATCAACGACTGCCGCAGATCTCTTCACGAGATGGCGGAGCAGTACGACCTCCACCTCATCTGGGTTCCAAGACATAGGGACATCGAGGGCAACTGCGCTGCCGATGAGCTGGCCCAACCTCCCCTCTTCAGCCGGAGAGGGAGTTAGTTGACATGCCCTTGGCCGCTCGCAGACTACTCTGTAGGGAGTACTTCCACCTCCTCGCGGACAGGAAATGGGAAAACCTTATCACCTGCCGCCACGCTAGAATGATCTGGCCACGCCTTTCAGCGAAACGCTCAAAGGAGCTATTGTCATTAAGCAGGGAAAGCTGCGCCCTTTCCGTTAGGGCTCTTACTGGTCACTGGCTACTTGGAACACATGCGTCCAGGCTGTCGGTGCACCATAATGACTTCTGTAGAAGCTGTAGGGATGAGGAGGAAGAGGAGACCGTTATTCACCTCCTCTGCCACTGTCCGGCCCTAAGCAGACGAAGACTGCAATACCTGGGCTTCCCCACCCTTGTGGATCTCGCAGAGCTATGCGAGACATCACCGAGGCAGATAACCCGATTCATCCAAGGATCGGGTTGGTCCTCTCTCACGTAGTACTGGTCATTGGCCCATGATGGGCAAGATGGGCCCATGATGGCCATGATGGGCCCATTGGCCCATCGGACGGGGACCTAAGCCTATGCGGCATCACAAAGAGCCTCCTCAGGCTCAAGTGGATGGACCGGCTCTTTTGAGCCGGCCATCACCGCCCTAACCTAACCTAACCTTGCACGTGCAGGCATTCCTGTTTTACTGAAGTCAAAAATGTTATTACGCTTTATTATTGGTGTGGCGTATGAGGTGTTGTTCCTGAATATGTTCTTTGTCATATTAAAAAAAGATCGGATGCCCGATACTTTCAACTCAGCGTAAAAAACGCGCGGCTTCGTATAATATCTGCTACAAGCACAGTCGCTGTGCATCACGAAATTGTATGGCGGGCATGTATTTTTTTCCTGAATTGGCGGCTTCTTTTTCAATTCCTGACTTTGTAAGGACACTTAGTGATTTGAAATTAATGTATAATGATTAATTATTCTTCAAAAATATTAAATTATGTAAAATTGAATGATTATTTTGAACAAAAAGTGCATAAATTATTGAAAATTTGTCAAAAATAAAAATTTTAATTATACAAATATTTATGTATATTTTTTTCTTTATAATTAAGGTTTTTTTTTGTTTTTAAAAAATTAAATATTCGCCATATTAGCATTTTCAGAGAAAACAAACGAAAATTATGTTTCGAAATTGGATACAAATTTAGAAAACTGCCTCGAAATACATTAATTTTCGAGTATAAAATCTATTATTTATCACACCATATAGTTTGGCCACTTAATTAAAAAGTACTAAAATTACCTTTCATTTAAAAAAAAAAATTATGAAAATATCTCAACAGGTTCAAGAGTTATGATTTTTGCAACCCAATAGTATCTACTGCGCTACTGTGAGACGATCGGAAAAGCAATGGTCAGATTTGCCGTGTTTCACATCTCCCCACTCGATGTGTTTCATTTCTCCCCATTCCCCAAATTCTTCTGTAAGTTAAAAGCTTAATGAATGCTGATTATTTTGCATACTAACTTTATAGATTCATTTGCAACTGTTCATCAGGATGCCATACACGACAATCTTAAAAAAAAACCTTTTTCCACGAATTTTTAACACAATATGTATATAAAAACAGAGTGATATCGGTGCATGTGCTCGATCAAATTAAGCATTGGGGTTAACAAAATGTTGACAAAACAAGTAAGAAAGCTACAGTCTTACGTGAACGACTGATATACATATATGCACCCTGTACCAAAATATATCGCCGCTTGAATTAGCTCCCGATTATAAATAAAATCGGTAACAAGGGAACACCACGTGGAGGTCAATGCAATTGAAAAGGGGTCAAAGAGACCTACGAGTCGACTTGAGTTGATTAAATATTTCTAAAATAAGAGTTATCTAAACATCTCCTTTGGTTGCTCTCATCCTTTTTACGCTTCTCCTTTGTCATGTCTTTGACAACGATAAACAAAAGTCAGCTGCCTATTAGAGAAATGAACAAACTCGCTCTTTGCAAAACCACCACCATCTCATGCCCTTGCGTGTGCAAGACAGAGAAAGAGATAACCCCTCTCTCTTTTTTGCGGGAGTTAGTTTCTTGCGCTCTTCAGTTTTGTTGTTGTTTTTTGGGATGCTCCTGTTGCTAGCTGCCAAATAGAAAACACACTGATAAGTAAATAACTTTTGTGTTTTTCACCCGATCTTTACCAGATTTTCGGTATTGAGACATGTTCGACATATGCATGCCTATACACAAAAAGAAAGATCTATTATAATATTTGTGGCTGCAAAACGTTTTTATTGATTTGAGGGGGAGTGGGAGGGAAATTTTTAAATCTGAAACAAACTTGATCTGCGTGCAAAACATTCCGACCTACATACCGAATTTGGTGGCTCTAGCTCTTATAGTTGCTGAGATCTAGGCGTTCATCCAGACGGACAGACAGACATGGCTATATCGACTTGGCTGTTGATGCTGATCAAGAATATATATACTTTATGGGGTCGGAAATGCTTCCTTCTGCCTGTTACATACATTTGCACAAAATGAATAAACCTTTGTACCTACGGTACAGGGTATAAAAAGAACGATCGGAAAAGCCACTAAGCGAAATCTATGGCCATGTTTCACGACTCCCCATGTTTCATAACTCCCCACTCTCCCCTACATATATAGTCTGCTAAGAAGGGTGGCAATGTTTGTCTGTCGACATCCAGGGCTGTTTTTTATTTGGCGGTTGAACATCTTAATTCAAATATTAAGTTTAAGAAATATTAGTACTGGTTTAAGTCTTGTCTGTTTTTATCTAAATGGTAAAAAATATAAGCCAGCCTAAAGGTGGCATAAATAAAAAGAGTTTTATTCAGTTTTATTTTATTTTATGTCTGCATACTTTATTTACATTTTATAATAAATAAGGAGTTCCGGTTTAGGCTTTCATTTTTTCCGGTTTGTAAGACTTTCTTAATAAATCGTCATAAACCGTCCAATGTGCATTGCGCTTTGCAAACGCCTTGTAATGGCATATGAAATTGCAGCTTCGCCTAGTCAGGTAGACCGGTGGACCAACGAAATGTACAAATCCCATTAGTATATACTTATCACCGTTTATCGGGATTTTAAAGCTGCTAGGTATAAATGACAGACTCATTGGATAGTCGATATTCAGACCGATCAGCACGATATCTCCTATTAATAGAATTTAAAACAAATTTATAAAAATCTATTTTTTTTTTTTTAGCATATTATTAATATTTACCAATGTCAAGGACTGTGTTTCCAGTATTTTTTCGCATGAGTCCTCCAAACATTTCGTTCCGATCATGGCAACATGGTCTTTTATCGCATGTTCCATGTTTTCCAACTCTTTTAGCGTAAGAGTTATTGTTGGAAATTCCGTTATATATTGCAGCTGCAATCTACACATTCGATGAGATTTTCCCTTGGCGCCATCGGGCTAAAATGGGGAATGACCCCAAAAATAGTCCGCTGGCTGTACACGGCTATCATTCGCCCGATACTCCTCTACGGAGTGGCAATCTGGTGGCCAGCTATAAAGCGGTCCACCTGCTTGGGCAAGTTAAGAAAAATCCAACGCATGGCTGAGATCTGCATGACAGGCGGCCTGCGCACAACTCCGGAAGACGCCTTGGACGTTCTCCTGGACATCCTCCCAATTGAACTAATGGGAGAGATGACCGCGACATTCTCGGCATTAAGGCTGAAGGGCGCGGGTCTGTGGAGAAGATTGAGTTTCGGACACAGGAACTTCGGCTCTGCTCCACACCTTACTGAGGGAAACACCGACTACTGTGTCCCCACTGAACACCCCATCACACCTTTCCAGGTTTACATCCCCGACAGAACGGAATGGAACCTAGGACCCCCTGGCCTCTAGGGTCCCTTCACATCTACACGGATGGCTCAAAACTGGACTGCCGGGTGGGAGGAATTAAACGTCTCGTTTAGGCTACCCGACCACTGCAGCGTCTTTCAGGCGGAAGTTTACGCCCTTGATCAGCTTCCCCCAACTAGGGGCAGAGCTCCCTTATGCTCCATTTTCTCTGACAGTCAGGCCGCCCTGAAGTCACTGGAATCTATTTCTTCCAACTCGAAGACCATCAACGACTGCCGCAGATCTCTTCACGAGATGGCGGAGCAATACGACCTCCACCTCATCTGGGTTCCAGGACATAGGGACATCGAGGGCAACTGCGCTGCCGATGAGCTGGCCCAACCTCCCCTCTTCAGCCGGAGAGGGAGTTAGTTGACAAGCCCTTGGCCGCTCCACCTCCTCGCGGACAGGAAATGGGAAAACCTTATCACCTGCCGCCACGCTAGAATGATCTGGCCACGCCGTTCAGCGAAACGCTCAAAGGAGCTATTGTCATTAAGCAGGGAAAGCTGCGCCCTTTCCGTTAGGGCTCTTACTGGTCACTGGCTACTTGGAACACATGCGTCCAGGCTGTCGGTGCACCATAATGACTTCTGTAGAAGCTGTAGGGATGAGGAGGAAGAGGAGACCGTTATTCACCTCCTCTGCCACTGTCCGGCCCTAAGCAGACGAAGACTGCAATACCTGGGCTTCCCCACCCTTGTGGATCTCGCAGAGCTATGCGAGACATCACCGAGGCAGATAACCCGATTCATCCAAGGATCGGGTTGGTCCTCTCTCACGTAGTACTGGTCATTGGCCCATGAGTACCTGCATCGGACGGGGACCTAAGCCTATGCGGCATCACAAAGAGCCTCCTCAGGCTCAAGTGGATGGACCGGCTCTTTTGAGCCGGCCATCACCGCCCTAACCTAACCTAACCTTGCACGTGCAGGCATTCCTGTTTTACTGAAGTCAAAAATGTTATTACGCTTTATTATTGGTGTGGCGTATGAGGTGTTGTTCCTGAATATGTTCTTTGTCATATTAAAAAAAGATCGGCTGCCCGATACTTTCAACTCAGCGTAAAAAACGCGCGGCTTCGTATAATATCTGCTACAAGCACAGTCGCTGCGCATCACGAAATTGTATGGCGGGCATGTATTTTTTTCCTGAATTGGCGGCTTCTTTTTCAATTCCTGACTTTGTAAGGACACTTAGTGATTTGAAATTAATGTATAATGATTAATTATTCTTCAAAAATATTAAATTATGTAAAATTGAATGATTATTTTGAACAAAAAGTGCATAAATTATTGAAAATTTGTCAAAAATAAAAATTTTAATTATACAAATATTTATGTATATTTTTTTTCTTTATAATTAAGGTTTTTTTTTTGTTTTTAAAAAATTAAATATTCACCATATTAGCATTTTCAGAGAAAACAAACGAAAATGATGTTTCGAAATTGGATACAAATTTAGAAAACTGCCTCGAAATACATTAATTTTCGAGTATAAAATCTATTATTTATCACACCATATAGTTTGGCCACTTAATTAAAAAGTACTAAAATTACCTTTCATTTAAAAAAAAAAATTATGAAAATATCTCAACAGGTTCAAGAGTTATGATTTTTGCAACCCAATAGTATCTACTGCGCTACTGTGAGACGATCGGAAAAGCAATGGTCAGATTTGCCGTGTTTCACATCTCCCCACTCGATGTGTTTCATTTCTCCCCATTCCCCAAATTCTTCTGTAAGTTAAAAGCTTAATGAATGCTGATTATTTTGCATACTAACTTTATAGATTCATTTGCAACTGTTCATCAGGATGCCATACACGACAATCTTAAAAAAAACCTTTTCCACGAATTTTTAACACAATATGTATATAAAACAAGTAAAAAAGCTACAGTCGTTCGTGAACGACTGTTATATACCATGTACCAAAATATATCGCCTATCGAATTAGCTCCCGATTATAAATAAAATCGGTAACCAGGGAACACCACAGCTGATCAGTTGATCGCGACTTTTGCCTATTAGAGAAATGTAAACAAACTCGCTCTTTGCAAAACCACCACCATCTCATGCACTTGCGTGTGCAAGACAGAGAAAGAGATAACCCCTCTCTCTTTTTTGCGGGAGTTAGTTTCTTGCGCTCATCAGTTTTGTTGTTGTTTTAAGGAATGCACTTGTTGCTAGCTGCCAAATAGATAACACACTGATAAGTAAATAACTTTTGTGTTTTTCACCCGATCTTTACCAGATTTTCGGTATTGATACATGTTCTACATATGCATGCCTATGCAAAAAAAGAAAGATCTATGGTAATATTTGTGCCTGCAAAACGTTTTTATTGATTTGCGGGGGAGGGGGAGGGAAATTTTTAAATCTGAAACAAACTTGATCTGCGTGCAAAACATTCCGACCTACATACCGAATTTGGTGGCTCTAGCTCTTATAGTTGCTGAGATCTAGGCGTTCATACAGACGGACAGACGGACAGACGGACAGACAGACATGGCTAGATCGACTCGGCTGTTGATGCTGATCAAGAATATATATACTTTATGGGGTCGGAAATGCTTCCTTCTGCCTGTTACATACATTTGCACGAAATTAATATACCTTTGTACCTACGGTACATGGTATAAACAGAGTGATATCGGTGCATGTGCTCGATCAAATTAAGCATTGGGGTTAACAAAATGTTGACAAAACAAGTAAGAAAGCTACAGTCTTACGTGAACGACTGATATACATATATGCACCCTGTACCAAAATATATCGCCGCTTGAATTAGCTCCCGATTATAAATAAAATCGGTAACAAGGGAACACCACGTGGAGGTCAATGCAATTGAAAAGGGGTCAAAGAGACCTACGAGTCGACTTGAGTTGATTAAATATTTCTAAAATAAGAGTTATCTAAACATCTCCTTTGGTTGCTCTCATCCTTTTTACGCTTCTCCTTTGTCATGTCTTTGACAACGATAAACAAAAGTCAGCTGCCTATTAGAGAAATGAACAAACTCGCTCTTTGCAAAACCACCACCATCTCATGCCCTTGCGTGTGCAAGACAGAGAAAGAGATAACCCCTCTCTTTTTTGCGGGAGTTAGTTTCTTGCGCTCTTCAGTTTTGTTGTTGTTTTTTGGGATGCTCCTGTTGCTAGCTGCCAAATAGATAACACACTGATAAGTAAATAACTTTTGTGTTTTTCACCCGATCTTTACCAGATTTTCGGTATTGAGACATGTTCGACATATGCAAGCCTATGCACAAAAAGAAAGATCTATTATAATATTTGTGGCTGCAAAACGTTTTTATTGATTTGAGGGGGAGTGGGAGGGAAATTTTTAAATCTGAAACAAACTTGATCTGCGTGCAAAACATTCCGACCTACATACCGAATTTGGTGGCTCTAGCTCTTATAGTTGCTGAGATCTAGGCGTTCATCCAGACGGACAGACAGACATGGCTATATCGACTTGGCTGTTGATGCTGATCAAGAATATATATACTTTATGGGGTCGGAAATGCTTCCTTCTGCCTGTTACATACATTTGCACAAAATTAATATACCTTTGTACCTACGGTACAGGGTATAAAAAGAACGATCGGAAAAGCCACTAAGCGAAATCTATGGCCATGTTTCACGACTCCCCATGTTTCATAACTCCCCACTCTCCCCTACATATATAGTCTGCTAAGAAGGGTGGCAATGTTTGTCTGTCGACATCCAGGGCTGTTTTTTATTTGGCGGTTGAACATCTTAATTCAAATATTAAGTTTAAGAAATATTAGTACTGGTTTAAGTCTTGTCTGTTTTTATCTAAATGGTAAAAAATATAAGCCAGCCTAAAGGTGGCATAAATAAAAAGAGTTTTATTCAGTTTTATTTTATTTTATGTCTGCATACTTTATTTACATTTTATAATAAATAAGGAGTTCCGGTTTAGGCTTTCATTTTTTCCGGTTTGTAAGACTTTCTTAATAAATCGTCATAAACCGTCCAATGTGCATTGCGCTTTGCAAACGCCTTGTAATGGCATATGAAATTGCAGCTTCGCCTAGTCAGGTGGACCGGTGGACCAACGAAATGTACAAATCCCATTAGTATATACTTATCACCGTTTATCGGGATTTTAAAGCTGCTAGGTATAAATGACAGACTCATTGGATAGTCGATATTGAGACCGATCAGCACGATATCTCCTATTAATAGAATTTAAAACAAATTTATAAAAATCTATTTTTTTTTTTAGCATATTATTAATATTTACCAATGTCAAGGACTGTGTTTCCAGTATTTTTTCGCATGAGTCCTCCAAACATTTCGTTCCGATCATGGCAACATGGTCTTTTATCGCATGTTCCATGTTTTCCAACTCTTTTAGCGTAAGAGTTATTGTTGGAAATTCCGTTATATATTGCAGCTGCAATCTACACATTCGATGAGATTTTCCCTTGGCGCCTTCTTCAAAAACCTCATCATAATTTGTGCCCTTCTCCTATATGTTTGGGCGTCAATATTAGTTTTATCTACATGTAAAACAGTGGCAAACAAATCGTTTGACTCTTGCTGTTTTGCTACACAGCCCATTATCTAAGGAGAGTCCGAGACTCCTGCATGAAGTATTTGAAAAATGCTATCAAAAGCACATGTGTTGCTTAGCAAGAAATTGGATTTCGCGTAAGGGACTAGGCTCAATGTGTTATCATTCCCATTTTTTAAGATTGGCAAAATATTGCATTTGACTGAAAAAATGTCTGTGAAATTCTGGTTTTCTTTATTAAGGTATAGCGCCTTTTCAATTGGTTTGGTTTTACCTAAACCATGCCAGTTTTCGAATTGATTAAGTGCCACTCTGGGAGAATTGATAAGCCTTTTTGCGAAGTGCTCGCATTCGCAAGGATTTATGTCTTCGCCTTCTTCATCTTTTGCTAGATCATCTACTTCCAGGCTGATTGACGCAGCTCAACGAAGCAGGTAACTCGATGAAGTATCTGGAGCGCAATCGTCATCGAACGTGTTCTCCGAAGAACCTATAAAATTGGGTATATGTATTTAAATAAAGAGTTTGAAAGCTTGACTGTCAATGTTTACTGTTATAATCGCAACAAGGCTTTATTTATTGATTCGCAATTATATTAATTTACCTGAATCCAACGTTGTTGATTCTGAATCGGCAATAATGGAGCTTATTTTGTCCACGCACTGCTTTGATTCATAAGTTTCCATACATTTTAGAGACTTTTTGAGCAATGAAGCCCCTTCTCCAGCTTTTTTGCACCTCGAAATTATTAAGAGAGATTTAATAATGTTTCGGGCATACTCTGAATTGGTGGACAAAATAAGCTGTCCAATTCCAAACATATAAAATCTCTTAACGAGCATCGTCTCATTTTTTAAAAATTAAGCCCAATTTTTTATATAATGTGCCACATCAATCCGTATGAAGGCTCTGGGCAAGTTGTCTGTCATACATGCGTCTGCGTATGCCTCCACTGTGTCGAATGTAGCGAACGCAAGGAAACAAGCAGATAGGAGAGCTCTTGATGAGTCGCACACCTGCAATAAATGTGAACTTATTATGTAACCATGCCGTTATAGAAACCGTGTCCTGTTTTTCAGTTAACATGGACGAAACCACAAACTGGCCAACGGTAGAGTGGAGAACGGCAATATGAATGAAAACATGATGGGATTTTTTTCCATTTACGTGTACGTATTCGAGGAATCTTCCCCCAGGTGCACAAACGGCTTTGTTTTCGTAGTTTATTATATACTCTAGTTTGATGTGGAGACCATATATAAACTTTTACCGGGTCCTTGCCGATGTCCCGGACTATATCATGTCCTTTTTGGCTTCGTTTTATGTCCGAAATGGAGTCTATTGCATATGCTTTCCGATACAATTTTTTGCAGCTTCGTACTTGGCATTCCGAAAAACGGAAGCTGCATATAAATGAGGTGGTTCCACCTCATCCTCCGATCCCATTAATTGAGAAGCTGTTCTTGCTCTATAAAAATGGGTTGACTCCTTTTCCAAGTTGGAAACTATATTGTCTCGAGTTTCCCCTCGGAGCTGTTGTTTCCCACAAAATCTATTACCATTACTGGCAATACATACTATTTTGATTATATCATCATTATCGCGGTACGGCAAAATTTCCGCTTTTAGTTTGCTTACACATTTACAATGGCCTGCGTATTTATTGAATGAAATGTTAAGTGATAATATTGCTGATTGAATTAGTAAAAATATTTTTACAAAAATTGCTACTACAGATGGACTCTATTGCAAATATTGAATATTCAAATGTTTATATTATATATTATATTTATTAGTTTTCTTTGGAGTTTAATTGAATTTTTTATACATATTTATATGTATATTTTGGAATGCAAAATATATATACACCTATACATACATATACCTAAATAATAAATAAATAAATAATTTGAATACAGCCGACCGCTTAAACTCAATAAATCCGTGCCTCTTCATTTGAATTTTACACGGGTTCATACATATTTTCGGTTTCACACTTTTGATTTCACTAATCAAATTTTAAGCTGAACTCAGTTTAAATTCTGGGAATTATAATATTGCGTATTACTGCGTATTACTGCGTATTACGCACGTATATTTAAAAAGTAAATAAAATATCAACCAAATATATTTGTATTAAATTATAGAGGTCCAACTGTATTAGAGTAATGAAAATATTGTCACAATATTTTTTTAAACTATACCCTGCAGTACCTGTCATCAACGTTTCATCAACATTTCATCAACACATGTGTCGATGTGTCGATGAAAAAGTGATTACAAGCCATATAAAGGTTGATGAATTTTTGTATGGGATGGATGACCGCTAAATTCATCAACACAAATTCATCAACATTTAATCATTTTTTCATCAACACTTTATACCAACAATTCATCAACATTTATACCAAAAAATTAATCAGTTTTTCATCAACATTTAATCAACAATTCATCAACATTTAATCAACAATTCATCAACATTTAATCAACAATTCATCCGTTTTTCATCAACATTTAATCAATAAGTAATCAACGATTTTTAATTCATTTTCATTTATTTATTTCCTTATTTCATAACATTATATAATAACTAATAACTAAAAAATAATATATAATTCTAAATAAATCTAAATTCGCTTCCTTTTTTCCGTCCTTCCTCCTTTTTTGGACCGCACCGCAAGGTCAGCCTGACCAATGGCATCTACAAAAAATAAACAGTAAATAAATATAAAAGAAAAGACAACATTGAAAAAAGACAATATTACCCAATAGAGAAAAGTCCGCGTAAAACACTTAATTCCACTGTTTTTTATATATTTCAATGTTTTTAATATAATTTCACTTTTCTTTAACTTTTGTTGACCGCAATATATTGCGTCTTTACTTCGTTAAAATTAAAACGCAATTGAAAAACGCTTGTTTGTTAGGAGAGGGAGAGTTCGAGAGAGGGAGAGTTTGAGAGAGCAAGAGCCTACATGCCGTTTTTTGTTGATGACTTACTGATTAATTATACCTTCTTGTAATCAACTTTTCATCAACATTTGTAATCAAGCTGTAATCAACCTTTTTGTGTGAATAGAGAGAAATGAGAGCGCGAGAGAGTCGGGTTTGACACGAAGGTCGAAAGAGAGCGTCGGCTCGGTGGAAATCGCCGTCGGCTATTGATGAATCGTTGCCCTGCAGTACCTGTCATCAACGTTTCATCAACATTTCATCAACACATGTGTCGATGTGTCGATGAAAAAGTGATTACAAGCCATATAAAAGGTTGATGAATTTTTGTATGGGATGACCGCTAAATTCATCAACACAAATTCATCAACATTTAATCATTTTTTCATCAACACTTTATACCAACAATTCATCAACATTTATACCAAAAAATTAATCAGTTTTTCATCAACATTTAATCAACAATTCATCAACATTTAATCAACAATTCATCAACATTTAATCAACAATTCATCCGTTTTTCATCAACATTTAATCAATAAGTAATCAACGATTTTTAATTCATTTTCATTTATTTATTTCCTTATTTCATAACATTATATAATAACTAATAACTAAAAAATAATATATAATTCTAAATAAATCTAAATTCGCTTCCTTTTTTCCGTCCTTCCTCCTTTTTTGGACCGCACCGCAAGGTCAGCCTGACCAATGGCATCTACAAAAAATAAACAGTAAATAAATATAAAAGAAAAGACAACATTGAAAAAAGACAATATTACCCAATAGAGAAAAGTCCGCGTAAAACACTTAATTCCACTGTTTTTTATATATTTCACTGTTTTTAATATAATTTCACTTTTCTTTAACTTTTGTTAACCGCAATATATTGCGTCTTTACTTCTTTAAAATTAAAACGCAATTGAAAAACGCTTGTTTGTTAGGAGAGGGAGAGTTCGAGAGAGGGAGAGTTTGAGAGAGCAAGAGTTTGAGAGAGCAAGAGCCTACATGCCGTTTTTTGTTGATGACTTACTGATTAATTATACCTTCTTGTAATCAACTTTTCATCAACATTTGTAATCAAGCTGTAATCAACCTTTTTGTGTGAATAGAGAGAAATGAGAGCGCGAGAGAGTCGGGTTTGACACGAAGGTCGAAAGAGAGCGTCGGCTCGGTGGAAATCGCCGTCGGCTATTGATGAATCGTTGATTACAGAGGCCTATTGATGACAGTGGTACTGCAGGGTAGGTTTAAAAAACATACATAAACATGTATGTATGTATGTATGTATGTATGTATGTACTTATGGGATGATGATGTGCTGTGTACAGCGTGTGGAGGCCGATGATAAAGTGCGATTCTTGATATTAGGACATCCAGCTTCCTTTTCTCATAAGTAACAAATCTTTTTCTTTGAGGTTTTGTGTTTTTTATTTGGATTAGATTTTCTAATTGTGCAAGATAAACGAATGCCGTAGCGTCAGTCAATAAGAAGAGAGATCTAGGTACTGTAAAAAATTACGCTAAGAAAGAATCGATACAAACTTAAAAATATCGATGATTTGTGATATTATGTGTGTTGCCAGATAGCCAGGTCACCACATACTTATATACTTACCTTGAAATTTTCCGCTTGTCTTGTCGGAGTTTATAAAATGGTTTTTAAAATGATAATAATGCGACAGTCGAAATATAATCATAAACTCGTTTAGAGAATAGTTCGGTCCATTTCTGAGGCTGCAGGATATTCAAAACCCGAACAGCACCCTTTTTGTCTTTATAACTTTTAGATGTTTCCAATATAAGCTTATTGAACTCGGACTTTGTAAAAGTCATTAAAAATGTAAAGTTTCCATTTTCAAGGTCAGACTCATCAGACTCGTTTTCTGAGAACTTGCAAGTTTTAACTTCTTTGCTTGGACTCGCCACTTTTCCTGTAATGCTCATTCTGAGATCAAAACGGTTGTTGGTAACATACGAGTATAGAGTGCCAGATTGAACTTTGTTCCCTAGCTCCATGCTAATATTCTGCCAAGCCATATTAGTTGGGGGAACAATATTTCCGTGAAAATCTTTTAGCTCGTCTTTACACTTAAGGGGTTACACCACTGTAAAACACCAAAAAAAGGGCATATTTTCGAAATTTCTGTAGGTAAACACAATGCAGTACTTGAAATTCTGTAAAAAGTATTTTAGAATATCAATATTAAACTACAAAAAAACATACATTTCAAGTAATTAAAAAAAAAATGGTGACTCCGGAGCAGTTCTTCGCTGGCATGATGTTTCTCAAATGGGTCCACGGCCGGAAACGTATCTTCTACAATTTTTGATCTAGAACAAAAAAATAAACAATTTCTGAATCCATATTGATGTCGTTGGGTTTTTTTTTTTTTAATTCATTTTTCGTAAAATAGCGACAATTAAAAAAAAAATTAACAATTTGACCATGAAATTCATCACATTTTTGTTTTAAAAAAAAAAAACTATGTATTCACTTTTTTCAAAAACCCCACGTACTTCCCTGGGGACAACAATTTCAAACGTTCTGTAAAAATTTGGAATCGATCGGTAAAGATTTGTTTGAGTTATGTTTCCGGTCAGCTCAAAAAAAGTGGTTTTGAGATAAACGCGTTTTAAGTTTTCAGTGGCTGTAAAATCGTGTGTAAAATCGAGAGAGGTCCTACGGAAGAACTCGAAATTCAGGCATGTAAAATTTTTACCGGACTTCATCTTTTAGTATATTATTCTTAAGACCCTAAATGACCTTTAGCAATGAAAAAAAAGTTCGATTGTTCGCACAAACACCGACACCGACGCCAATGTAATAGAAAAAACACACCGAATAAAAAATCCGCACATACGATTTAAAGCATGTACTATTCACACCTTATTTTTTTTTAAAGTATATTATATCCTCATTTTCTTCGAGACAAGACTTAAACCAGTACTAATATTTCTTAAGGGGGGTTTCTACCTTGTGTGGTCGAAAAAATGTGCTATTTATTGAATTTTTTCGTGAAATGTATTGAAGATAAACACTTATAATTTTTTTCAGGTGTATCTACAAGTTTATTGTTTAAGTAAAAAAAGTTTCAAATTGAAATATTCACAGGGGGGGAAGGGGGCATTGAGCAATGGAACGCCTTTTTACGCTCACGGAAGTCCTGCTGTTGCCCCAAAGGATCTGAAACACAAAAATTAAATATATTCTTACTTTGTATACTTTTGTGCATGGCTGGTACCAGAATTGCGAAAAAAAAATGAAAATTGAAAAATTTAATGCGATTTTAAATGAAAAACTCGATTTTTACGCACTTTTTTCGATATTAATTGTTATATAAAATGAAAAATATTCAATATTTTTTAAAGATTTTGGTACCAGCCATGGATAAGCCTCTAATACACGATACTTTCGTGGCGATTGCTCAACTCGTCTGGCTTGAATCACTTCCGCAAGGTCAAAAAATGTCGTTTCGAGTAAAACGCGTTTGAAGTTTTGCTTCAGTACCTGTTTTAAGGTGTAGGTGCTCCCTGTTTTAAGGTGTAGGTTCCGTAATTCTTAAGATAACCAATTGGGAGCGGACTCTAGAAACATATATCAATCCAAAAATGCAAAAAAAAAAATTCGATTTTTTCGACCACACAAGGTAGAAACCCCCCTTAAACTTAATATTTGAATTAAGATGTTCAACCGCCAAATAAAAAACAGCCCTGGATGTCGACAGACAAACATTAATACATGCATGGCCACACACACGCAGTCAAAGTTACTGTCGAACCTTATTGGCGTTGCCACCCTTCTTAGCAGACTATATATGTACATATATATGTACATATATGTTTCTATAAAGGAAAACATTAATTTAAAATAAAAACTTAATTACACAAGCGGCAAATTTAATTCTTTCACGAATAATTAACGGATAATTATCGGCAAATTCTGGCTAAAAAACATTTTGGAAATGTGAAGGATTTTAGGAGTTGTCCTGCTAACTTGATATCAACTTAGCAGGGCAACTTTGTGTTTTCAAAAAATAAAAAAAATATTAAAAATACAGCGGCAACTTTATGTTTTTAAAAAACAATATTAAAAACTTGAGCAACAAATTTTATTTTTTGACGAATAATAAACGGCACATTCTGAGAAAAAAAAATTTGGAAATCTTAAAGTTTTCTGGAGTTGCCCTGCTAATTTGATATCAACTTAGCAGGACATAAAAAAAAGTATAAAAAATTGAACGACAAATTTTTTTCTTTCGCGAATAATTTTCGGATAATTAACGGAAAATTATGGCATAAACAAAATTTTGATTTTCCAAAGTTACCCGGCTAACTTGATGCACATTGGTGAATATCGTATCCATGAAGATTGTAGTATGACTGGGTGCAGAAGTGTGTTTCGCTGACCAACATAATATCAATGTGATGATTTTGCACAAAAAGCTCCAGCTCCAATGCCTTTTTGGCCAGCCCATCGGCGTTCCACACACCAATTTTGAGTCCAATTTGACTCATGGTTGAGTTGGATGAACTGGGGGAAGTCCAGAGATTTCTTGAGCAGATCCTGGAGCGTGTTTTGAAATAAGAGCCAGTGATGAGAGTCATCATTGACATCACCATCTGAAACATTTTGTCAAGCTGAGATTAGGGATGTCGTGATATTAAAAAAATATCGTATCGATGATATTTTTTTTATCAAAACAAAATGATGATAATATTTAAAATATCACAAAAAAATATCGATATATTTGATATTTTTGATTTTTTTTTTTTTTTAAAAAATTTGTTTTCCCCACAATAAAAATATAAAAGTTTCTTATTAACTTCATTTTTTTATTTAAATTCATGGATTTCTAATACAGATAATAATAATACGGATAAAAATACAGATAATAATAAATTTCATATATTAATGCCAGAATGCACACTACACATTTTATAGCGGACGCCAGCCGCTCTGAAGGCACTGAGCGTTATCAAGCCATGAAGTCAAGCGGTAAAGGCCCGGCATTGTCATGCAGCTTGGGGCAAGCTAAAATATAATTTAAGCTCCTTGCTCTCCTTGTTCTCATCGTCCAAGTCTTTTCCAATGGAGGTGTTATGGGAAAATATCAAAAAATATCAAAAAAAAATATCGCAAAACCGATATTTGGGGAAAAAAAATTATCACGATATAAATATATCATTTTCAGAAAAAAATATCGATATATTGATATTTTGATATATTATCAACAACCCTAGCTGAGATACGAGGACGGACATTTTTTCATCACATCTCATGAACATTTGTTCTTGTCGCTGCCATTGCTGATCATTATGAAAATTTCGCAGTCGCTGGGATGAATTTGGTTGCTGAGACGGTTGCTGGAGTTGGGGATCTTGATGTTGCTCTGGCCTTGGGTTTGTGCCTTGCACCGGTTGCGGCGTCTGCCGGTTGCGATGCCTTTGCTGGCTTTGCTGATTCTGCTTCCGATTCCTACTTCCTAGTGGAGGAAGTTCTTGCTGCTGCTGGTGACTAGTCCATAGCTGCGGGTTGGCCTGTTGTATTTGGTTAGATCCGCCGGCAACGCTCCCGTAAGAAATCGTAGGCACAACGCCTCTTCGCGCAGCTGTATGATTACCGCCATAGTTAAAGCATTTTACTGGGTGGACTTTTAGCTGGCTGTCCTCAACGGCATGTTGCTGACCACATCTTACACAGATAACTTCTTTATGGCAGTTAGTTTTTTTGTGGTTAAAAGATTGGCACCTATGGCATTGCACGACGTCATCCTTTTTGTGTGGAAGTTCGACGCGAATCCGTTGGCGACAGAGCGTCTTAAGATCGTGTATTTCCCTGTTGTTTGCAGCATGCTCTAGTTCAACAAAGATAAGGTTGACGAGCTTTGTTTTGTCGAAACGGCTTCTGGGTCTATTAATAAACCGTTCTATATGGCCAAGTGAGGTAAGGCTTTCCTTAATGTCCCATCTGGCACGGAGTGATGAACACCTCGGATGACAATGCGGAAGGATCATTCCCCTTTGAGCTGCCAGGTATGGAAAGGTATCTTTTTTAAAGTAAGCGATTTCGTGACTGCTCTGTACGCATCTGAGTCTGAATCCGGAATCCAAACAGAATTATCTGGGAGGCATTTGATGGAATACTTTGTTGGGTGAACGATCTTATCAATGAATCTTATTACCGTTCAGAGATTCACAATTTTTGACCACAATTGGAGGTGGTTTGTGAGACGGTGGAGTTACGTTGTTGCTTGAGGGCTGATTTAGGTTAGAGCTGTTGCTGGTGGTACAGCTGGTACTGACGTGATTGGAGTTGTTGTGGTTGACAGTTCCGAAAGTACCGAGAACTGATTGGCGGATACAGTTGGTTTTGTTCCTTGTGATTTTGGTGGCCGAACTGGGTGAGCTTGATTCTAAGCGACGCTTGTTATTCTTGGGACGTGGGGTCCAAAAATCATCGTCTTTAGTATGAGACTCTTGAGATGAAATGGGTTGAAGAGTTTGAGGTCGCTGCATATAGGGCGCTAAATTCATTAAATGAGCGATTAAGAGCATCTCTTATTTTGTTTTGGGCCGCAGCTATTGGTCGCTTCTATGTATATCAAAGTCAGATTCAGACATAGTGAAGGGTTTTCACTGCTTGACACTGCTTTACCGACTTCAAGATGACACTGCCCCTTTGGATATGCTCCAATAAGGCGGCCGTGGCCGACCATTATTGTATAAATGATTTCGCTGAAGGTAACTAATTGAGTTATAAATAATTATTTTGTGGTTGCACCTTAAAATCAGGTTTATTTTATCCAGAGCTTGCAAAAAGTGTCCTTTTTTTCAAACTGTCAGCAAAAGAACTGTCGCACGCGGACACGATTGAAAACTGAATCGAAAATACACTTCAACTTTGTTTTGTCTCGGCTCGTTCTATGCTCAACGAGTGAGTATAGCATTGTCGCTCACTTCGTACATTTGTTCACTTGGGACACTTTTCCGATTTGAAAGTGTCTTTTGCTGCGCGTGTGCTTTTTTTGAAAGTTTTTTTTTAAACCGTGTTGTAAAAATGGTTCCTTCTCAGTCCTTAATTTAATAATAATAAAATTTGTTAATGAATATTTTGTTTTTGTTATTTTGGTTTTTTATTTTTATTGCAATTTATATTTAATTAACTTTATAATAACGTACACAACAACAAAAAAGACACTTTCTGCTTCCACTTGACTTGTTTTGCTCAGTAGCTGATGCTCAGTTACTGAGCATTAGTCGGCAGTGTTCGTGCCAGGCTGTCTTTGAGTGTCAGTATCGTATTTTTTTTCTCACCGAACAACACAATCCAGAAAACACAAAAAAGAGAAAAAGAAGTGTTCCGCTCAGTTGGTTGGTTGAGCATATTTTGCGAGCTCTAATTTTATCCTTCCACATTATTGCAAATCGACGCCCCTGTTCGGCAAGTCTCTACTGGAAACTCAAGGTTTTTCAACAAATGTCCACAAATCTTCAGCATTTTGATATGTTTTGCCTCCAATGCGACGTTTTAAATCTTTCTACAAATTTTCAATTGGGTTTATGTCCAGAGTGGCTTGCCCAACTAACCTCACAAGCGTCCGAGGGGCTCAGTGACGTACCACACGATCGCGTTCTACTAGTAGATAGACACGTGTGACGGAAAATATTGGTGAGAAAATATAGGAAAATATTTAGTCGAGGAATGTGGAAGTTGAACTGTCCTAGTAAGTAGGTTAATTAATATAAGTCTGTTACGTCCTGCTTTTCGGTTTGGCAAGGCCGGCTAGCCAGTCATCATCAGGGCGCAGGTCGCAATCCAATCGACGTGGAATCCACAAAAAAAAAAAAAAAAAAAACCTACAAGTGAACAACTAATACACGACTCAACGACGCAGATTCGGGTCTTTGCTGGAAACGACCCCCCCGACGCACCCTCCCTACCTGAGATCCGTCCATGTCCACCTTGAGAATCTCCCTGGCATGTGTCCGTTGGCTTCTTCCAGGCTACAGGCTCATCCGCTCATCTTTTCCCCCCCAAATAATAGACTCTAGCAATTCATCCTCATTATAATATAATATTTACTTACATATATATCAAATTTATATTAGTTAACATTTTCTTTCAAATTTTTAGGCTTTCATCGCCCTGGGCCAAAGCAAACAATAAAAACAAAGACCACTAACGATCAGGAATAGGACGATGAGGACACGAAACTCTTGCACGGGTATGTCAGAATAAATATTCATATATATTCAAGAAATCAATTGACCTTCATATTCCTTCAGATTCTCCTGCCTAAATGGAGCTCCAATGAGGATCAGGGGCTGAGACGGGTCGTGTTGCTTAAGAAAGGTTCATATCCCTACACAAGACCGGCCTTGTCTTCTCGCAGATTTCGTATATTAAGGATTTAGGTTTTAATTTGCTTGGACTCGTGCTTGGATTACATATTTGTTTTTGTGTTGAGTTTTATGTTTTTATGTCGTAATTATATTTAATCAATTATCGTGTTACGGTTTTAATCAACGTTTACGTGCTATTTTAAGATTCTATTGCCTTTTTATAAATATGCGTTTGTTATGGCATGTTAATAGCCACCAAAATAAATAAAGAAATAAAGACAATACACACAGACGAATAGATCACTTATTTTCACGAATAATTTTAGAACTGGCACATAATAAATAACACTTAAATAAATTAAATAAATAAATAAATTAAGTTCAATAAATAAATATGGAATAAGGTGGATGTATCTATGTACAAATGTTGATTAAAAAAATAAATAAATAACTATCCCAATTATGTTGGCCGAACTTCTCCCGGGCGGGTTGGCTCGCTTCCGAGTGGGGCTTGAAGTTGGAATCGATCCACAAGGCCACGGGTCCAAGAAAAAGGACTCGAAGAAAAAGGTCTCCCCGGGTCCCGGGGGCCGAGAAAATGCGTTTCCGCCCTTCTAAAACCCAGATATATTTTATTCCTAATTCTGTTCCCTTTTGGAACGGACCCTTTTAAGACGGGTCCGAGAGAGCTACGACAGTTAGTTGCATTACAATGAGACCATGCGCATTACTTGTCTAACACACCCTGTATATAGGTCACAATAATTAATTCATTTAATTTGGAGTTATAGTGGTTTTTAAATAGTTGGAGTTAGAGTTGGATAGAACATTCTTAAACAGAACCTTTTGAGTCCTATGACTCAAAAACCTCTGAAGCCAATTAAAACGATCAACAGGAAACCCTATTGAATCGAGCTTCCTTACAAGAAAAAAGTGATTAACCGAGTCAAAAGTTTACTAGTAAGTACTAAAAACAAGAAAGAAAGTTAACTTCGGCATGCCGAAGTTTAAATACCCTTGCAGTAAATAAGTAAGACTTTTTCGTTTTCTCGGGTACTGACATAAATGTTGCGAACAAACTAAATGAATTTATATATAATATATATTCCTTTGGCAGCTATATGATATAGTGGTCCGAATTTGATCAAATTAAAACCGAAATTCTAAAATATTACAAAATGGCCATGTCTGAAATTTTCTAAAAGTTTTACGATCGTTCCTATGGCAGCTATATGATATAGTCGTCCGATCTGGCTCGTTCCGACATATATAGTAGTGAGAGCATATAGAAGACTATTTGCAAAGTTTCATTCAGATAGCTTTAAAACTGAGGGACTAGTTTGCGTAGAAACGGACGGACAGACAGACAGACGGACATGGCTAGATCGACTCGGCTGTTGATGCTGATCAAGAATATATATACTTTATAGGGTCGGAAATATCTCCTTCACTACGTTGCAAACTTCTGACTAAATTATAATACCCTGCCAGGGTATAATAAAAAATGAGGGAAGTTCCAAAACATTTGTAGTCGCCGATCTTCGCCTCATAAATCCATTCTGACACGGAGAAATTACGAATCTGCATAAATCCTGCAAGTGAGAAGTGATTACATTTTTGAAAAGTTTTGGAATTGCCGACAACTTAGAGATTCCTCTATAGTTACCAGCATCCGATTTGCTACCGTTTTTGTGGAAAGGAATAATAAAAGGTTTCTTCCAAATAAAAGGAAATTCGTATGTTTCTAGAAATAAGGTAAACATTTTGGGAAGAGGGTTGCACAGAGCCTCGGCACAATATCCGAGTACACAGCCCGGTATTCCATCGGAACCCGGTAAATATGCTGGCTTATCACGTTGAAGATCCAGAAAAAGAGAGCTTTCTTCTAAGATAGGACTGAAAATTAGGTTCGAGATGGGCATAGGGAAAGTGTACATCTGGTTTATCTGGTATAAATCGGTTGAGGAAAAATATGTTGTTCTGAAAAACTCAGCAAAAAGATTGCCTGATCCTAGCTTGCTGAAGAATTTTTAAATTAAAGCCAGGAATGGTATAGGTTTGGTTTACGCTTGGTGTTAACAAAATTATAAAACTGTTTCGGGTCCTGAACTGAACAATGAGTCAAATAAATTGTATAAGTCCGAGCATAAATTCGACCGAGCGGTAAATTTCGGCCGAGCGCTGAGATAGTTAGAAAGGACAGTTTTAAAACCAGTGCGTTTATATTTATTATAAAGCCTAGACTTCACATTTTTTCTGCTTCTTATTAAACTAAGGTGGTTTACTTTTTTTTTGATAAGCGTCCAGCTAAGCCATAGAGGTGGAGAAACATCGATGTTCGTGTACATTGATGTTTCCGATGTTTTTTTTAACATCGATGTTTAATATAAAATACAATTTTTTTGAGATCAGAATTTCTTCATATTTCTATTTAAAAATAGCAGTTTGTCCACTTGTGTAGAGCGCCAGCTTTGTTGAACATTCTCTCAGACTCACAAGATATTCCTGGCACACATAGATACTTCTTGGCAACAGCTTGCAGAGCCATCTCCTCGGTACTCATCTGAAATGAAACAAACTGTTATAGGTCTCATCTATTATAATATAATTTTTTTAATAAAATTGACAACCTCCCAATATTTTAAGGGGAAGCAATTTTCGCCTTTGTTCTCCTTTGTTATGTGGTTTCTTAGCGTAATTATTGCGTCTGCCATGGACGATTGAATTTTTATATTCGTTTTTAGGAACGAAAACTAATTATGTGTATCTTCTCAGCATTTGATGGGAGCAGAAATCCATCCTTTTTGAATCGTGGATCAAGAAGGGTAGCGATGCGTGGGATCGTTCGTGTTTCGTAGGTGGAGAGTCTTGCGCTCAATCGTGTCTTAAAAGCATCACAGACAGCAATGCCAATATTCGTAACCAATTTGGGCTGAATCGAATTTATTTTGTGATATAGCTCACAAATGGTCGAAATAATTATAGAAATCGACACTGCCTTATCGGTTGACACCAAACCAGTTGCTTCCGCGAAAGGTTCAAGCAAATAGCACAACACATTAAGTGTGTCAAATTCATCGGCAGTAATTGGTGAAGGAGCATTACGACTATTTATTAATATGGCCGATGTGTGATCCTTCATTTTTATTAGCCGTTTTATCATATCAAAGGCACTGTTCCAACAGGTGGGCGTTTCTTGAATTAATCCGAAGGGATCGTCTACACCCTGAGCAAGGTAGGTGTTTTAATTCAAGCAGATCGCATGCCTTGCTCATTGTACTATCGTTGTCTGTCACAACGGCAACAACCTTTTTTGTAAGCCCCAATCATGTATTACATAGCGCAGCGATTCTGCAACATTGGCAGCTGTGTGATTGGTTGGGTTTAAAAGCTGTGCCGTGGACAGTACTGCAGATTTTAGTTCAAAAGTCTCACACACAAAATGGCACGTTATGGTTATATAACCCTCATTGGATTTGGACGTCAACATGTCGGTTGTTAAAGCAACATATTTAATATTGTCCAATACTGAAACCAGCATGGCTTTGACTGCATCGTATTCCTTGGGTAAGACTACGTCATGGAAAAATGACCTACTTTTAATAAGTCAATAAATCCTTCATCTTCCACTATAGGAAAGGGTTGCACGTCTAAGGCAATCATCCTCATCACTTTCTGATCAATTTTTTTTATTTTTGACTAATTCATAACTTTTCCATAACTTTCGGCATGTTTTGCGCTTTTTCACCTTTAAGGCGATCCGGATGACACCGTTTGAGGTGATCGGAAAAGTTTGTCGTATTGCCGGCCGTCTTTAGGTGCTTACCGCAATAGTTGCAAATTCCTTGAAGTTTATCCGTTGTTTTTAAAGTGATCCCACACAATAGATGCTTCCCGCTTCCGTTTAGCCGTTTCATTCTCCTTGTCAATTGTCGCAGCTCCTATTAAAATTATATAAACTATATTAATTTGCTCACGAGTATTTCCCCCCAAATTCATGCGTACTTGCACCCAGATACACATGAGTACATGCATCGGCTGCCACTTGCATTTTTACTCACTTTTCAGGTATTTTTCCATAGTGTCAGTGCACCTCACGAAATGCTATCAAAAATAGTAGCACGTGCACGCTTATCTATAGATGTTTATTTACTAACATTTTTTTATGTACATCTTTTAATGAATTTAAATATTTGAATTAATTTTATTTAATTAAATTTAGAATGAAACAAGAAAGGAAGCTAACTCCGACACGCCGAAGCTTGTATACCCTTTGCAGCTTACTATTGGATCATTATGAATTCACTAAATTAGATGAAATGAAAAGGAAAACTTTCAGGAAATATATAAAGCAAGAATATGTACCAAAAACTTCGGATTAACGTTGACCTATTAAACTTCATTTACAGTTTTACAGTTACATTTTTAGATTCACAGTTTTGTATTTTCTTCTACATTTAACAATCGTATGACAGATTTATAATATAGTAGTCCGATTTCGATAAAAGTAAAATCGTAATATTAGAATAATACAAAATGGCAAGGTGTCAAATTTTATGAAAATATGTTAAAAATTCAAAAAGTTATAGAAGGACACACAATACAAATAATAATTTACGTGGTATGCACATAATAACAAATAACAATATCTTTAAACTCAACAATAAGCAATATCAAGAATACAAAACCAATATAAATTAAATGGCTTTATGTTTACTTATAGTTTTTCAAGTCTTTCCTTGCAAACTTAAAATAATTATAATATAATAGGCGAATGTTTAGACGATTTTTAAAAGCCTGTATTATTAAAATATTATGAAGAAAATACAGAACAAATTATAAAACCTGTGAAATGTTGTACACTTCTTTTCTTTATGCTAAAGTTCTTAATGTTCATAAAGTTCATAAAGATAATGAAACATAAATTTAAATTAGTTCGTACTTAATTAGGGGGGATAGACAGAAAGCCAAATATTCAAGTCGTTGACAACAGACATTTTCCAAAGTCAAGGGTAATTTTGTTAAAGTAAGAAAAAATTTAGTTACGTTTAGGGTAAGTAACTATGAACAGCAGACACTGACTACTTCTGCAAAAAACATGTACATCTAAGTATTTTTGCACTCTCATTTGGAATTTTTCCTGGATAATCTCGGTCAATTCAGCGACGAACAAAGTGAAAGATTTCACCAAGAAATATAAACAATTGAAAAACGATTTGCATTCCTGCCAAGTTAGGATGCTAGCTAATTATCTCATCTTATAAACGCAAAAGATTTTTAGTTGATATATTTTTCGAACAAATACTTATTTCAGTAATTGACTAGGACACAACAATAAGTGTGCATAATTGAGAAATATTTTTGATTTGTTAAAAACAAAAATGGCATCAAAGTCGAAAAAACACGAAAAAAAAGTGGAAGTTACATATTTCGAAGCAAAAATGTTGTCTTTCTCATTCGAAACAAACAATAAGTTATTTCTTTCCTGTAAGCTACTCCATAAAGCTATAAAAAACGCCAAGAGTTTTTAAAATTGGTCAAAAACTTTTCGAGCAGGAATTTTTCAAAACGAAAAAGTGCAGTAAAACTGTTTTTTGACAATAAATCAAAATTTTGAGGGTGCTCGAAAAATTTCAAACATGGTTTTGTGTTATATTCGACCTGCTTAACAATCTCTACTAGGTCACTTCAAAAGTTCATTTACTTTTTCAAAGTTTGTAACACTGTGTAATTTGGGATTATTCCGAATCTTTGGGACGTTATAGCTTTCGTCTGTTGGTTTCAAAATGTTATTGGGCACCGCACAGTGGCCCCTTAGATACTTTAGGGTTGCAAAAATCATAACTCTTGAACCAGTTGAGATATTTTGATAATTTTAATTTTATATGAAAGGTAATTTTAATACCTTTTGATTAAGTGGTCTACTATATGGTGTGATAAATAGTAGATTTTATACTCCAAAATTGATGCTTTTTGAGGCAGTTTTCCCAATTTTTATCCAATTTTGAAAAATACTTTTCGTTTATTTTCTCTGAAAATGCAAATATAGTGAATATTTAATGTTTTAAAAGCAAAAAAAAATTAAATTTTAGGGAAAAAAATTTTTTTTTTGTGTCCCAACTTTTTGACCAATTTTCAATAAATTATGCACTTTTTTCAAAATAATCATTCAATTTTACATCATTTAATATTTTTGAAGAATAATTAATCATTATTATAATCATAGCCGCCAATACAGTCGTGCTGCGCAGCGACTGTGCTTGTAGCAGAATTTGCACGAAGCCGCGCGTTTTTTACGCCGAGTTGAAAGTATCTTTTGCTTCGCTTTTGCAGTGTCGGGCAGCCGATCCTTTTTGAATATGATAAAGAACATATTCAAGCACAACACCTCCTATCCCAACCCAAAATCCACCAAAATCCCATTTTTGACATTCCATCAAATTTGAAAAATAGGTTAAAATTAGTATTTCGTTAAAACAGGTATGCCAGCACGTGCAATAAACATTATAATCTTATTCTACCTTGGTTTAACCGAGATTTGATGACCCTTTCGATAGAGATCATAACCATGCCGGTCGGTTACATATTTGACCTAAAAATCGACTGCGAAGTATGAATTTTTCTAAAAAATGCATGCTTTTTTGCAACCCAAAAGAGGTTCAACTTTGAACACGTGTAACTTCTAAAATAATAAACCGATTTGAATAATTTTTGGATTTAACCCTTTTGAACTATTACCTGTCGAAAACAAATTTTACGATCCGTTGTCATCAAAAAGTTGATTTTTGCAATGTATCTCTATCTTTTGCCCCATTGTGCGCCGTTCTTCCCTTATCGTGCATCCTCTTCTCACGGACAAAGCGGTTTATTGTCCTATGGACAGTTGAATCACTTCGACCAACCATCTTAGCTATTTTCTCGTTGTTCGATTGGGGTCCCATTTAGCTAAATAAATTTTTGGCTCACTAAAATCGCAGAAAATTAAATAAGAATAAGTAAATCAACTCCAAATATACTTCGTTATAAATTAAAAAACATTAGAACATTTAGAATATTAACAAAGTATCCTGCGCACAGTGGGCCCAGCTGCTTTTCTAGCGGGACAAAAGTCGATTTGTAAAATATTTTAATTCAAAATTTGTTTTTTGTTTTTAACTGTCAATACTGTGCTGAGCTTATAAAAGCTGATCTTTTAATTTTTTTCCTGATCAGTTACGAGCTCTCAAAGTGAACATATGATTTACCAGTTGGTCTGGAAAAATACGTTCCTATTTGTTGGCTCTTGTTGGTTGAGCTAAAACTAAATCAAATTGACCCTCAGTGACCCAACAACTATTGTTTTCTTTAGGAAAAGGTATGTACTAAATAAAAAATATTTGTTTGTGACCCGTCTTTCCATGTTTAGCAAATAAAATATGTTAGAAATATGTAGTTTTATAAGGTATGGTTTTAAGCCAGATACAACAATCTTTGGAGTATAACTTACGTTATTCCCTCTTATTCAAGCTAATATTAGTATTTATGTAACGTGTGAGTCTTTGTGGTTTCAACATGATCAAAATGATAGCCAACTACGACCAACTCTTAAGACTTTTACACATTTTAGGTGTCATGTCGGTCCCAAAGCGCGTGCTGTATTCCACTTGGCTTAGCGAAAATATCGCCGCAAAGAAAGTTGTTGTCTTAAATAAATTTATTTTTGGTAAGTTTTTAAGAACAACAACCCGTCTACAAAAGACATTGAGGAAATTACAAGGACATTGAGGAAAGTACTACTTTTGTAACTATTATTTTTTTGTTTAATTTTTTAATTTTTATAAAAATTTTTTTATTATTATTTTAAAAATTGGTTAAATATCCTAAATTTAAATTTTCATTAAAATATTCCATAACTTACTCGAGTTATTAATTAAGTTCCGCTAGAAAGGCCGCTGGGCACACTGTGCTGCGTTTAAATTTTTTGGATAAACTCTTTGGTTCACACTTATAGGCCTTTAAAGTTTTTTATTGGGTCTGGTTGAAATAAGCTGTGAGCCACTGTATGTATGTATGTACATATGTATATGTATACATACATATAAGTACTTTATAAGGTTGGTAAAGGTCGGAAACCAGCGAAGGCGTTGCAAACTTCTAACTAAAATTATAATACGCTGTAAGGGTATAAAAATGGTATTTATGGTGGCTGGCCTTGATTTTATAATGCCGTGCCTTAAGGGGCATATACATCTAGACTTGCATTTTTAAATCATAAGTTTGATATCTTAAGAATGTCTGGTGCAAGTTTCAAGAAAAAATTGGAAAAAATTACGAAGGTTTAGTCTATAATGCATGCCTTCGGTCGTTTTTGATCAAATTAACCCTCTCAGCCCACATTTAAAATTAGCCAAGATAAACATTTTTTTTAACAGATATGTATTTGGCTTTACTCAAATATGAACTGACGAAAATTTCAAGGTCCTTGGTGTCCTGGTTCGATAGTTACAGGATGTTGCCACAAAATGTTCACAAAATTCTTGTAGACAAACTATGAACTTTTTTTAAATTTTTTTATTTTTAAATAATTTACTTACCCCTATATATGTATAATTCCCACTTAGTTTTCCATTACAACAAATATTTATTGAATAAAATAAAAAAAATGAATTTTTATTTTACCAACACTTTTCCCGCCAACCATTTTTTTTTCATACAACTGCACTTAAAACGTCTGCTAAATAAACACGTTTGCAGCTTACAAGTAACTTATTAGTTATTTTGGTTGCAGAAAACATTAAGGAAGATGTTGAAAAAAGCGCGAAGCAAAAAAATGTATATTCCAGGTAACTGAGGCGTATTTCTACAATGTTGCCTATAGGCAACAAATGGGCTGAGAGGGTTAAAACCGAAATTTAAGAATACAACATGGACATGTCTCAAATTATATGAAAATATGGTAAACTTTTTTTTCAAAATTTTCCATTCGTTCCTATGACAGCTATATGTTCAGACTTAGTAGTGAGATTATATAAAAGACTATCTGCAAAGCTTCATTCAGAAACGAACGGACATACGGACATGGCTAGATCGACTAGACTCGACCCTGCGAGATGCGAGAAAATTCTAAACGACCTCCGCTCAAAACCCATAACTTCGTCTATTTTGCTATGATTGATGGAATAAGTTTTAAATATGTATGCATGTTCACAAGTTATAGGGAATTTATAAGAACAATTTAAATACAAAATATTAAAAAAAGTATTTAATACCTTTCCCCGCCCTTATTTAGATATGTATATCAAAAATATATTTATGAGTACGATGAATAAAAATGTTTCATAAATGTCAAGAGTTTTAACATAAATTGTAAAGATATTGTACATTTTATGTTCTTTTCTTTTTTCTGAAAGGGTATAAAAAGCTTTTTTTTTTTTTTTTTTTTTGTACAACAAATTATGACCGTGAACTAAGAATATACATATTGCGGATTAAATACTAGTCGGGACGGAGTAGTGTATAATTTTCATGTAACAGGATCTTCCGCTCTTTCGATTGGGCACTGAAAATAATTCTGAACTCTTTCAGTAAATGGAGCAAAGTCCGGCTGGGTTAGTAACCTAACCAAATGTACCGCTCTTGCCTTAACATCTTCCCTGTCATTTTCAATTGCTGAATTAAACTGTATAAGTTTGATTTCTCTTCATGCTAGCTACATACATAAATACATACATATGTATATACACCTCATCGTAAGGAAAGAGAAGTCTCAAAAAAGCGAATTAGCCCTACGGAAATGCCTGAGTCCGGAAGATAACAGAGAGAAAATTGGAGAATCAGTACTCTGACTGAAACTAGAAAAATAAGGCACACAGCTGCACATTACGCCACAAATTTATTTGAATTGGGGCTGGGTCAAAATTTAAATATTCGAGCGCGGCAGCGCGAACCACAGAACTGTATTAGGCGGCAACTTATTTTTCGCCCAAGAGCGATCGACTTCAAATCAGTCTCAGACTGGAATTCAGTTTTGGCTTCTGCTATTCGTTATGCTTGAGTTGGCATGTGTCCGTTCATTTGCTCTATTCAGGGTTCCGATACCATGAACCTTGTCTGTATATACATTTGTACATATGTAGATATTGCCAAATGCAGCGGCACTCTGGATGTCTCAGTCGAATGGTTCGTCGGAAAAATGTTGGTTCAAATAGTTCTCAACATGGTCCGGATCGCTTCCCCACGTCGCGATGTTTACACAACCGCTAGCGAACCCCCATCAAGGCATTCCCGGCTTTCGATAGCGCTTATTATTTTTATGGCCTGATTGAGTTGATTTGGGTTGGTTTGTGAGCTGCCTTCAATTAGGGTTCGTTTTCGGTCTTATCGAATGGGTAAGAGAACAAGCAAAAACGCCAACAGTTACGTTCGTTCATACTGTTACTTATGACCCCCTGGCGTTGGCTCGGCTGCTTGGCGTTTTGACCTGAGTCAATATTTATCTGTTTTCTGTTTACAGCCAATACTTTATGTGAATTAGTGATTAATTCTGCTGATAACTGAGCGAACAGGGAGGAAGGAGGACATCATATTTCCTAATACATACGAACTGAATTCGGTCAACCAAATGTGTAAACATCTATGTATTAATCTTACAAATTTTCAAAGAAAGGATAGTAACGGCGCACAATGGCTCAAAAAATAGAGATACGTTGCAATAATCAACTTTTTGATGACAACGGATAGTAAAAGGGTTCAAAAGGGTTGAATCCAAAAAATTATTCAAATCGTTCTTTAGAAAAATTCTGACTTTGCGGTCGATTTTTAGGTAAAATATGTAACCGACCGGCATGGTTATGGTCTCTATCGAAAGGGTCATTATAATATTTATTGCACGTGCTGGCATACCTGTTTTACCGAAGTACTAATTTTCACCTATTTTTCAACTTTGATGGAATGTCAAAAATGAGACTACACGAGATGATGGGTTTGGCGTATGAGGTGTGGTTCTTGAATATGTTCTTTATCATATTCAATAGAGATCGGGTCCCCCGACGTCCCACCTCGAATTTCCCACGCAAAAGATACTTTCAACTCAGCGTAAAAAACGCGCGGCTTAGTGCAAATTCTGGTACAAGCACAGTCGCTGCGCAGTACGAAATTGTATGGCGGGCATACATTTTTCTTTGTATTGGCGGCTTGTTTTTCAATTCCTGACTTTGTAAGGACACTTAATGACTTGAAATGAATATATAATGATTAATTATTCTTCAACAATATTAAATGATGTAAAAATGAATGATTATTTTTAACAAAAAGTGCATAAATGATTGAAAATTAGTCCAAAATTTGGTCGACAAAAAAATAATTTTTTTTTTCTTTGAAATTTATTCTTTTTTAGTTTTTAAAACATTAAATATGCACCATATTATCATTATCAGAGAAAACAAATGAAAAGTCTTTTTCGGAATTGGATAAAAGTTGAGGAAACTGCCTCAAAAAACATTAATTTTCGAATATAAAATCTACTATTTATCACACTATATAGTGTGA
The DNA here is from genome assembly GCA_018903765.1 of Drosophila aff. chauvacae BK-2020. NCBI lineage: Eukaryota > Metazoa > Arthropoda > Insecta > Diptera > Drosophilidae > Drosophila > Drosophila aff. chauvacae BK-2020. The sequence continues at coordinate 3,570,365 of JAEIGO010000024.1, read as the reverse complement.
CCACTCAATCGAAAGGTACTAAAACTACCTTTCATTTAAAAAAAATTATGAAAATATCTCAACCGGTTCAAGAGTTATGATTTTTGCAACCCTAATGTATCTAATGCGCCACTGTGCGTCGGTCCGTTTATACGCAAACAAGTGCTTCAGTTTTGCAGCTATCCGAATGAAACTTTGCAGATAGTCTTCTGCTCTCACTACTATAAGTCGGAACAGTCCGGATCGGCCAACTACATCATATAGCTGCCATAGGAGCGATCAGAAGTTTTTGAGGAAACAAATTTTTACTTAGCCAGATTTTAAGACATTTTCTTACAATTTGAGACATGTCCAATTTATAATCTAGAATTTCGGTTTTAATTTTTCAAGATCGGACTACTATATCATTTAGCTGCCATAGAAACGATCGGTAAATGTAGAAGAAATACTAAACTGTGAATCTAAAACTGTAACTGTAAAACTGTAAATGTAGTTTAAAAGTTAACCGTTATAACTGAATTTCAGGACTTCATTTTTAATTTGATTTAAAAAAAGTAAAATCGGACGACAATAATGTACAGCTTTATTCCAACATACATAATTCCAAAACTTTCAGAATCAGCTACGTTTAGTCTGCGTGTTTTTTTTTTTTGTTCTTGGTCAAACTGCATAATTTGACAATCTTAGATTTCAGTTGTCGGAATATTAATTTCTGGCTTCGAAGCGAACAAAGTATTTTTTTCGCAATAATAAATATACGAATTTTTAAGTATGTATGTACTTATTGCAAGGGTATATACTGGTTTTTGTAGAAACGGACAGGAGGATGACTAAAATTATAATAAGGATATAAAAACGTCGAAATTATAATTATTTTCTAGTTTCCCAATCAAAGCAACTTTACTTCAAGTTAACTATGAGTATTTTTAGCATATTCCATAAACATCGATATATTAGGTTTATGTACATATATTTGCCAGCTCTGGTCCTTCATGGTCACTTAATTGCCTGTATTTAAACATACATACATACATACATATGTATGTACGTCCTTCTGATTTGATTATTGAATCATGAAATGCAGTCCACAAGTAGGAACTGATGACGACCAGCAGATCAGGCCACAGCTGTGTCGACCCCAGCGAACTGCAGCGGTAGCGTTGATGTCTGAAGGGCGGGTCCGGGGCAGGGATTGCAAAGTTTCGTCACAAAAAATATCGTGACAACGTTTGTGCGGGCACGTTGTGCTGCCCCAAACCCAAAACAGAATACATTAATTGACACTTGGCCGGAAATAGTTCATTAGGCATAAATTACAGACAAAGCGTTTTATTCCACCGTTGCTCTCTGTTCGCAATTTGCCTCCCGAGCGGTTCAAATCGTCGATTTCAGCGGCTTAAATGAGCGGCTGCTAATGGGGACGAAATAGGGAACGGGGACCTTAAGGCTCTTATCTCAGCTGCCACTCACACACGCACTGCGGCCTGAGGCCCTCTCTGTCGCTCTTTGGCAAGATCAACATGTGTGATCCAAATGTTCCCTGTAAAGATCTACGAACGAGGAAATACATGCATGTACATATGTATATATGTACATACATACATATGTACAAATTGTACATACATATGAAAATGAACTGAACTTCGACTTTGTAACTGCAGCGAGCGAAGACAGCGAAATGCGGAGGCCTCAAAACGTATGCAAGAGAGAAAAGAGGCAGAGAGAAACGGAAGAAAACCAAACACCAGAGCTCGTAAATAAAATAACAAAATTTAAGTTTTAGCTGATTGTTTTGTTATATATTTACGTACATATGTACATATATCATACAGAAAACACCTCTTGACGGTGCACACTGGACGGAAAGATACAGATACGTTGCAAAAATCAACTTTTTGATGACGAATGATCGTAAAATTTGTTATTGCATTCGACAGATAATAGTTCAAAAGGGTTGAATTCAAAAAATTATTCAAATCGGTTCAGTATTAAAAAAGTTACAGGTGTTCAAAGTTGAACCTTTTTTGTGTTGAAAGAAAAGCATGTCGTTTTTTAGAAAAATTCTGACTTTGTGATCGATTTTTAGGTAGAATATGTAACCGACCGGCATGGTTATGGTCTCTATCAAAAGGGTCATCAAATCTCGGTAAAACAAAGGTAGAATAAAATTATAATGTTTATTGCACGTGCTGGCATACCTGTTTTACCGAAGTACTCATTTTGCACCTATTTTTCAACTTTGATGGAAAATAAAAAATATAACTTACGCCGGCTTATGAGTTTGGCGTATGAGGTGTTGTTCCTGAATATGTTCTTTATCATATTCAAAAAAGATCGGCTGCCCCAATCTGCCCCTAAGAAATTCCAAGGCAAAAGATACTTTCAACTCAGCGTCAAAAACGGGCGGTTTCGTGCAAATTCTGCTACAAGCACAGTCGCTGCACAGTACGAAATTGTATGGCGGGCATACATTTTTTCCTGTATTGGCGGCTTGTTTTTCAATTCCTGACTTTGTAAGGACACTTAATGATTTGAAATGAATGTATAATCATTAATTATTCTTCAGCAATATTAAATAATGTAAAATTGAATGATTATTTTGAACAAAAAGTTCATAAATGATTGAAAATTGGTCAAAAATTTGGTCAACAAAAAAAATATTTTTTTTTTTCATTAAAATGTATTTTTTTGTTGTTTTTAAAATAGTAAATATGCCCCATATTAGCATTTTCAGAGAAAACAAACGAAAAGTATTGTTCGAAATTGGGCGGGGGGATTACCACCGGGCCCGTAATTTTCAAAAGGGGCCCGAGATTTTCAGAAATGTCAAGCTGGGGGGAGGCCGGCACTTGGTTACCCCCGGGCCCTGCATATGTATGTATATGATCGGAATCAGCGACTCCGTAAAGCTAACTAGTATGTATGTACATACATATACACTACATACATCACTAAAAAGTATATAAATGTAGTCTTGGTCAGTATCAACAGCCCAGTCGATTTTTATATTCTTACTAGAGGGCCCGCTATTACATCCTCGCTTTGATCGGAGCAGATCCACACTTAAAATTTCGTATTAAATTTCGCTTTGAAGTCAGCGCACTGAATGAGAAATAAAGATTCTTTGAAGTCGAATGACAAATATAAAATGAGGCAAGGCCTACTCTAAGCCTTAGACCAATATCAATAGTATCCCATTAATATTATTTTTTAAAATGTATGTTTTTTATTTTTTAAAATAGGTTGCAGGTGGAATTAGAAAATTAAAATATATATGTATGTGATATATCAGTCAGTCAGTCAGTCAGTGAGGACAAAGCATTTTATATATATAGATTAATATATCAAATACATAGTTGCCATAGAAATTATCAGACTTTTTTAGAATATACCAAAATCGTATAAGTTACTACTACTCTGGATGGCCACATACATATGTACATATGTATATTATATTATATTATATTATGATATATTTTAAATCTGACATATAATATGTACTTAGGTATTTTATATGTCATTAAATATAGTTTTGAAATTTTATAAAACCAAATTATTATCTGATATGTATGTACAATGTACATACATATGTATGTACTGCAACTTTGACCAGTCGAAGTTACATAGCTTTTTTCTCGTTATTGTATAAAACAGATCTTGGTATGTACAAAACTTGTTTATAACATGAAATGTAATTTACTGGTAGTTAATTTTAAAAATACATTTTTAATTTACAAAGAAATATTTTTTTTCACTTTTTCAAAAATGGTTTTAACGACTTTGATATTAGCACTATAATTAGTACGAATAATCTCAAATAGTTACCTATTTACTTTTACTATACACAAAAAAAAAAAAAACGAAAGAATAAATGTATAATTATCCATACTATGTATGTACATATGTAACCCTAATGAAAAATACATCACCATGAAGGTTTCTAACAAAAATTTCTGATATCGAACAAAAACCCCATGAGATGATATTGAAATGACAATGATATTTAATCTACTACAAAAATGACGGATATTAATCTTTTTTACTAAAAACTAAATTTCAAATAATTTTACTCGTCTCATTTTCGGCATTAAGTTGGCAAGTATATAACCTTGAAACTAAAGACTTCTACCAGTCTGCCGTTCTTATTCGGCAGACTGGTAGAAGTCTTTAGTTTCAACATACATACAATACATATTAATAAATTAATTAAAATTATTTGCAAGATAGCGTGTTCGTATTCTAAATCTCAAGATCCCAAGCGCCTCACGACATTTCAATCATTTCAATCCGACACTTCGTATTATTATTACCTACATATTCAATAAACAAGATTTGGTCGCCATTTTCTAAATTAAAACTTATCTTTAAAACTTTATCTTACTTGTTTGTCTGAATCAATTCGCTGTTTTAGATGTACATACATACATGTGCATATGTATATGTAATTTTTTTTTATTTACCACTTTTTGGGATTTCTGCTAGTTTAACAAAAAAACAGTTTAAGAAGTGTGAATAATGACTAAATCCTAGATTTTATAAGTTAATATTATCTTTATCCCCTAACATTTAAAAAATATATACATATTTTAGCATTTAATTAGTATGAAAAACTGAATAAACGTTATTTAAATTTCTCATATACATACATACATATGTATATAGTTTTAAAGCTACGACTTTATGGTTTGACTTAACCTCTGCATTCTCTGTACATACATATATATATTTTTTAATTCTTAATAATACTAAAAATTTTATTTAGTATGTATGTAATAATATTACTTACAAAATATTCAACTTATTTGGGTTCCTAATAAAATTATCTTTATAAGGAGAGTGTCGTGTTAAAAAAACAAATTTCACCTAGGTATGTATGTATAAGCAAAGAGTATGTACATATATAACTTTAACTTTAAACTTTAACTTTTTTTATATAACTTTATACTCTTTGGTATAAGTCGCTTCCATAACTTGTGTAGTATTTACATGTACATATGTGTATACATACATATGTACATATGTATACATTATGTATGTACATACATACATTATGTAGAAAGTTTTAGCACTATTTTCCTTTGTGTTTATCGTAACCACTTTTTTTAGCACATGAAGGAAGTTAACTTCGGCACTCCGAAGTTTGTACACCCTTGCAGCTTAAAATTTAATTATTATGAATAAATCAAATTTGATCAAATGAGAAAAAAACTAACAGGAATTACATATATAAAACATATGTATGTACATACGAAAAAAATTCGTTTTAAACGTTTACCTTGTAGCCACGACCATTATGAATTCGTACGGCAATTTTTTTTACCCGGTTATAATGTTTAATAAATGATGTTCTCAATAATACATAACACAATAAACATATATTTAACTGAATAAATTTTTTATTCTCTTAAATTTTAAACAAAAAAAATAATTATTAAACTTCAAAACAACAGCTAGATATACATACATACATACATAATTCTAAAACAGATGAATAAGATTGGCGTACGAATTACATTCACAGTTTTGCAATTTCTCAACGATTGTTTCTATGCATAAAATACAACCGAAATTCTGAAATAATTATAGTGGCTATATCTCTGAGCAGATACAAATATGTTGAAAAACAGCAAAACTCAATTTTTTTCAATACATTTCTTCAACGTTCATATGGCAGCTACATACATATGTACATATGATATTCGTCCAATCTGGCCCGTACCAACGTACATACGTACATATATAGTAGTGAGAGGATATAAATAAATGGGAATCTGCAAAGTTTCATTCAGATATGTACATACGTAGCTTCAAAACTTAGGGGCTAGTTTGCATAGAAACGGACAGACCGACATGGTTAGATCGACTCGGCTGTTGATGCTGAACAAAATATATGTACATATGTATGTATGTATATTACTTGATAGGGTCGGAAATGTCTCCTTCACTGCGTTTGAGACTTCTGACTAAAATTATGATACCCTACTCTTGCAGGGTATCAAGACCTCTAAACCACCTCTTTGAAAAAAAAAATTATTAATGTTAATAAGTGCAGCTATCTTACTAACTAACAAAAAGTAGAACAAATAAATTGTTATGCAAAATTACGGCTCTCGAAAAACAAAAGAAAAATTGTATTTCTTATTTTTTTAACTTTATGACCTTTTTTTAAATAGTAAAAATTGTTATTTTTATAATCCTAGTTCGGACGAAGGAGACATGTCTCGAGAAGATTCACACCAAAATTTCAACAAAATAGGATGGCAACCGTTTTGAAAAATGTAGTTTCGAGAAAAACGCTTTTAAAGTTTAAAGCTACAGCAGAGCCAGTATTGAAGACGTGTCATTAAAGTATATATGTACATATGTATATATCTCTGGAAATAAAATGTCGACTTATCCTTTTGAGGACACATTTTTGAAAGGTTAAAATATGTATACAAAAAAAATTGTATTTTTTTTTCAAATTTCTACGTTAGAATACCCCCTTAAGGGGGGTAACGCACCGAGGAATTTCAAAATTTTTTTTATTTTTTTATTTTCTTAAAGTTCGATATATTAAGAATGTCTGGTCCAAGTTTCAAGTCGAAATTCAAAAAAATGACGAAGTTATGGCCGACAATGTTTGCCTTCGTTACACGTGCGCTTACCCATTGACAAATTTTCAAACGCGTTTTTCTCGAAACCATGTTTTTCAAATCGGTGGCCACGATATCTCGAAAACTAATAAACCGATTGACTTGCAATTTTCTGTGGCTATTCTATACATAATTATCTAGTCTACTACGTAGGATTTTTTTTTAAGATTTTTAGTTTTTTTTTTATTAAGAAAATAAACTTTTTTTTTTCCCTTGAAAATCGCAATTTTGAGTTCAAACGGCCGCCATTTCGCCAAAAATCAATATTTTCAAAAAATCCTACGTAGTAGACTAGAAGAGGATCTACAGATTAATAATCTTTTAGTTTTTTTTGATTTGGATAAATACAGATGAAGCAGGAGTGGCCACCGCGGAGGTCCTTTGATTTTCAGGACGTTGCGGAACAAAGAAAATCTCGCAGTGTATTTAATATTTTTCAATAAAAATGTTATAAAATATTAGTTGAAATGTGTGCTTAGCATTAAAAAAAAAAATTGGTTTGATTACTTTTATAGGTTGCCAGGAAAAAATTTTACAAAAGTGGCCTTTTTTTGCGTTTCTCGGTGCGTTACCCCCCTTAAGATAAAACGCTTAAGTGCACCTGTATTCTGTATCTGCTATGTGTAAATTGCAAATTTAAATGCATATCCTTTTTTTCTATGTACATATATATATGTATTTACCAAATTTTGTTTGCATTGCCCAAAATCACATTTACCAATGTATTACATACATTTATTCGATGCTAAGGTGCAGGGCAAAAAAAGAAATATATTTATTAAATTTCAATTAATTTGAAAGTATATTTATGTACAAAAAAGTTGCTTAAGATAATACATACATATTTAAAACAAAATAATAATAAAAAGAAAAATAATTAAATAAATAAAAAAAATTTCCGAAGCTGGATCCGAACGCACAACCTTAATTGACATCGTGCCTTTTCATCGTTGAGGGACCTGTTTTAAAATTCAAATTATTTTTCTTATTAGCTGCTAATGATCGGCAAATTTTAAGGAAAGAAAATACAAATTTACATTCCTTCAGTATTTTTTAAAATATTCGCAAGTAGCCTGAAAGGTTCACACATAAATATGTATGTTGAATGTACATACATACATACATATTTAGTTATTATTTGAGATTATTAATGGTTTAAATATTATCAAAATCGAACGACTAATATCATCAAATTATGTATGTATGTATGTACATATGTTTCATAAGGCTGCCATAGGAGCGATCGGTCAATTTAAATCAGATAAGAACTAAAATTGTTCAAGACTTTAATTGGTAATGGGATAATGAATTAGATTTTACAAATAGCTGGCTTATAAGAACATACATATGTACGTATGTATTTATGCATCCATACGAAACACATACATATGTACATTCAGAAGCACATACATATGAATTTACATACTAGTGTTCATCTAATTCTAAACCCTACCAATAAGCCCAAAGTGCATGGTACTAGCACGGTAGACACAAGAACGGCGAACAAAATTAATTAATACATACATTTGTACAAACATACATATGTATGTACATATATACATATGTATGTACATATATACATACATACATACATATGTACACAAATGCATCGGCTACTGAAAACCATAGAACGCGTCAACGGATTTTTGTGTTACACACATTTTCTTGTTTTGTTCTTTCTTGTGTTCTGTGCGTGTATGTGAGTGTGTGTGTATGTAGGCAATTGTGTGTATTAGCGTTGGAGCTGCTTTTCGCTCGCTTTTACTTTCCGTGGTTTGTGATTGCAATTAAACGCCGTTTTTCCATTCGAGCGCGAGCGACAGAACGACTCGGGAATGGAACGAAGAGAGCGCTTGCGACCAGGCCTGGAATAACGTCGACGTCTGGGCCCGACTTGCAGATATCGGTTCAATGGGGCAGCGACGCCGGCGCAGATAACGGGAACACTGCTGGCTAGGCAAGCCAACAGAGCGAGAGGGTGAGAGAGCGCGGAGAGGACCGAGAGCTGGCTCTCATGTCGAGTGCGCGTGATTTTCTGGCTCTGAAATGCGGGCTTGATCCCAACAGCGCAGCCGGCTGCGTCGTTGTCGCAGCGTCGCTCTGCTTGTGGCGGTGGTTGTTATTTTTTGGTTTTGGTTTTTAGTTGCTGTTTAAACCTGGTCGTGAGAGGGTAGCAGCCCCGTTTTCAGACGTTTCATCACCCCGCGATCCACGGCAAAAAGCAAAAGTGAAGGCTAACGGTCCACAGTTCAGTGCAGTGACATCGGAGCCCAGCCAATCATCCACACATCCAGATGGCCCCCGTGAGCGCCGCCTCTGCCGTATCTTCGCCCACCGCCACCCACTCGCTTCAGGACATGAGCGCCGCAGCTGCGGCCATCGCGCTAGACATGAAGCCGAAGGGCGAGTGCCATCCTTTGCACTCCACCGCCGCCCTTCCCTCTCAGAAGATCCGTACGCCTAAGAAACGTACGCACTTAAACATACATATGTAGTTTTCATCCCCAACTGAAAAGGGAGTATTCATTTCCGATTCTAATGCCAATAATGATGTTCAATAAGATCCCTTCGGGTTGTGTAATACAGAGACTGAATACTTCCTATTTAAGTGAACTGTTCTACAGTTAGAAAACAAATTGATAGAACCATTTTTATATTTTTTATAAAAGTATTTATGAATCTATGAAAATTTCAATGAATTGGAGTTTATTCTTTGCACAAGAACATTTTATCAACGTTAATTGTTTAAATTTAGTTTAAATAAGGATACAAAATTGATTTGCGAACAAAATTTTTATTATTAACACAACAGCGAGACGTTGTTTTCCGCCAATCAAAATTGGGAATATTTTACTATGTGGTAGTTTACATTCAAGTTTCTACGAGAAATTGTTTTAGAAAAATTTGTATGTCAACCTAGAAGTGATTATAGCGGAATCTTCTTATTGTATCTCCATGTATAACAGTGGTGCGCCGCAACGCCTCAGACAAGCTGAAGCTTATCCAAATGGTCCACGATAATCCGATCCTCTGGGACTCGCGTCTTCCAAACTTCAAGGGTGCAGAAGAGGAGAAAAGCCGCGCCTGGGAGTACATTGGACGCGAGTTCAACGCCCCCGGCCGCCGCGTAGCACGGGCCTTTAAGTCCCTTCGAGAGTCCTACCGCAGGGAGCTGGCCCATGTCAAGCTGATGGGCAACGGATTTAAGCCCAAGTGGAGTCTCTATGAAGCCATGGACTTTCTTCGGGATGTCATCAGGGAGAGAAAGTGAGTACAATTAACGATTATCTTTCAAATTAAATTAAATTAATTTAATACCCTAAATAATTAAAATTTAAAGATATTTAAAAGTTTTTTAAAAAAACTAGATTTTTTTGTTGTTTGAATACAATAGGAATCGCCATTTTTAATCATATTCATAATCATATCATATTTAAGCAAATCTGTTCATAACGCCAGATGATCAATAATCGTAATTTTAAAGAAATTTGGATTTAAAAAAAAAAAAAAAGTTAGAGCACATCCAGAAATATATTTTCTTACATATTTTCTTTGATCATGTATGTAGCTTCAAGAGGGTGAAATGAACACCAAGAATACCACTTCAAAAACCAAACGCTTTTTATTAAAGTTGCCACCGACATTACTCCAATACTTATTCGTGTCAGGGAAACATTCGCCTACTAATATTACATTGCGTTTGATAAGCCAGAAACTATCGATCGAGTCATAAGTGGCGGTCAAAGTGCAGCTCAATGTGTTATGATTAATAAATGGCTTCTTGGGCTCTGTCTTGGGCTTTGTGCTTGAATTTTCAACATGAAAACTTTAAACTTAAGACTGACTTTTCGTAGATGAGTAACTGTTTCTGTTGTCTTGGAGAACTTGATAGAAGTTGCTATTGTTCACATAAACTGCAGGAATAGCTTGTTTGTCGAGTTTATTTAGTGTTCAGTAATCTGCATCAGTACAGTGATAATTTCAAAAAGACTACTTACAAAGTAATTCCAAGAAGCTTATCAGCTCATCATCTGATATTTGCGTGATATTTCCGGTCCACAAAGCTTTTTGCATAAAGTTAAAAGACATGTCTATATTCAGTGGCACTTTTAGTCAAAATGGCATTAGGCTTCTATTTTTGCAAGACCAGTTTGACCCGGGTGTGTTAAATTACTAGCCATCTGAGTGCAGGGGGGCGATCAAATATAATTATTACATATGTTTTGTGTGGGCGGAAGTGGGCGTAGCCACAATGTAAAACGAACAAGATATGCATGCAAAAAGATACGTAAGAATGTCACCAAATTTTCCAGCTCTTTCTCTGTTGTTTCATACGGGCAGATGGACATGGCTAAGTCGCCGCTTGATGAAACTGATCAATTATACATACATTTTATGGGGTCTAAGATTGCTTCATCTGCTTGTTGTATACGCTCTCTATCCGTACTATATTGTTATCCACTTCGGATACCGGGTATAAGGATGGGCAGTTCCTTTCGAGCGGCGGCGGATATAATGTCCCCCTCGGCCCTTTCGCTTTGCATAAATGCGCAGGAACTCTAGCAAATCTCAGCCCTGTTGTCTGAGAAAAACATCTGCCCAGAGAAAAACAATAACAAAAACAACGCAGAAGGGCATATGGACACTGGAAAGCGGTAATGTGGAAAAAACCAATGCGAACAAAGGAATGACCGCGCTCGAGACCCGCAAATGGTCTGAGTCGAGAGTCTGCCCCCGACCAATGTTCTGGCTCATATGGAGCCGTACCCGCGCTCCGCGCCGTTGTATGTGTGTGTTGTACTTTATGTACATATTTATATGAAATAAGGCCATTTCCTTTCAATTGACTGTACCCACATGGGCAACAAGCAGTCGACGGCCCCGACACATGCCCGCACACACACACACATACACGCATATAAGCTGGAAAGTGTGTGTGTATGTATATATTTAAATTTTTATTATTCCGAGCTGATAACAGACATCGCAACGGGCCCGGCCATTCGGACAGCGCTTGAGCCGTAGCCGGGGCCAGAGCTGTGGCCACAGCCGAAGGCAGCCTGAGCCATAGCCATAAAACAGATCTCGCCAAGCGGCGAATATTATTCAGCGGTGCGGCATCATCGCCACTTGAACCAAAAACAAAATTGAGGGAAGCTGCAAACGCAGGCTGAGAAGGGCGAGGCGGCGAGAGAGCGATAAATTAATGAGAGCACTACAAAATGACAATCAGCAAAGAATACGGATCGCGACTCGCGAGTGGACCAAGTTTAGAAAGAGAGCGGGAGCGAATGCGACTGAATGAGTGCACGACTCAGTGAGAGGGATAGGGGAGAATGTGTCTGCCTGAGCAATTGAACACAGCTTGGCTCGGCTTCAGACAGGGTTAAAAATATGATCACGACCATTAGCTAGCTACATCGGTTTGGGCTAAGGGGTTGCTCCGTCACCGCTGCGCCTCTGCCTTTGCAGCCGTTTTGGGTCCCCTCACTATTCGTTGTTCGGCTCCTCTCCCGATCTTGTACCCACACACACATAACAGAGCGAATGTACGATGAGTTGGTCTGTGTCATGCTTATGATTTAATAAGCAAATGAGCTGCGAAATTGATGAAATTGTTGCGCACCCCTTGTTCGCAAACACCCCATACCATCCACTGGCCAAGTCCGGCACCACGCCCAAAAATCATCGCCTCGGACTAATTCCACAAATGCGTCACCAAGAGCAGTGGCATGCCACTGCATACATATGCGTGTAAACGTCACGCCTAATAATAAATAATTACTCACAAAAACGAAATGTCACATTTTTAGCCACATAAAAATGTGTTGTAATAAAATATAAATCAAGATTATTGTTTATGTTACATCGTAGACCGTTATTATAGGTTGATCACAAAATAAGAAGAGCACCAGGGGATATATCCGTCCATTTTTACCCGTTTTACTCGCACAGCTTTACAGATAACTTAAGCAATCGTGTTTCTATTAAATATGTTGGATCTGTTTTATAGCTGCCATTGGATCAATCAGGCAAAAAATAAATATTATTAAAAAAATAATGCTGCATATTTACATATTTACATATTTTTCCAAACACTTTCATAGTAATTTTATTTTCTTGAGAAAGAAAGACTCAGTCGTTCTTGTTGACCCATTATTAATAACAAATTTTTCGAACACAATACGTATGCCATCACAGGATCTACATTTATACTCAAATTTCTAAAACAAATATAGTCTTATATGTTAGCTTTAGTCTTATATGTTATATTAAAATCTTTACCATGTTTTCACATTTTTCGAAACTGAACCTGAAGTAAATTTACATAGTTCACCATAACAATTCCCAAATCATGATCTTGTTAGTGTGGTTGCAAGCAAAATAACCATATCGATAAGCATACAGAGCCCTACAATTTCAGGGTTTCAGCCGCAGGCTAGAAAAATGGCTTCAGGCCTAAACCTTAGCGGAAGCAAATATTGATAAGCCCTGCGACTCAAAACCGAAAATAAACCAAGCCTAGTAAGGGACCTCAAGAGCCGCAAACAAGCAGATCCATTCCCGATAGTGGGGCATGTGAAAACGCATTTGAATGTGATTAGTCCTGCCAGAGACGAGTATCGGCTTACGAGTTTCCCCGTTGTCAACTACCTGCGACGGCTTCGTGATACATATATGCCGGCAGCGGGAGGGATGAACGACATCGGCGTGGAAATGCTCTCGACCCTGTAGTCGTAGCCAAGCCAACTGGGCCAAGCTGCGTTATTTGGCGAACTCCCTTTCAACACAGATGGGGAAGGCCAAGAATAGCAACGTTCAGGCGTGTTAGGGGATAGACAGCTGCATTGTCTGGGAAATGCTCTTGAAACTTGAGACGCAGGGACAGGAAACGGGTCCCGAACCATGGACATTAAAAATCTTTTCTTTGCTCTTGCATTCTGTCCAACGGGCCTTTGGGGTTTGTTTGAACACGTTTTTAGGCATGGCTTGGGAATTTGTGTTAAACATATGTATTAAAACGGCTTTTCGGCTGATTTACATTTACTTAGAGTACTAGTAGAAGATTTCTAAATAACATTTAACCGAGTTGACTAAAAAAGGAAACCTGTACGTTCAGCGGATTATATTGAAATAACAGTGAAACCGTTTTTTTCAGACACTTATTTTCCCGAATTAAATACATCATTTCTACCTTTTCACATTTTCTAAAGCTTGAGTTTCCAAATTTGCGAAATTTTTGATTTCTTTGTCTTGGAGTAAAATTGCAAATTATTGAAAAACACAGTGAAGAAATCGAGTTAATTTCGTTTTTCTTCTCCTACCTTCAGATTACAATTTAGTTAATTAAGTTGAAATTGAAAATCAATATATTTCCGTCTATATTTAAAATAGTAAAAAACACCTAAAATCTCAAATATTAGTATTTGCATTTGTAATAGTATTTGCCTAAAAAGCACTCTAGACCGCTCAATTGAGGAATGAGTTAATATACATACATAATATAGTCATTCAGTTGTAGAATCGGATATATTCTCGGAGACCTTACCGTCTTAATTTTAATAATTATGATATCAAAATGTGTAATAAAAGATATCAAAAATTCCTTTGTCTTGCATATAACTCACTATATGTACATACATACATTTTTCCGAGTTCAAAGTCAAAATTTTTATTAAAATAAAATCGGTCGAATATTCCTTATATGTAGCTGTCTTAGGAATAGGTAATTAAAATGCAGGGCTATGTAAACTTCGGCTTTCTGAAGCTTCATAAATATATATTTGTTTTAAATATATTTATTATATGTTATTAAATTTTATAATATATGTAATATATAATTTTACAAAAGCCCCCGTTGGGTCGAAGTATAACATGTTGCAAGTCCAGAATGTATGTAATGCAATGATGCTTTTGATGTCGAACTTTTAATAGTCAAACGCTCTCGACCAAAAATTTTAAGTCGTTCCTTTTGAGATTTTATCAAACAACAAAAATTAAAGCAATTTTTGGCTTGCCGAAGTTTGTATACCCTTGCAGCTTACAATTTAATTATTATAAATTCACCAAATTTGATCAAATGAAATAAAAACTAACAGGAATTATATGAAGCCTTTACATATACAAAAAAAAATTTGGTTTTAACGTTCACCTATTAAATGACATTTACAGTTTTACAGTTACAGTTTTAGATTCACAGTTTTGTATTTTCTTCTACATTTACCGATCGTATGACAGCTTTATATTATAGTAGTCCGATTTCGATCAAATTAAAACCGAAACTCTTGAATTATACAAAATGCCCATGTCTCAAATTATATGAAAATATGTTAAAAACTGCCTTAGTTATAATTTTTTTCCGCTAAATTTTCCGATCGGGTCCTATGGCAGCTATATGATATAGTTGTCCGATCCGGCCTGTTGCGATTTACATAGTAGTGAGCGCATATAGAAGACTATCTGGAAAGTTTTGAATTATTTTTAGTTCTGCACCCTGGTAAAGTTAGTGTTTAGTCTAGATATGTACTTTTAATCTTAGTGCCGAAAACAAAGTTTATTAATTTTTTTGACTTTTATTTAGTACCTACTAACTTTTCTACTTTTTTGGGCTATTTCAGGGGCGCAGCGCATGCCACCGATCTCAGTTTGAGCGCGTATGCTCAAATGCATAATAATAATAACAATATTAATAATAACAGCCACAGCGTCGTGGAAGCAGCCGGAAAGGCAACTTCTCTGAAGGTCTCATCGTCCTTTAACGAGTCAGCTGCAGTACTGAATCTTTCTAAGTGTTCATCCCTAAATGTGAGCGGAGACGACTACTACTGCGATTATTATGTAAAGCCAGAGCTGGATCTCTCGGCGGGTGGCGGGGCCGGCAGCAGCAGCAGTGGCAGTAGCTCTGGTGGCGGAAGCGGCATACCACCCACTTTGCCCCTTCCCGCCCACCAGCACCAGGCGCCCAACGACAGTCGGGTGAGCTCAACACGTAACGAGCACCAACAACATCAGCATAACTATGAGGACATGGATGCTAGCTCACTGCGCAGCGGAGACGAGGACGCCGATCACGCATCTGACGCGGTGGAGGAACTGGACGCTATAGACGCTGACTTTCCCTATCCGCTCATTCTTGATTCTAACTCGCCGGTGGGCACCAATGCATGCGGCGACGAGGTGGGTCTGCCATGCAAGCGTCGTCGCCACGGCGACCAGGATGGCCTGGAGGACGGAGATGGTGATGCTATAGTCGATGGGGACGACTACGAAGATCAAATGCTGCAGCAGCACAGACACTTGCGACAACAGCAAAGCTCTGCTGTCGGAGAAGGCCTTGATCTGCCTCCTCCGCAAACTGTACGCGAGGTTCTCAACTCCAAGTTCTGCGGATTCATCTCGGCAAAACTTAACAGCATGGAGGACTCAGAGGCGGACAATCTAATGAACCGTATTCTCCTGTTGCTGGTGCAAATGCAGCAGTGCGAGGGGGTTGCCAAGTAGGCAGCCTATCGAAAAGTGGACCGAATGCTCTAAGTTTATTTTTAATAGCCAAGAAAGGCTCATCATCGTTGATGCAGCTGCTCAAAGCAAAAGCAGTGGAAAGTTTTCTACCCATTACCCTTGCCATATAATATGTAAACCTACTTGCCAATACCAAATCAGTGCCATACCAAAAACAACAATGAAGCAACTATACTAATGGTTAAATCAATAAAATTCCTCTGCTCTCATTTACAACAAAGAACTTACACTTTAAGAAAAGACAACAAATAGAAATTAGGAACATTAAGAAATTAAGTATAAACACTATAAATGTTAATTTCGTTTTAGGTCGATCAACCGAAGAGATCAGTCATACATAAACGGTAAAACGCCTCATCACATGAATCTATACTCTTACAACGAATACACTTCATAATGCTGATCATCTCGTGGATCTTTTTAGATTTAAGGCTTAAACCAATAATAATTGTTTCGAATAAAAGGGAAACTATTTTTTTGTAGTTAGTTTTATATTGAAATGTAAAGCAACGTTTAATTTTACTCCATTATGAACATGTATAATATTCGACTTAAAAGGCCATATTTTTGAAAAAAATGGCTTAGTTAATTACAATTTAAAATATAATAAAAAACACGTTCGTTTTTAATTATCGTCAAATGAACTGTTTAAAATATAATAAAAATATATATAATCTGTGCTTATCAAATACCCAATTTTTGGGTTCGGATTTGGTCGAATTAAAGGTAGGATTTGATTTGATTTGATTAATTTGATTATATTTAAACAGGACCATTTTTTACCAGCCTACAAGAAATGATAAGAGTATATATTCAAACAATATACTCTATACCATTGCAGGGCATTATAATTTCAGCGAGTAAGCTGTGAGGGCGACATATCAGACTCTATCCAGTATTAATATTCTTTTCCGTTGAAAGTTATTTTGAAAATGAATCTAGTTCCTTGAGAGTTTTATAAAACATCCTTGAACCTAACCCTGCACTATTGTAAAAAAAATATAATACATATTAAATAATATTACACATTCACATTGTTCTATTATGCCTAGCACTAGGAAATTCGAAAGATTTTCGAGACTCATACATAATCGGACAATGAAATCCGAACATTTAACCCTGCAGTACATCTTGGCATCAATAGGCTCTCTCGCGCTCTCAGTTTTCTCTCTTCACAAAAAAAGTTGATAACAGAGTGATTAAAAGTTTTTAAAAGATAATGACAAAACGGTCTAAATTAAGTAGTAAGTCACCAACAAAAAACAGCACGTAGGCTCTTGCTCCCTCAGCAGAATACGCATATTTAGATAATAGTAAAATTATTAAAAACGGTGAAGTTATATTAAAAACATTTGAATTATATGGAAAACAGTGAAATAAAGTGCTGTACGCGGATTTTTAATGTTCTTTTGGGTAATATTTTATTTTTTTATTTCTTTTATTTTGCTTTTCTTTTATATTTATTTACTGTTTGTTTTTATACCCTTGCAGGGTAATATAATTTAAGACAAAAGATTGCAACGCAGTGAAGTAGACTTTTCCGACCCTATAAAGTATACATATGTATATGTACAAATATTCTTTAGCATCAACAGCCGAGTCGATCTAAATACATATGTCCGTCTGTCCGTTTCTACGCAAACTAGTCCCTCAGTTTTAAAGCTATCTGAATGCAACTTGCAGAATGCAGATAGTCGTGTGCATCAAGTTAGCAGGGCAACTTTGGAAAATCAAAATTTTGTTTATGCCATAATTTGCCGTTTATTATCCGTTAATTATTCGTGAACGAATTAAATTTGTCGTTCGTCTCTTTCAGTTTTTAATTTAAATAATTGTTTTGTTATTTATGTATGTATGTATGTATATATGTATGCCCACGCATGTATAAGTGTTAGACTGCAGTCGATCGACCTCCAGTGCCGTATTTTATTTGGCGTCTGCACATTTTAGTACATATGTACATATGTTTGGATTAGTAATTAGGAGGCGGCAAATAAAATACGGCATTGGATGTCGATTGACATCCATTAACCGGCAAATTCTGGCTAAAAAAACAATTTGGAAATGTAAAGAATTTCGGTTGACCTGCTAACTTGATATCAACTTAGCATTATTAACGGCAAATTATGGCATAAATAAAATTTTGATTTTCCAAAGTTGCCCTGCTAAATTGATGCACATCAGATAGTCTTCTATGTATATGCTCTCACTACTATATTAGTCGGAACGGGCCGGATTGGCCGACTATATCATATAGTTGCCATAGGAACAATCGGAAATTTTTGAGGAAAAAAAATATAATTTTACCAATTTTCAAAATATTTTCATATAATTTGAGATATGACCATTTTGTATTATTCGGACTACTATATCTCATATACAAGGTGCCATAGGAACAATCGAACAATTTCTACGTACAAATTTTATTTTTCATAAAATTTGAGATATGGCCATTTTGTATTAGTCTAGAATTTCGGTTTTAATTTGATCAAGATCGGAATACTATATCTTATAGCTGTCATAGGAACAATCGAAAAATTGTATGACCACTTTTTATTATTCTAGAATTTCGGTCTTAATTTTATCAAGATTGGACAAATATATCATATACCTCAGGGAAATATGTATGCTATGTGTATAATTATTTTTACTTCTTATGAGCCATACATATATCTTCTAGAATCATAGCTTTCAATCTATTATTGGTATGCAATACTCTACTCTTGCCTCTTGAAAAAGTATAATGTGGATGGCCCAGATGGGTGTCATAAGTATTGGCGTGATTTGCGACATCCCCGAGAGACACGACACAAAAGGAACTTTGGCGGCGAATCATTGATGGTTTGGGCTGCTTTTGGATATGCAGGAATATCTCGCATTTGTTTTATTCCAACCAAAACAAACTCCGAGATATGTATATACCCAGTTGCTGGAAGAAGAGTTAATAGACTTTGCAACAGAGCTTCACGCCAATAACTGGACTTTTCAGCAGGACAACGGTCCAATCATACCTCACGTGCTACAAAAACATTTTTTTCTTCAAAATCTATACCACTTCTGGAGTTGCCAACGATTAGTCCGGACTTAAACCCTATTGAGGACCTCTGGGAAATTCTTTCAGCAAGAATTTATAAGAATGGACGGCAGTTTGACAATATCAGACAATTAAAAGACGTTTCGGTTGCAGAGTGGGAGCTAATAAGCAATAAAACTCTTCAAAATTTAGCAGACTCTATGCCAAATCGGATTCATAAGCTTTTTATGGCTAAGGGAAAGCATATAAATTACTAAAATACAACACAATAATTAAATACAGAAACAATTAATAAGATTAAGAGAAGAAAATTAACAAGAAAGGAAGCTAACTTATTATATATTCTGTTGGCTGTTCAAAAGGCCTATAAATTTAAAAAGAGCTTGACCGGATTCATTAAATTTGCAGTTTGCAGCATTTTTTCATAGTCTTTAAATTTGACCATTTTTTTATTAGTCCTATGCCTATTTTCTCTGTTTTTCAACATATTTTCATCTGCCATTTAGCCATTTTTTATATTTTTATAATATCGGTTTTAGTTGTATGCAACAATCGTAATAAGTAGAGTAAAAAGTAAAATTAATCCACAACTGTAACTGTATCTTACTGTACTGTACCTTATACCCTTGCAGGGTATTATAATTTTAGTCAGAAGTTTGCAACGCAGTGAAGGAGACATTTCCGACCCTATAAAGTGTATATATCCTTGATCGGCATTAACAGCCGAGTCGATCTAGCCATGTCCGTCTGTCCATCTGTCCGTCCGTTTCTACGCAAACTAGTCGCTCAGTTTTGAAGCTATCTGAATGAAACTTTGCAGATAGTCTTCTATA
The DNA here is from genome assembly GCA_018903765.1 of Drosophila aff. chauvacae BK-2020. Lineage (NCBI taxonomy): Eukaryota > Metazoa > Arthropoda > Insecta > Diptera > Drosophilidae > Drosophila > Drosophila aff. chauvacae BK-2020. The sequence goes on along the minus strand of JAEIGO010000024.1, from coordinate 3,550,362 downwards.
TGCTATCACTACTATATATGTATGTCGGAACGTGCCGGATCGGACGACTATATCATATAGCTGCCATAGGAACGATCGGAAAAATTTTAGGAAAAATATTATAACAGGCAATTTTCAACATTTTCGTTCGCAACATTTTCGATCGCAACATATTTGTTCGCAACATTTTTCGCTCGCAACATTTATGTCAGTACCCGAGAAAACGAGAAAGTCTTACTTACTTACTGCAAGGGTATTTAAACTTTGGCATGCCGAAGTTTGCTTTCTTTTTTTTTTCTTGTTTTTTTTTTTGTTTCTATTAGATTCCTCTTAATCTTATATTAGCTACATACATATATGATATAGTGGTTTGATCTGAATTATTTAGATGGCTCGGGTTAAATCAAGAATATATGTACATATATGTATTTTTTAGGATAGGGAATGCTCCTTGATTGCATTGTAATAGAATACCCAGGAAGGTTATACTAAATAAACCGACAAATATATGACTTAATAACTAGACTGATGTATGGTACATATGTATTAAATTATGTAGATATACTCGCATTTACTCTCTTCTTGAGCGGTTCAGACTTGCAAACAAAGATTCTTCGATGCAAAATTTGATATATGTAGGAAATCTGCTCAAAATCAAATTGGTTGTCATCAAGGTGATTTAATGTATTAGGAAGACACTTACAGGTTAATATTTAATATTTAATATTTATTTAATAGTATTAATTTACTTCTTTGCTTTAATTTGACAGTATGATCCCATTTTAGGCCTATTTTTTACAATATTCTTATAACCCACAACAGGGTTTTACACAGCATTCTGAGTATGATCGCGTTGTTGTTCTACGCGTGTTTAAAGCTAGAATTCGACAGCACTAAATTTTAAAATCGTTAACTGCTTATACCTTGAGTTATTGTTCGCAGCTTTGAAGAGCTTTGCAATTACGAAAAATAATTGGAATATTGTAGTAGACTTTAAATTGTACGGCTCCATAATAGAAACTCCTTGGGCACCACACTTTGGGTGCACATCGTGGACTACGTGACATGGCATGGCTAAATCGACTCTACTGAGCAATAATATACATACATATATACATATATGTTCTGCCTATTACATATGAACATTCTCGGTTTTCAAAACAGAAAAACAACATGGCAAATAGCAAATTTGTAGGGAACTAAATGTGTTATTCGCTTATGAACGAAACTGGATAGCTAGATTGAAAGAATCCAGACATATGTACATATGCACTCATCTGTACATACGTACAATAACGCATACAACGCATACGCTTACAACTTCTTAACTACCCTTATTTTGGGATAAGTTATTCGGACCATGAAACTGAAAAAATTGCCAGCATCGCCGAAAATTGCAAAACTTCGCCACCAAACTGGTTTTTGATCGAGAAGATTCATTAATTCATTGTTAACCTGGTCCTTAAGGGATGCTGTAGGGGATATAGCCTAGAGTTGAGTTCAATGACCACGGCCCATAGGCGTATCTGATGAAGACCAACAGGGGACAGAGAGAATCTACATTCAATACGTGATAATGTGTAATACACACATTGTGTATCAATGGAATAAGGCTAAGGCGAGTAAAAATTTGTTTCATGTCTTGCTATTTGTGTTTGCAACATTAGTATTTTTCTGGAATTTTGGTTTTATTATTATGCAAATCGGATTATATCATATAGCTGCCATAGAAACGATCGTTAAATCTAGAGGAAAATGCAAAACTGTGAGTATAACTATAAATCTGTAAATATAGTATGATATGTAAATGTTAAAATCGAATTTTTTGATATGTAGAAATGTTTTGTAAAGTTCCTGTTAGTTTTCTTGTTGATCATATTTAATTAATTCATAATAATCTTATTGAAAAATGCAAGAGTATACAAATTTCGGCGTGCCGAAGTTAGCTTCCTTTATTGTTTTTTTTAGTCAAATCGAATTATTATTTTTGAAGATAATAGAAAAACGACTAAATATAATAAATATCATTTGATTTTGATTTGAACTTATAATGATTACTGTCCCTAATAATACCCTTGCAGGGTATTATAATTTTAGTCAGAAGTTTGCAACGCACTGAAGGAGACATTTCCGACCCTATAAAGTATATATATTCTTGATCAGCATCAACAGCCGAGTCGATCTAGCCATGTCCGTCTGTCCATCTGTCCGTCCGTTTCTACGCAAACTAGTCGCTCAGTTTTGAAGCTATCTGAATGAAACTTTGCAGATAGTCTTCTATATGCTATCACTACTATATATGTATGTCGGAACGTGCCGGATCGGACGACTATATCATATAGCTGCCATAGGAACGATCGGATAAATTTTAGGAAAAATATTATAACAGGCAATTTTCAACATTTTCGTTCGCAACATTTTCGATCGCAACATATTTGTTCGCAACATTTTTCGCTCGCAACATTTATGTCAGTACCCGAGAAAACGAGAAAGTCTTACTTACTTACTGCAAGGGTATTTAAACTTTGGCATGCCGAAGTTTGCTTTCTTTTTTTTTTCTTGTTTTTTTTTTTTGTTTCTATTAGATTCCTCTTAATCTTATATTAGCTACATACATATATGATATAGTGGTTTGATCTGAATTATTTAGATGGCTCGGGTTAAATCAAGAATATATGTACATATATGTATTTTTTAGGATAGGGAATGCTCCTTGATTGCATTGTAATAGAATACCCAGGAAGGTTATACTAAATAAACCGACAAATATATGACTTAATAACTAGACTGATGTATGGTACATATGTATTAAATTATGTAGATATACTCGCATTTACTCTCTTCTTGAGCGGTTCAGACTTGCAAACAAAGATTCTTCGATGCAAAATTTGATATATGTAGGAAATCTGCTCAAAATCAAATTGGTTGTCATCAAGGTGATTTAATGTATTAGGAAGACACTTACAGGTTAATATTTACCAAATAGTATTAATTTACTTCTTTGCTTTAATTTGACAGTATGATCCCATTTTAGGCCTATTTTTTACAATATTCTTATAACCCACAACAGGGTTTTACACAGCATTCTGAGTATGATCGCGTTGTTGTTCTACGCGTGTTTAAAGCTAGAATTCGACAGCACTAAATTTTAAAATCGTTAACTGCTTATACCTTGAGTTATTGTTCGCAGCTTTGAAGAGCTTTGCAATTACGAAAAATAATTGGAATATTGTAGTAGACTTTAAATTGTACGGCTCCATAATAGAAACTCCTTGGGCACCACACTTTGGGTGCACATCGTGGACTACGTGACATGGCATGGCTAAATCGACTCTACTGAGCAATAATATACATATATACATATATGTTCTGCCTATTACATATGAACATTCTCGGTTTTCAAAACAGAAAAACAACATGGCAAATAGCAAATTTGTAGGGAACTAAATGTGTTATTCGCTTATGAACGAAACTGGATAGCTAGATTGAAAGAATCCAGACATATGTACATATGCACTTATCTGTACGTACAATAACGCATACAACGCATACGCTTACAACTTCTTAACTACCCTTATTTTGGGATAAGTTATTCGGACCATGAAACTGAAAAAATTGCCAGCATCGCCGAAAATTGCAAAACTTCGCCACCAAACTGGTTTTTGATCGAGAAGATTCATTAATTCATTGTTAACCTGGTCCTTAAGGGATGCTGTAGGGGATATAGCCTAGAGTTGAGTTCAATGACCACGGCCCATAGGCGTATCTGATGAAGACCAACAGGGGACAGAGAGAATCTACATTCAATACGTGATAATGTGCAATACACACATTGTGTATCAATGGAATAAGCCTTAGCTTCAGCGAGTAAAAATTTTTTTCATGTCTTGCTACATATTTGTGTTTGCAAGATTTGTATTTTTCTGGAATTTTGGTTTTAATATTATGCAAATCGGATGATTATATCATATAGCTGCCATAGAAACGACCGTTAAATCTAGAGGAAAATGCAAAACTGTGAGTGTAAAACTGTAACTATAAATCTGTAAATATAGTATGATATGTAAATGTTAAAATCGAATTTTTTGATATGTAGAAATGTTTTGTAAAGTTCCTGTTAGTTTTCTTGTTGATCATATTTAATTAATTCATAATAATCTTATTGAAAAATGCAAGAGTATACAAATTTCGGCGTGCCGAAGTTAGCTTCCTTTATTGTTTTTTTTAGTCAAATCGAATTATTATTTTTGAAGATAATAGAAAAACGACTAAATATAATAAATATCATTTGATTTTGATTTGAACTTATAATGATTACTGTCCCTAATAATACCCTTGCAGGGTATTATAATTTTAGTCAGAAGTTTGCAACGCACTGAAGGAGACATTTCCGACCCTATAAAGTATATATATTCTTGATCAGCATCAACAGCCGAGTCGATCTAGCCAAGTCCGTCCGGCCGTCTGTCCCTTCCGTCTGTCCGTCCGTTTCTACACAAACTAGTCCCTCAGTTTTGAAGCTATCTGAATGAAACTTTGCACATAGTATTCTATATGCTCTCACTACTGTATTTGTCGGAACGGGCCGGATCGGACGACTATATCATATAGCTGTCAATTTTTAACATATTTTCATACAATTTCAGTCATGGCCATTTTGTAATATTTTAGAATTTCGGTTTTTATTTTATCAAAATCGGACCACTATATCATATAGCTGTCATAGGAATATATATATAAAATCATTTAGTTCGTTCGCAACATTTTTCGTTGGCAACATTTTTCGCTCGCAACCCGAAAAAAAGAAAAAGTCAGAACATATTTCTTCTTCTTCTACTTACTGCAATGGTATTTAAGGTTCGGTATGCCGAAGTTAGCTTCTTTTCTTGTTTTTAATCTATGGTAAACAGAAAATAAAACCAACGCTGGAAAAAAATGAAAATGGAAAAAAATGTTAATCCTTACAATTCTTCTTTCAATGCTTAAAATTATTTATTCCAAATCTGACAAAATATAGATTTTTAGTGCTTAAATTTTGTTAAAGTAATATTTTTGTTTAGTTATACCATTATACATTAATGGAAATATTTGTATTATAATAAAAGTACAACTAATACCCTGCAGTACCTGTCATTAACGTTTCATCAACATTTAATCGACACACATGGGGGTGTGTCGGTGAAAAACTGATGACAAGCCCATATGGGATGACCGCTCTTGTCATCAACACAAATTCATCAACGTTTAATCACATTTTCATTAATATTTTATACCAAAAATTCATCAAAATTTATACCTACAATTTTTCAGTTTTTCATCAACATTTAATCAACGATTCATCAACGAGTCATCAACAATTCATCAACAAGTCATCAACAATTCATCAAAAATTCATCAACGATCATCATCATCAATATTTAATCAACGATTCATCAACATTTAATATACGATTCATCAATAATTAATCAACGATTTTTAATTCATAACATTATATAATAACTAATAATTAAAAAATAATATATATTTCTAAATAAATCTACCTTAATCTACAAATAAATCTTCTAAATTAGCTTCCTTTTTTTCGCCCTTCCTCCTGTTTTTGGACCGAAATTCAGCCTGACCAATGGCACCTACAAAAAATAAACAGTAAATAAATATAAAAGAAAAGACCAAATTGAAAAAAGACAATATTACCCAATAGAGAAAAGTCCGCGTAAAAAACTGTTTTTCATATAATTCACTGTTTTTAATATAATTTCACTTTTCTTTAACTTTTGTTAACCGCAATATATTGCCTCTCTACTTGTTTAAAATATTTAAATATTTATATATTTATATTTATTATTTAAATATTTATATGAAAGATAATTTTAATACCTTTCGATTAAGTGGTCATACTATATGGTGTGATAAGTAGTAGAGTTTATACTCGAAAATAAATGTTTTTTGAGGCAGTTTTCTCAATTTTAATCCAATTTCGAAACATACTTTTCGTTTGTTTTCTCTGAAAATGCTAATATGGTGCATATTAAATTGTTTAAAAACAAATTATAAAATTTTGGGGACTCATTGTAGGGTTTAGTTCAGGACAGTTTAATAATTTTGTTAACACCAAGCGTAAACCAAACCTATGCCATTCCTGGCTTTAATTTAAAAATTCTTCAGCAAGCTAGGATCAGGCAATCTTTTTGCTGAGTTTTTCAGAACCACATATTTTTCCTCAACCAATTTATACTAGATAAACCAGATGTACTCTTTCCCTATGCCCATCTCGAACCTAATTTTCAGTCCTATCTTAGAAGAAAGCTCTCTTTTTCTGGATCTTCAACGTGATAAGCCAGCATATTTACCGGGTCCCGATGGAATACCGGGCTGTGTACTCGGATATTGTGCCGAGGCTCTGTGCAACCCTCTTCCCAAAATGTTTACCTTATTTCTAGAAACATACGAATTTCCTTTTATTTGGAAGAAACCTTTTATTATTCCTTTCCACAAAAACGGTAGCAAATCGGATGCTGGTAACTATAGAGGAATCTCTAAGTTGTCGGCAATTCCAAAACTCTTCGGGTTGTGGTTCTTGTGTGGTTAGTTACGCAAGCCACTCTGGACATAAACCCAATTGAAAATTTGTAAGAAGATTTAAATCTTTGGATTGGAAGCAAAACATATCAAAATGCTGTAGATTTGTTGACATTTGTTGAAAAACCCTGAGTTTCCAGTAGAGACTTGCCGAACAGGGGCGTCGATTTGCAATAATGTGGATGGATAAAATCAGAGCTCGCAAAATATGCTCAACCAAAATTTTTGATACGGTCTGCTCACTGAAAAAACGCAGCAGACTAGCTCTCGCTCTGAGAAGAACACTTCTTTTTCTCTCTATTGTGTTTTCTGGATTGTGTTGTTCGGTTAGATAAAAAATCCGATACTGTCACTCAAAGACAGCCTGGCATGAACACTGCCGACTAATGCTCACTAACTGAGCATCAGCTACTGAGCAAAACGAGCCAAGTGGAAGCAGAAAGTGTCTTTATTGTTGTTGTGTACGTTATTATAAAGTAAATTAAATTTATTTAATTTTCTAAAATTGCAATAAAAATAAAAAGACAAAATAACAAAAACAAAATATTCATTAACAAATTTTATTATTATTAAATTAAGGGCTGAGAAGGAACCATTTTTACAACATGGTTTAAAAAAAAACTTTCAAATAATGCACACGCGCAGCTAAAGACACTTTCAAATCGGAACAGTGTCCCAAGTGAACAAATGTAAGAAGTGAGCGACAATGCTATGCTCACTCGTTGAGCATAGAACGAGCAGAGACAAAACAAAGTTGAAGTGTATTTCGATTCAGTTTTCAATCGTGTCCGCGTGCGACAGTTCGTTTGCTGACAGTTTGAAAAAAAGGACACTTTTTGCAAGCTCTGGATAAAATTAACCTCATTTTAAGGTGCAAACACAAAAGATTTATTTATAAATCAATTTGTTTGCATTTTACATAATTACATAATTGCAGGTCTTGACTTTACTGTCACATGGTCCGGACGTGTGCCCTCCATTATATCTGCTTGTGAGGCGCGTTTCAATCAGCAGCATGGCATAGATGTGACATTTAGGATTTGTGTTATTTCAAGTTAATGACGGCATTCCACATGGATATACATACGTAGGCATTGATTATTTGGACTGTTGTGCTAAAAGCAACTAAATCACCACATTTTGGATCTGAACAAGCTTTTGCGTGGTCGTTTTCATAAATGACATGAGTTCCATCATACTTTGTTGCATGTTAAACATCATAGTTTTTAAATTGCTTTGTGGCTGCCCTGGCACCTGCTAAGCGTTTTTTAATTGGATTTTCCATTCCTGTTCGTAGAGCTTCGGCGTAGGAGAATACCTTTAGTGGTATTTAGCGGACCGTATGGTTTCCTCCACATTTTCACATTTATTCGTATGAGAGTCTTCTCTGATAGCAAGGCAGTGTACGGAATTGTGGCAGTCTCCGCAGGACTATGCAGAATGACCGAAGGGTGCAGTCTGTCTTGGTGTGTCCGAAGCATCCTTGACATCCTGCAGGTTCCCCGATTTCTTTCCACTCTAACAGCCTCGCTATATATTTTTTTTTAAATCGACGCACTGAGCTTTCATTATAATCGGGTCTGTTCCAGTTTCCCCTCGGAAGTGAATTTGATAACATTTTCATATTTCCCTTTTACATTTTCGGATTTCCCTTTAACATTTTCGAGTTTCCCGTAAAATTGAATTTTTCATATGCGAAATATTTCACAGATTATTTATTTCTCTACGATCCAAAATTTGTTTCCGCTCGGAAACTAAAACAGGCGGATTTGGAATTTGTGAAAGCTTAGATACGAATCGAATTATTTAAAAATCAAGAATGGTACCTTTAGCTAATTTAGTTATGCAGTAATGTCACTAAACCATTAGAGAATGCAATATTCATTTCTGTTCATTCGAATCTGAATCCCTCGGCCCAATGCACTATGGGGAAAATTACTACTTTATCTGGCATTTGCATGTTTTTTAAAAGTTTTTAAATTAACACAAATTTGCTGTTAATGCATTAAGAAAACATCAGTCTGTTATGGCCCAAACTCAAAATGTTAAATTTGACACCGCCATGTGAGAATAACAGCTGCTAAGTCGGCTGTTGCAATCGAAAGCAGGTTCGGCTATGTTTTGTAAATTTTTTACTGAGTTTTGTTTTAATACTTTGGCGACTTCAAGACGATTAAAAGAAAATCAAGTCATGAACACTAATCTCGCAGGTTTTCACTATGTGTTTAATATAAAACATTGTTCAAATTGTGCGTGTGTATACTAATATTTTGTCGTTTTATAATCGCTTCAAAAACTGGATTTTTATAAACAAATTTCAACTTTGGAAAGGATTATCTAAATAGTTTAGCATTATTTAGGTGTTTGTCCAAGTGTTTGTTGTAGCGTTGTCAATTCTGAGTTAACTGGTATTTGTGTTAATGTCCTCTTTTTCCCTCTTTAGCCGCAATTCGCATTTCCAATAGGTAACCTCACTAAATTTGTTTGCTGTGTGGAACAGCGAGAGGGGCCGGCACGAACGGGAGAAGGCAATTCAATGATATTTTGAACTGCTTGAGAGCAATAATGAGGATGAAAATATTTTAAAAGTAAAAAACCACCAATTTTGCAACAATTTGCAGTATAATTGGCTTAAATGTAATAGTACTTTTAAATACTTTGAAAGAAAACCTTCACAATGGAATTGGATACTACAACTTTGCCTTTAAACAAAAAGTAATAGACCAGTTGAACGGCCACTTCTTCCATTTGAATCGAAAGGTGAAAGGGCTCAAAGACTGCAGGCAGCGGAACTATGCAAACTCCGAAATATTGATGTTTTCTTGCTTGTTCATGCAGCGATCAGGGAAGGATTCACAAAGCCCATTGATCAGCCTATAGGTGCGTCCAAAGATAAAGCATTGGCATTCATTTTGGATCAAGGATTGACCAAGGAGCAGTATTGTGCTATCAGAGATAACATTTGTAAGAGAAATGTGGAATTGTAATGTGGAATGTGTAATTTAAAAAATTAATAAAAAACTGGTTTTTCATTATTTTGGGACGGAAGGGGGCGTGGCCAAATACCTATTTGCAACGTAAACACTTTTAGGTGACTGAATTTTGAAAGTTTATATCAAAAAATTTCATGAAAATTATTTTTTTTCGATTTTTTGGGCGAAAGGGGCGTTGACAAGCCCATCTTTCTAAAATAGCTTTTAATGGTCTATAGCAACATAATAAAAAAACTGCAGTGAAATACCTCGTTTGGTTAACTTACAATAATAAATGCCAGATAAAGTAGTCATTTTCCCCATAGTGCAATGACAGTCGGAAAGTTTCCGAGTGGTTTCGCTCGAAAGTTAACAGAGACTTAACAGAGAAAATCCGAATCCGAGTAAATTTGACAGAAGTGAATACTAGTAACAGGTCTGGGAAATCCCGAATCCGAGTAAATTTTGCGGAAGTGGAAACTGGAACAGACCCGAATATGTCTGAGCTGCTATTTCACGATTTGGAACACTTTCTTCATCAAATAAAATAATTCTTTCCTTCTTCCGAATAATGAACTGCTTTCTCTTAGGCATACTTTAAAAGGTGTCGTCAGAAAAAAAAAATCCAGAGACAGCTATGTAAACAACTGACCGACCTCTTGAAATGACAAATTTTAGAGATTTTGCAAGGAGGATTACGGAACTAAATATTAAATCGACGACAAAGGAAGCATGGCGTTTTATGAAAGCACTCAAAAATTGTGAACAAGAGAAACAAGAGTGTTTTGACATCACACAAGCGAGTAATTATTTAAATTTTCTTGATAAGCAGATACCAAATGAAGCCAAAGCAATTAATGAAAAATTATGGGGAAAAATGAAAAATAATGACCCTAATTTTAGGACTAGTGATTTTGAATTAGTGTTGGGCAAAGGTAAAAAACGGCAGGTGGAATAGACAGAATTACATATGACATGCTGAATGCTCTTGTAAGTCTCTTTAATAACAAAATAAAAGATTGTGATATTCCGGATGAATGGAGACAGATTAAAGTGACACTAATACCAAAGAAAAACAAGGGCTTGACTAACATACAAAACTTTAGACCAATTTCTTTAATTTCTGTGCTGGCTAAAACTTTAAATAGTATGATAAAAGTCAAGATGGAACAACATATAGAAGACAATAAAATACTTCCATACAGATCATATGCTTATAAAAAAAATAAATCTGCGGCCATGTGTATTAATGATGTGATTATCTCTTCCTACGTAAAGGTACAGTGGCAAGTCCCTATAATGTCCGCAATTGTCTGTTTCGCTGAGACCTGTAAAAAGGCAATTACTGCAAACGATCTTACAGTCGGCTGCTGGCTGTGCGACAACACACATGTGCGACACAACATGCCAAGTGCATTGGTGTTGTTGCTCGGACGGTGGACGATGTAAGAAGAAACATCGGTCTGCGTTACTGCTTCGAGGCCTGTCGCGAGGTTGAAAAAGAAATGATGTCTTTTATGCGGCAGACCAAGGGCGGTTCTAAAGACATATTATCGAGTTTTCGTAAAACTCATGATATGCTCTTGGCGCTGGATACTCAATTTAATAGCCTTAAGCTATTAAATGAGTCTCCTAGGCGCAAAAAAACCGCAACTGGTCTGCAGCATATAGGCGGATCTCAACAACCAGCGGCGGACTCACAACAGCAGCCTCTCTCGACACAGCCTTCGACCTCAGAATCAATTCAAAGAGTTTTGAGGTCGAGTGACAAGAAAGATTCGGCATCCGAATGTGTTGCGGGAGTGATAGTACCCCCGGTGATATCCGTTTTGTCCCTAGGGGGTCCCATATATCTACCCCTCAGAGCCCCGCTATTTTATCTGCCCAGGGTGTCAATGGGCAATGCAGATGAACAGTCTACATCGCCGAAAGCCCTTGTAGTAATTCCACCTACGAAACACATATTTGTTTCTCGGCTCTCCCTTACTCAGACATCGGAAGATGTCATCGCCTTTATCCAAGGCAAAACAAGAGCCGATAAAATAAAAATTAAGGTGGAAAAATTCAAAATTTCCTATGCCAGGGACATTTCATCTTTCAAAATAAATGTTCCAAACGAACTTTTTGACACTACATGTTTTACCAAATTCTGGCCAGAATATGTTGTCGTCAAAGAGTTTGAAGCAAAGAGAAAGAAAAAGCGGCCCGTAGGAATTACTATTCCCAGGCCCGATCAGACCACTGCGCCCACTACGACTTCCATTCCCGCTCCAAAAAATTAATCAACTCCCCCTCTATCTCCTATCAGAATGCAAGAGGCCTACGTAGTAAGCTTCCCAAATTGTATTCTGATAGTCTCTCGTTTGCATCCCAGGTTATTGTGTTCACAGAAACCTGGTTAAAGCCGGAGATTCTGAGCTCAGAAGCTTTCCCAGCTGTGTTCACGATATATCGGCTGGATAGGCCTATCAGACGTGGGGGTGGTGAACTCATAGCGGTTGACTCCACTCTCGCGTCGGAATTAATAACTTTCGAGGAGTTCGATGTTGAATTCCTCTGTGTGAAGCTAACCATCAATGGTAGCTCTATTTTCATTACCTGTTCTTACATTCCTCCTTTGTCCGAACTTCCTATTTATTGGAACCATCTTTCCGCCATCCAAACGGTTTTCAACCGACTTTCTAATAAGGATCATTTAGTAGTTCTTGGTGATTTTAATATCCCAGGGGCTATTTGGTCCTCAAATACTTCCTCTAATGTACTTTTCACCTCCACACAGCATGATTTTATTGCTGGCTTGCTCGACATTTCGCTGTCTCAAGTCAACCATGTACGAAATTCCCTAGAGCGCTTGCTTGATCTCTGTTTTGTCTCAGATCCGGCAAGAGTCAGTTTAGCCAGGGTGGCGCCGTTGACGCTTCCCGAAGATCCCTATCATCCGACTTTCGACGTGACTCTCGACATTGGGACTGACTTACAGAACATATCTGACTGTCCAGCCAAGAAAGTCCTTTGTTTTCGCAAAACGGACTTCGAACGGCTGAATAACTTTATTTTAGATTTTAATTGGTCCTGTATAAATCATGTGCACTGACATGTCAGAAGCCGTGGATATTTTTTACAGTGCCATAAATTCCTTTTTTACTGAATGTGTTCCGTTATACTATCCATCAACATCGAATAAGCCTCCTTGGTTTACTAAAGAGTTGAGTCATCTTAAAAACAAAAAATCTAGGCTGTATACTAAATATAAATGTACCGGTTCTAACTCTGCCCTATCCCTTTATTTATCTGCTCGGTCAAGATTTACCGTGTTGAACGCGCAGTGTTACAAAAATTATTTGACTCGTTGTAGGGTCCAGATCTCTCAGGACCCAAAACAGTTTTATAATTTCCTTCCTCGCTTTCCTTTGAAAATACAACCGTAAAAAACGAACGGGCTATTGCCGATCTATTTGCGCAGTTTATTCAAACCACTTACTCAACTTCCACTGACTGTAATCAGACTTATTCCTACATCATGCCCAAATCGAACTTAAATCTCGGTCCTACTTTAGACGAAAGCACTATTCTTTCAGATCTTCATCGCGTTAAGCCCATTTATTCGCCAGGTCCCGACGGTATACCTGGCTGTGTGCTTAGGTATTGTGACGACGCCCTGTGCAATCCCCTTCTAAAATTGTTTACCTTGTCCCTAGAAACCTCCCACTTTCCCCTTATTTGGAAGGAATCATTTTTATTATGGATTTTTAAAGCGTAGATCAACGACAACCAATCTTTTAGAGTTCACTTCCTTCTTAGTTAAGGGCTTCCATAAGGGCTTTCAGACAGACGTAATCTATACTGATTTCAGTAAAGCATTTGATTCTGTCAACCATTCTCTTCTTGTTCGGAAACTCGATCTAATGGGATTTCCGGTTGATCTTCTTAGTTGGATCTCAAGTTATCTGAATGGCAGAACGCAAAAGGTCCTCTTTAAAAATTCTTTATCTAATGTTCTCAGGGTTACTTCTGGCGTCCCGCAAGGGAGCCATTTGGGTCCCCTGTTGTTTACATTATTTATCAACGACCTGCCAAAAGTTCTGACTAACTCCAAAGTACTTATGTACGCGGACGACGTCAAACTTTGTGTGCAATATAAGGACGCTTCCTGCCAGTCTGATTTACAAACAGATCTCAATAACTTCCAAACATGGTGCCGCATAAACTTATTGAACCTAAACGGCTCTATATGCAAGCTAATGATTTTCTCTCGTGTCGTTCCCAAGCTCGCGACTTACATGCTAAACTGCTGCTCTTTGGAAAGAATTACTATAGTCGATGATTTGGGTGTCCGACTGGACCCAAAATTTGACTTTATCGATCATATTTCGTGCATGGTGAATAAAGCCAGAGGTGTGCTTGGTTTCATTAAACGGTGGTCGAAAGAATTCAATGACCCCTATGTTACAAATCCTTAAGATTTATTTAAAATCAAAATATATTATTCGGATTTCTTTGAAGAACTGGTACAGACGGAAGCTAGAACAAGTTACACTGTAATTTTAAGAGAATTCAGATATTTTTTTAACAACACAAAAGTATGTTTTAATTTTGCAGCATGTGGTAAAATTAATTGAAAGGAAAGGTTTTGGGGAAGAATAAGGATGAATATTCTAATGAAGAAATAAAGGGTAGGTTTGATGAAATTTTAGTAAAGTATCAAGAAGAAGGTTGGAACATAATTTCAACTGATGCTTCAGTCACTTCTGATGGTAGTGGTGTATGTATTGTGGAGATGCCAAGTGGAAAAATACATGGTTTCAAAATTGAAATAAAATTATCCTCAGTAGGATCGGAGTTAGTTGGAATAAACCTAGCTTGTGATATTATAAAAAATGAAAAATACAAAAAGGTTGTAATTATTTGTGATGGATTAGGTGCAGTAAAATTAGTTAGTAATAAGAACTCGGACTCTCATATAGTTCAGGAAATTCATGACACAATTAAAGAATCAGAAGCAAGAATTGTTGATATTTTGTGGGTTCCAGGTCACAAAGGAATAATTATAAATGAAAAAACAGATAGATTAGCGAAAGAAGCTGTAAATAGAGGAAGACAGATAAATGTTTATTTCAGTGTAAAAGAAACTTTAAAAGAAATAAAAAATAATGTAAAAAAAAGCTGGAAAGAATTATTATAAACAAAACAAGTGCATTTCAAAAGGCTCAAAGATATTAAACTATTTCTAAAATATACGAAAACAACCGTGGCATCATAATCACAAGTGGAATGCAAAGAGCATTAAAGTAATAAACAGACTCATGACAAACCATACCTATGACAACATTTTTTATGTGACACCTCTACATTTGAGAGAACTCTGTAAATTCAAAATTGCAGCAGACTTTTTTTTTTTTTAATTGTGTTTAAATTTTAACTAAAATTAAATTTAATTATACCCTGGCAGGGTATTATAATTTTAGTCAGAAGTTTGCAACGCACTGAAGGAGACATTTCCGACCCTATAAAGTATATATATTCTTGATCAGCATCAACGGCCGAGTCGGTCTAGCCAAGTCCGTCCGTCCGTTTCTACGCAAACTAGTCCCTCAGTTTTGAAGCTATCTGAATGAAACTTTGCAGATAGTCTTCTATGCTCTCACTACTACATATATATGTCGGAACGGACGACTATATCATATAGCTGCCATAGGAACAATCGGAAAAATTTTAGGACAAAAATTTTAACTTAGGCAACATATTTTCATGAAATTTCAGACATGGTCATTTTGTAATATTTTAGAATTTCGATTTTAATTTGATCAAAATCGGACCACTATATCGTATAGCTTCCATAGGAATATATACATATATAAATTTATTTAGTTTGTTCGCAACATTTATGTCAGTACCCGAGAAAACGAAAGTCTTACTTATTTACTGCAAGGGTACTTAAACGTCGGCATGCCGAAGTTAGCTTTCTTTCTTGTTTCAGTATGGCATGCTGCTTTTGGACTATGCAAAGGAGGGTGAAATATCAGAATCTGATTGGAGCAGCGACTCCGAATAATTTTTTTATACTTAAAAATAAACAAGAAGCAAACAAAGAAACTAAAATTATTTAGAATTAAAAAATAAAAATTTTTTTTTATTTTTTAAAATAAAAAATTAAATTAAAAAAAAAATTTTGTTATATGGCTTTTTAAATTATTATTGCGATACAAATTTTTTTTTAGTCTTTTATTTTTGTTGTTATTAATTTTCTTTCGCTAGATTGGCGAAATCGCCATTTCCAGCTCAGGATGTCGTCAAGCTAAAGAGCTGATACATCCACTTTTGGGCAGGAACACTGATGGATGTTCCAGGATGGACCTAAGACTATTGGTAGCCTACCTCACCGGCCACCATGTCTTAAACTACCATCTTCACAAGATGCGTCTGTCCTCGGATACGGAGTGCAGGCTCTGTAAAGAAGACGACGCACAATGGCGCAAAAGATAGAGATACTATACAATAATCAACTTTTTGATGACAACGGATCGTAAAATTTGTTATTGCATTCGACAGGTAATAGTTCAAAAGGGTTGAATCCAAAAAATTATTCAAATCGGTTCAGTATTTTAGAAGTTACACGTGTTCGAAGTTGAACCTCTTTTGGGTTGCAAAAATAGCATGTCGTTTTTCAGAAAAATTCTGACTTTGCGGTCGATTTTTAGGTAAAATATGTAAACGACCGGCATGGTTATAGTCTCTATCGAAAGCGTCATCAAATCTCGGTAAAACCAAGGTAGAATGAAATTATAAAGTTTTTTGCACGTGCAGGCATACCTGTTTTACCGAAGTACTAATTTTCACCTATTTTTAAACTTTGATGGAAAATAAAAAATAGAACTTACGCCGGCTTATGGGTTTGGCGTATGAGGTGTTGTTCCTGAATATGTTCTTTATCATATTCAAAAAGATCGGCTGCCCCAATCTGCCCCTAAGAAATTCCAAGGCAAAAGATACTTTCAACTCTGCGTAAAAAATGCGCACTTTCGTGCAAATTCTGATACGAGCGCAGTCGCTGCGCAGTACGAAATCGTATGGCGGGCATACATTTTTTCCGGTATTGGCGGCTTGTTTTTCAATTCCTGACTTTGTAAGGACACTTAATGATTTGAAATGAATGTATAGTGATTAATTATTCTTCAACAATATTAAATAATGTAAAATTGAATGATTATTTTGAACAAAAAGTGCATAAATGATTGAAAATTAGTCCAAAATTTGGTAAAAAAAAAATAATTTTTTTTCTTTAAAATGTATTGTTTTTTTATTTTTAAAATATTAAATATGCACCATATTAGCATTTTCAGAGAAAACAAACGAAATGTATTGTTCCAAATTGGATAAAAATTGAGAAAACTGCCTCAAAAAACATGAATTTTCAAGTAAAAAATCTACTATTAATCACACCATATAGTATGACCACTCAATGGAAAGGTATTAAAATTACCTTTCATATAAAAAAAGAATTATGAAAATGTCTCAACTGGTTCAAGAGTTATGATTTTTGCAACCCGAAAATATCTAATGCGCTACTGTGCGACGAGACGACCAAACACATTCTTTGTGAGTGTCCAGCCATTATTTGGTCCAGAAGGAGGCACCTGCATAGCGAGCTCTTGACAGCTTCGCAGATCAGGCAAGCCTCGACCAGAGACCTGCTAGCCTTCATAAGGGAGGCTGAGCAACTCTTGTCTCATTAGGGAGCAACATAGGCACAAAATATCGCTCGGTCGCAGTGCCTTAAGTCTCTGTAGGGAGATCTCCCCCCCAACATTTATTTATTTATTTATTATGGCACCTCGGAATTATTTTTCAATTTTAATTTTTGCTTTTAATTATTTCAAACATAAGGTTTGGTAAGGAATCATAATATTTTTTAATTTCATTTAGTGAAATAGTTGACCAGGCTTTTTTAATTGCTTTAACTAGGGTCCCAGTGTCACTAAATTGTCTTCCTCCTTCTTATACTCTCCTGGACAAAAGTCCCCAAACGTTTTCAATAATGTTAATGTCAGGGGAGTAAGGCGGCCACTCCATCAATTTTACGTTTTGGTCTTTAATCCACTGTTTTATAATAAGAGCCGTAGGGATGGGAGCGTTGTCATGTTGGTACGTCCATTGAATATTACCATAAATCTCAGAAAACTGAGGAAAAGCCTTTTGAACCACTGTCTTATACACGTTTGCGTTCATTTTCGAGGTGACAAACTGAAGTTCGAATGTTCCATAGAAAGATATAGCTCCCCACACCATTACACCACCTGCACAAGTGTGATGACTGCTTAAAAAACATTCTTCCTTTCTAATATCGTGGAAATAAACTATAGCCATCCGGTCCATCGAGGCTGAATTTCTTTTCATCGGAGAAAACCACTGCCTTCCACTCCTTGTTCCACGTCATGTCACATGACTCATGTGTTCTCGGGCAAATCTAAGCCGTGCTTCCTTACGAGCATCATTGAGAGGTGGTTTTTTTAAATTTTTAATCTCTTCAAGTGTTTGGCGATTTGAATAATTCGTTGTACCGTGGCCACACTAGCATTTCCACCGCATTTTTCTTTAATGTTACCAGCAGTAAGGTGTGAATTTGAGGCAGTTCGTAGAATAAGTCGCCTCTCTGACGGTGTTGTTGCATATTTTTTTCCTCCTTCGACCGATTTTCTTGGCTATTACATTGTGTTTTAAACCATATAAATATGTACATATGTAAATATGTACATATGTACATATTTATAAGGGAAAACATCAGTTTAAAATAAAAACTTAATGAAACGATTAATTAATTCTTTCACTAATAATAAACGGATAATAAACGGCAAATTCTGGCTAAAAACATTTTGGAAATGTGAAGGACTTCAGGACTTGTTCTGCTAACTTTCTATCAACTTAGCAGGACATCAGAAGAAAATTACATATAAACAATTTACCGCAAATTTTGTTCTTTCACGAATAATTACCGGCAAATTATGGCATAAACAAAATTTTGAGTTTCCAAAGTTCCCTGCTAACGTGATGGACATGATAAAACAAAGACTAGAATTAGGTATTTTTATTCGGTTGAATTTCCGATTGGGGTTGTCAAAAACAGAGACAAGTCTTAATTACTAAAGCCTCTGTTTTCAGCGAGGAGTATATCCTCAGGAGATCTTACAGAACGGGCAACAGCGCAACGACAATGAGGGTTAGGTTTTGCTTTTTGCAAATTCAAGATCACGGTGGTTTTTTTTGGGCCGCCTTGCTGACGCCAAATTTTAAGTGTCCACGGACCGCTGAACACGGGCGTCTAAAGACGCCATATGGAGATAAAATAAGATCAAAATTGACAAAGAGAGTGCTATATTTAATTTTTTTTTAAGATCTCACAAACTGGCAATATTTACAATTAATTAGTGAAATCATTTAAGAGGGCAATACACCTAGAATTTTTATTTCATTTTTTAAAGTTTGACATCTTTAGGGGTTACACCACTGTAAAACACAAAAAAATAGGCATATTTTCGAAATTTCTGTAGGTAAACTCAATGCAGTTATTGAAATTCTGTAAAAAGTATTTTATAATATCAATATTAAACTACAAAAAAACATACATTTCAAGTAATTCAAAAAAAAAAAAAAAATTGTGACTCCTCAGCAGTTCTTCGCTGGCATGATTTTTCTCAAATGGGTCTACGGCCGAAAACATATCTTCTACAATTTTTGATCTAGAACAAAACCTTTTCCGATTCCATATTGTTGTCTCCAGAGAAGTACGTAGGGGTTTTTTTTAAATTAATTTTTCGTAAAATGACGACAGTTTAAAAATTCACAATTTGACCATAAAATTTATCACATTTTTGTTTTAAAAAAAAACTTTTCACTTTTTTAAATAACTCCTACGTACTTCTCTGGAGACACAAATTTTAAACGTACTGTAATAATTTGGAATCAATCGATAAAGATTTGTTCGAGTTATGTTTCCGGCCAGTGGTTTTGAGATAAACGCGTTTAAAGTTTTCAGTGGCTGTAAAATCGTATGTAAAATCGTGAGAGGTCCAGCGGCAGAACTCGAAATTTAGGTATGTAAAAATTTTTCCCAGACTTCATCTTTTAGTATATTATTCTTATGTAAGACCCCAAATGACCTTTAGCAATGAAAAAAAAATTTAGATTTTTTTTTAAATTCTACAGTGGTGTAACCCCTTAAGAATATCTGGTCCAAGTTTTCAGTCAAAATTCGAAAAAATTACGAAGTTATAGCCAACAAGAAAGGAAGCTAACTTCGGCATGCCGAAGTTTGAATACCCTTGCATTAAGTATTTAAAATTTTTGTATATTTCAGGATTGCGGCTCTTTTCGCTTTCGCGTGTTCTTAGATTCTATAAATGTTGAGCGAAACATGTTGACATTGAAAAATGTTGCGCAACAACTAAATGTTGCTAGCAACAAAGCTTTCAAACAAAATTAATTGATATACATATTCCTATGCCAGCTATGTATATGATATAGTAGTCCGATCTTGATAAAATTAAAACCGAAATTCTAGAATAATACAAAGTGGGCATATCTCAAATTATATGCAAATATGTTGAAAATTGTCTGTCTGTCGCAAACTAGTCCCTCAGTTTTGAAGCTATCTGAATAAAACTTTGCACATATTCGTTCGCAACATTTTTTGCTCGCAATATTTTTCGCTCGCAACATTTATGTCAGTACCCGAGAAAACGAAAAAGTCTTACTTACTGCAAGGGTGTTTAAACTTCGGCATGCCGAAGTTTTTTTTATAGATGTGACAAACAAGAAAAATGAGGCGTCATCAACTCCAAACGTGGGTAAGCGAATAAAACAATCATTTGTTTGGGATCATTTTGAAAAGTGTTTATCTATAATTCCCATGAATAGAAGCTTTAAGCGTTATTAAAAAAGGTTGCCTGAAAGATTCGGAGGGTATGAGAAGAGGACCATTCCACAAATCGCCACTTTACTGGATCCCCGATTCAGGAAAGAAGGATTCTTGCACGCATTTCATGCCGACGAAGCGGAAAAAGCTTTGGAAGATGACATTTCAGAAAATTTGGCCTTGAAAGTGACACAAGAGCTCCCAATACCACCCAAACCGCCAAAACGACCACTTTTCTAATTTTTACAAAAATAAAAAAATGTCGCTTTTGTTTGAAACTAAAAAAAAATTTGATGTATCGATGTTTTTGAACTAAAACATCGGAAACATTTGCAGGGCAACATTTCTGTAATTTTCTTATACATATATGGAATAGTTAAGTGGATGGTTGGATAGTAACTGCCTTCCAGTTTTTTTTAAACCTCTTCAAAAACTGAAAGTACACGGACAACTGAGCTCAAATGACTTACATTAATTCCTTCAATTCTGGGTTTTTGGTTATTTTTAATTAAAATATTTGTTATTTCAACCCAATTGATAATAATTCTTAGGTTGGAATTGCTATATTTGATAACAAGATCCGCAACCTCCTGTACACCTTTAACTGCGTTCTCCACACAATTGCGAATGAAGTGTTTCTTGCAGTAAATATGCCGGTTATCACGAAAGGCTGCTATCACATTGGAGCCACGGTCCGCAACTATGAGTCTTTTCCTCCAACGTCATTTAGTATACCACGCATTTTCTTTAGTATACAAATAAAATGAATTTGAATTACCAATAAAAAGTTACATATATAGTTTGTTTCACCTTCCATGGATTTTATTGCCAACAGATGGTTTACTAGCTCTTCTTCCTTAACACGCATCCGTCCCTTGTGTCAATTTGACACAATTTTGATTTTTAAATCGATTTTTCGGTCATTAGTTGCAAAGATATTTTAATAAAATTTTGGCTCACTGAACGAATTTCGACGAAATTTCAAAATCAAGAAGAATTTTTTTTCTAGGAGGCTTGGGGGCGTGGCAACACGAAACGTAATTAATCTGTCCCTTGTGTCAATTTGACACAAGACAAAAATTGTCGAAAAACAGCACAAAAAAATTTTTTTTTTGGGTTTTTTTGCTATAATTTCTTCTATTATTATTATTTTATTTTTTAACGTGTTTATTTTTTTTTTAACTTTTTTTTTTTAATTAAAAAAAAAATTAATTATTTTCACCATTTTGACAAAGATTGAATCTGTGGTCTGGACAGACTTTTTTGGAACATTTATCGCATTCCACAGAGTGTACATTCGCATTAGATTTCCGTGGACACAAGTGGCACCGCGCCCGCTTCCTGGACGGGATGTGGTGCGTCACCAGGATGTTGACGGCTCCTGTGAAATTCCCCTCATTTCATTCACCACTGCCATGGCTCCTTCCCCTCTAGGGGTCCTCTCCCGGACAATAGTTGGTGAGACAAGTGTAGTGCCCAATTTCACTAAGAAAAGTCGCCTGCGGAAGTCCTTCTTGTGAATATTCCACAGAGGATTCAGCTCCGTATACGCAATGTACGCATTCAATGCTGACATATCAAGCATATTGCAGAAAACTGCGACCGAGGTGAGATTCTGGCGGCGACCACTAGCGGCGAGGAGTTGTCACATTTTAGGCTGCAATCGATTACCCGATTATTCAGTAGATATCCCACATAAAATTCAAAAATTGTTGAGAGAAATTGAAAATAATGTTGTGAGTAAAATTGCCGATGTTTGGTCTGCGATGGTCTTCATTCAGAAGTGACGAAAGCTGATCCTCAATTCACAGGCTACAAAAATTATTGAAGGATTTAGAAGCTCGTCTAATGATGTCCGAAATGCAAAATACAAGCTTTTTAAACGAATGGGTGCTAGTCAAGCCATTGCATTGCAAGACCGCGAAAACATATCGAACGGAAAAAATTAAGCTGCTGATCGATAGGGGCACGAGGCGGTCTTATCGATGTAAATGTACCAGTGTTCATTAATCGGCTCGAAGAAGAGAAACACTTGAATTTCTCAAAAACTGTCGGTTAAATTGGGGATATATTTAATTCGAAATTAGAGAATATTCTCCTCTTTCGTTTGAGATACCGTGCATATCTGCACAAACTCGGAAAGTTTCGTAGGAATTTTTTGAAATGTTAGCGTCGAAAATATTGTCTGGCTCACGCCATGAGGCGTTAGTGTCATATGCAACCAGTGTTCATTAATCGGCTCGAAAAAGAGAAACACCTGAATTTTTCAAAAACTGTCGGATGAATTGCCTTTAAATTTAATTCGAAATTAGAGAATTTTCTCCTCTTTCGTTTGAGATACCGTGCATATCTGCACAAACTCGGAAAGTTCTGTAGGAATTTTTTAAAAGTTAGCGTCGAATAGTCATATCGCCGTGGTATATGCAGTAAATTTGCTTAAAGTGAAAATTGCAATTTCTCCTGAACGACTGCATGGATTTTAATAAAACGCTTGCAAAAAGGCTTAGAATGGCGATGTTTATGGGAAAATCGTTGTAGTTTATATTTAATTACATAAATTCTTAATGTTTTTAAATCCAGTATTTTTTTTTTTAATGGTTCCGTTGTCTGGTTTAGCAACTGGTTCTCAGCTGGTTCGCATCTGGTTCCGTTTTCATAGTTCGCGCCTCTGTTATCAGCCCACATACCCCGCCCACTGTAATGCGATTTTCTCAAAAACTGCCGGTTAAAATCTAATGAAATTTTCACCAAATATTCTCTATGCCTCCCCTAATAAGCCTATATACCGTGCATATTGGCACAAACTCGAAAACTAAAGTTATAAGAGTTACAATTTTTGCTGCCCCATTTTGTATGGAGCTGACTCCTAGGTTAGTTGACTGTTATGCGATTTTCTCAAAAACTGACGGTTGAAATGAAATGAAACTTTGCAGAATAAAGCTAGAATAAATATCCTTTGTCCTGGCATATATCATTATACTGCACAAACTCTGGAAGTCGAGATATTAAGAAAATTGCCAAAACACGATTCTTCAAAGGCCGTTTTTTAATGGATCCAGTTGTCAAATGCTCCCAAACCCAATAAAAAACGATAGCAAATTCTTTTCTTAGTATATATAAACTTTATTTTGTTCGATTTAGTTGCCTATTAACGAAATAAATAAAAAATAAAATCCTTCCCCGTGTTCCATTTTCCCACCGTTCCATTTCGACGCTAACTCACCGACGCTATTTTGACGGACATGTACGATGCAGCGCCATGGGCCACCTTTGGAATCGTGTTGCAGTGGAATAAAGCCGAATTCTGAAAGAAATTCTTGAAAATTTGGTCTATAGAATGGAGATACGCTAAAACGCATTGCAGAAGTAAATAAGGGACTATGGACTTTTGGGAAAATACCTGTTTAAGTATATATTTCTGTTTATATAGTATATGGGTCAAACGACCAATTCGGTGGTCGTTAGTTCCTTGATGCCTTTAGCCCTTGCTGTTGTATCGTCTGAATGATTTTTAAACACTTTTCTTTACTTGTCACTATATTTATTGTTTTTGTCCATTATAAAAAGAGCGTCTGCTTTTCTACTCTCTTAAATCAACTATACGTCTCTTCGTCTATTGATAGAATATCATGGTAAGAAAGAACAATGAAAATTGAGACAATCGGTAGAAATTATAAATTTTTAAATACTTTGGATTTTAAATTTACAAAAGTTTTACAACATGGACTAAATAGTAAAATTATGGGTATAGTAATAATTTTTAGTTTGAAACTTTCAAAATTGAGTTTATATGAGTTTACTTAGTTTTTTTTATTTTAAGTATTCTAATCTATCTGATAAGTTGTTCCTTTCCTAAAATTAGTAATAAATTACGATTAAAAGTGTTTAAAGTTGCTTTTCTGATTGGGTTTTGTTGATGGCCAATGTCAGAATCAAGCACATGCTTTTACTTTCTAGGCCCTGTATTTAACAAAAAAACGTTTTTTCGCCTCTTAAAACAAAAAAAAATCGTTTATCCACCTCTTAAAAATAAATATTTAAAAAAAATAAAAAGTGACCATTTCTTAAAACTAAATAAATTCGATTGTCCACCCTTTACAATTTAATTTTGTTTTATTTTGTTTTAAGAGGTGAAAAAACGGTTTTTTGTTAAAAACATTTATTTTTAAGGATTTGCAAGTGATAATATTAAATTTTAAAGGGTGGACAATCGAATTTATTTAGTTTTAAGAAATGGTCACTTTTTATTTTTTAAAAATATTTATTTTTAAGAGGTGGACAAACGATTTTATTTTGTTTTAAGAGGCGAAAAAACGTTTTTTTGTTAAAAACATTTATTTTTAAGGATTTGCAAGTGATAATATTAAATTTTAAAGGGTGGACAATCGAATTTATTTAGTTTTAAGAAATGGTCACTTTTTATTTTTTTTAAATATTTATTTTTAAGAGGTGGACAAACGATTTTATTTTGTTTTAAGAGGCGAAAAAACTTTTTTTTGTTAAAAACATTTATTTTTTAAGGATTTGTGATAAAATTAAATTTTAAAGGGTGGACAATCGAATTTATTTAGTTTTAAGAAATGGTAAGTTTTTATTTTTTAAAAATATTTAGTTTTAAGAGGTGGGCAATCAATTTTATTTTGTTTTAAGAGGCGAAACAACTTTTTTGTTAAAAACATTTATTTTTAAGGATTGGCAAGTGATAAAATTAAATTTTAAAGGGTGGTTAATCAAGATTAATTAGTTTCAAGAGGTGGTCACTTTTTATTTTTTAGAAATATTTAGTTTTAAGAGGCGGAAAAACGATTTTATGTTGTAAGATGCGAAAAATTTTTAAAGTTTCATAACTTTTAAAGTTTTTATTTTTACAAAATTCTAAAGGGTGGACAATCGTGGTCAGACGATTCTAATGCGATTTCCAAAAAAAAAAAAATTGAAAAAAGTCAACTTTTTGATTTTCGAAAATTTTCGAAATTCCATATTTTTAAACTGGAGCTGGTAAAAAAAAGTAAAGGGTGGACAAACATGGTCAAACGACGGTC
Source organism: Drosophila aff. chauvacae BK-2020 (assembly GCA_018903765.1). NCBI lineage: Eukaryota > Metazoa > Arthropoda > Insecta > Diptera > Drosophilidae > Drosophila > Drosophila aff. chauvacae BK-2020. The sequence goes on along the minus strand of JAEIGO010000024.1, from coordinate 3,524,881 downwards.
AAAAATAGTCATCTTTTAAATTTCGAAAATTCAATTTTTTTGCCCCTGGCTTCTTTGAGCTAAACTAGTCCCTCAGTCTTGAATCAATCTGACAATTTTGTATTAGTGTAGAATTTCGGTTTTAATTTAATAAAAAATCTTACTATTATATCATATAGCTGTATTTAAATATATATTTAAAACCTGGCAGAATCATCTCCGTTGGGTCTCCGTACCTTTTTTAGTCAACCTCCGTAATTTGCCATGTCTAGCTTCTAGTTGTTGGAATACTAATTTCTCATTCGGTGAGCTGCCTTTATAGCGAAAACATCATTTTTTCTTCGCAATCCTTAAATATACAAATTAATTAATTACATACTGCAAGTGTAATTATATTTCAGCATACTGAAGTTAGCTTTAATTCGTCAAAAACCTTAGAACCTGTAATTGGCCTGCCCTTGCGGCCCGGTATTGGCATCGCTATAAGATGCCTTCTAGTACTTCGCAGAGTGAACTACTTGCCTTTGGCAAATATACCATGATCCCGAAGGATCCTAGTGGCCTATGCGTAATCCCACCAAGACAGTCCGGGCTTATTTAACAAATATCGATCGATTCAATTTAAAAACTGCAAGGGTATACAGGCTTCGGTTTTTGTTTGGTTTTTACGGGGTATCTTACACCACCGGGTATCTCACAATCGGTCACACTAGTCTGTAGCTTTCCTACCCCTTTCCTCATAAATAAATTCCAGCAATAGCACCTTTTATTTCATAAAATATCTGAAAGTTGGTGATGATATTTCTGTTTATTTGAAACTTTTAGGTTTCCCTTGTTAATATAATAAATAGATTAATAATTTCAAGAAAATCAATATTTCAATCATGGCAAAACAATTAGTGTTGATTCAACATTTTTTTTTTTTTGTTCAATTTTGTTCACAATTGCAAAATACGTCTATGTGTGATTATAGGAAGTGGTTCAATACTATGATACACACATATCTGATCTTATCTGACACTGTTTATGTTATTGTGACGGAACTTGAGTGTATGCTTAATAACTGTGGCTGTAATTTCGGAATACAATTGGTTTACATCTATTTTTCTCTTTTTTTGCGGAGGGTCAGTAAGTTATATCCGTTATTTAATACTTGAGAATGGCAACGAACTGCATGTGAACTTAATTCGTGCTCCACCAATCTTGCATCGCTCCTCTCTATCCTTTTTGAATTCTGACGTCTGCCCCTGCAAGCATATTTAAAATTTGGATTTAAACACTTCATTTCCGACTTGGCCGACCAGGTCTCAGACAGGAACCGTTCTTTTAGCTTCCCCTCAGGCACATATTTTGCGTTGTCTCGTTCAATTAGGTCATACGGAGTAAACTGCTTTGAGTACGCACTGGACCTTTCAGTAGTGTCCGCTTGAAAACAAGCCCCTGTTGCATGGGCCAGGTCTTCTAGACGACATCGAAGCTGACAGATTATCTTTTGCTGCTTGGCGCGAACGTTGCCCAGAGAGGATGAGTCGCGACGCAGACTTGGAAGCTCACCTACTTGCCTGCTGTCACGCCCATCTGCTCCCTGGGCCGCCATGTCCTCCAGCTCCTTGAGCAAAAAATTTTTCTCGAAGGCCGTTGCCGATGATATCTGTCGCAAGCGAAACTGAATCTTTGCATACTGCGAAGATACCGTGAAAAGTGCCTCCTGCAGATGCTCCACGTTATCTTCGAGCTGACACTCGTAGGCGGTTAGTTTCCGGCTGACTAGGTTGCCATTCGAGTCAAGTTCGGTGTATACCCTCATATTCCTTGGCCGAGGCTTACACCCACAATCCAATGTATTTTCGGCTCCTGTTTTGTTTGTAGTATTCATTTTCTGTAGAAATTGAATTTAGTTTGAAGTTACTGAGCAGTAAATAAAATTTTGAAATAACGAAATGTAGTTTTGAAAGAGACACGAAAGTAAAAGTTTTCAGAACTTACAAAATACCATAAAGGTAAAAATGTATAGAAACATTTTGGACAAGTCTCTTTTACTGGCTAAGTTTTATTTTGTTTCCTACGAATTCTCCTTCGTTCCTATGGCTATAGTTGACCGATTTGGCCCGTTCCGAATAATATTGTAAGATATCTACGTTTGATATTATTATGCACATATCTTATATATAAAATTCTGCTGCCACGGTTTTTGTAAGAAAACTCCTCCGAAACTACTTGACCGATTTGGATGAAATTTTGAGGGGATGTTCTGTAGGCCTGAGAATCGGCTAACATCTATTTTTCGTACCCCTAACCGATAAGGGTAGTCCGCAATACAGCTTTAGTCGCTGCCTGCTGACTGTCAGATTAGAAATTTTGAATCTATGGATGTGGTAACCACGAAATTTACGTCAAGTTTTGTATTTTGAAATACCCAAATAATATTTATGTGGCAGTGCTGTGGCAATTCGGTATTATTTTTTTGGTTTTTGGAAAGGAAGAGGTTTCTGTGGCCGACCTGTGAGTTTCTTTTGAAAAGCAGATTCCAGATTTAAACCAATCAATTAGTTTTATTTATATAGTCATGTATCGACTACGTTCGTACATACACATGCTTCCATGGTACTCTTATCTTAAGATAAAAGCTCATAAGCTTAAGCGTACATTCTTAAAGAGAGGCAATCAGTTCTATTTAGATCGTCACACGGAGCTGACGCATCATATTAAAGTACTCAATAAAATATATTCAATCGATCTGATTTGGTTGTTATTATTTGTTATTAATGTTGACTGCTAGTTCGACATTAATAACATAATTGGCGACGAGGATAAACAATTGGCAAACACAGGAGTGAATGTCTGAGACATTTCTACGTAAAACAAAATCTCACGGAGTTCAAATAAAATGGAGCAAAACGGAGAACTTTCATTTAATCTTGTTCTCAGTTTTATTAAATCCATTGAACCTTTTAATGGTTCAGATCCAAATCAATTGTCTGATTTCATATCACAAGTTGAAAATGTTATGCCTACTATTTTATTATTCGATAATACCACTCAGCGAATTCTTTTCGGAAGCATAAAGAACAAATGTACCGGTTCAACCAGACCTGCAATTCACAGACATGGTAATGTTACAAGTTGGGAACTTTTAAAAGGTATTTTGATAAAAAATTTTGGCGAGAAGCAAGATAGTGACGAGCTAATGGACTTACTCAAGCTTTGCAGAGTTGATTCAACCATAGAAGTGTATTATCATAAAATTAATGAAATCTCAAATAGACTTCATAATAGAATATTAATAAATAACGACGATACATATTCAACAGACGAGGTAAACCGTATAGCCCTTCGCGTTTTTAAATCAAATTTACCTGAGCCAACAAAAAGTGTAATTTTTGCTAGAAATCCGATTTCTTTAGACGACGCATTTAAAATAATAGAAGAAGCACGTCATCAAAACTATTCATTCTATAGCTTTAATAAAAAACCGACAGCAAATAAAACCACATTTAGAACAAATTTCAGTAATGATAGAACAAACAATAATGAGCAATTGTTAGGCAATTCCAATAGCGATAGCAACCGGGAGCAGCCAATCACTGCAAATGTCGATTCGACAGGTCCAAGTACCAGTTCTGCGGCACAACAGAGTCAAGTCCCTATAAATAATTCAGATGTCAGTATGAGAAGTATAAATACAAATAGAAACCATAGAACATTTAGACAGGGTCAGCAACTTGCTCAACCAATGGAGATTGGGCACTCAGATGTAAATTTTCAGACAGAGGCCTCAAACAGTTGCCCTACATAAAAATTAAATGCCAATTTAAAACACTCTTCTTTATTATAGATACGGGGGCAGAATTTAGTATAATAAATACAAATCTATGCCACCCGAATTGGAAAACAAAAGTCAATGTTAGTGTGAAAGCTATGGGCAATATAATTAAAATAAATACATTGTGTAGATTTCCATGTTTTAACGAGTTCAATATGGAGAATTACTTTTGTGAATTTCTTGAGTACGAATTTCACTCACATTTCGACGGCTTAATAGGCGGAAATATATTAAACGATTTAAAAGCAAGTATAAGCTATTCCAAAAAAGAATTACAGCTAAATGACACAGTACTTAAACTTTATTTACACGACTCTTTACCGAAGTCTTTACCCGAAATTAACTTAAGTAAATTAATTCGCACAAATCACCTAGATTCCAAATCAAGAAATTTATTAAATGCAGTTCTTAATGAATACGAAAGTTTATTCTATAACGACGGACAAGATCTATCATTTATACATGGGATAAAACATAAAATTCCTACACGGAACGAGAAACCCATTTATTCAAGAGCCTATAGATATGCTGAAATTCACAAAGCAGAAATTAATAAACAGATTTACGAAATGCTAAAGCAAAAAATAATCCGACATTCAATTAGTCCATATAACAGCCCAATGCTGGTCGTTCAAAAGAAACTTGACGCTTCTAATCAGCAAAAATGGCGTTTAGTCGTTGATTATAAAAAACTCAATAATGAAACTATTGAGGATAGATTTCCCATTCCGCACATCGACGACATATTCGATAAACTGTCAGGGTGCAAAATTTTTACAATCTTAGATTTGGCAAAGGGTTTTTATCAAATCGAAATGGATGAAAACGATATTCCTAAGACTGCCTTTTCTACAGCAAACGGCCATTACGAATTTTTGCGAATGCCGTTTGGGCTCCAGAACGCCCCTGCAACCTTTCAAAGGCTTATGAACAACTTATTACGCCCATATATAGGTTTTTTCTGCCACGTATACATGGACGATATTCTCATATTTTCTAAGCACATAGAAGAACATGTAGAGCATCTAACAACAATTCTTAATTGCCTGAAAAAAGCTAACGTCAAGCTTCAAATTGACAAATGTGAATTTGCCAAGAATGAACTAGAGTTCTTAGGGCACACAATAAATTCTGAAGGACTTAAGCCAAATAAAAAAAGGTAGAAGCAATAGATCGAATTCCGCTACCAACAAATCAAAAACAAATACAAAGCTTTTTAGGTATGACCAATTATCTAAGACGATTTATAAAAGATTACGCAAGTGTGACAAAACACATAAATAAATACCTAAAAAGTAATTCTAAAGTAAATATTAATGACGAAGAATACATTGAAGCGTTCAATAAGTTGAAAGAATTAATAAAAAACGAACCAGTGGTTGTGTATCCAAATTTCAACAAAAAATTTACGCTTATTACCGATGCTAGCAATTATGCTTTAGGAGCTGTGCTTATGCAGGAGAATAGAGTTATTTGTTACGCCAGCCGTGTCCTGAAGGACAGTGAATTAAACTATAGCACCATTGAAAAGGAGTTATTAGCAATCCACTGGGCACACACTATTTCAAATACTATTTATACGGTCGAAAATTTACTATAAAAACCGACCACCGGCCCTTAGTGTGGCTCAACAATCTTAAAGAACCAAATTTAAAATTGCAAAGATGGAAAATCCAATTAAATGAATTCGATTTTAATATTGAGTTTATTAAAGGTAAAGAAAACTGTTTAGCTGATGGGTTAAGTAGAATTGTAGAAAAAAGTAAAGATATCCTTACTAACGAAGAAAAAACGTTAAACCTTGAAGACTCTGATATTTTCATGAATACTCATGAATACTTGAACTCGATGAAGGCCCTACAGAGTTACAAATTAATAAATTGGAAGAAGATTTTTCGGGGGAATTGCTCTATTTGTTTAATAGCCAAATTGATGAATTGCAAACGATTCATAGCGCAGAATCGGATGATCACGATTTTATTAAACTGACAGAATGTTCCTTAAATGTATACAAAATACAAATGGTTATCAAAGAATCAATTGTCGAATCACACACAACTAAAATTTTGTATAAAAATAAAATACGACATATAATTAAAACGAATGGCAATGAAGAAACTATGTTAAAATTTATAAGAGAAATTTTCCCAGAAAAAGGCTTAATAGCTGTCTATTGTGAAAAAGATTACCTATATAATAAGTTTCAAAATGTCTATAGACAATACTTTGTTAATAATAAGAATTTTAAAATATTAAAAACATGTTTACTATTAAAAGACATTATTGATACTGAAGAGCTATTGAAAATAATTGAATGTCAACACTTAGAAAATAATCACAGAGGAATAAATGAGGTATTCTTAGAAATAAAACGTAAATATTACTATCCAAAATTGAAACATCAAATTCAAAAATACATAAATAATTGTAAAATATGCAATTTGGCTAAGTTTGATAGAAACCCTGTTAAGTATAACTTTAATATCACAGAAACGCCAACAAAACATAATGAGATTATACATATTGATATTTGGTACCCTCAAAAAGGTGTAATGTATCTCACCACAATTGATAAGCTTACAAAATACGCAACAGTACATAACATAAAAGATCGCACATGGATTTCGTTATTAAATGCAATTAAGCATAGAATTCAAAATCTAGGAAAACCCAAAAAAATTATAGCAGACAACGAATTCGATATAATATCTATTAAGCAGTTCCTTAATGAAAACGAAATAGATATATATCTAACAACTCCAAATCACAAAACTGGAAATTCCGATGTTGAACGCTTGCACCAAACCTTAAACGAACACATTCGATTATTCAAAGCTGATCCAAACAACGAAGATACAATTCAGGACAAAGTATTTAAATCAATTTTATACTATAATAATAGCATTCACTCAAGTATTAACGCCAAACCAATTGAATTGTTAAATACTATTTTAAGCAATGAGGAGATTCAAAAATTATCAGATAAACTAATGATAAATAAACTAATGCACTCTAATCCAGATAGAGACAAATGTACAGAATTTAATAACGAGTTTGTTAAAAATTATAAAGTTGGCAAATCAAACCCGAAGTACAAACAAATAGAGAATTATAAACAGGAAGGAAACTATCTCATCTCAAATGAAGACAATACAAAGAAAATTTACAAAGATCAAGTCAAGAGAAAATACATTTATCAAAACACAATCGAAATGGAAAACTAATTAGTTAAGATATGATTATATTTCTTTAATAATGTAAATGTTAGGCTTAAGTTTTCACCGATTGTTCAAATTTGCTGCGGGGGAGTCATGTATCGACTACGTTCGTACATACACATGCTTCCATGGTACTCTTATCTTAAGATAAAAGCTCATAAGCTTAAGCGTACATTCTTAAAGAGAGGCAATCAGTTCTATTTAGATCGTCACACGGAGCTGACGCATCATATTAAAGTACTCAATAAAATATATTCAATCGATCTGATTTGGTTGTTATTATTTGTTATTAATGTTGACTGCTAGTTCGACATTAATAACATAACTATATGTGTTTTTTAAAGAAAAAAATGCCAACAAAACGCAAAGGGGCTAATTTGAGCCGAACCTCAAGTAATTCTAGAATATTTCGATGCAGAAGAGACGAAAGAATAGAGGAACAGATCCAGCGTGCGTCTTGCATTCCGGTATGAGCCCGATATTGAATATTTTTTCATTCAAAAGTTATAATATGTGTTATGGACAAGGAATGACCGCATTGTCAAGCTCTCAAATTCACAAATGAACCAGCCGGGGTGTGCTGCGCGTCTGGGATGGTGGAACTACCTGATATTGAAGCTAGCTTCATTTAATTGAATTGAATTATCTGAGTATTATTATCACTCTAGAACTATATAAAACTACAATAAGGGGCGAGACCATGATGTAATAACTACAAGGTGATCTCGTTAGAAAAAGCTCTAGCTTACGGGCAAAGTGCTTTTCAAAAACACTCAAAAGAGCTTTTTCTGTCGGTTTATTTTGAGTCATGATGAGTTTAACCCTTAGTCTGGCTGTGTGTATATTTACAACCCACTGCTGAAACATAAGCTAAGATGCTATACATAATAATAAATAACAACATTTTTATTAATAGGAAAGTAAATAGTTCTGATGGCGGCTAACAGATGTGTCTCCGAAATATGTTGGTAAAAAATGTAATAATTTTGGAATTATATTTTGATTTTTAATCATTTTTGACCTTAAGTCGGCAAAACCAAATTTTGAATGTTCAGGAAGACCGCAAAAACCAAGACAAAATGATAAATAAGAAAAATATGCCAAATAAAAACAGTTGAATTGTAGTTTTCGTTTTAATCCTTGTCAAAGTTTTATTTTTAATAATTTTGAATTCGCCACAATGCGCTTTGATTCTTTAAGGCCAGGGGTAGGCTGTCTTGGCAAGGCGTTTGGCATCAAACGCCTTCTCTTTCGTTCCACTTTGCTCTTTGTTTCTCCATATAAATTCGATCCTTTGAAATGTGTGTCGCAAGTCCTGGCATTATGAGCTAAACTGCATTCTAAGGATTCCTCCCACAATTTTCTTTTCCGATCTTCTTTGGGAAAACGGATGAATTTTACTCCTTCTGTTTTTACGACCGCACAACAAAATTGACAAAACGACATTTTTTTACGCACGCCCAAGGGTTAACAAATAAAATAAAAATTCCTGTGCTCACAACCTGTCACCTGTCAAAATCAGAGTGAGAACAGACCCCGTAAGCATGAGAAACACTCGAGCTTTTTCAAACGAGATCACCTTGTAGTTATTTCATCATGGACGAGACAAAGTTCGCCTGGGCCGCTAGTATATATATATATGTATATATATATATTTTTTTTTTTTGTGTTGTATACTTTCCTTTTATTTATTGAATCTTCTCACTTTCGAGACTAACAATAAGTATCAAATCTTATACTATAACCTAGTTAGGAGTTATGTAGACTGAAACGGTGGCCCTGACAAATTATGGCTGGGTTGTAAGGACTGTACGTTGCAGGCGGGTTCGGCTGGAAACTCGAGTCAAGACCCTTGCTAGAGGATTTGGGTGGGCAGAGAGTTTTTCAATGTAGGACGCTTTTTGCTTGTCTATTTCAGCTTTTATGACGAGAATGCCGAGGTCCCTGTGCATGTTTTGGTTACGAATATACCATGGTGCCCCAGTGATAGTTCGCAGGATCTTTGATTGGGCGCGCTTTTTGATGTCTATGTTTGTTCTGCTCTGTAACGAACCGCTACACTGACTCGAAATCTGAGCGCACGCAAGATAGTGGTCCGGCTTCGGCTCGTCGGCTACAGGGGTGAGGTCTTGCTTAGATCTCGGAATGCCTATGCATAATTTTAACTACAGGGTCCGGCACTCGAAGTGTAACCAACTTCAGACCGCTCGCACAGCTGACGAACTGGCATCAGCTGTTTGTAAGTTTAGCTAATGATAGTTCAGAGTATTGTTTACAAGTGGACGACAGCATTTTGCCGAGAGTAAACGCGAAAAAAAGAAATCAGTAATGGATTTCAAACGTAATAGTGTGATTGCATTATATTTAGCTGGAAAATCACAACCAGCGATTGTTCGAGAGCTCAAACATCTTAAAGTGAACAAAGTTTTCGTTTATCGCACCATAACTCGTTACAATGATACTGGTAGCATCGGAAAACGTCATGGAGGTGGTCATCAAAAGACTGCAACGTCACCTGAGATGATTCAAAAAGTGAAGAAGCGACTTGAGCGAAATCCCCGACGAAGTGCAAATCAAATGGCGAAAGAACTGAAAATATCGGATCGTAGCATCCGCCGTATACTGAAAAATGATCTCAAGGTCAAGCCTTATAAGATCCAAAAGGCGCATGATCTCACCCCAAAGCAACAAGTCAGACTTCAGAGAGCGAAGGAGTTGCTTAGCTTGGCCGAAGGTGGTCAATTTCCGAACATTGTGTTTTCTGACGAGAAAATGTTTACAATTGAGCAATTCGTAAACTCTCAAAACGATAGGGTTTACTTGACCGACCGTTCATACGAGAATTTGAGTCATCGATTGGCCACCAGGAGGCAGCACCTTCCACAGATAATGGTTTGGGCCGCTGTAACCGCAGATGGGCGCTCTCCAATCGTTTTCATCGACCCTGGGGTCAAGGTAAATGCGCAAAATTATCGGGAAAGTATTCTGGAGGTTGCTTTGAAGCCGTGGGCAGACAAACATTTCGGTTGCAGACCATGGACGTTTCAACAGGACTCGGCACCGTCTCATAAAGCTCGAGTGAACCAAGAATGGCTGAAAAACAACGTTCCGAACTTCATAACGACCACACAATGGCTCTCGAATTCACCAGACGCGAATCCGATGGATTATTCTCTTTGGGCCATTTTAGAGAGCAACGTCCGAACTAAAAAATACACCAGTCTCGAGGCGCTAAAAAAAAGCTGTTGTCCGCGAGTGGGCCAAAATACCTGAAAATCACATTCGGGCAGCTTGCGATTCGTTTTTGGACCGTCTCAAGGCCATAGTGAAGGCAAAAGGTGGTCATATCGAACAAAAGTAAATTGTTTCTAAATTGTGTATAATTTTTACTCATTTTGTACTTTGAATCAAGTAAAAGTAATGTTGCAAACTGCCTTTTAATTGGTTACACTTCGAGTGCCGGACCCTGTAAAGATAATTGCGTGCAACAACAAGCTTTAACCGGGATAGAGAAACACACACACAAATAAATAAATGCTGCAGGAAAAATATTTTCATTTTTGGCTGATTCCCTCTCTCACCTCCTCTGATGTTCTGGAGGCTCGTCTCTTGCCCACCCTTCCAATGGTCGCTCCTACCCTCAGCGCTTAATAGCCTGAGCGACCCCTTTTGCAAGTGCTACACTACATTACAAGACAAAGCTAGCTGCTAAAACTTTCAAACTTCATTAAAACATTATACAATTTTATTAAAATCTAAAAGGAAATAAATCTCTTAAACTAAGCAATGAACACATAACATAAATATAAATAGAATTCATGGAATAAATATGCGGTTAAAATCGAGAATAAAATATAATGTTCACGGCCATACAAATATTTAAATTATGGAAAAGTGGCATTTGACGGCAACTCAAACTTTTCTAGAGGAATACTGCCTCTGAAAGATATTTCTTTATGCAAAAATAATAATCAATGCAAAACAAGCTCGAACCAAATGAGCTACTTTATGCTCACTTCTCATTGTTTCTCCTTCCCTTTATTTATGTTAAAATTTATGTTTCTTTTTTTTTTTTTTAGAATACCATTTTTAGAGTGTTATTTAATCGACCAGCTCTCGTGACTTTTTTTTTTTTTTTGTTTAACACTCACCACACTATCCACATCCACCGATGAAAGCACTTTCTTCGTTGAAGTGCTAGCTATAATAGGGAGAAAATAAAATCACGGGCAACAACAAATAGGGACATAACCAAAACTAGGGGAAGATTAACACTTAAAATTTGGCGACGCGCTCTTTCTGCTCATTTACACGACACTATTATTTTTCTTTATTTCCAAACTATTTATGCTCACTAAACGAATATTAAATCCTCATTGGATATGCCGCACAACACTTTTTTTTTGTATTTTGACCGTATTTAATCTAACCTTAATTTTAAAGATTTTTTCTTCTATATCTTCTTCTACGGAATGTTGGGATTTTTCTAGGCCTTTCTCTAGGGACTTTTAGGAGCTCATTCCCGGTTGGGAGATAGCGCCGGAGGATCGCGGCGGCGACAACAAATGGGCGGGCAGAACAACTCAAAACTAAAACGCTCGGCTCAGCCGCAAACTATGCGCTCTTGGTCCCAAGCATAAAAGCTATATTTCTAGCCGGGCTGCTGCTTGGAGCTCGCTCCCGATTTACTGGCTCATGCCAGAGCGCCTACTGCTATGTGGTGCGGAGTTTAGGTACGGGCAACTGCATAGAACTTTCCCTCTCTCTGGCGAAATTTGATTTAATAATGGGGTTTTAATGGTACTTGGCGTGCAGCTACGCTGGTGGAGGCGACGCACAGTGGTCGGTCTTGTATGGAGCGGGCGGCCAAAAATACTTCTAGTGGAGATATCACTATGAAATTTTTACAGTAAATCTAGAAAAATATATTGAATATATTGTGTAAAAAGTAGACAAATCGGACGACTATATAATATAGCTGCCATAGGAACGATCGAAATGTTTTGAAGAAAAAAATTATAACTTAACCAGTTTTTAACATTTTTTCATATAATTTTAGATATGGCCATTTTGTTTTATTATAGAATTTCGGGCTTAATTTGATCAAGATCGGACAACTATATCATATAGCTGCCATAGAAACGATCGGCAAATAATGAAGAACAAAATTTTAACTTAGCTAATTTTCCACATATTTTCATAAAATTTGAGATATGGCCTTTTTGTATTATTCTAGAATTTCGGTTTAAATTTTATCAAGATTTGACTACTATATTATATCATCTTGTATGGAGCAGGCGACCAAAAAATGCTCGAAAAACCGCGAGACGCCGTTGTTCTTTTTATTGTTGCGCAGAGAGTTGCAAAAACTAGCAGCTGAATTTTACACCAAATAATCTGTAAATATCGTTTATCATTTTGATGTAAGTTTGATCACGGACTTCGATGGACTAAACAACTAAAAGTCTAAGTGAACTTTTTGTTTACATATACATTTTTATCTAAATTGGACACACTTTGCATTAATTCTTAAAAATAAACAAAACATGCTGAGTAAATGAATATAATTAAAAATAGTAGCTAATACCTTTCTTTAAAATATTAGAGACTTCCATTGTTCGGTTAATCTTGTAAAACTTTGTTTTTCAATTTTTCGTTTGAATGCCGCCCACACTGCAACGCACTGCAAAACCAATAACAGTTTGATGCTCTATGTTTAAGAGTTATTCTTGAAGAGGATAGCTGGAGCAAAACAAAAGAAAGGCAGGGTACAAAAGTTTGAGGTATTACGAGACAGTGCTGGCACATTTTAAGCTAAAATAAAAAAAATTTTTTTTTATTTTTGGCCTATGGGATCGACCACAGTGGCGACGGTTGCGCCGGGAGCTAGCTCGCTCCCCAGCTATTGGCTGCTCATCGAAGATCGGCTGCGTCGTTCCCCTCAGGCTTGCCCCTCTCCTAACCAAACGATAAAAGCTGCTGCCTATAAGATCCAACAAATATAACCATCTACCTGAGCATTCGCTCCTTCTCCGCTCACCTTCAGATCACAGCTCGGCGCTGCTTTAAGAGCAAATATTTCCTGCAGGCACTTAATCGCGAGAACTTTCGATTTGAATTAAAAAAAGCCACTGTTGTTCTCTCGCACCTATTCGTCTATGCCTATTCCCTACCCTGTCTTGCCTTAGTGGCAACACAGCTCCTCGAACTTCATCTGACCCACAGATGGCGCTAAAAAGTATCTTTGTTTTTCCGAGCAAGCGCTACAAAAATACTCACTCAGCAAGATCAGACTTGGGGTCAACACTCCAAGACTGATAAAACAGCTTGCGAGGCTACTGCTTGATGTCCTTGGTATGGAACCTGCTAACGTAACGCCCCTGCAAATCCTCAAGATCGTAATACACTTGACCAATCTTCTTCTTCACCCTTGCCTTCACAAAGGATGGACCCAATTTCGCATTGTAACCAGCTGCGAAATTGCTCTGCTTGAAATTTCTGCGATAGAATTCCTGGCCTTCACTGAAAGATACATACCTCCTTTGAGCGCAAATTGTACCTTTTCTGGTTTTTCTTGAATTGATTTTTCATAACTTCTAACGCCCTGCTACGGACAATTTCTAATGAATCCTCCTTTGAGAACGCCAACGACCTGTCTTCGAGCAGATTAAGAGCTCTCAGCAACTTATATGTGGCACCAGACGAAATGAAGTGCTGTCCAAATGTCATGTAATAGGGTGACGTTCCTAAGCTGGAGTGGACCGCCGATCTGAGGGCACAGCAAATGCTGCTTAGCTGCTCATCCCAATTTTGATCGCTACGCACATACGATCGTATGGCAGCCATGACGGAACGATTTACCCGCTCGGATGCATTCGCTTGTGGCGAGTAAACGGCAGTAAGAGTGTGGGCAATCTTATGCTCCCGTAAAAGCTTCTGAAATGCTTCTGATTTAAATTGAGACCTCGGGGACACCGAAAGTATGAAATAGCTCTTGCTGCATAAATTTAACCACCACATCAGCTGTCAACTTCTTCACCGCCTTCAGGAAAACAAATTTACTGTTGTGATCTAGCACAATAAATATCCCTATATTTCCACTCTTTGACCTGGGATACGCCTAAAGAGTCGATGTAAAGTCTTTGGAAAGGCCTCGCGGATTTAGGAGGTACTCCCATGGGTGGTCTTAAAATGCTATTACTAGCCTTGGTTGTCTTACAGGTTTCGCACGACTGAATGTACTCCTTCACGTCCTTTACAAGTCTGGGCCAATAATAATACCTCCTTAGCCTCTCTAATGTTTTATGCACACCTCCATGTGAAGCTAAGGGATCATCATGAGCACTTTTAAGAGCTTCGGGCACTAGGCCCCTAGGAATCCATAGCTTCCAGCAAAAACTATCATGCATCGGGTCTCCTGTTAAATGTCTGTCTTCCTATAGAGAAAGCCATCAACTACTTTTAAGTCCGGAAGACTGCTAACGTTGGCTTTAACTTTCTCCGCAAGTTCTTTATAGTCAGGATCAACTAACAACCCGTGACTTGCACCTGTAACGATCAGGCTAGGTGGTGACTTGAAGAGGCAGGCGCACGCGAATATTGCACGGCTCTGCTCGTCGGCTAAGGAGGTGGTGGTCTTGCCTGCTCTTCAACTTTGCCTCTTACGAACAATATCTTATTAAAGGTTGCGTGCAGCGACGAGAAGGGGGGAAGGGAAAATCAAATCACAAACTCGGACAAGTAGACTCTCTCACTAACGCACAACAAATTGTCTGCGCCCTCGGATGTTGTTGAGGACACGGGTTGCCCTCCCTGCCTATGGTCATCCTCTCCAATTGCATCATATTCTGTTTCTTGGATGACCCCTATAAGCGGTTACGGAAACTGACTACTGGTGGAGGCAAATAATTTCAATAATTTAAACACATTATAAATTGATTTATTAATCTAAAGAAAACGTTTTTCTAAAAATAGTGAACCTACATAAACCTACATATGCGGTACTGATCGAGCTTATAAATAAGATATAAATTATTAAAATTTTACAAAAAAAGACATTTGAACATGACAAAAGTGACCGAGACATAAATTAATAATTTCATAGAAGCAGATGAAAGGAAAGAAAGAGTTCGTTTGGTTTAAGAGTGTGAGATAATTATAATTCAGTTTTAGTTTCCCGCTCTTAGATTTTTGCGGCGGTGGGACATTCTCTTATCTTTTCGTTTATTTCTTTATGGACTTCGTTACAGCGACGAATTAATGGCAGGAATATTCTGATTTATAGGCGGCTTTTATTAACAAGTAACATACTGAAATATGGCCATGATTGACACTCACAGTTGTTATTCCTCCATCGACGAAAGCGCTTTCTTCGGCAGGTAGCTGTGGAATGGAGATAGTAAAATAAAAAGAAATGCCCCTTTCAATCGAACCTGACACACCAGTGCCTATCAGTAAAACAACAAAAACTAACGAAAATCCACATAGTCACAAACAAGAAAAACCCCAAATCGAAAAATAACCTTTGAACTTCTCACTTCGCCATCTTGGCTTCCGATCTCTTTTCCTTTTCCATTTCCTCTTCCTCCTTGATTTAAATTCTCGGTCCTTTTTTTTCCTTGTATATAAACTAAAAAAAATATGTTATGTTACCTCCTTGGATTAATTCCGTTGACGCATCCGCCTAGTCAGCGGGCTCATGAATGCCGCTCGCTAGCTAATTGTTTCTCCTTAATGCGAACGCCGAAAATGGCAAGCTAGACTCGCAAGCGGAATTTGCCCCTCTTTATCTCTTTCTTTTATAGCTTGACCGCTGAACCTTTTCTTTTCTGGCAATTTGTCTTTACGCTGCCTGCTCCCTTTACTGCATCGAAAACTTCAAACACTTATTTATTCCGCCTTCTGGCTGCTGCTGCTAATCTCCGGCCGAAACCGTTGCGCTTGCGCGGTAGACGCTCAGACCGCTCGGGCCGCTTGGACCGCCGATGCTGGTTCAAAGTCGCTGCTGCTGCACTGAAGACGCTGAGCTCACTCGGGCCGCTGTGGCTACTAAGGCCGCTAACGCTCTCCTCGCCGTTTGCAATAAAAAAGATAACACCAAAAATGGGCTTTTGTAAAGCGCCAAGCCTAACGGAAAATTTTTCCTTTTAGTTCCTTTCCTTCTCCACATTTTCACTTTTTCATTTGCTCACCCTGGGGACTCAGCGCTATTCTCGGAGTGATATAAATTGATTGCTTGCGGTGGCAGCGGCAACGCGGAGTAATTAGTATACAGATTTTTAATTCACTCGCGTTTCTTTTGCAACTTTCGTTTTTTTTTTTAGAAGATAAGTTTAACCAAAATCCGAAAAGCGCACTTTACTGCCTGCTACCAAGACCGCTAATGAAAAGGGAGACGCCCCGAAATGCGCGGGACCCCTCTCTATATTTCTCGGCGACCTTCGGGTCTCAGCCGAAAGATGACATTTGCTCCCTTGAGGTGGATTAGCCTCCTCAGCTTCGTTCAGCACCTCTAGATCGCCAAAGCTCTGTGCTCCGCTATTGTCTCCTAGGTGGCGCCATCGAAGTATCTTATTCTGACAATGACTCAGGCGCTACACAGCTAGAGCCGCAACCTCTCCCTCATTGACCCGTAATAAAGCATCAGGGACTACATTGAGCTTGCTGCTTCTATGCTCAATTTTAAAATTGAAGCCTTGAAGTTTCAACGCCCACCGAGCAAGCCTCGAATTTAAATCGGTCTGCGACATCAGCCACTTGAGCAATGCAATGTCGGTGATGACTGTAAAGTCATGGACTTTCACGTAAGCTCGGAACTGCTTTATGCAAATAATGGCAGCCAAACACTCTTTTTCGCTGACTGTGTACGACTTTTGCGCCTTGCTCAGCTTCTTCGAGACAAATGCTATTGGGCATTCTTCGCCACTTTCAGACTTCTGCACTAACAATCCTCCCACTCCGAAGTTACAATGAATGTAAAATCGCTGGCTAAAATTTGGGCTACGAAGAACTGGGGCAGAATAAAGCATCTCCTTTTCCCTCCGGAGTCATCACAAATATTTTCCTGGGCTTTAAAATGCAAAATTGCTAATGAATTTTCGGTACCAACCGACCATCCCGAGAAATCGTCTCAACGCTTTTAAAGACCTTGGCAATGGAAAATCCGTCATTGCAGATATTTTATCTGGGTCCGTTCAAACCACCCCTTCACCCACAATATGGCCTAAATATTTAACATTTTTCATGCAAAACTTGCTCTTTTCCACGTTTAATGTCAAACCAGCGGCTCTTATGTGATTAGAAACGGTGCTCAGAACCCTTAAGTGACCCTCAAAACTGTCTAATACGATCAGGAGATCATCAAAAAAAACAAAAACTTAATTTCTGAGTTCAGCCGGTATTAATTTATCCTTCAGCTTAGTCATTGTCTGCGACGCATACGTTAAACCGAAAGGAATAACCTTGTACTGATATAATGGCTTGCCAGGAATCGTAAATGCGGTTTTGTCGCGCGACTGCGAATCTAGTGGAATTTTCCAAGAGGCATCTTTTTGATCCAGGCTAGAAATAAAATTGGCTTTAGGTAGACGACTCAAAATAGCATATATTTGTGGCAAAGGATATGCGTCTTTCTTTGTCACTGGGTTTACCTTTCTGCTGTCGAGGCACAATCGCGCCTTTCCTGGTTTCTGCACCAAAACAACAGGAGAAGACCAAGGGATATCCGATTCCTCGATTACGCCGAGCTGAAACATTCGATTAACTTCCTCGTCAAAGCTCTCCCTCTCTTTCTGCTTCCGGTTCCTAATTGACTCTCTTAGATCCACATCTGTGCGCGTATCGCGAACTTGCTTGCGTAAAACTTCTGTAAGCAAATCCCACCGCAAACTATCTGACACTTTGTGAAAACGCCAATAAAACTCTCGTGCCTTCCCTTCGAAGAGCACGCTAGCGGTGCCGCAGACCAAATCAAATCGGGAATTGAGCGTCTGCCGGGTTAAGGCCTCCACTCGATATAAGAATTTATCTACACTAAGACCGTCTTGAGCTCCATTGAATCGCAGCTTCCAGCTGCTGATGATCTGTCCGCCCTTGTCCGGACGGCTGCTCAGATCTGAGCTTGAAAAGGCTGAAACGGTCCTATCCGGGAGCTCAATATCACCTAATTCTGACGAACCTCCAAAGTTTTGGACAGATTCGGCTGATTTTGGTGGCTCCTGTATCTGTGCCCCGAAATTTGCCTGAATTATTTGCCCCATCTGTTCTGTTAGCTTGGTTAGCATATCATGTTGCAGCGCCTTTATTTGTTGCGTTACTATGTGGCTGATCGCTTCTGCGTCAATGCTGCTAACTGATTGCTTTCCTGAAGCTGGGGTTTTCTGCTTAGCGGAGTCTCCCTTAGTCTTGCAACCAGGACAACTGCCTTTCGATTTGACCAAAGTGTCCATGCATTCTTTGTGGAACTCATGTCCACATCTTGCACGACTTACTTGATCCGGTGACAAGGTCTTGTCTCAGAGTGTGCATTTTGTTGACCCCGAAACTTCTGTCTCCATGATTTCTATCGTAAATTGTTGTCTGGCCCACGAATTAACGAACACTAGTCCAAGCGTCCAAGGCCACAAAAAAAAGGAAAATAAATAATATTAAAACCGAAAAAATACAACTCCTAAAACTATAACTTAAGATAAACGTTCCTAAAAATAAATAAATAAATTTAAAAAAAATATCTATCCAAGTTCCGAACCCTGAGATCTCTATGGAATCTATTTGGTTCTGACACGTTCCACAACAAGATTCAGACTTCGACTTAAAAATCTGAAGTTTCTTCCAATAAATGTTTTTAGTTTCATAAATAAGAAATCTATAGAAATGTATTTAAATGTGCAAGGATTTAAAGATGTAGAAAATAATCTTATATATAAAATTCTGCTGCCACGGTTTTTGTAAGAAAACTCCTCCGAAACTACTTGACCGATTTGGATGAAATTTTGAGGGGATGTTCTGTAGGCCTGAGAATCGGCTAACATCTATTTTTCGTACCCCTAACCGATAAGGGTAGTCCGCAATACAGCTTTAGTCGCTGCCTGCTGACTGTCTGATTAGAAATTTTGAATCTATGGATGTGGTAGCCACGAAATTTACGTCAAGTTTTGTATTTTGAAATACCCAAATAATATTTATGTGGCAGTGCTGTGGCATTTCGGTATTATTTTTTTGGTTTTTGGAAAGGAAGAGGTTTCTGTGGCCGACCTTTCTTTCTTTCTTTTGTAAAGTAGATTCCAGATTTAAAGTGATTCAATTAGTTTTATTTATATGTGTTTTTTAAAGAAAAAAATGCCAGCAAAACGCAAAGGAGCTAATTTGAGCCGAACCTCAAGTAATTCTAGAATATTTCGATGCAGAAGAGACGAAAGAATAGAGGAACAGATCCAGCGTGCGTCTTGCATTGCGGTATGAGCCCGATATTGAATATTATTTTCATTCAAAAGTTATAATTGGTGCTATGGACAAGGAATGACCGCATTGTCATGCTCTCAAATTCACAAATGAACCAGCCGGGAAGTGTTGCGCGTCTGGGAAGGTGCAACTACCTGATATTGAAGCTAGAATTTAATTGAATTGAATTATCTGCGTATTATTATCACTCTATAACTATATAAAACAACAATAAGGGGCGAGACAAAGTTCGCCTGGGCCGCTAGTATAATATAAGTATAAAAATATAAGTCGATAAAATCAATCAAAACTTCTTTTCGCAAATCAAATATAAATCAAAATCAATATCAAAAGTCTGGCCAGCAAGCATAGAAATGCTTGCAATTAAAAATGCACTTATATGCAAAAAAAAAAGGTTTCAGCACAAAAGAGAATTCACAAAAAAACTGACGAGCGTTGTCGATTGCTAATAACAATAACAACAACATGAAATGCTTGTCGTGGTCAAACATAAGCTTCGCTGTCTGCAGTCCAAGCGGCTGGAGCTTCTCGTCTTCCGTTTTTGTTGGGCCAATCCCATTCGTTATTACCTGTGGCCTGAGTTTCTTTTCTGCAAGATAAACGATCAGTAATCCTATTCAAATAATAGCAAAATTAATTAGTCCCAATGAGATTTGTTGTGCCCCTTCGTCTATTCCTATCATCCATGGTCAGCTGCTCGCTTCTAAAAGCAAATGCACCTACTTGTCCTATGCGTTTGATGTGCACTGACTCGGGCTGCACTGTGTAGAGTATACACAAGTCTGTCTACTTCCTATTCCTCTGTTGTCGTCTGCGGCCGGCTAGACGCTTCAAAACTGAGTCATCTTCTTCCGTATTCCTAAGCTTCCGAGCAACTATGAGTGGAAAAAAACGATGTTTTTCTAACAGCTGGAGCAGCCGTGGCTAAACGACTACCAGTTACCCTAGTCTTAGCCCACCCGTTGGCTGGGAGAAAAATCTAACAATTATTTTTGTGTGTGTGTATGAGTCACATTAAAAAACAAACAATTATTTGATAGCCATGGGTAAAAAGGCTGAGTTCGGTTTATTTATTAGATCATCAATGGTAGCACAGTTTAATGTTCGAATTAAAGTCAAAAACATTGCGAATGAGTTTAATGTGTCGCGTTAAACTGTGTATTATCAAATTAAAAAGTAAAAAAAACATAATGACTTAAAAAACCTAAAAAGAACAGGTCCTGAGCGCAAAACAACGATCGCTGACAATAAAATCCTTATACGAGAATTTAAAAAAAATCCTCTTGCGAAGCCTCAAACCGTTGCAACGCAGTGGAATCTAACCGCCAGCCTTCCGAAAAGTGAACGTAAGACAATCAGTGACATGAAGACATACATAAATATAATATATTGCTAAGGATGTGCCGTATATTTCAAAAATTAACAATCTTAAAGGGATGAAATTTGAAAAGGGACATCTAGAGAAGCCGAAGTCGTTCTGGAGAAGTGTTTTATGGGCGGCTGAAAGCTCTTTCCAGAATAAGTCGTCAAAACAAACAATTTTTGCCGCAAAGGCAAAAAAGACGGCCCGTTTGTGAGAAAGTGAGCCATGGTGGAGGCCTGGCCACCGCAAAGTCCAGATTTATTATTATTGAGAACATCTGGTTCCTTTTAAAACGCAAAAGAACAGTTTCGTTACATAAAACTCGAGAGTGATTTCTTCTTTATATTACTTACACACAAAAAATACAAAATTATCAAAACTACCATATCAAGTCATTAAAAAGTTTCACTGTCAAATGTGCAGCGTTTATTTTATAAAAATGTATTTATTTATTATAATAGATAGAGCAGTTTACAAAACTAAACTAACTTAAGTAATATAGCACTGGCTGCAGGGCCTA
The DNA here is from genome assembly GCA_018903765.1 of Drosophila aff. chauvacae BK-2020. Taxonomy (NCBI): domain Eukaryota; kingdom Metazoa; phylum Arthropoda; class Insecta; order Diptera; family Drosophilidae; genus Drosophila; species Drosophila aff. chauvacae BK-2020. The sequence goes on along the minus strand of JAEIGO010000024.1, from coordinate 3,503,519 downwards.
TGGCTATGTTGGTTTACAATTTTTATTTTTTTTAAATCTAATTAATGGCTAATTGGTTAAATGATTACTGTGTTTGTTGTTGTACATTTGTTTTTTTTTTATATTTTATATAATTCTGTTTTTTTTCGGAAACGTATGATTTTTTGTATGTTTTCTGGGTTGGGCTTGCTACGAAGGGTTAGCGTTGCTAAATTTGGCTTGCTTGGTTTGTATAAGGGATGGACATGAGTTCAGTATGTGGCTTATTGAAAGATCTCCTTGGCAAAAAGGGCAAACTAATATTGGATTTGGATTTAGGTAGTGTTGGTAGATTATGTTTGTGTGTCCTAGTCGAAGTCGTATTATTTTTATTTGGTCGAGTCTGGTCCAATTTTGGTGAGATTGTTTAAGGTAATCGCAGGCGTGTGTGTTATTCATGTTAAGTGATTGGTACCATTGATTGCAGTTTATAATGTTTCTTATTGTTTTGTCCCAAGTTCAGCTTTAAGATGTCTTTTTAAATCTGTGTTGTTTATGTTTGGGGTGAGAATTAGTGGCATATTGCTAGCTGATTTTGCAGCTTGATCGGCAAGTTTATTTCCTTTTATTCCTGAATGGCCAGGAATCCACATTATTTTAATTTTAGGGGCATGTTGCGTTAATAGGGATCTGATTCGGTTTGGGTAAAAGCTGTTGTTATTCGAGTTTTTGATTGAGTCTATTGCTGATAGGGAGTCGGAACAGGTAATAAATTTGCCTCTTCGGGTTTTAATTAGTTCTATTGCTTTTAGTATGGCGATTGTTTCGGAGGTGAGGACGTATGAGTATGGAGGCAGTATGCCCTGATTCAAGATGTTTGTGTCAGTTGTTATGGCGAATGTTATAATGAATTTTTTGACGGTCAGTGAATATGAAATGATGTGGCTTTAGCTTATTTTTTGTGTGTTCGAATAATTTTCTGTATGATTCTGGGGATGTTTCTTGTGGCCTCTGAGTGATGTGTCTTTTAGGTTGGGGAGGACCCATGATGGCTTGTATTTATGGAGTTTTATTGGTTTTTAGGGTAGATTAAGATCTAGGCTGAGTTTGATTGTTTGGTCTATTATTGGTAGTGTTTTCTTTTTAGATTTTTTGCGCTTAACAAATTTGTGAATTGGCGTGTTTTTCGAAAATATTAGGTTTTGGGATAGCTTGGCTATTTGAAGATCTCATTTCATTTCTAAGGAGGGAATATTTGATTCGTAGAGTAAATTATTTATTGGGGTAAAGCGATAGGCTCCGAGGGCTAGACGGATTGAGAAATTGAATGGTGTTTTTATTTTGTTTAGAATGCTTTTGGGAGCGTGGCCGTATAGAAATAGACCATATTCTAATTTGGCGATGACCGTTGCCTTTGCGACATTAAGTAGTGTATACGTGTTGCAATTAAATTTGAGACTGGATAGACATTTTATTATGTTTAGCTTATTGTAGAGTTTGGGGGAATTGGTAGGAAATTTGATGTTGTTGCAGCTTATCTTGCAAGTACAGTGATGTTTTTGACTTATGTGGAGGTGTTGGCATTTGGATAGGGATAGCGATGCCCCTGAGTAGGAGCCCCAATTCCCTATATCATTTAATAGGTTGTCTAGGCTGAAGTTTGTATTTGTGTTTTTATTGAAATTTATTATAAGGAAGAAACGCTATGAAAAACAGATATGGGTGAACCTTGGGGGATTCCATTGGATAGGGGTAGTGGGCTTGATGTATGCGGACCGACACGGACAATTACACAGGCCGACAAAATTTTGACACAGAAACCAGTAAATACTTTTCCGAAGGTTTTCGGTGCGCTGAATCCGAATCCGAGGTCGAAATTTCCGAAATGACTCTGGTTTCCGAGATATCCTAACCTAAAAGTGCAAAAACAGCTATTTTTGCCTATATTTGAGGTTATGTAGCATCGAATTTGTTCTTTTACTGAAAATACTAAAGAAACCATCTCAAAGTATAACCCTTGCACTTTTAAATGCTGTTGAGTTTGATTAAATATCTTTTTTTTTTCGCTGAGATATAATAAAAAAAAAAAAAAAAATAAAAAAATAAAATAATTATTTTCCTGTTAATCATAAAATTTTTTATGTAGTTTATCATTTTTAGGGCCTGTTTTCCATTCCTGTAGCTGGTGGATTATGGAGTGCACACCTACTCGATCGAAGGCTCTTGAAAAGTCAAGAGTGATGAGGTAGGTGTGCATTTTTGACTTCGTTTTGAGATAGTCTACATAGAGTAGACAGTCCGAAGTCGATTTGCCTTTTTTAAATTCAAATTGGTTTTCGTTAAGTAGGTTGCTATGTGTCATCAACCACCAGAGTCTTTTAGCTATAATTTTATCTAGTTTTTTTGCTATACAACAGTTGAGAGAAATAAATAATAAATAAATAAATAATAAATTAATAAATAATAAATAAATAAATAAATAATAAATTAATAAATTAATAAATAATAAATAATTAAATAATAAATAAATAAATAATAAATAAATAATAAATAAATAAATAAATAAATAAGAAATAAATATTTTGTTATTCTGTGTTTTGTTGTGGGGGAGCTATTTTGTATCATTTGATATGAAATTCTATTAAGTACTGGAGCAGATCCTTTTAATGTTTGTAGAGCTGAGATGAGTTCGAGATATGTTATGTTTTTATACCCTTGCAGGGTATTATAATTTTAGTCAGAAGTTTGCAACGCAGTGAAGGAGACATTTCCGACCCTATAAATTATATATATTCTTGATCAGCATCAACAGCCGAGTCGATCTAGCCATGTCCGTCCGTCTGTCTGTCTGTCTGTCCGTCCGTTTCTACGCAAACTAGTCCCTCAGTTTTGAAGCTATCTGAATGAAACTTTGCACATAGTCTTCTTCTGCTCTCACTGCTATATATGTCGGAACGGGCCGGATCGGACGAATTTATCATATAGCTGCCATAGGAACGATCAGAAATTTTTTAGGAAAAAAATTATAACTTTGCCAATTTTCAACATATTTGCATATAATTTATAATTTGAGATATGGTCATTTTGTATTATTCTAGAATTTCGGTTTTAGTTGGATCAAGATCGGACTACTTATCATATAGCTGCCATAGGAATATGTATATCAATTAATTTATTTTGAAAGCTTTGTTGCTAGCAACATTTAGTTGTTGCGCAACATTTTTCACTGTCAACATGTTTTGCTCAACATTTATATTATTTAAAAACACGAGAAAACGAAAAGAACCGCAATACTTAATTATACCAAATTTTAAATACTTACTGCAAGCGTATTTAAACTTCGGCTTGCTGAAGTTAGCTTCCTTTCTTTTTTTATTTAAATTACTTAATTTTAGATGGTAAAAACGTTTATATTGTTGACAAAAACGGAGGGAGCTTTCGAGGTGGTCGAGGGGACTTCGTTGGCGAACTCTGTTTAAACACTTTTTACACTAGCATTATCCGTCCCTATTCCAATAAAGTTATTTAATTAATATCGAGCGGAACCAAAGAGAGAAATGTTGACACCATGACTTGATGCGATCAACTATAATAATGTACAGCCACACCAAAGGCGGAATAGTTAACTTAAATTAGTAAAACTCCATTATAAAAATATAAACTTTACAACTTACCAAGTGTCTTACAGACACTGATATCAGTGCTCTCGTCAAGTTACAAACTGTACATAGTTGGGATCATGATACAATTAGAAAGGTAGTCCAGTCAGATTTTGACAGGCACTGAACTGAACTGAAAAATATTAACCCTTAACTGGCCATTGTAGTTCAAACTAGCCTACTAGATATCAAAGAGGTGAATTTTGTTTTTTTATAGTTTTATTTTTAACAATTTGCTTGCGGCAATTAGAACAATATGCCATGCTGACACAAGGGTTAACAAAATTTAATTTAACAAAATCGTCCAAGCACAACCTTCCCTGTCAACAATCAAACATGTACTGATTTCAGTGCCTGACGAGAGAGCGACGAGTGCTGACTGGACTACCTTTCTAATTGTATCATGGTTGGGATTACCAATTGCCAAAATGTTTGTAATGACATTTGTGAACTTTGTTCTGTGTATTTTAAGATTTACAGCGTACTTCAATTTGTTAGAGCATAGTTCACCTAAATGATCTACAGGACTTGTGCGCCAATATATGTATGTATGTGGGGTTTTATTTAATATGTTAAGTTTATTATGATTAATACATAGTTTTTAAGTAATTAAATAGTTTTAATGTTTACAACATAGTCTTCACGTCGTCGCTCTCGTCGATTACACCAACCGTCTTCAATCGGCTCTCGTAACAAACTGCCCCTGTCGTCTGCGTTCTCGCTGCTTATATTGGGATCAGTCGCTGCCTTCTCGGAATCGTTGATATACGTCGTAGTTTCTAGTGGTTCAACTTCTCTTTTTCCCCGTATTGCGATCGTCGACTTCGACTTCTGTTTTCCTTGAATTATTGTGATCGTCGACTTCGACTTCTATTTCCTCGAATTATTGTCTTTGCGTTTTCGTTGTCCAGAGCGTCGTCAATGTTCGTATGCGAATACGTGGAAATATCTCTCCCACATGTATATATGTATAAGCATAACGCCGCCTCTTGATGATTGGTTTCCAAGGAAACAGAAATAATGATCAACTTGTTTTTTTTGTGTAAATGCGCTTGACATACATACATATTTGCATGTTTTGCCGTTTTCGCATGTGCATATAAATCACTTAGTTTTGAGTTTATGCTAGTTTTGCAATATTTGCAACAACTTTTTTGATCATTCTTATTATCTACGCATAGCCATTCTTTTTAAAGCCGGATCTTGTAGCTGAACCCTGCAGTACCAGTCATCAACAATTCATAAAAAATTCATCAACCCATATGGGAGTGTGTCAATGAAACGTTGATGGCAAGCCCATATAAAGGTTGATGAATTTTTGGATGGGATGTCCGCTCTTGTCATCAACACAAATTCATCAACATTTATACCAAAAATGAATCAACGATTGTATGGGCTTGTCATCAACGTTACATCAACAACTTGTAATCAAATCTGTCATCAAACTTTTTGTGTGAAGAGAAAAAAATGAGAGCGCGAGAGAGTCGGGTTTCACACAAAGGTCGAAATAGAGCGTCGCACAGTGGCAGTTTAGATACTTTAGGGTTAAAAAAAAACAAAACTCTTGAACCAGTTGAGATAGTTTAATAATTTTTTTTTTTTTAATAAAAGGTAGTTTTACTACCTTTTGATTGAGTGGTCATACTATATGGTGTGATAAATAGTAGATTTTATACTCAAAAATTAATGTTTTTCGAAATTTTTATCCAATTTCGAAATATACTTTTCGTTGGGTTTTTCTTAAAATTCCAATATGGTGCATATTTAATGTTTTAAAAACAAAAAATAATTAATTTCAAAGAAAAACAATTTTTTTTTTTTTTAATTTTTCTTTATTACCAATTTTCAATAATTTATGCACTTTTTGTTCAAAATAATCATTCAATTTTACATCGTTGAATATTTTTGAAGAATAATTAAACATTATACATCCATTTAAAATCATTTAGTGTCCTTACAAAGTCAGGAATTGAAAAACAAGCCGCCAATACAGGGAAAAATGTATGCCCGCCATACAATTTCGTAATGATTTGAAATTAATGTATAATGATTAACTATTCTTCAACAATATTAAATGATGTAAAATTGAATGATTATTTTGAACAAATAGTGCATAAATAATTGAAAACTGGTAAAAAATTTGGTCAAGAAAAATAAAATTTTTTTTTCTTTAAAATGTATTCACTATATGTAACAGAGGTGAAACGCCCACCTTCATTTTTCCGAGTACGGAAGAATTACAATAATGGGAAGAGGTCCTAGACATAACCCTCCAAAGAAAAGTGGAGGGTTTCGACAAATAACTCTTTTTCAGACCATAGATATATATTCTTTAAGATCTCGATGCCGACTAGAGAGACGGCACCGAAGCGCAACCCCCGTAACACAGACTGGAACAAATATGAAAAGATTGTACAGTCGAAGATAAAAAACAGGAGGATCAAGGTCCGATCCACCCCAGAAAGAATAGACAAGGAAGTCGAGGACTTCACAGATATTCTCAACAACGCATACCAAGAGTAGTGCAGACTAAAGTACTCTAAGAAGACATACCCGCAATGGTGGAACAAAGAGCTTAGCGAGCTCAGGAAAAAGACAAGAAAAGCCTTCAATACAAGTTACGGCACCAAAAACTGGCAGCCGTATAAGGAAATACAAAAATAATACAAGAAAGCGATATAAGCAGCCAAGAAAGACTCCTGGAGCAGGTATTGCGAATCGCTAGAAGGAATCAAAGACACGGCTAGGTTGAGCAAAATTCTAGCCAAGGGGCATACAAGCCCCACTCTTATAAACAGGCCTGACGGTACAGGAAGAACGTCAGCAGAAGAGACACTGGAGATCCTGCTGGACACACACTTCCCAAGTAACCAGAAAGAGGAAACGAGTCCAGTGGAAAGACAACATGCGAAACAACAGCTAAGAGTCGAAGACATCGTCACCATGGAAAAAATCCAATGGGCGGTAGACTCTTTCGACAAGTACAAAAGTCCGGGACCGGACGGAATCATACCAGCAATGCTGCAGTCAACAAAATCATGCACAGGGAGATGGCTGCAAGCAATCTTCCAAGCATGCATTAAAACAGCACACATACCACTTCCGTGGAAGGAAGCAAGAGTAGTCTGTATACCAAAACCAGGAAGAAGAGGACACATCCAAGCCAAGTATTACAGGCCGATCAGCCGACCTCATTCCTCATGAAAACAATGGAACGGATACTAGATATCCATATCAGAGAAAGAACGGAGAAAAACCTTTCCGAAGCACAGCATGCATACAGGAAAGGTAAGTCCACTGAAACAGCACTACACGAAGTAGTGGGATACATAGAAAAGGCATTGGTCTGCAAAAACTATACATTGGCCACCTTCTTAGACATAGAAGACGCCTTCAATAACGTAAACGCAGATTCCATCCTGAGCTCCCTCTACAAGATTGGAGTTGAAGCAGGCATCAGAAAATGGATCGGCGCAATGCTAACGAACAGATGGATAACAGCCGAACTGAGTGGCACTCATCACATGAGGTACGTGAAGAGGGGCACACCTCAGGGAGGAGTTCTGTCTCCACTGTTGTGGCTGATTAACATGGACGACATATTGAGAGAACTCAATAGCGAAGGAGTTAAAGTGGTAGCATACGCAGACGACGTAGTTCTACTCGCTTCAGGACCATTCCCAGACGTCATCAGCGAACTAATGACAAGGGCGCTGAAAAAACTCAACCAATGGGCAAAATCCTGTGGGTTGGGCATAAACCCAAGCAAAACGGAACTTATGCTCTTTACAAAGAGAACAAAGATACCCATATTCAGTAAACCGAAGATAGACGGTACAGAGCTAGAGCTGTCACAACAAGCCAAGTATCTAGGAGTGATACTGGATACAAAGCTATCATGGAAACAAAACATCAACGAAAGAGTAAAAAAAGCAAGCATAGCATTCTACTCCTGTAGGAAGATGTGCGGGAAAAATTGGGTCACCAACCCCAAGACAATAATATGGCTCTACACAGCGGTTGTAAGACCCATACTCACATACGAAGCACTAGTATGGTGGCCAGCACTAACTAGGGCATACAACATCCAGAAACTTACAAGGATACAAAGATCGGCATGCGCAGGTGCAACGGGAGCACTCGTGCCCCGCAGCAGCGCTGAATGCCATTCTAAACATATTACCGATAGAACATTTCATAAGGAACACAGCAGCCTAAATCGCGGTACGACTGAACGCAAGCCAGAGCTGGAAGAATAGAGCTGGAAAACAATCGATGGCACCATCGATATTATCGATGTTTTTGCAAGTATGGCAACCATCGATGATTTTCTAAAAACCATCGATGTTTTCGATGTTTTGCCATTCCTAATAATTTGCATTGGCAAGAAGACGCGACAAGTAAGTAATATAAATTTATTCCAAATATTTTTGTAATTCTTGGTTTTTTTTAACAGTATTAAAGTGAGTTTGCAATGGTGTTGGATGTGGCGGTGGTGTTGGATGTGAAGGTTGTGAAGCAGGAGATACAAATAATGGATAAATTCTTAAAAAGTACGTATTGATCATATACACGCTGCAAAGCAAATGTATGTATGTATGTATGTGTCGAATTCTGTTCTGGTTCAATTTGTGCAAAGCGCGCGAAGACGAAAATACTAAGAAATTAGTATTTCCTGTGAACAATAATATTCCATTCACCGACATATGTATGTTTTTTATGCCTACATAAACATTTAGAAGTTATAGCTGGTGAAACTTGTTTTCGATATTTCAATATTTGACTCTTTATCCTTTAATTTAATTTTTTTAGGCACTACAACATCAGAGGGCGCTGATGGTACCCTTCCATTGCTTGGAAATTTTTCAAAAAATCCAAAGATAATTTGAGCGCCGTGTGTAACATATGCGGCAAGCATTACAAAACATCAGGAAATACAACCAACTTAATGGATCACTTGAAACGTGTCCATCCTGATTATTTAAAAGAAGATGCAAGTAATCACCAACCAACAATTTTGGATAAATTTGTATCAAAAGATCTTACCTACGCAAATAATTTACCAAGGAAATTAGAACTTGATAGTTCAATAATGCGGATGATCGCAATTGACGTGCAACCATTATCCATCGTTAATGATAAAGGCTTTCGGGAATTGATCAACAAATTAGATCCGCGGTACAAACTTAAAAGCAAAACTCATTTGCGAAACGTGGTATTGGATGCAGAATATGCGGAATTAAAATCAAAAATTAAGAATGTTTTAAGCACCATTGAGAGTGTGGCCATTACAACAGATTGTTGGACTTCTCAAGCAAATGAAGGATATTTAACAGTTACTTGTCACGCGTTATGGAAATACTAAATGCGCGCCCTCAAATAATCTCCTAAATCTTGCACCTTTCTAGTATTTTCGAAACTGTACTGGATACCACCCTTTGGAACAGACCTACGTGACAAGCTGTTTCAAACTATTTGCCTCTCGCTCTCTCTCACTGCTTTGCAACAGTTTTCTTCTGTCTGGATACTGTGCTTACAATCAATCTATTGATTCAAGACATACTTAAGTCGCTCAGTATAATGCCATTGATTTCAAAATGTAAACAAATTGTTTCGTTTTTTAAAAGTAGCACAATAGCTACAGAGAAATTGAAAAAAGCGCAAGGAGTAGATCAGCCGTATGGCTTAATTCCAACTCGTTGGAATAGTGCATATTTTATGCTGCGTCGCATAATTCAAATTAACGAGGAAATTTCAGCCACTCTGTTATGCTGTCCAAGGGCTCCAAACCCCAATAATGCAGATGAGATCTTAATCCCAAAGGAATTGGTAGCAATACTTGCACCATTTCATGAGGCTAGCCTGCAAGTGTCAGCTAACAAACACCAACAGTTTCGTTGGTGATACCATTGCTATGTGACTAAATCAAAAAATTTGCAATTTAAAATTATATACAAAATCAGCGCCAGCAATGAGCGTTATTGATATAATTCAAAACAGACTACCCACACGATTCTCGAATTATGAGACCAGAACAGTGACCAGAATCGCTACCGCTTTGGACCCCAGGTTCAAAAAGAATGGATTTTTCTATGCCTCTAATTCAGAGCAAGCGGCTAAGGCCTTAGAACAGGAAATAACATCAGTATTATCCAAAAACAATGCCCTGCCACCAGCTCCATCAACGCCACCAGCAACACCTATCGAAGAATCTGAGCCAAAAATAAGATTTATGCTCTTACAAAATAAATTGTAGCAGAAAGTGCATACGAGCAGATCCGATGCCACATTTGTTATAAGACAATATTTTGAGAAAGAAAACGGAGGATCGTGATCCACTTCTTTATTGGATGGTAACATTTTTAAATCATTTTGTATATAAGCTAAAATATATTACTCTACAATTTTCTTTTTTTTTTTTAGATCAATAGCTCTGGTACTGAAGAACTAGTGAGATGGTTCTGAGGTGGGCTAGCTGAAGCCACCGGACGGGTCGCAGGTTGCGGATAGCGCAAGGCCTCCTGTGGAGGTTAGCTGCGAATAGCGACTTGTCGTGAATAAGCAGTCCCGGACAACAGCGGATACCACACCGTTGTAGTACCGACAAGGCGCTTGTCTGACCGTCTTTAACACATAGTCTTACACACTCCATACATCCTACAAGTGTTCCTACCCACATCCTATCCCCAACATCTCACAAGGGCAGTGGTGACGTCCTGAGGCAATGGTGCCACCTCACCCCCCTAAGCCAGGGTGTTATGCGTTTCCGTGCCAAGAAGCACCGTAGCGCTGGAGGGCTCGAGAACCTCGCAAAGCGCTAAGCGTCCGAAGGCAGCCTCGTATGCCAGTGTCGCCAAGGGCACGAACTTGGCCATACTGGCGCGGGACTACCCGAAGAGGCTGTTGGCAAAGGAAGAGTTGTCAGCGGTGGAGCAGGCCCTCGTCGAAGAGATGAGGAAGGGCTGGACCGCAGCCCTCAACTTCAACGGCATCCAGTTCCGTGACGGTCTGCTATTAGTGGACTGCATGGACAGCGATGCCAAGAAGTGGTTGGAGCTGACGGTCCCCAGCATCAGCACCAAGGTGGGTGTGCAGCTCCGCACCTGCCTGCAAGAGGACCTACCGGTGACCAACGTAGTCACCTTATACCTGCCACGCACCGCAGGGGAGACGTTGGAGAGGTCTCTTGGACTGCTCAATGAGCAGAACAAGGGCCTGCTCACCGGGACCTGGCGTGTCATCCGGCACCTAGAGTCGAAGGGCGGCAAGGTGCTGATGCTCGGCCTGGATGAGGAGGCACTTACACTCCTCAAAAAGCGAGATATGCTGGTGAGCTACCGGTTCGGCCAGCTGAAATGCCGCCTGCATAAAAAGCAGGAGTCTGCGGCGGCGGAGGTGAGTACCGAGGCTAACGCCGATGATGTGCCTGGCACTTCAACGGCTGCAGCCAAGGAGGCTCCCTCCGTCCCATCGGACGAGGCGGCTGAGGCCATGGAACTCGCTGCAGTGGAGGCCGAGTTGGACTCGGTCTCTCTAGAGGGGCTGGATCTGGCGCGTCTGCATATGTGCGGCGCAGAGGAGCCTACCAGCGAAAAGGAGCCATCCGATGATGAGCGGACACCCACCGAGATGCAATCAGAGGCCTATCTGACGCTCTCGGAGGGTGAAGAAGAGCTCTAAGGATGGGGGTCACCAGCGTGGCACAGATCAACCTGCATCACGCCAGGGCAGCCTCGGCTGTCATCGGCAGGTTGGTCTCCAGGTCTGACCTGGGGCTGGTGCTCGTCCAGGAGCCTTGGGTCGTCAGAGGCAGGATCTGCGGCCTAAGTAAAGTGAGTATGCAAACTATTGCAGACGGAAGGGAGGCATCACCGAGAGCTTGCATCTTGGTGCGAAAGGATATTAACTTTCTTTGTCTCTCTCAATTTCTCAACAGAGATCTAGTAGCGGTGATGATCACTAGCGAGCACGGGAGTATTGTGGTGGCGTCGGCATACTTCCCAGGAGACGTGACGGATGCCCCCCACCAGAGGTTCAGGATCTGGTGCAGCATTGCAGCAGCAAAAGGCTACCCCTACTGCTAGGGTGTGATGCCAATGCGCACAATGTTGCATGGGGCAGCACGGACAACAACGGTAGAGGTGAGTGCTTACTAGATTATCTTTTATCTAGGGATCTTACTGTGTTCAATGTGGGGGCTGAACCCACTTTCATTACTAAAACCAGGGCTGAAGTACTGGATATCACTTTCGGGAATGAGGGGGGCTCACGGTTGATTCGCAACTGGAAGGTCTCCTCAGAACCGTCAATGTCGGATCACAGGATCATCCTGTTCGACATTCATAGTAACCTTAGATTCAGTAGGGTTATCAGGAACCCACGACGGACTGACTGGCCAGCCTATCAGTCCTGTTTGGGATTAAATCTGAGCAGACTGAATCAAAGCAGGAGAGTATCGTCTCCAGAAGATCTTGAGCAGCTCTCAAGAGAAGTAGGAGACACAATCTTGGATGCATATCATGCAAGCTGTCCCGAAAAATCCATAGAGTCCAGTAGGGACAATCCCTGGTGGAATAGGAAACTAGGACTGCTTCGTACAGAAGTCAGGAAGCTGTTCAACACAGCTAAAAAGAACAGCGCCACTTGGGAATTTTACACCAAAAGGCTGACTGAATATAACAAAGAAATCCGGTTTAGTAAGCGTGCTCACTTTCGGAAATTCTGTTCTACCATAGAGCAAGCCGCACCTGCGGCTAGTGTTTAAGGCAATCTCAAAAGGCAAAGTACTTTCTGAACTTTGTCTGAAAAGAGCGGATGGGTCATTCACCGAGGACGAGGAGGAGAAAGCAGAACTTCTCCTGCAAACTCACTTCCCCATGTGTAAAACCATCTCCGATATAAACAAAAGTTACGAAAGGGTCCCCAACGGGAGACCCAATTGGAGCCTAGCTGCAGCGATCGTAACTGAACAACAGATTAGGTGGGCTTTGAGTACACTCAGCCCCTACAAGGCTCCGGGGGTGGATGGAATCATACCCATCCATCTTCAGAAGGGTGTCGAACAGCTAATGCTGTTCCTCATAAGTATTTTCCGGGGGAGCCTAGCAATGGGTTACAGTCCTAGGGCATGGAGAATGGCTAGGGTGATCTTTATCCCGAAGGTTGGGAAGAAAGACCCCTTTCATCCCAAATCCTTCAGGCCGATCAGCCTAACCTCCTTCCTGCTGAAAACCCTTGAGAAGATTGTGGACAACCACATTAGAAACTCGCACTTGGTGCGAAGGCCTCTGCATGCGAATCAGCATGCCTATAGAGAAGGTAAGTCCACTGAATCGGCTCTCCTGAGCCTGGTGGACAGTATGCAGCGCTCTGTAAAAGCCAAAGGGGTAGCACTTTGTGCCTTTATGGACATAGAGGGTGCTTTTGATAACACAGCTCATGACGTTGTGGTAAGAGCACTCTGTAGAAGGGGAGTTGAAACGGGTCTCACGACCTGGCTGGGCAAACTCCTTGATAGCAGAATAGCAGAAGTCACTGTCAACATTGTGCCTGTTAGAGCTCAAACCACCAGAGGCTGTCCGCAGGGGGTGTCCTATCACCACTACTCTGGAGCCTCGTGGTGGACGAGCTGCTAGTTAAACTTACAGCAAATGGGTTTGAATGTCAAGGCTATGCCGATGATATCACTCTAGTATGTAAAGGAAATTTTGAGAGCACATTGTGCGACAGGATCACACTGGACCTAAGACTTAGCTTAGACTGGTGCAGAGACGTGGGGCTGAATATCAATCCAGCGAAAACCACAGTGGTCGCCTTCACCAATCGCTACAAGCTGAAATCCATTCGGCCCATAGCCATTGGGGGCGCAGAGATTCCGATCTCCACAGAAGTCAAATATCTTGGAGTCATCCTAGACAAGAGACTATTGTGGAGACAACATGTGGAACATGCCGTTCGCAAGGCCACTATGGCCTTAATGAGCTGTAGATCTCTTGCAGGGAAAAATTGGGGAGTATCTCCAAAGATCCTACTGTGGATGTATGTTGCTATGGTGAGGCCCATAGTCAGCTACGGGGCTGCGGTTTGGGCAAATCGCGCTGACCTTGATGTCACAAGAAGGCAACTGGGCAAACTCCAGAGACTTGCCTGCACGTGCATCTCGGGCGCTATGCGCACCTGCCCGTCCACTGCTCTGGATGTGCTGCTCGGGCTTCCACCACTGCACTTGCATACCATGAGGATAACAGGGGCAGGACCAGCGGACTCGGCCGCGACTGCAACTGACCTGTTACTGGAATATCCGCAGAATGTTCAATTAGCCAAGTTTAGCTTTGATAAGCTCTTTAAAACAGAGCTTAGCGCAACAAGTCGGAGTGGACCAGCATGTCTACCACCTATGATGTGAAACCACATGCTATTAGGTGGTACACTGACGGCTCACTAACTGAGGATGGTGCGGGTGCGGGTGTCTGTGGACCCCGACTCAAATATCACGAACCTCTAGGGAAATTCGCCAGTATCTTTCAAGCGGAGGTACACGCGATAGAGAGATGTGCCTCGTTTAATATTGAGCGGGGTTACAATCGGAGAGACATAGCCATTTTCTCAGATAGTCAGGCAGCAATCAGAGCACTCAGTGCCCATAAGATTGTCTCCAGACTAGTATGGCAGTGTATAGAAACACTCAATGTACTGGGTGTGAACAATACAGTAACCTTATACTGGGTACCAGGGCATGCGGGGATCCCCGGCAATGAAGTGGCCGACATAATGGCTAGAAAGGGGGCGAGTACGCCCTTCTATGGTCCGGAGCCCTTCTGTGGACTAGGGCCAGGAGTCATTAGCCAGAGCAGTCGTGTGGATCTCATGACTGCTTGCGATGACTTCTGGCAGTCGTCGAAAGGGGCAAGGCAGAGTAAACGTCTGCTAGGTAGTTACAACAGTAAGAGGACCAAGGACTGTTTGGAGCTGAGCAAAGGATCTCTCCGAATAGTCACGGGTTTCCTGACCGGGCACTGCAGACTGCGCAAGCATCTGCACAATCTCAAAATAGGGGAGGACAGCCTTTGCAGACTTTGTCTGGAAGGAGAAGAGACTCCGGAGCACCTACTTGAGGAGTGCCCGGCTATCAGTCGGTTGAGGTTGGCCCACTTTGGGGGCCCTACACTCACCACAAAGGAAATGAGGGCTCTTCGACCAGGCAACATCATCGCATTCTTGCGATCGATTGAACTGTTCGAGGAGCTATAGCTCATACAATAGGACGAGGGCACAATAGACCCTAGTGGTCGCAGTGCACTAACCTCTAGAAAAATTATTATTATTATTATTAGATCAATAGCGACGGATTGCAACCATTAAGACAACTGGCTGCAAAATATTTTTGCATTCCAGCGACATCCACGGAATCAGAAAGAAACTTTTAGCAAGGCGGGTCAGATTATATCGACCCGCAGATGCTCCCTGAAACCGAATGTGGTTTATTATTCTTAAACAAGAACTATGAGTTCTGATCTCACTATCATATTATGAAATGGAGGAAAAATATATATTTTGTTGAAACGTTCAAAATTTATTTTTTTACTGAAAAAACATCGATGTTTTGCTCCAAAACAATCGAAAACATCGATGGTGACAGACATCGATGTTTTCCCAGCTCTATGGAAGAACTACCACACCGGGCACTGTAAGATCCTGAACGAATTAAACGATCGGCTAACAGTAAATACCGACTAGATGACAAGAAGAAGAGTCCTTCCACCTCCCAGGGTCAGCAACAGTGTTCCAGGCGGAGGTCCTTGGGATTCTGAAAGCAGCTGAACTTTCATTGGGCCGAGACCTCCAGAATACCAAGGTAAGGATATACTCAGATAGCCAAGCGGCCATCAAATTTCTCGCAACAGCAAGGACTTCAGCTACACTAGTCGCCAAATTTAAAGAGGCACTAAACAGACTCGCGGAACACAACAGGGTGCAGATAGCCCGGGTATCCGGGCACAATGACATCCCCGGCAACGAAAAAGCGGACGAACTGGCCAGAAAGAAATCGCAGTAACAACAGATATTCAAGTATCTCTGAACACGGTTCAGGCCGAGATCCACGACCACTTCAAAGTACTAGCCAGCAAAGAATGGTCGATTTTTTTTTTTTTTTTTAATTTTGTTGGTTTATTAAAGCGGCTGTTAACGCTAATTAACTACAACTATTATTAAAAAACAATTTGTCTGCAGTGGTGCTGGTGTTAAACATGAATAAGATTTAAGTATTTTCAGGCTAACAGCTGCCAGAGAATGGAATAAAGGTGAGGTTATTGGATGAAAGGTGTTAGAGTGAAAAGAGTACAGGTACAGAAATTGGTAAGTGCTTAAGGTATCCTCCGACGAGTCCGGGACCGGACGGAATCATACCAGCAAACAATAGCATGCACTGGAAGATGGCTGCAAGCAATCTGTCAAGCATGCATTAAAACAGCACACATACCACTTCTGTTAAAGGAAGCATGAGTAGTCTTTATACCAAAACCAGGAAGAAGAGGACACATCCAAGCCAAGGATTACAGGCCGATCAGCCTGACCTCATGAAAACAATGAACGGATACTATATATCTATATCAGAGAAAGAACGGAGAAAAACCTTTCCGAAGCACAGCATGCAGACAGGAAAGGTAGATCCACGGAAACAGCACTACACGAATTAGTGGGATAGATAGAAAAGGCATTGGTCTACAAAAACTATACCTTGGCCACCTTCTTAGACATAGAGGCGCCTTCAATAACGTAAACGCGGACTCCATCCTGAGCTCCCTCAACAAGATTGGAGTTGAAGCAGGCATCAGGAAATGGATCGGCGCAATGCTAACGAGAAGAAGGATAAATGCCGAACTGAGTGGCACTCATCACACGAGGCACTCAACACAGACGACGTAGTTCTTCTCGTTTCAGGACCATTCCCAGACGTCATCAGCGAACTAATGACAAGGGCGCTGAAAAAACTCAACCAATGGGCATAAACCCAAGCAAAACGGAACTTATGCTCCTTACAAAGAGAACAAAGATCCCCAGATTCAGTAAACCGAAGATATACGGTACAGAGTTAGAGTCACAACAAGCCAAGTATCTGGGAGTGATACTGGATACGAAGCTATCATGGAAACAAAACATCAACGAAAGAGTAAAGAAAGCAAGAACATTCCATAAGGAACACAGAAGCCTAAAGCGCGGGATGACTGAAGGCAAGTAAGAGCTGGAAGAACTACACCGGGCACTGTAAGATCCCGAACGAAATAAACGATCGGCTAACATGTACAAAAACCGTTTACATGACAACCGGGATGCGTACAAAATACGCAACAAGAGAAGAGCGGATAAGAGGGAGTGTAATCGAGCCAGGTGAGGTATACCTCTACACCGATGGCTCAAAGATGAGCGTCGGGTAGGGGCCAGAATCTTTGCCGAAACCTGGGGGATAGAAGAGTCCTTTCACCTCCCATGGTCAGCAACAGTGTTCCAGGCGGAGGTCCTTAGGATATTGAAAGCAGCTGAACTTTCATTGGGCCGAGACCTCCAGAATACCAAGGTAATTATATACTCAGATAGCCAAGCGGGCATAAAATCTCTCGCAACAGCAAAGACTTCATCTACACTAGTCGCCAAATGTAAGAAGAATGTAAGGCACTAAACAGACCCGCGGAACACAACAGGGTGCAAATAGCTTGGGTACCCGGGCACAATGACATCCCCGACAACGAAAAAGCGGACGAATTGCCCAGAATAGGGTCAGAAGAAATCGCAGTAACAACAGATTTTCAAGTATCCCTGAACACGGTTCGGGCCGAAATTCACAACCACTTCAAAGTACTAGCCAGCAATGAATGGTCGATGAAGGCAGAACACAGGAGATCGAAACTGTGCTGGCCTGAATACAATAGGAGACGGACTGCAGAGCTGATCTCCAAGAGTAAAACGGACATCAGAAGGGTAACGGCAGCCATCACGGGCCACTGGCCAATAGGCTCGCATGCCTGTAAGATGGGCCTACCCTATAACACACAATGCAGAAGCTGCAAGGAACCAAACGAGCAGGAGACACCGGAGCATCTACTGTGTCACTGCCCGGCTTTCAACCAGCTTAGAGCGCATCACTTCGGAGCCCGCCATCTCGGGTCACTAGGGGAAGTGGGGAGGCAGTCAGTGAGTGCCATCCTAGCTTACCTGAATGACACGTGCTGGTACTGAAGGTAGGCGCAGACTACAACCAAAACGGACCATAGCTCTAATTGGAGGTTACAAACAGACCCCTCACCACTGATACCTACCTACCTACCATTCTTTTTTGTTTTAAAAAAATTAAATAAGCACCAAATTAGCATTATCAGAGAAAAAAAACGAAAAGTAATTTTCGAAATTGGATAAAAACTAAGAAAACTGCCTCAAAACACATTAATTTGCAAGTATAAAATCTACTATTTATCACACCATATAGTATGACCACTTAATCAAAAGGTATTAAAATTACCTTTCATATAAAAAAATAATTATAAAAATTATATCTTGTCATCAAAAAGTTGATTTTTGCAATGTATCTCTATCTTTTGCCCCATTGAGCGACGCACTATGGACGGAAAGATACAGATACTATACAATAATCAACTTTTTGATGACAACGGATCGAAAAGTGTTGAATTCAAAAAATTATTTAAATCGGTTCAGTATCTTAGAAGTTACACGTGTTCAAAGTTGACCCTCTTTTGTGTTGCAAAAAAAGCAGTGCGTTTTTTAGAAAAATTCTGACTTTGCGGTCGATTTTTAGGTAAAATATGTAACCGACCGGCATGCTTATGGTCTTTATCGAAAGTGTCATCAAATCTCGGTAAAACCAAGGTAGAATAAGATTATAATGTTTTTTGCACGTGCAGGCATACCTGTTTTACCGAAGTACTAGTTTTCACCTATTTTTCAACTTTGATGGAATGTCAAAAATTGCATTTTGGTGCATTTTGTGTTTGGCGTATGAGGTGTTGTTCTTGAATATGTTCTGAAAGAATATCCCTATTAAATGAAGTATTCAAAATAAACACAGATGTGTGTTGAACAACTCATGGTTGCGCTTACTCATATTTGCGCTCTCATATCTGCTCACTTGAGCTTAACCTCTTTGAGTTTCTTCCCTTTCGTTAAACGATCTTCAAACAGATAAGTCGAGCTAGGAAACAAGACAATATTAAAACTACAAAACTATAATAAAAGTGTTGTGTTTATTGGGCTGGATTCTAATAGGTTATGGGCCCAGTCACCAGTTTTAAATTTAACAACGGAAATTAAATCAACGATTCAATATACTAATTCAAGTGAAACCGCGATCTAACTCTATAATTACACATTGTGCTTGTACGTGAGGAGCCTTCTAGGAATTCTGTGTCTGTGCATGAAATTCAACCGGGACTTCTAAATAAAAGTGTGTGCGTGTTTCGACGCGAAAATAGAATTTTCAAGGAATTTGCATTTTTTCTTAGAACTGTGCTGAATTTTAGCTTTTGTTTGTTTGATTTCTATTTAATTAACTTTAGCATTTTGGTGTCAAACTATTATTTCAATTTATAAGTAGAATGGAGAAAATTAAACGAAATATAAAGCCTTTTGATGGCAAAAACTATTCAATCTGGAAATTCAAGGCTTTATTGGCGGAAAATGATGTTCTTTGCGTAATAGAAAAAGAAAAACCAACTAAAGACACAGAGCATTGGGAAAAAGCAGAAAGAGTTGCCAAAAGCTTGATAATAGAATTTTTAGGCGATTCGTTTCTTAGTTTTGCCACAACCGGGTGCACCGCAAAATAAATTCTTGGAAATTTGGACAGCATTTATGAGCGCAAAAGTTTAGCGTTTCAGCTTTCAATTAGAAAGCAACTTTTATTATTGAAATTAAAACCTAATTCATCTCTTATGAATCATTTTAACATATTTGATGATCTAATTACTGATCTTGTTTCATCGGGTGCTAAAATTGATGAAATGGACAAGGTGTCCCATCTTCTCTTAACTCTCCCTTCTTCCTACGACGGAATTATAACTGCAGTGGAGACTTTATCTCAAGAAAACCTAACTTTAGCATTTGTGAAAAATCGACTATTAGATCAGGAAATCAAATTACGCAGTGTAAACAAAGAGACAAGTTTTAAAGTGTTAAATGCTGTGAGAAATGATAAAATAAATTTTAATAATAATAAAAATAAAAACAATATCAATAAAAGGGGCAATATAAAATGTCATCACTGTAATAAAATCGGTCATATAAAGAAGGATTGCTTCGTGTTTAAAAGGCTTCAAAACCATAATAATTACAATAATAATAATAAGAACAAAGAAAATGGAAAACAAGCACAGTCGGCTACTGTACAATCTAATAATGGTTTTGCTTTTATGCTGAAAAGAAAAATTAACAAATTAAATCCAAGTTCGGTCGGTACTTCCTTTATTTTGGATTCGGGGGCTTCTGATCATATGGTAAATGATAGAAACCTTTTAATTAATTGCACCGAGTTGAACCCACCAATCGAAATCGCCATTGCCAAGTGTGTTGAATATATACACGCAACAGCTAAGGGTATCATGGAGGTCCAGAGTGACTATCAAACAAAGATCACTCTTGAGAACGTATTGTTCTGCGAACATATACCTCAGAATTTACTTTCTCTTAAGAAAATGCAAGATGCTGGCATGGAAATTGTATTTTCGGCAGGAGGTGTTAAAGTTTCTAAAAATGGTCAAACTGTTTTTAAAGGTATGTACTCTTACAATGTTCCTTTGATACATTTCAAATTAAGCCAACGGGCTTACATAACAAATAAAAATAATGTTAATATGTTTAAATTGTGGCATGATAGATTAGGACATATTAGCAAAGGAAAACTAGAAGAGCTTAAGAGACATAGCATGTTTGAGGACATTAATTTATTAAATAATTTAACTTTTGATAATAATGTGTGTGAAGCTTGTGTCAATGGAAAACAGGCTAGATTACAATTCTCAAAATTTAAAAATAAAGAATATATTAAGAGACCTTTGTTTATAATACACTCTGACGTTTGTGGTCCAATTACACCCACAACAATAGATGGTAAACACTACTATGTTGTATTTATTGATCAGTTTACTCATTATTCAGTTACATATTTAATGTCACATAAATCTGATGTGTTTTATTTTTTTAAGGATTTTGTTGCCAAAAGTGAAAATCATTTCAACCTAAAAGTCGTAAATTTATATATCGATAACGGCAGGGAATACCTTTCAAATGAAATGCGAAGTTATTGTGTTGAAAAGGGAATTAGTTATCACTTAACAGTTCCCCATACGCCACAGTTAAATGGTGTGGCCGAACGTATGATTAGGACAATAACAGAAAAGGCTCGATCCATGATAAGTGGTTCAAAATTGGAAAAATATTTTTGGGGTGAAGCTGTACTAACAGCTACTTATCTAATTAATAGAAGCCCAACTAATGCGTTATCTGATAAAACAAAAACTCCTTACGAAATGTGGCATAATAGAAAGCCAATTTTAAAATATTTGAGAGTATTCGGCTCTACAGTATACATCCATAACAAAACCAGGAAAAGAAAATTTGATGACAAATCTATTAAAAGTATTCTGGTGGGCTATGAACCGAATGGGTTCAAGTTGTGGTCTCTAAGAGATCGGAAATTTGTTGTTGCTATGTGGTTGTGGATGAAGTGAATATGATAGAGTCTAGGTCTGATGGTTTTGTGGTCCAGAATGATAGTATGGATAATGAAAGTGATTTCCAGAATGATAGTATGGATAATAAAGGTGGTTTCCAGAATGATAGTATGGATATTGAAAGTTGTTTCCAGAATGATAGTATGGATAATAAAGGTGGTTTCCAGAATGATAGTATGGATGAAAGTTGTTTCCAGAATGAAAGTATGGACAATGAAAGTGTTTTTCAGAAAGAAAGTATTGTCAACGAAAATTCTTTCCAAAATGAAAGTATGGAAAGTGTTAACCAGTATATCCCGAAAGACTGTACGGATTTGGTAGCCCAGAATGAAAGTATGGGAAATGTTTACCAATATATCCCAAATGATATTACGGATATTGCGGACCAGAATAAGAATAAAGAAAAACAAAATGTAACCTTAGAGGAAAATTCTGAAATTCGTAGAAGCGAAAGAATTAAAGATAAGCCACCAGTACCTTATAAACTTTTGAATAATTGTTTGCTATATTCTCAAACTATTTTCAATGACATACCTAATACATATAATGACTTAAAAGATAGAGACGACAGGCTACAATGGGAACAAGCCGTAAAAGAAGAGTTAGATGCTCATTGTATAAATAACTCTTGGACTCTTGTTGAGAAACCTAATAATAAAAACATCATAAATTGTAGGTGGGTTTTTACAATAAAAAAAGATGAGTCGGGCAACCCTATTAAACATAAAGCTAGACTGGTTGCTCGTGGTTTCTCACAACAATATTTGATTGACTACGATGAAACTTTCGCACCAGTAGCGAAGATAACTAGTTTTCGGTTTATTTTAGCCTTATCAAATCAATATGATCTCAATATACACCAAATGGATGTAAAGACAGCGTTTTTGAATGGACAATTAAAAGATGAAATTTATATGTCCCTTCCCCAAGGTTTAGATTGTAAAAACAACAAGGTCTGTAAATTAAATAAATCAATTTATGGTCTTAAACAAGCTGCCAGGTGTTGGTATGAGACGTTTGAGAAAATAATAACAGGAGCTGGGTTTGTTAGTTGTGCTGCTGATCATTGTATTTATTTACTTGATAAAGGAGACATAAATAAAAATATATATTTGTTATTATATGTGGATGATCTGGTCATAGCCACCTCAAATTTAGATACGATGTCCAGATTTAAGGACTATTTAAAAGGACAATTTAGAATGACTGACTTGGGGGAAATCAAATACTTTATTGGGATAAAAATAAATAGATGTGAAGGTAAACTTGAACTAAGTCAAACTGCTTACATTAATAATGTCTTAAATAAATTTGGTATGAATGATTGTAATCCAGTTAGTACTCCACTTCCGAACAAACTAAATTATGAGGCCTTGAATCTTGACGAAACTTATAAAGCACCATGTAGAGAGGTCATTGGATGTTTGATGTACATAATGCTCTGTACTCGACCTGACTTAAGTACAGCCATTGGTATATTAAGTAGATATACAGTAAAGAATAATAAGGAATTATGGCAATGTCTTAAAAGGGTTATGAGATATCTGAAAGGTACTGTCAATTTGAGCTTGTGTTTTACAAAAAATGTTAATTGCACAAATGTATTTACTGGGTATGTGGATTCAGATTGGGCTGGAAGTGAGAACGATAGGAAGAGTACTACTGGTTACGCATTTAAAATGTTTGATTCAAGCCTTATTTGTTGGAATACGAAAAAGAAAAATTCTGTTGCAGCTTCATCAACTGAAGCCGAGTATATGGCCCTGTTTGAGGCTACGAGAGAAGCTATGTGGCTAAAGTCTTTAGCGCTAAATATAAAATTGCAATGTAAGGAACCTATAAAGATTTTCGAGGACAACCAAGGTTGTATAAGCATTGCTTATAATCCCACATGCCACAAAAGAACGAAACATATTGATATTAAATACCATTTCTCTAGGGAACAAGTTGAACAAAAACTTATATCTATTGAGTATATTCCTACAGAAAACCAACTGGCTGATATTTTGACGAAACCCCTGCCCGGACCCCGATTTATCGCACTAAGAGATCAAATGGGACTAATTAACTGATGTGGAGCTGGATATATGTAACAAAATATCCCTATTACTTTGACTTGAATATATATAATATTAATTTATACGAAATTAATAATGAATATCTTTTGTTTTCTTTTCTTTTATATACAGCTTATTTTACTTTGTATAATATTCATATATATGAAATTAATAATGAATATCCTTTGTTCTTTCTCTTTTTTATAATTTAATTTGAATATCTACTGCATTAATATTGTAATACATATAAGTAATATTGGTCTGGTTGGGTTTTATCTGGGTTTCCCCAACCCCTGCAACAAATGTTGGACTAATTTTTGTAATACTCCCCAGAATGCTCGGCTTATCATAAACAGAAATTTAATCATTGTATTTAGTTTGTATTAAAGTATAATCTATGTTTATTTTGAGGAGGTGTGAAAGAATATCCCTATTAAATGAAGTATGCAAAATAAACACAGATGTGTGTTGAACAACTCATGGTTGCGCTTACTCATATTTGCGCTCTCATATCTGCTCACTTGAGCTTAACCTCTTTGAGTTTCTTCCCTTTCGTTAAACGATCTTCAAACAGATAAGTCGAGCTAGGAAACAAGACAATATTAAAACTACAAAACTATAATAAAAGTGTTGTGTTTATTGGGCTGGATTCTAATATGTTCTTTATCATATTCAAAAAAGATCGGCTGCCCCAATCAGCTACCCCGAATTTCCAAAGCAAAAGATACTTTTAACTCAGCGAAAAAACGTGCGGCTTCGTGCAAATTCTGCTACAAGCGCAGTCGCTGCGAAGTGCGAAATTGTATGGCGGGCAAACATTTTTTCCTGTATTGGCGGCTTGTTTTTCAATTCCTGACTTTGTAAGGACACTTAATGGTTTGAAATGAATGTATAATGATTAATTATTCTTCAAAAATATTAAATGATGTAAAATTTAATGATTATTTTGAACAAAAAGTGCATAAATGGTTGAAAATTGGTAAAAAAGAAAAATTAAAAAAAACAAAATTTTTTTTTTCTTTCAAATTAATTATTTTTTTTTTTAAACATTAAATATGCACCATATTATCATTTTCAGAGAAAATAAACGAAAAGTATTTTTCTAAATTGGATAAAAATTGAGAAAACTGCCTCAAAAAACATTAATTTTTGAGTATAAAATCTACTATTTATCACACTATTTAGTGTGACCACTCAATCGAAAGGTACTAAAACTACCTTTCATTTAAAAAAAAATTATGAAAATATATCAACTGGTTCAAGAGTTATGATTTTTGTAACCCTAAAGTATCTAAACGTCCACTGTGCGACGCTCTCTTTCGACCTTCGTGTCAAACCCGACTCTCTCGCGCTCTCATTTTTCTCTCTTCACACAAAAAGGTTGATGACAGATTGATTACAAAATGTTGATGACTTACTGATTAATTAGACCTTTTTGTCATCAACAAAAAACGGCACGTAGCACATACTATACAAAAATCAAATAAAGTTAGTGAAAACGATCGTCCAAATTTGATTTGATTGCATTCGGCTGACGGGAAAAATTAAGAAGAAGAAGATCGATTTATGGACGAATTTACGAAAAGAATTTTTGACAATGAATTCATCCCTATCATCACAAGCCCCTTCACCACCAGCTCCATTTATGGGCTTTGAATCAAACCCCCATAAAAGAGCTTAGAGTATACTACTGTAGGCAAAAAGTAAGGTGGATAGCTCTGGACAGTCAAACTACTAGCAAGGATATTCGTCTCAGCAACCCCTTAGCAGCGATTCAAATCTTTTCGCTACGAATTTCCATAAATTTCAGGTTTTTGGGGAAGCATTAATTTTACAAATATATTAATGGTATTTCTTAAAAAACAAAACTGTGAAGCTGGAAGTAAAACTTCGTTTTTATGTAAAAGGCTAGAAGGTGAACTTATTCCCCCCTACAGGATTTGGGAACAAATAGACCTTACCAAAGTGCTCTCTTTTATTAAAAGCCTAGGTATAGGGCCTCTTCCCTAATCCTACAGGCCGGCACAAAAGACCTAAAATCTGGTCGCAGTGCAACAAGGCCTTTGTAATAATAATAATAATAATAATATGTAAAAACAATGTAACACAACCCCCATTTATTTATTTATTTATTATCAACTCCCTTTATTGTTTCATTTTGTTTACACTGAAAAAAAATTGTTTTGGTTTTTTTTTATTTTCTTTGAAATACAATACTAAACTTTTTCTTAAAATACAATACTAAAAAAAAGTGTGAGCTGGCACTCGAAAATGTTTTTAAATGCAAATGATCACGTATACCTTAATTTTAGGAAATTGTTTATGGTAACTAATTACGCAAGAGTTCAAATAATATTGCAAATAAGAGTTACAAGTAAAATAAAAGTTACGGCCAAAAAAATTTTCTAAAAATATAGAAAAATTAGGTATACCATATTTATTTAAGAATTTTTCAAAAACAAGATAAACTTGTATTACCAATTTTTATTTTAATAATTGCGATTTAACTATTATTTTCAATTTTTAAAATAAAAATTGACAAATAATTATTATTTTCAATTTTTATATAAAAGTTTGGTAATAACTGTTATTTTCAATTTTTAAACAATTAATTAAAAATAACTATTATTCCCCAATTTTTATTCATAAAAATTGAGAATAACAGTTATTTTTAAAATAAAAATTGAATCGCAATAACTTTTAAACTAAGCGGAATATCTTCAAGATTGGCATGTATAATTAATCTACACTTCAATACCTTTCGTTTGATATGTATATTGTGCTTAAATACCACATGGCCTTGGAAAACTTTTTAGGTAATTGTTCCTATAATTTTAGGTAGTTTTCACACCTTTAAGGGATCTTCTATTCTATCTAGCGCAATAATTATTTATTTTTTGTTATTTTACTGCCAAACCAACTCATTTTGAACATTCTCAAAATTGGAATGAAAAGAAATCAGGTGTTGAATGTTACACTTAGGTTAGTATAGCTAGCATCTATTATGTACCCGATTGGAATTTAAATTTGTAGATTATTTATTTATTTATTTATTATTTAGTTATATTTCATTTGTCACAAATTTGAGCATTACAATTAGTTATCTTAATGTCCCTTTTGATTTCACCGACAATGCCTGGTGCGTATCTCTCAATCGGCAACACTCGGCTGTAGCTTTCCTCGTTGTGTGTTCCCGGGCTGGTGGTTGCCAGAACAGAACACACTAACCAAATTTCATGTATCCGAAAGATTTCGCCTTGTTATAAGCAATTGATTTTCGCGGCTCTGTCTGGACCAGGACCGGATCCGGAAAAGGACATGGACATGAATGCAGGTGAGGTGGTGCAACCTAGTGAGAGAACGTCGAATGGCGGAATCCGAGAGCCGCCGACCCGCGCCATCCGCGTGGCAAATTGGGTAATGATGTTGGGAGGCGGTACGTTGGTGTTGTGCGTACAGCTGGCTTTAAAGCAAATCAGATTATGTGCAAAGGACGGCGGCGTGCAGCGAGTACACTGGACGACAAAGGGTTAAAGCAGCTGCTCTCGACTGCGCTAGCTTTGGAGGGATCGGCGAAGTGTTTGGACAATCAGATTACAGTACTACTTAAGCAGTTCTTTGTCGTGGGTCCTGACACTGACGCTTCAGCGGCACGGACACCGGCACCGCCTAGCGTTCATTCCCCGCACGCAATAGGTGCGGCTGTAAATTGTACTGCTCTCCGCCAGGTTACCGTCACCATTCAGCAGCTTGGGCTTCAGAGGTAAATTGAGAGAGCGCACATGCCAGGCGAAGGGCGGAGAGCATAGCACGGCTGCCGTCGCGACTGTTTCCGCTGGAAATTTTATGGCAACTTCGGGAGCACTGGAAAGTTGCACTCTTCATTTATAGCAGGGCAATTTAAGAGAGCACTTTGTTTACTTAAGGGCGGCGCAGAGATGAGACCTTTTTAATTTTGACACTTGTTCGTAGCTATGTTCGTCGAAATCCCCGTCGGTGAAGCTCCATCCAAGCCAATAAGCCATCCAAGCGAATAATTCCGTGTCGCTATTTCTGTACCCGTCCGACGGCCTTTCAAATAATCCAATAAAATTAGCCCAAATTTGCTGCAGGGTGAAGCGCAGGCAGAGCCCCTGTGCATTTTGGCAAGTGCAGCTTTCGCTCTCTTACAGCTTTGCGTACTCATTACTATGAGCTCCCCACGGAGTCGCAATTCCCGTTGGAGCTGCTTCCGTCTCCTGGTAATCCTACACACTTCATATTCAGATTCAAGCTGAATGAATCGACTTGGCTGTGAGTTGCAGAGCTGCCGGGAACGCCTCCTACGTCGGTCCTTCCCTGTGCCCTATGCTCTCGGATCCCACTGGAATCCCACTCGGATTCCCGACGGCCGATGCAGAGGAGCCGTGCACTTTACATCCTTCGGCGGCTGCCTTCAGTCGCAAACGGACGATTCAGGCACAGAGTCTGAATCTCGCTCGCGAACCAAACGAGGCCGAGAAGTGCAGTTAAAGTAAGTGGATCCGTATAAGCAACGCAGCTTGCGGAACACCCGCGGACAGCTCATAAGATTCAGTATCCGGATCCGGTGCCTGTCATTGGCTACTGATGCTCAGTGGACGCGAAAAAGGTGCATTCCTGTCATCCAAACCAAGTGCAAAGCTGAAATAAAGCAGCCGGGGTGAAAATAGGAAAATTGTGTAAGTGCAGACTCCGCGGCACGCGCATTCTAAAGCTCGCTAAAACGCTTCGCGTTTGATTTGATTTAGCGAAAGCCAAAGGGAGGCACCAGGGACACCAAGAGACACTAAGGAGGCATCGGCCTTTATGGGAATTTTGTTTTAATCGCGCTGAAAACTTTAGACAGAAGAGCGACCTGCGATTGCCTCTTTAGTAGCTAAGTTTTGGCACGTGCATGAACTTTGCCAGTCCTGCGGACTGCCATCCAGGTGCGGTAATAACAGTTTTGATTGATGGTAATGTGCTTATAATCGTGGGAGCCTCAAACTCAATCGGAGTACCCAGAGTATTTGCCCACTGCAACCATAGTAATCCGACCGAAAACATTAACACTGAAGCAAATGCGGAATATTGCAATTTAATTAAGATATGATATATTCAACTACGCTGCATACTTAAGCTCTAAAGAGGTAAGGTATAATTTTAGAAATGTATTTATAGTCCCCGCAGCGACACTGTATTCAATTTGTCAGGGCAGACCCCCATTCCCCTCGCGGATGTGAGGTGAAATCCTTTTCAAGGGAGACCTGCGTTGGGAGTTCGAAAATACATATATGCTTATAAAAATTCGACAACAGTGAAAAGTAAGCTAAATGCTTCAGACTGCAATGGCGAGCAGGAGCACAAAGCGACTATTTTCTTCCGGAGCCATACAATCAATCACGCAGCCAGCGACAGCACAAGCTCACAAGGAACAACAAACATGGCACAAAGTACGAAAATAAGGAAACTATTTTTAATTAAACACAAATAAAAAGGGTGAGGGCAAAACCAGTGGTTGCCATCAGTGAAACGCAGGACGGCTCTTTTTGTGCATGAGGCAGGATCTATCGATTGTCATTTGGATGCGGGCTAAGTTGCTGGCACGAGTTGGGCGGAGCAAGTGCTTCCTCTTCAGGTGAAGTGCGAATTGAGGTGTCGTTGTAATGCTGCCAAAGAATAGCTCGCAGGGTTTATAACAGCACGACGATAACAGCACCTGTGAAGGAACGTTTGAGGAGGAGTAAATAATGCAAAATATGACAGAGAGCAGCATAGCGGCAGCGACAAAAACAGCATTTATGTTCTCTGTCTCGTGGATTGGGCAACTAAGACAAAATTTACGAGAAATATAAGCATGGGGTGGCAAATAAAATCTATTTAAATTCATACCGTGCTAAGCAAATTTTGAATAATATAATTAGCTAAATTAGCAGAGGTTTTCATGATTTCGTTTTTTCTGAATATTATTTTTTACTGTATACGAGGTGTGCTCAAAAAATATCGCGACTTATCAAATTAGACTTAGCGGGCTTAACATTTCGAGCTAGTAATTTTTCTTTTGAGTTGGTAGGACTGCTAACGACATCTGGGACAAATTTCATGTCAATATCATTATCAGAAATATATTTACGCTTGTGTTTTCCAAACGACCATCAGCGCCTTGGTCGATTTTGCTTTTATTTCCTCTACCGACTCGAAACGCGTTCCCCGGAGTTGTCTGTTAAGCTTTGGGAATAGCCAGAAGTCACACGGAGCCAAATCAGGCGAATTCGGTGGTTTCGAAATGATATGCGCCTCTCTCAACAATATAACCGTTTTTATACCCTTGCAGGTTGTTATAATTTTAGTCAGAAGTTTGCAACGCAATGAAGGAGACATTTCCGACCCTATAAAGTATATATATTCTTGATCAGAATCAACAGCCGAGTCGATCTAGCCATGTCCGTCTGTCCGTCCGTCCGTCCGTCCGTTTCTACGCAAATTAGTCACTCAGTTTTAAAGCTATCTGAATGACACTTTGCAGATAGTTTTCTATATACTACTACATAAATCGGAACGGACCGGATCGAACAACTATAGCATATAGCTGGCATAGGATCGATCATTCAATTTTTATAAAGGTAAATATTGTATATAAATTAAAAAGTTTTTAAACATACTTTTATCTTATTTTAGACATGGACATTTTGTATTATTTCAGGATTTTGCTATAAGTTTTATGAAAATCGGACTAATATATCATATAGCTGCAATAGAAATGATTGAGAAATTAATTGAAAAAAGGTTTAGTTTCGCTGTTTTTAAATTATTTTTATCTGGTCAGATTTGTACCATTTTTTTATTTTTAGTCAAAAGTTTGCAACACAGTAAAGGATACACTTGCGACACTATTAAGTATATATATTCTTGTTCAGCAAAAACAGCAGAGTCGATCTAACCATGTCGGTCTGTCCGTTTCTACGCAAACAAGTCCCTCAGTTTTGAAATTATCTGAATGAAATTTTGCAGATAGTCTTCTATATGCTCTCACTACTATATATGTCGGAACGGGCCGGATCGGACGACTATATCATATAGCTGTCATAGGAACGATCGGAAATTATTGAGAAAAAATTTTAACTATGCCAATTTTTAAATATATTTTCATATAATTTGAGACATGGCCATTTTGTATTATTCCAGAATTTCGGTTTTAATTTTATTCAAATCGGACCACTATATCATACAGCTTCCATAGGAATATTTGGAATATCTGGACGTTGATGCACTACGATCAGTACATTCAAGTGGCCCATCTGACACCAAGCACGTGCCTGTTCGTGTTAGGTGTTAGTAGGCGCGACAACTCAAAGTATAGAAAAGGAATACGAGGAAGTGACTACTGGCGTGCTGCCAGATTATTTGCCTGCATGCGTACTAAGTGGGTTAGTATTAAGGTTTTTAGTTGGGGAAGGCTATCTACGTTTGATGTTATCATGTACAAATCGTTATAATTTGCACATATGTAAGACTCTAAAGGGTTCATGCAATTCAAAAGACGTTCTACAGTGGCGCAAAACTAAGGGAATATAGGATCTAGTA
Source organism: Drosophila aff. chauvacae BK-2020 (assembly GCA_018903765.1). Lineage (NCBI taxonomy): Eukaryota > Metazoa > Arthropoda > Insecta > Diptera > Drosophilidae > Drosophila > Drosophila aff. chauvacae BK-2020. The sequence continues at coordinate 3,472,523 of JAEIGO010000024.1, read as the reverse complement.
TTTTTACTCGGTACGTGAAAGTTAAGCTGACCCAACACGTCAGTACTTTCCACGTCACCGTGGATAAGGTTAAAAATGAACGTAATGCCAAGCATGGTTCGACGGTTAGCTAAACAAGGTAAGTTAATTAGGAGAAGTCTACTAGAGTACGAGGGTAACCTCCGGTTTGGATCTCACTTCAAACCGCGTAAAGCGAAAAGTAAAGAGTTCTTCTGAACTTCTGAACCCCATACTGAGGGCTCCAGACGTAAGATCCATAGAAGATAGGACGAACTAAAGAAATATAAATGGGATTTTGTAACATAAGGGTCATTGAATTCTTTCGACCACCGTTTAATGAAACAACCAAGCACACTTCTGGCTTTATTCACCATGCACGAAATATGATCGATAAAGTCAAGTTTAGGGTCCAGTAGGACACCCGAATCATCGACTATAGTAATTCTTTCCAAAGAGCAGCAGTTTAGCGTGTAAGTCGCGAGCTTGGGAGTGACACGAGAGAAAATCATTAGCTTGCATTTAGAGCCGTTTAGGTTCAATAAGTTTATGCGGCACCATGTTTGGAAGTTATTGAGATCTGTTTGTAAATCAGACTGGCAGGAAGCGTCCTTATATTGCACGCAAAGTTTGACATCGTCCGCGTACATAAGTACTCTGGAGTTAGTTGGGCAGGTCGTTGATAAATAATGTAAACAACAGGGGACCCAAATGGCTCCCTTGCGGGACGCCAGAAGTAACCCTGAGAACATTAGATAAAGAATTTTTAAAGAGGACCTTTTGCGTTTTGCCATTCAGATAACTTGAGATCCAACTAAGAAGATCAACCGGAAATCCCATTAGATCGAGTTTCCGAACAAGAAGAGAATGGTTGACAGAATCAAATGCTTTACTGAAATCAGTATATATTACGTCTGTCTGAAAGCCCTTATGGAAGCCCTTAATTAAGAAGGAAGTGAACTCTAAAAGATTGGTTGTCGTTGAACTTCCCTTTAAAAATCCATGCTGACATGGAGAAATAATTGATCTGCACAGGTGCTGCAACTGAGGAGTAATGAATTTCTCGAAAAGTTTTCGAAGAATGGAAGATTCCTCTATAGTTGCTGGCATCCAATTTGCTACCTGTTTTGTGGAGAGGAATAACAAATGATTCCTTCCAAATAAGGGGAAGGTTTTGTGGTAGGTTTCTAAGGATAAAGTAAACAATTTCAGAAGGGGATTGCACAGGGCGTCGGCACAATACCTGATCACACCGCTAAGTACACCGTCAGGACCTGGCGAATAAACGGGCTTAAGAAAAACGGGATGCAAGAATAAGTCTGATTAGAGTCAGTGGAAGTTATGTAAGTGGTTTGAAAAAACTGCGCAAACAGATCAGCAATAACCCGATCGTTATTAAAGGTTGTATTTTTAAACGAAAGAGAGGAAGGATGCGTAATTGGCTTACGTTTAGTGTTAACAAAGTTATAAAACTGTTTTGGGTCCTGAGAGATCTGGACCCTAAAATGAGTCAAATAATTCTTGTAACACTGTGCGTTCAACGCGGTAAATCTTGACCGAGCCGATAAATAAGGGGATAGGGCAGAGTTAAAACCGGTATATTTATATTTAGTATACAGCCCAGATTTTTATACCCTGGCAGGGTATTATAATTTTAGTCAGAAGTTTGCAACGCAGTGAAGGAGACATTTCCGACCCTATAAAGTATATATATTCTTGATCAGCATCAACAGACGAGTCGATCTAGCCATGTCCGTCTGTCTGTCCGTCCGTTTCTACGCAAACTAGTCCCTCAGTTTTGTAGCTATCTGAATGAAACTTTGCAGATAGTTTTCTATATGCTCTCACTACTATATATGTCGGAACGGGCCGGATCGGACGACTATATCATATAGCTGCCATAGGAACGATCGGAATTTTTGAGAAAAAAAAATGTTTACTATGCCAATTTTCAATATATTTTCATATAATTTGATACATGGCCTTTTTGTATTATTCCAGAATTTCGGTTTTAATTTTATTCAAATCGGACCACTATATCATATAGCTGCCATAGGAATATATATATCAATTCATTTAATTTGTTCGCAACATATTGCGTTAGCAACATTTTTCGCTAGCAACATTTTTTGCTAGCAACATTCTGAGAAAGCGGAAAGTCAGAACATTGTTCTTCTTCTTCTTATACTTACTGCAAGTGTATTTAAACTTCGCCATGCCGAAGTTAGCTTCCTTTCTTGTTTGTTTTTAAGATGACTCAACTCTTTAGTAAACCAAGGAGGCTTATTCGATGTTGGTGGATAGTATAACGGAACACATTTAGTAAAAAAATAATTTATGGCACTGTAAAAAATATGCACGGCTTCTGACATGTCAGTGCACATATATAAATCGGACCAATTAAAATCTGATATAAAGTTATTCAGCCGTTCGAAGTCCGTCTTGCGAAAATAAAGGACTTTCTTAGTTCTAAACTGACTCTGGCCGGATCTGATGGAAAACAGAGATAAGCAAGCGCTTTAGGGAATTTCGTACATGGCACATTGGGCAAAATGCCCGATTTTTTGGAAAAAACCCAAAATTTTCATGGAAAGCTTTTCGTGTTTTGATTTTGTATTTTGTAAGTAGATACCCTAAGATCATTTATGCGGTAAATTAAAGTTGTATAGTAGCAACCCTGGTTTTGTACCAGGGCGTCAAAGTCAAACATGTGTTCAGCGCTTTGTTTACATGTGGAACAATTAGAAATTTCGCTAGGTTTAAACGTCTATAACTATTGGAAATAAAAATTTATAATTATTATTTTTAATGGAAAATCTAGATCCAGGTATGTTTAATATAAATTGTATGTTAGAATTGTTTATTATATGTTAATTGCTTTATGTGTGTCTTGTGTTGTAGACCGATTTTATGTTCATAACTAAACCCGTGTGCTCGTCTTTTATGGAATAGAACTTACACGGCGCGAATTTGCGCCAAAAATGAAATGTGTTGCGTTTTAAATAAAATTATACAGTTTTAGAGGGTATGATTTTCATTTGCGCATTTTTGCAAAAATTGAATGTGTTTGCAGGTGCTTTTGTCTTTAGCAATTTACAATTACTTGAAGCATGGAGAAACATCCGCACGGAAAATATTAATAAATATGTTAATAATTTGATAAAAATATTATATTTTGTCATATTGTTTCTTAATTACACAATTTTGTTATCAATAGGCTTCTCTGCAGACTTTACAAACTTTAAAATTACGTATACGCCATGTTGCCTTATTTGGTCGGTAAGAGTAGGCGTGACCAAAGTCGTCAAACATTTTATTTTTTAATTAGCGGCTTATAAATATAATGTACGCCAAGTTTCAGCTTCCTAACTTCATTATTTTAGTTTTTTCCAAAAATGTGGGCATTTTGCCCAATGTGCATGGTTGACTTGAGACAGCGAAATGTCGAGCAAGCCAGCAATAAAACCATTATTTTCCCTCTTCCATTTACTTTGCTAAGTGGAACAAATTTTGCCTGACATCTTGTGGTAGTTTTGCATGCCAATAGATTTTATTATTTTAAAGGTATTAATCAGGGGAAGTTAGAAGGGCACATTTGGGCATTTCGTGCGAAATGGACGTGTCAGCGTTCGACGATTAGAGTACCCACGGGTAATAGGCTTGAAGTCGAAATGGCACAGGAAGCCGTAAATTTATGCTTTGCAACGAACTTTAATTGGTACAAATCGAAGAGCGGCATCCCCCATTCTTTTTTATTCGTTGTAATTTTTCAAATTTTTGTTTATGCAAATCGATTGATAGCGTTCAGCACGCAAGGCTCTGAACAGATAAAAAAAATCATTGGTTCCATTATGGGGCGGGAGTTAAATGAAGAGCGTGCTGCCTGATTGTACGAAGACTGGAATAACGAGTGAGTTTTTAAAGTGTTGACCATTTATTTTGCAAAAATGGCAAAAAGTGGGTTTGTTATTATGTACTCTAAAACTATAGAACATAATGTAGATGAAATAAAAGTTGCAGTTCTTGAAAACAGAAAAAGTCGGAGCGTAGCCTCAAAATTCGCATTATTCATTATGTATGAAAGTCTCTTTTAATGTGGAACTAAAATTAGGCCGCATAGCGCGCCCATGGCTTTATCCATTCTGACCCTAATTGGGACTTTAATGTTGTCCTTTCCTCTGGGACCTCCGAGATCTCGGTCTGATTCCTGCTCTTGCTGCCTGTTATAGGCCCCAAACCCAAAACACCTAAGACAAACAAACACACATTAGCGTATTATTAAATGCCTGCATAGTAGGAGGTTGAAAGTGCAAGATCTCCATTGTATTTCTCTACCCTTTTTCCTCCACAGACGCACACAATATATTTAGCGCTTGTGCCGATGCCGGAAATTATTATTATATATTAAATTATATGAGCCAAGTTCAGCCGTCGTCTATTAATTTTGCCACCATTTCTTAGCTTTAATAAACAAGTAGGAAAGTTGTGGTTGAATGTGCTCGACTTTAAGATATCCGCTAGAGTTGCACATACTTTAAAGCCAACTTCATGGTGTTTTTGTTGTTGTGGCACTCTGAACAAAATGTACTATTGTTACAATTTCCTACCTCTACTACACCTATCCGTTTTTCTGATCTTCAGAACTTCACAATACATTTTAAGCTGCCTAACGAAAATCAAATACTTGCTGCCGAAATGGTGCTGCTGGGAATAGTATTTGCGTAAGGGTTGTCATGCAATATTTATACCGTTTCGGAGGATACTAATCATTTAAGCCAGAAGTTTTCAACGCAGTGAAGGTATCATTTCCGACCCTATAAAGTATAAACAGAAAAAATGAATGCAATAAATCCAATGAAATCTGCAGTCAAATGTCCCTAAACCAACAGTTAGTGTTGAATGTAGGGGAAAGGTGGCAGTTGTGGACATAGTTTTGTTTTTCGCTGATATCTTTTTAACTGGAGCATATTGTACGGACAGGTGCATATCAATGGAAAGCTAGAGACCCTAGCTAACTAGTTTTTGAATAATTACAGTGATGTCTATCACTGAAAGAAAAAATTTTAAGTTTTTGTAAAATAGTCATTTTTGCCAATTTCAGATTTTAAGGGGGGTTGTGGACACCTTTATAGAATGTGCTAAAATTAGGAAAGTAACAAGTTAAACGCAATCAAATGAAGAAAAAATTGAAGTTTATTCATTAGTAAAGCATAAAAAAAATACTACGCATGGCATCATTCTCCATCAGAAGCACAATTCGCGCATGTGAAATAGCTGGCACGCATGTCCGCACACTTCAAGTGCACTGGCCGATCACAATCATTGCAGTGAACGGCGTTGGAGGCGGTCAATTTTTTCGGCAAAAAACATCGAAGACAAGAATATTAACACCATTAAAATATATTTACTTATATTGCTGTACCCATAATTCAATCAACGGCGATATTTTAAGATTTGTCAAAAAAAAATTGGGTGTCCACAACCCCCGACATTTAAGTGCCCACAACTGCCTCAAGCAGTCGTTTTAAAATCATATGAAATATTTTTTTATTCTGAAAATGTTGTCCAAACCCGGTGTGCAATCTTAAACATAACTAAATTTCACGCCAAAAAAGCTATTGCACCCACCTTCTTAATTAACACACTTCACACGGTGACACTTTTAAAAACGTGCAATAAAACTTTTGTGATTTTTTTCACTGTGAAAAATTTCATTTTTTCGGGACACAAAGCAGATTTGTCCGTTCCGTTTGGTATTCGGCACAAAAGAATCGAGCTTCAATAGCGCACACATGTCATTTGACAGATCCATATATCTGTCCTGTGTCAAAAGTTACACCGGGGTGTCCACAACCCCCCCGTGTCCACAACTGCCACCTTTACCCTACTGTAAATTTTATCGGTAAATTTTAATGAACAAAATTATTACTTAGCCATTTGTTCGCATATTTTCATAAAATTTGAGACATGGCCATTTTGTATTATTTTCGAATTTCGTTTTTAATTTAATCCAAATCTTTCGTGAAATTTATTGAAAAAAAAATGTAAAACAAATAAAAAATTAATTTACAAGTTTTTTATTATATATAATATATGTATAAATGATTTGTATAATATCAACTCGGTAATTTATTATATAATTTTCTGAACATATGTAAAAGCGTATAACAATCAATTTGATAGCCATTTGGTTCCTTCCTTTTTTTATCCCCATTTATTCATTTTGTAAAAAACATAAAACCAATTCTAGCCAACTCCGTCTGTTTATTTGTATATTTCTACGGTAACTTATTTATTTCTTTTAGGTTTAGTTATGTTGAATGAAAACTTCGTTGTTTCCCAATCCCACAGAAAACAAGAAACTTAAAGAAAAATATTTTAAATTTCTTAAGACGGAATGAAATTGTATTTTTTGTTTGTTTTTTTTTTTTACTGACGAATAAGGTTGGGGTGAATATGGGTTTCTCGTGTAGTCCAAAACGGGGCTTACAAGCGGAATTGGGCGGCGAAGTCAACGTCAAAGCTCGACGGGATGGTAGAAGGTAGTTGAATGCAAAGACAATGACTAAGCACATGAGACCGGCCCACTTCACATACCCGCTTGGAGAAGAGTGGGGTAGGGAATGCCAACAATATGTATACAATGCAAAACCACGGATAAAGTTTTATAGGTTTCTCTCCCGCTTTCTTTGCTGAAAATTCCTAGAGACTCGTCGGAACATAAATTGCGCCTATACATATGTATGTATATAGATACATATATATATATACATATGTATGTATATAGATACATATGTACATATATAGTGGATCGTCCATGCTGGGTTGGATGTAGTTTTGAAATATTTTTTGTGAACATTTATTATTTCAACAGTTGTATCTTTCCTCCAGACTTGTGCTCCCATCTGTTACGGCCGTCCCTATTTTTTCTTGGCTAAACAAATTTTATATCTTCGTGCCTGTTTTTTGCAAATTCGAGAATTTGTCAAAATCCTCCGCACAGTGGCAGTTTAGATACTGTTGGGTTGCAAAACTCATAACTATTGAACCAGTTGAAATATTTTTATACGTGCAGGCATACCTGTTTTACCGAAGTACTAATTGTCACCTATTTTTCAACTTTGATGGAATGTAAAAAATGTTATTACGTTTTATTATTGGTTTGGCGTATGAGATCGGCTGCCCCAATCTGCCACCCGGAATTTTCAAAGCAAAAGATACTTTCAACTCAGCGTAAAAAACGCGCGGCTTCGTGAAAATTCTGCTACGAGCACAGTCGCTGCGCAGTACGAAATTGTATGGCGGGCATACATTTTTTCCTGTATTGGCGGCTTGTTTTTCGATTCCTGACTTTGAAGAACATTTATTGATTTAAAATTAATGTATAATGATTAATTATTCTTCAAAAATATTAAATTAAGTAAAATTAAATGATTATTTTGAACAAAATTTGCATACAAATATTGAAAATTGGTCAAAAGTTGGGACACAAAAAAAAAGTTATTTTTTCTTTAGAATTTATTCTTTTTTTGTTTTTAAAACATTAAATATGCACAACATTAGCATTTTGAGAGAAAACAAACGAACATTATTTTTCGAAATTGGATAATTGAGATAATTGAGAAAACTGCCTCAAAAAACATTAATTTTCGAGTGAAGGAGACATTTGCGACCCTAATATATATATTCTTGATCAGCATCAACAGCCGAGTCGATCTAGCCATGTCCGTCTGTCTGTCCGTCTGTCTGTCCGTCTGTCTGTCCGTCTGTCTGTCCGTCTGTCTGTCCGTCTGTCTGTCCGTCTGTCCGTCCGTCCGTTTCTACGCAAACTAGTTCCTCAGTTTTGAAGCTATCTGAATGAAACTTTGCAGATAGTCTTCTATATGCTCTCACTACTATATATGTCGGAACGGGCCGGATCGGACGACTATATCATATAGCTGCCATAGGAACAATCGGAAATTTTTGAGAAAAAAAATGTTTTCTATGCCAATTTTCAATATATTTTCATATAATTTGATACATGGCCTTTTTGTATTATTTCAGAATTTCGGGTTTAATTTTATTCAAATCGGACCACTATATCATATAGCTGTCATATGAATATATATATCAATTCATTTAATTTGTTCGCAACATTTATTGCTAGCAACATTTTTTGCTAGCAACATTCCGAGAAAGCGGAAAGTCAGAACATTTTTCTTCTTCTTCTTCTTCTATTTACTGCAAGGGTATTTAAACTTCGGCATGCCGAAGTTATCTTCCTTTCTTGTTGAATATTATAAAGAACATATTCAAGAACAACACCTCATATACCAAACCCAAAATGCACCAAAATGCCATTTTTGACATTCCATCAAAGTTGAAAAATAGGTGAAAAATTAGTACTTCGGTAAAACAGGTATGCCTGCACGTGCAAATATTATAATTTAAAACTACCTTGGTTTTACCGAGATTTGATGACCCTTTCGATAAAGATCATAACCATGCCAGTCGGTTACATATTTTAGCTAAAAATCGACCGCAAAGTCTGAATTTTTCTAAAAAACGACATTCTTTTTTTGCAACCCAAAAAAGGGTCAAATTTGAACACGTGTAACTTCTAAAATACTGAACCGATTTGAATAATTTTTTGGATTCAACCCTTTTGAACTATTACCTGCCGATAGGTCAATAAGTCATTTTACGATCCGTTGTCATCAAAAAGTTGATTTTTGCAACGTATCTGTATATTTTGCGCCATTGTGCAGGATCTGATCGCTAATCAATCAGATCTGTGCGACTGTATTCTAATTCGTATAATGTTCAATATATTTAAATAAAGTCAATTACTATTAACTTTGTAGATAGTCTTCTAAATGTTTTCTCTACTCTATATACATACTTGAAACAGATAACCAAATCGGGGTACTATATCATATAGCTGGCATACACATGAACGTTTAAGAAATTTATTAAAAAAATTGTAATTTCGCTCAACCAATCGAATGTTTATAGCTGCCATAGAAACGATCGTTAAATGTAGAGGAAAATTCAAAGCTATGTTAAAAATTAACTGTAAAACTAACAAGAAAGAAAGCTAACTTCAGCATGCCGAAGTTTAAATACCCTTGCAGTAAGTAAGTAAGACTTTTTCGTTTTCTCGGGTATTGACATAAATGTTGCGAACGAAAATGTTGCGAGCAAAAATGTTGCGAAAAAAATGTTGCGAACGAAAATGTTGCAAAAACCTAAATGAATTTATATATATTCCTATGGCAGCTATATGATATAGTGGTCCGATTTCGATCAAATTAAATTCTAGAATATTACAAAATTGCCATGTCTGAAATTTTATGAAAATATGTTGAAAATTGCCTAAGTTAAAATTTTTTTTCTCAAAAATTTCCGATCGTTCCTATGGCAGCTATTTGATATAGTCGTCCGATCCGGCCCGTTCCGACATATATAGCAGTGAGAGCATATAGAAGACTATCTGCAAAGTTTCATTCAGATAGCTTCAAAACTGAGGGACTAGTTTGCGTAGAATCGGAAGGACAGACAGACGGACATGGCTAGATCGACTCGTCTGTTGATGCTGATCAAGAATATATATACTTTATAGGGTCGGAAATGTCTCCTTCACTGCGTTGCAAACTTCTGACTAAAATTATAATACCCTGCAAGGGTATAAAAATGTAACATGAACGAAAGATTGAAATTGTATGATATGTATAAATGATGTATATAATTTGAGTTAGTTTTTCTTTCAATTTTTTTATTATTTTATTTTATTATTTTATTTTATTATTTTATTTTATTATTTTATTTTATTATTTTATTTTATTATTTTATTTTATTATTTTATTTTATTATTTTATTTTATTATTTTATTTTATTATTTTATTTTTTTATTTATTATTTTATTATTTTATTTTATTATTTTATTTTATTATTTTATTTTATTATTTTATTTTATTATTTTATTTTATTATTTTATTTTATTATTTTATTTTATTATTTTATTTTATTATTTTATTTTATTTTTAAATTGTATTAAATTATAATGATCTAATTGTAAGCTGCAAGGGCGTACAAACTTCGGCGTGCCGAAGTTAGTTAGTTAGTTATACATAGTTTTTTTATGTTATACATATTGACTACTTAATACTAAAAGCATAATTTAATGGAAGATTTATTCAATACAATAAATATAAACATATTCAAACTATTAAGGCTAAAAAACATTAGTGCGCTAAAATTTTGTTTGGTATATAATCGCGCTGTTTCAACTATTTTTTTTATTTCAATATTTATCTTATACCGAAGTACATACAGGCAGTAATGGCTAAATAGAATCTGCTGGTAATTCTAGTAAGTATTCTAAAATTATAATACATACTTATAAAGCAAGCGTAATAAAAAACTCCTCACATCAAAATCAGAATTCTCTTAATCCCAAAAACCTTTTGTCAGCCTACAAACATCCTCTAATTAAAGGAAACAAAAATAAAAAGAAAATAAATTAACAATTAAATGACTAAAATTATTTTATAATTGTATGAAAAATTACCAGCGATAGTATGCAGTCGTATTTCCACTGTTTCTAAGCACTCTTCTCGCACTCTTCTACCACAAAAAACAAAATGTCAAGAAAAGTACGTACTTATTAAAAACATATAGTACATAGTACAAATGTATACTCCAAATTCACGATGCGGAGACGTTTAAATGTATTTCATACCATTTATGTGCATGTCCTAACGCATTTATCGCGTTGCCTTAATGAGCCTTGTGTGATTAAAATTTTTTCGGTGCCTGCCTTCGGTTTTTATTACCATCACATCTTCTTAAACTTATGTTTTCCGAACACTTGGTGAGTCTACAGACAAAGGTCAGTGGGAACAACAAAAGTCGCAAATTACAGAATCGTGACTATAGTTAATTTTGTAATACATACATATGTGAAAAAGCTCTTCCCTGATCCTTTCTAGAGTCATACTTCGGTTCCATTTTGTGGTCAAGTTATGTTAGGTTTAATACCATATTGGTACTTCAAGTCATGTCATGTAAAAGTTCTAAAATTTATTGTGGAGCCTTTTAGTGCACACATATTTTATATTTAGCACTACAAAATAATTAATTTTAGTAAAACAAGCACTACAAAATAATTAACTTTAGTAAAACAAGTGAGTCATAATCTTGCTGCCAAAATCATCATATTTTTTAAATTTGTTGTGCAGTTTAGTTTTTACAAGAACCCAGGTCACTACCAAAAATCAATACATATTGTGAGTCCATTTTGCCAACTCGACCTCTAATTTATTAAATATATTTATTAGATCAGTATTTTTTGTCGTTCTAAATCAGTGGTTCCCAAACTTATTTTGTCTACTGCCCACTTTGAGAATAAATATTTTTTTAGCGCCCCCATTTTTTCACCTATTTAAAAAACACTACTATAACTTCAAATAAACATAATTAATTATTGTGACCTATATACACGGTGTGTTAGATAAGTAATGCGCATGGTCTCATTGTAACGCAACTAACTATCGCAGCTCTCTCGGACCTGTCTTAAAATTTGGGGGGAGTGTTCCCTTTCCAACGCGCCCAGTCTCAGTTCGCTCCGATTAATAGAAATGGAAGGACGTGTCCTAGCGCAAAGTCATTTTTTCTTTTGTGTACCGGTGCGATTGAGCGTTCCACAGTGGCAGTTTACATACTTTTGGAATAGTTTAGATACCTTGGTTTTATCGAGATTTGATGACCCTTTCGATAGAGACCATAATCATGCCGGTCGGTAACATATTTTACCTAAAAAACTACCTCAAAGTCCGAATTTTTCTAAAACAAGTAATGCTTCTTTTGCAACTCAAAAGAGGTTCAACTTTCAACACGTGTAACTTCTTATATACTTAACCGATTTGAATTTTACGATCCGTTGTCATCAAAAATTTGATTTTTGCAACGTATCTGTATCTTTCCGGACATTGTGCAAAAATTGTACACAAAGGAAAAAATGACTTTGAGCTAGGACGCGTCCTTCCATTTCTATTGATCGGAGCGAACTGAGACTGGGCGCGTTGGAAAGGGCAGCGCCCACAAGGGGGCGTTATCGCCCACTTTGGGAAAGACTGTTCTAAATCAATGGCTGCTGCTCTTTTAGAACTATCTGTTTTGTATTTCAATTTCGTATATCCACCCTTCAATTTTTAATTTAATTTCCATTTTTGTACCCATACTAGGGTGATGAAAAGGGTAACTATTTGAGTATCCATATAAGGACTGGTGATAAGAGTACCCATACTATGGCTGGCAGGGTGCTTCAAACCAAGGTAAGATCAGCAGAGTATTTGCTGATGTATGTATATTCCTTGGCTCTTCTGGTGCATCAAGTCCACTCGTAGGTGAATATTGATAGATACCACCCTCTCCTCGGAGAGGGTCCTCCGCGTGGTACCTCCTGGAAACGTACTATGGTACGGGTAATGCGAGCGGCAGTTTCCCGTGAATCCTCTATCCACAATTCCTATGACTCCACCTCCCTACCGAGACCTGGGCAAGTCTTTAAACGGCCTCCCCTCAAGTCAGGCGTTTGAAGCGACCCGTGCTCTCTGACTTTTGGAAAAAAGAGGTCAGAGGTGGGACATAAAGCTCCTGTGCGACCATAACCCCGTGGGCAGTTTAAGCAATTAAAGCAACATAAATTAAAAATGTGGTCAGCAGCGACAAATTGCATGTACTATTGGTAACTAGAGCCACATCAGCTGGGTATCTAGTTCAGGCTTGGTCAATCGACACCTCCAGTACTGTTGGGCAACTTAAAGCCCTATGGTGCTTTCAAATCTTGAATGTAAACGTTAATTAATGAAGTAGTGTCAAAATAGCATTATAGCATGAAGCAATATTGTAACCGATTTAGGAGCCCTTCGTTTAGGAAAGGGCTTAGCACAGGCATAGCGGAAAAAACTACTAAAAGTTCGGTTTCATTCCACCCTCACTAAAAACTTCCCGGTGTAAGTGTATGAGCTAATATTGTCAGGGACCCAGATGTCCGACAGATAATGTTTGATAATAGAGTACACTATTTAGCTCTGGTATTCCTTTTTGGGCCAAATTAGAATGACACACCCTACACTCACACCCCACCAAATGTTACACTATTGCATGCCAGAAGTTAAAACTGTTTTACCAGTTTATCCCCCGATTTTTTCCGCAGAAGTTAATTGAACAGAAAACGCACACAAAAATGATTTGGCAAACAATCACTGACCTCTAATGGCTTTGAGTTGGAAGAGTAGATTGCATAAGTTTGACTGCAGTATTTAGTTCGATTGCATATTCGTTAATACATATAGTGCACATTGGGAAAAATGCCCGAAATTGTTGCATAAACCCATTTTTTTTATATTTTTAGTCACCAAATTTTATGTGTTTTATAATTATGAATACTCCAGATAAAATTAATCTATTTAAAAAACAAGTAAGAAAGCTACAGTCGTTCGTGAACGTCTGTTATATAGCCTGTACCAAAATATATCACCGCTCGAATTAACTCTCGATTATAAATAAAACGAGCTGTGTTTAAGATTGCGAAAAAAAAAGCGAAAAAAAAGAAACTCAACAGCATTTGAAAGTGCAAGGGTTCTACTTTAAGATGGTTTCTTTAGTATTTTCAGTAAAAGAACAAATTCGATGATACATAACCTCAAATATAGGCAAAAATCGCTGTTTTTGCACTTTTAGGTTAGGATATCTCGGAAACCAGAGCCAATTCGGAAATTTCGACTTCGGATTCGGATTCAGCGCACCGAAAACCTTCGGAAAAGTATATACTGGTTTCTGGGTCAAAATTTTGTCGGCCTGTGTTATTCGCGTCCAATTGCGCCAGCTGTGAAGAGTGCTAACCCTTTGCCGAGAGGGTCACGGGCCCTCCTTAGAACGGCCATAATTTTGCTGCACCTCCTTAAAGCGGCAGCGATTTAAACGGCAGACAGAGCCAAAGCCAGGGAACACCACGTGGAGGCCAATGCAATTGCAAAGGGGTCAAAAAGAGACCTACGAGTCGACTTGAGTTGATTACATATTTCTAAAATAATACTTCGCAAGTATATATATAAGAATGTTTGTATTTGCATATGTACATACATACATACATTTATAAGACTGAGACCCACTCTCTGTACCTTTCTAGCCATTTGGTTGCTCTCATCCTTTTTACGCTTCTCCTTTGTCATGTCTTTGACAACGATAAACAAAAGTCAGCTGATCGCAACTTTGCCTATTAGAGAAATGTAAACAAACTCGCTCTTTGCAAAACCACCATCATCTCATGCACTTGCGTGTGCAAGACAGTGCGCACGGGAGTTATTTTCTTGCTCTCATCAGTTTTGTTGTTGTTTTTTGGGATGCTCCAGTTGCTAGCTGCCAAATAGATAGCACACTGATAACTAAATAACTTTTGTGTTTTTCACCCGATCTTTACCAGATTTTCGGTATTGATACATGTTCTACATATGCATGCCTATGCACAAAAAGAAAGATCTATTATAATATTTGTGGCTGCAAAACGTTTTTATTGATTTGAGGGGGAGTGGGAGGGAAATTTTTAAATCTGAAACAAACTTGATCTGCGTGCAAAACATTCCAACCTATATACCGAATTTGGTCGCTCTAGCTCTTATAGTTGCTGAGATCTAGGCGTTCATACAGACGGACAGACAGACATGGTTATACGACTTGGCTGTTGATGCTGACCAAGAATATATATACTTCATGGGGTCGGAAATGCTTCCTTCTGCCTGTTACATACATTTGCACAAAATTAATATACCTTTGTACCTACGGTACAGGGTATAACAATTTTAAAGCGCGCGGTTTAAAATTGGAGCGCTAACAAAGTCAGATGTTTTTTTTTTTTTTGCAGCTATAATCTAACATATTTTATTGTCTTCCGTGGAGTATAACTTTTTTGGATCACGTGGGTCCTCGGTACAAAAACTGTTATGTCTTGTCCCTTTTCGAAAAAAATTACATTGAAAATTTGAAAAGTTATAATTTTTTCATAACTGTTAACCACAAGGGCTTTGGACCATGTCGAAGGCTAGCTAGGATTCACACATTGGAATCTTTGGAATGAGCATAACGACTCCTTTTCGCGTACTTTCGTAATATTCTATTAAACACTGCCCTACCCATTATAAAATCTAGAATAGTTAATAACAGAACACAAGACCAAAAAAGTCCTAAGGTCCGTCAGTTCGAGTCGAGCCACTTGTTGCACTTTATTTTAAGAAGTTAATTAAAACATCAACGTTTATATTTATTGAGGTAATGAATTTGCAAAAGGTTACATTCTTTATACTAAATATTGCTGCACTTTACTCAAAGCTTTAACTCGAAGTTATGAACATATGCTTTTATTTTTTTTCTTTTTGCAAAATGATTTGAATCTTGCAAACTTATTGAAACTATGTACACATATAGAATTATTTTAAGCCTTTTACACTAATGTGAGTGAATATTGAAGGAAACGGGAAAGCGCAAAATTAACGGCAAACAAATATGGTTTTTAATGGTTTGAGCGTACCAGAAGCGCGAATTCTGCATTTTTTCCTATAATTTCCCATTAATTTTAACCGATTTCGTGTCTTTTTGACGATCCGACCACGCGAGCGGTGATTAAAAAATTCACTGCTCCGAAAGTATTCATTTCTAAACTCTGAAATTTAATCAGGATTTACACAAGCATTAAGGCTACCTTTTAAAATTAAAAAAAAAAAAAAAAAAATTTGGTACAAATTTTAAAATTTTTTATTAAATTTTCATTTATTTCATTACAAAAATTTTTTTTGTCTTTAGTTTAACTTATTGGAAAGCTAAGGAAAGGGCGCACGTTTCATGTCTTGGACAAATTTTTTTATCTTCATTAGTTTTCTCAGTATATGCGGTTGAAAAAAAGTACCTTTTTTAAAAACGGGAAACTTTAGAAAATTATTACAAAATTTTGGTGGCTAATTTTAGCTTAAAGAAGCCAGGGTCAAAAAAATTGAATTTTCGAAATTTGAAAGATGACCATTTTTGACCGTCGTTTGACCATGTTTGTCCACCCTTTACTTTTTTTTTACCAGGTCCAGTTTCGAAAATATGGAATTTCGACAATTTTCGAAAATTTTCGAAAATCAAAAAATTGAATAGAATCGTTTGACCACGATTATCCACCCTTTAGAATTTTGAAAAAATAAAAACTTCAAAAGTAATGAAACTTTAAAAATTTTTCGCCTCTTATAACATAAAATCGTTTTTCCACCTCTTAAAACTAAATATTTAAAAAAAATAAAAACTGACCATCTCTTAGAACTAAATAAACTCGATTGTCCACGCTTTAAAATTTAATTTTATCACTTGCCAATCCTTAAAAATAAATGTTTTTAACAAAAAAGTTGTTTCGCCTCTTAAAACAAAATAAAATCGTTTGTCCACCTCTTAAAACTAAATATTTTTAAAAAATAAAAACTGACCATTTCTTAAAACTAAATAAATTCGATTGTCCACCCTTTAGAATTTAATTTTAACACTTGCCAATCCTTAAAAATAAATGTTTTTAGCAAAAAAACGTTTTTTCGCCTCTTAAAACAAAATAAAATCGTTTGTCCACCTCTTAAAACTAAATATTTTTAAAAAATAAAAACTGACCATTTCTTAAAACTAAATAAATTCGATTGTCCACCCTTTAGAATTTAATTTTAACACTTGCCAATCCTTAAAAATAAATGTTTTTAGCAAAAAAACGTTTTTTTCGCCTCTTAAAACAAAATAAAATCGTTTGTCCACCTCTTAAAACTAAATATTTTTAAAAAATAAAAAACTGACCATTTCTTAAAACTAAATAAATTCGATTGTCCACCCTTTAGAATTTAATTTTAACACTTGCCAATCCTTAAAAATAAATGTTTTTAGCAAAAAAACGTTTTTTCGCCTCTTAAAACAAAATAAAATCGTTTGTCCACCTCTTAAAACTAAATATTTAAAAAAAATAAAAACTGACCATCTCTTAGAACTAAATAAACTCGATTGTCCACGCTTTAAAATTTAATTTTATCACTTGCCAATCCTTAAAAATAAATGTTTTTAACAAAAAAGTTGTTTCGCCTCTTAAAACAAAATAAAATCGTTTGTCCACCTCTTAAAACTAAATATTTTTAAAAAATAAAAACTGACCATTTCTTAAAACTAAATAAATTCGATTGTCCACCCTTTAGAATTTAATTTTAACACTTGCCAATCCTTAAAAATAAATGTTTTTAGCTAAAAAACGTTTTTTCGCCTCTTAAAACAAAATAAAATCGTTTGTCCACCTCTTAAAACTAAATATTTTAAAAAAATAAAAACTGACCATTTCTTAAAACTAAATAAATTCGATTGTCCACCCTTTAGAATTTAATTTTAACACTTGCCAATCCTTAAAAATAAATGTTTTTAGCAAAAAAACGTTTTTTCGCCTCTTAAAACAAAATAAAATCGTTTGTCCACCTCTTAAAACTAAATATTTTTAAAAAATAAAAACTGACCATTTCTTAAAACTAAATAAATTCGATTGTCCACCCTTTAGAATTTAATTTTAACACTTGCCAATCCTTAAAAATAAATGTTTTTAGCAAAAAAACGTTTTTTCGCCTCTTAAAACAAAATAAAATCGTTTGTCCACCTCTTAAAACTAAATATTTAAAAAAAAAACAAGAAAGGAAGCTAACTTCGGCATGCCGAAGTTTAAATACCCTTGCAGTAAGTAGAAGAAGAAGAAGAAAATGTTCAGACTTTCCGCTTTCTCGGAATATTGCTAGCGAAAAATGTTGCAAACGAAATACAAATGTTGTGAACAAATTAAATGAATTAATATATATATTCCTATGGCAGCTATATGATATAGTGATCCGATTTGAATAAAATTAAAACCGAAATTCTGGAATAATACAAAATGGCCATGTATTAAATTATATGAAAATATTTTGAAAATTGGCATAGTACACATTTTTTTTCTCAAAAATTCCCGATCGTTCCTATGGCAGCTATATGATATAGTCGCCCGTCTCTCTGACGCCTAATTTCAGTGGCAAAAATGTCGCAAACATGAGCCGGACAGAGTGGCGACTTAACGATCTACAGGTGCATCGCACTATCCACTTCTCTCGGGATCGCCGAATTTTTTTGTTTCTCCCGCCACTCTCTCGCAAAATGTCTAAGCGCTGGGCGCTTTTTAAAAAAAATACCAAGAAAGGCCAGGCAAAGGAAAAATCCGAATATATGGTTTCTAGACTTGCTGGCGCGGATCGTCGAATGCGAACAAGAACTGTCTAGGAAAACTTGTTGGCGCCTGAAAACAAAATACCAAAAAAAATTGCAGCGGCGCCAGCAATTCCAGGAAAATGGTTCATGTACATTCCAGGAACATATGCGTGCCCATATACATATGTAGCCAAGCAGGTAGATTTTTTCTTTGTATGCATATTCATGTACATACATATGTATACAAACTTGCTGGCGCTTAGACATTTTGCGAGAGAGTGGCGGGAGAAACAAAAAAATTCGGCGATCCCGAGAGAAGTGGATAGTGCGATGCACCTGTAGATCGTTAAGTCGCCACTCTGTCCGGCTCATGTTTGCGACATTTTTGCCACTGAAATTAGGCGTCAGAGAGACGGGCGACTATATCATATAGCTGCCATAGGAACGATCGGGAATTTTTGAGAAAAAAAATGTGTACTATGCCAATTTTCAAAATATTTTCATATAATTTAATACATGGCCATTTTGTATTATTCCAGAATTTCGGTTTTATTTTATTCAAATCGGATCACTATATCATATAGCTGCCATAGGAATATATATATTAATTCATTTAATTTGTTCACAACATTTGTATTTCGTTTGCAACATTTTTCGCTAGCAATATTCTGAGAAAGCGGAAAGTCTGAACATTTTCTTCTTCTTCTTCTACTTACTGCAAGGGTATTTAAACTTCGGCATGCCGAAGTTAGCTTCCTTTCTTGTTTTTTTTTTTTAAATATTTAGTTTTAAGAGGTGGACAAACGATTTCATTTTGTTTTAAGAGGCAAAAAAACGTTTTTTAGCTAAAAACATTTATTTTTAAGGATTGGCAAGTGTTAAAATTAAATTCTAAAGGGTGGACAATCGAATTTATTTAGTTTTAAGAAATGGTCAGTTTTTATTTTTTAAAAATATTTAGTTTTAAGAGGTGGACAAACGATTTTATTTTGTTTTAAGAGGCGAAAAAACGTTTTTTTGCTAAAAACATTTATTTTTAAGGATTGGCAAGTGTTAAAATTAAATTCTAAAGGGTGGACAATCGAATTTATTTAGTTTTAAGAAATGGTCAGTTTTTATTTTTTAAAAATATTTAGTTTTAAGAGGTGGACAAACGATTTTATTTTGTTTTAAGAGGCGAAACAACTTTTTTGTTAAAAACATTTATTTTTAAGGATTGGCAAGTGATAAAATTAAATTTTAAAGGGTGGACAATCGAGTTTATTTAGTTCTAAGAGATGGTCAGTTTTTATTTTTTAAAAATATTTAGTTTTAAGAGGTGGAAAAACGATTTTATGTTATAAGAGGCGAAAAATTTTTAAAGTTTCATAACTTTTAAAGTTTTTATTTTTTCAAAATTCTAAAGGGTGGACAATCGTGGTCAAACGATTCTAATGCGATTTCCAAAAAAAAAATTTGAAAAAAGTCAACTTTTTGATTTTCGAAAATTTTCGAAATTCCATATTTTCGAAACTGGACCTGGTAAAAAAAAAGTAAAGGGTGGACAAACATGGTCAAACGACGGTCAAAAATGGTCATCTTTCAAATTTCGAAAATTCAATTTTTTTGACCCTGGCTTCTTTGAGCTGCTAATTTTGCGTGGAACGCCCCATATATAAATTCATTTAGTTTGTTTGCAACATTTTCGTTCACAACTTTTCGTTCGCAACATTTTCGTTCGCAACATTTATGTCAGTACCCGAGAAAACGAAAAAGTCATACTTACTTACTGCAAGGGTATTTAAACTTCGGGGTGTCGAAGTTGCCTTAAATATTTTCATTTCAATCACAAAATTTAAAATTAATGAATTTAAATAAACTTACAAAGCAAAGTCAATTAAAGTAAAATTATTGTTTTTATTTTATAACAAGAAAGAAAGCTAACTTCGGCATGCCGAAGTTTAAATACCCCTGCAGCTTATAATTGGACCATTATAATTTAATACAATTAAATTCGGTTTTAATATTTTCCTATTCATATTACATTTACAATTCAATTACAGTTTTGCATTTTGCCCTACATTTAACGATCGTTTCTATGACAGCTATGTGATATAATCATTAGATTTGCATAAAATTAAAAAAAACAAGTAAGAAAGCTACAGTCGTTCGTGAACGACTGTTATATACCATGTACCAAAATGTATCGCCGCTCGAATAAGCTCCCGATTATAAATAAAATCGGTAACCAGGGAACACCACAGCTGATCAGCTGATCGCGACTTTTGCCTATTAGAGAAATGTAAACAAACTCGCTCTTTGCAAAACCACCACCATCTCATGCACTTGCGTGTGCAAGACAGAGAAAGAGATAACCCCTCTCTTTTTTGCGCACGGGAGTTAGTTTCTTGCGCTCATCAGTTTTGTTGTTTTTTTTTGGGATGCACCTGTTGCTAGCTGCCAAATAGATAACACACTGATAAGTAAATAACTTTTGTGTTTTTCACCCGATCTTTACCAGATTTTCGGTATTGATACATGTTCTACATATGCATGCCTATGCACAAAAAGAAAGATCTATGGTAATATTTGTGGCTGCAAAACGTTTTTATTGATTTGCGGGGGAGTGGGAGGGAAATTTTTAAATCTGAAACAAACTTGATCTGCGTGCAAAACATTCCGACCTACATACCGAATTTGGTGGTTCTAGCTCTTATAGTTGCTGAGATCTAGGCGTTCATACAGACGGACAGACGGACAGACGGACAGACGGACAGACAGACATGGCTATATCGATTTGGCTGTTGATGCTGATCAAGAATATATATACTTTATGGGGTCGGAAATGCTTCCTTCTGCCTGTTACATACATTTGCA
Source organism: Drosophila aff. chauvacae BK-2020 (assembly GCA_018903765.1). Lineage (NCBI taxonomy): Eukaryota > Metazoa > Arthropoda > Insecta > Diptera > Drosophilidae > Drosophila > Drosophila aff. chauvacae BK-2020. Next base: position 3,451,403 of record JAEIGO010000024.1, on the reverse strand, counting down.
TCGAAATTAATATACCTTTGTACCTACGGTACATGGTATAAAAATAAATGAATATATATATATATATATATATATATACATATATATATAAGTTATATGATGAAAAACATCGAAATTCTAATTGTATTTCAATACATTTCTTGAATGTTTCTATGGCAGCTATATGATATGATAGTCCAATTTTGATAAAATGAAAACTGTCAATTTTATAATAATACAAAATGGCTATATCTCAAATTAAATTAAAATATAATGAAAACTGGCTAAGTTAATTTTCTTTTATTTTGATTTGTATCATGAATTATGTGCTTGATTTTTTTCATTAATTATGATAAAAATATAATTTAACGGTACTGAATGCAAATTAAAGATTAAATGTTGGCAGAAACATGTTTCCAGCCTCCAAATAAAATTCCAAATTCGGCTAGGAACGTTTTGAGTAATGCTCCTTGACCTGCCAAGACAAAAGAGATGTTGCGGAGTTTCAACATTTTCATCCGATCAAAGTATTTTTTGATAAAAAGTTGAACATTGCAACAATTATCAATGTTGTTGGTAGCTGTAGCTATCTTAGTCACGTACGGACAGACGGTCACGGTCAAATCGACTCTGCTGATTATGTTCATAAAAAATACTAGGTGTACCGGTATGAAATGAGCTTTTTTTTTAAAGAAAACGATAATTATTAATGGGAAAGTAAAAACATTTTATTTAAAGTATTGACCATTGTTTCTACACATTTTGACCACCTTTCTGGCAATTTGTGGATACCACGTTTATAAAATTGTTCGTCCTTTGAAGCAGACCAATCAGACACCCAATTTTCGACCTCCTCGTAGAAGTCAAAGTGCTGCTCAGCCAATGCGTGTTCCATCGATGAAAACAAATGGTAGTCGGAAGGAGCCAAGTCTGGTAAATACGGCGGGTGGGACAGCAGCTCCCAGCCAAGTGCTTTGATAGTATCCTGAACCGGTTTTGCTTTGAGTCCAGGAGCATTGTCATAGAGCAAAATTACCTTGCCGTGTCTTCTGGCCCATTCTGGTTGTTTCTCGATCAATGCATGGTTCAAATTGATCATTTGTTGTCGGTAGCGAGCAGTATTAACAGTATTAAGCAGCTCGTGGTACACCGCACCTTTCTGGTACCACCGAACATAGAGCATTGTCTTCTTGTCGAATCGATCTGGTTTTGCAGTCGATGATGATAGTTGTCCCGGACTAACCCATGATGTTTTCCGTTTAGGATTCTTAGAACAAATCCATTTTTCATTGCCAGTAACAATTCGATGCAAAACCGATTTTCTTTCGCGTTTTTGAAGCAATATTTCACATGTGTTTTTTCGGTTTTCCATCTGTCTTTCATTCAATTCATGAGGCACCCATTTTCCACACTTTTGGGTCTTTCCCGTAGCTCTTAAACGGTCAGAAATGATTTGTTTTAGAACATTTAATATTTCTGACATTTGCTGTTGGCTCAAAGTGTCATTTCCATCCAATATGGTTTGCAAATTGGCGTCTTCAAACTTTTTTGGTGATCTTCCACGATCTTCATTTCTTACATTTCGATGAGACTCTGCAGCACTTTTCTTCATATGAAAACAAAAATGTAAAGCTTTCCGCAAATCACACTTTCTGGTACAAAGCTCGACATGTTAAACATGATGGAAAAATATGATCTTGTCTGTTCAATGACTTGATTTATACTAAATATTTTTCACACATGTCATGGCAAGCAAATAAAAAAAATATAACGGCTCTATCACAACAAATCTTCCCTATCGAGATGTTTGAATCTTGACGCTCACTTCATACCGATACACCATAATGTACTTTATGGTGTCAGAGATGCGTCCTCATATCGCACCGTAACGGGTATAAAGACAAAAAAGCCAAAACCGCCCTAAAAAATTCGATGTGCCTGTGTAAAGAGGAACACAATGGCCGGAAAGATATAGATACGTTGCAAAAATCAAATTTTTGATGACAACGGATCGTTGAATTCGCATTCAGGTAATAGTTCAAAAGGGTTGAATCCAAAAAATTATTCAAATCGGTTCAGTATTTTAGAAGTTACACATGTTCAAAGTGGAACCTTTTTTGGGTTGCAAAAAAAGCATGTCGTTTTTTAGAAAAATTCAGACTGCGGCCGATTTTTAGCTAAAATATGTATCCGACTGGCATGGTTATGATCTCTATTGAAAGGGTCATCAAATCTCGGTAAAACCAAGGTAGAATAAAATGATAATATTTCTTGCATGTGCAGGCATACCTGTTTCACCGAAGTACTAATTTTTTACCTATTTTTATACCCTTGAAGGGTATTATAATTTTAGTCAGAAGTTTGTGTTGATCGGCAGAATTCGAAAAGAGCCAAGAAAGAAAAACACCGTGTGTTCGCTGCGGAATTTTATTTGCGACTGAATAGAGAATATGGAAGAATGACAAAAATGGTTATACATATTCTCTTGTTACTGTTTCGTTAGAGAGGGACAAATCTATGTTATGATCGCTTACTAATACAAGCGTGCATTGCAACATATGGAAAATATACAGGGCCTCTATTTTCTACACCCTTCCTCAATGCATGCATGTTTACAAATGATATTTAATACAAACTTAGCATTTCTGTAAACAATTCGTGTTTGGTCTTAGGTAGGTTCTTGGTCAAAATATCTGCTATCATTTCGGTTGTACATTTATATTTTAACAAAACTTTCCCTTCCTTTACCACATCTCTAACAAAATGATAACGTATATCAATGTGCTTCGTTCTGGAATGGTTGACAGGATTCTTGGCTAACGCCTGCGCGCTGAGATTATCTCCATACACGACGATCGGGGTGTTGTCGTCTCCGCAGCCGATTTCCAAAATTAGCCTTCGCATGACTATCGCCTCCTTAAAAGCCGCCGATAGTGCCATGTACTCCGCCTCGGTACTGCTTAACGCCACGCTTCGCTGCTTCTCAGATCGCCAAGAAATTGGACCTCCGGCTAACAAGTAGATATAGCCAGTGTACGACTTCCTGTCCAGCCTATCGCCTGCCCAATCCGCATCCACGTATCCGCAGAACGATTGACCACATTGCTGATAATGTAATTTCATGTCAACCGTGGACGAGAGATACCTGAGGATGTGCTTTATGCCAGCCATGTGCTCAGCATGCGGATTTTGGTTCCGTTGAGCCAATTTGGACACCGAATGCAATATGTCTGGCCTTGTTGTAAGAGCTAGCCACATAAGCTCTCCCACTACGGATTGATAGACCGTAGGATCCACCTTCTTGCACTTGTCGCTGGTGCAATCTATCTGGAAACCTGCATCCAGGGGAGTTTTAGCCGACTTGCAAAATTCACTTCCATGGACTCGCATTAAATCCTTGATATATTGCGAATGTCCCAAAGTAATTGCTCCAAGGTCGCCTTCTCGATCGATTTCCATGCCAAGGAAGTGATTTAACGGACCCTTGTCAACGCACTCAAACGATTGCGAAATGCTGTTCTTAATTTTCAGCAAATCCTCGTGCGATTGGCAAGCTATAAGTATATCGTCAACATATACAAGAATTAGGGATAGATTACCTTGTCCGGTCTGTTTGTATAAACACGGCTCGTTGTTGCAGGCAATGAAACCCATATCCACCAAAACGCCATTTAGCTTCTCGTTCCAAGCCCTTCTTGACTGCTTCAATCCGTATATTGCTTTCCTCAGCACCAACACCTTGTCAGGATTCTTCTCGTCTATGTATCCTTCCGGCTGCTTCATATAAACCGTCTCACTTAGATCGCTGTTGAGATACGCCGTGCATACATCCATCTGATGAAGATATAGCTTGAGCTCCGCCGCCAGTGCTATCATCAGACGCATACTCTCCAGTCGGCATACCGGCGAAAATGTTTCCAGGTAATTTACGCCAAACTGCTGGGAGCATCCCTTTGCCACCAGACGAGCCTTGAAACGATCGATTTGGCCATCCTTATCTCGTTTCACGTTGAAAACCCATTTGCATCCAATTGCTCTCTGATTCTTCGGTAAATCAGTAATCTGCCAAGTCTGATTGGCAACCAGGGAGTCATATTCCCTATCCATAGCTTCGCGCCATTCTACAGCATGCGAGCTTGCCACCGCCTCTTTGCAAGTAAAGGGGATGGTAACATTTTCAGAAAGAAGAGCGCCCAAAATGTTATATTGTTTCTTCGGACGTCCAGGTTGACCAGTCCGGATGATCTTGGGGCGACCAGGGCCTCTGCGTGTCTCTTCTACGACCTGCTCCTCTTTATCTTCAGCACTCTCGTACTGATCTGCGCTCTCGTACGAGCTGCCGGTATCGTCAGATATGTCAGATACGTTTTCTTCTTCTTCAGTTCCATCTCGCTGGCAGGGCTCTTCGAGTTCCTCCAGTTCGATCAGCACAGCATCATCTTTGGATGCCACTTCATGATGTTCGTCAAACAAAACATCCCGTTTTTCGACCAGTTGTCGAGCTGCTGGGTCATATAGTCGATAACCTTTGGCTGCCACAGAGTACCCAACCATTATATACTCTTTGCCCTTGGGTTGAAACTTGCTGCCCTTCCTTGGACCCTTGTCTAGAGCAACTGCAAGAGATCCAAATACTTTTAGATGTTTCACGCAAGGCTTCTTACCCGTCCACGCTTCCATAGGTGTCATACTCTTCACTGCGCTGGTAAGGGAGCGGTTTCGCAAATAAACCGAAGTGTTGACAGCTTCCGCCCAGAAACTATCACCTAGTCCCGCCTGGACCAGTAGACACCTTGACATCTCCACAAGCGTTCGATTTGCCCTTTCGGCCACTCCATTTTGCTGTGGCGTATGCGCTATTGTTAGCTGCCTTGCAATTCCATGCTTCCTGAGAAATTCGTCAAACTTCTTATTGACAAACTCTCCACCGTTGTCACTCCGCAGGCATTTCAGCTTTCTGCCTGTCTGCCGTTCCACCAGACTCTTGAACTCCATGAACTTTGACAGCACCTCGTTCTTCCCACGCAGAAAATAAACAAAAATCCTCCTGGATTTGTCGTCAATGAAGGTAAGAAAATACTTTGAACCTCCCAGAGACAGTGTTGGAAAAGGTCCACACACTCTGCATGTATCAGCTCCAAAAGCTCCTCAGCCCGATTACATGTTGCCGCTGGGAATGGTTGAACATGGATCTTGCTAACCATGCACGTTTTGCAGTTAACATTTTCCGGCAAACCAATATTTTCTATGCCACGCACCATACCTTTGGATACCATCTCTTTCATGCTAGAGAAATTAATGTGTCCATATCTCTTATGCAACAAAATGCCATCAACAGCTGACATGGCAAAACACTTGCTTCGACCACCTTCGAATAAATACAAGTTGCCAATCTTTTTTGCTTTCACGATGCATTCTCCATCTTGCACCACCATGGCCTTCTCTAGGTCAAATGTCACCTTGCATCTGTTCTGCACAGCACTGCTCACGGACATGAAATTTCCTGTCATCTTCGGGACGTAGAGAACATTCTTGAGAGTCAACATGCACAGGTCTGTCTGAATCTTGACGTCACCTATACCCTCTGCTTGAAGAAATCCAGCATCGGCCAGTCCGATCTGCTCTGTGTGCTCCTCAAACTTTATGAAAAGCTCCCTTGCACAACACATATGGCTTGTTGCACCGCTATCCAAGCACCACATCGAGTTATTTAAGTTGTTGACGTCACAGGCATTCAACAGACTACTTTGGCGATTCACCACATTTTTTGAAACCATGCGATTGCTATCTCCCTCGCTCGCACTTCGACACTGGGACTTTATGTGCCCTTGTTCACCACACTTAAAGCAAACGATATTCTTTCGTTTCTTTTGCCCATACGTCTTCGCCTGCGAGTTTTGTCTCTGTGTTGCAACGAATGCCTTAGAATTTTCTATTCGCTCTTCTGCTATTCCTTTCCGTTCGCTCTCTTCCTTTAGCTTTATGGTGAGAATCTCGAACGTAGGCAACTGATCTCGTGTTTCCATGGCCACCACGAAATGTTCGAATTGTTCTGGAAGGCTGGATAGCAACACGATAGTTCGTAACTCGTCGTTTATCTCAATTCCAACTCCAGCTAGACCATCCAGAATTTCCACAAACTCGCTTATATATGTCGACATGCTCTGCCCCTGCTCCATCCGTTTGTTAAGCAGCTTCTTGTACAACTGTACCTTTCGTACAGGTCCGCTTGGCTGATGCACCTCCTTCAATTTGTTCCATGCATCCAACGAAGTCGAGCAATTCTTGATATAAGCCAATTGAGATGTCTTTACACTCAGTGTTATTGTTGCTAACGCCTTATTGTCCAAGGCCACCCAGGTTAGTCCCTCTGGAACATTCGTTTCTGTTAGCTCTCCTGACGTCACACTCCATAGCCCGGAATGCACCAATACAGATCGCATCTGTATTTTCCACGTGTCATAGTTTTTCTCTTCCAACTTTTCAATTTGATAAAGAGCACTCATTGTTCTTGATCTTGAGTCACACACCGCTTAACCGAAACTTTCTTGAATTCACCAATGCCTGGGCCCATAACCTGTTGATCGGCAGAATTCGAAAAGAGCCAAGAAAGAAAAACACCGTGTGTTCGCTGCGGAATTTGATTTGCGACTGAATAGAGAATATGGAAGAATGACAAAAATGGTTATACATATTCTCTTGTTACTGTTTCGTTAGAGAGGGACAAATCTATGTTATGATCGCTTACTAATACAAGCGTGCATTGCAACATATGGAAAATATACAGGGCCTCTATTTTCTACAGTTTGCAACGCAGTGAAGGAGCCATTTCCGACCCTATAAAGTATATATATTCTTGATCAGCATCAACAGCCGAGTCGATCTAGCCATGTCCGTCTGTCCGTCTGTCCGTCTGTCTGTACGTCCGTTTCTACGCAAACTAGTGTAAACGCTTGAATAAACTCCGGTGCGTCGCTTCGTTTAACTTAGTTTTTCTTTATTTCAACTTCACTCTCCAAGAACCAGCGACCGAATGCCGCGTTTTGCTTCTTCTCCTTTGCTTCTGCTCGCTCATCTATGCGTGTATGCATGAGCAGAAGGTATACAATATTATCTCTTACAGCTATAGCTTATGAGTAAGAGCGAGACAGTATTGTTCTTATTCTAACGGGGATTTGATCTTGCGCGTCTCTTTGCCACCATGGGCTTCATACCCTAAACTCAGCTAATACATACATGATACATACATGGTACTGTGGGCTTTATGCGTACATATCTATCCTACCACACTAGTCCCTCAGTTTTGAAGCTATCTGAATGAAACTTTGCAGATAGTCTTCTATATGCTCTCACTACTATATATGTATGTCGGAACGAGACGGATCGCACGACTATATCATATAGCTGCCATAGGAACGATCCGAAATTTTTAAGGAAAAAAATTATTACTTTGACAATTTTCAATTTTTTCGGCTTGCCGAACTTAGCTTCCTTTCTTGTTTTTGTTGATTTTATTTTTTATACACATAGCTGCCATATGAACGATTAATCCTATTAAGGTAAACGTTAGAACCGAATTTTTTGGTATATAGAAATGGTGTATATAATTCCTGTTAGTTTTTCTTTTCATTTGATCGAAATTGGTGAATTTATAATGATGCGATTGTAAGCTGCAAGGGTATACAAACTTCATCGCCGAAGTTAGCGTCCTTGTTTTTTGTATGAACATAATACTTTTAAATAAAATTAAATTATTAGGCTTCGAAAAAAAATCCATCTCTCATTATATAAAAACAAAATTAAAAGAAGCGTCACATTTATTGTCAAAAAGAGGTAAATATTTACTTTCAATATTCAAGCTCGTATGACACTTGACGGATTCTTAATTCCAGGTGTAGTCATTGAGCTTTAAATCTTTTTAAATACAAACATGTATGTATAGTATGTATGTATGTATGTATAGTTAGTAAATCGTTTCACCCTATGCTGCTGATAGGGAGTATTAATTCTTAATGCGTTTGAAAACTCATCTTCCCTTCAACCCTACTTGTATGTATGAGGTATAATCACTGAAAATGCTGACACATCAAGAAGAATGGGGCTTCTAAGTTAACGTTGACGTGGACAGAAACAGGAGGTCGGAGTTCAATACAAGGAAGCAATACAATGGAGGGTCAAAAGCAATCAAGTGTTATTGTCCGATTTTTTTCCCTCAATTTCGATGATTTTAAATGGAAATGGGTGAGAAAGGAAATTTGGCGCCTGGCAGGCGGTAGCGTACCACTTGTTTGAAACACTCTGGACTGAAACTAATAATACAATGTTGAAATTGATTACAAGGCGTTTGTTGTCGTGGTCCAAAATTGTGGGACCCGGAATAGAGGGTTCCTGCAATGAAGGCAAATGGGTTTGCATACTTGTATTTTTGATAAATCGAACAAAAACATTTCTGAACGATGTAAGATAAAAGTAAGATAGTAATAACTAAGTAAGTAGATGGGTGTTGGAGTAGGTTCCCGAAAAGGCTCGCGCATCCAGTTTGTTCAACAATTAAATACATTCGCGTGCTGGGGTAGGAAATGAGAAGAGAGAGGGGACAGGCCGAAGAGATAAAGAAGTGAGTGGCAAGGGCAACAAATTGTGGATGTTGAGATTTTAGTCAGCCTCCATTATAAAAAAATATAAAAGAACAGCTCATAAATAAATTAAGCAAGTTGGATGAGAGGATAAAATCAAAAAAAAACTCACCCCTATCGTTCGTGTCAGTGGTGAGGTTAATTTGCAGGAACGTCAGAGATATTCTGCGCCTTAACCTCCACCACAGTAATGGCGGCGTCCGAGGTCGGCTTGTCCAGCCCGTCCTCCTCCTTGGACATCCCAACTTCGCGCAGGCCCCTCGCCAGCTCGCTTTCTTTGGAGACGTAGCCCTCCAGGATGTCCTCTTCGTCGGGCAATCCTTCGGGTGCCTCCTCGATCCGAGGTCCCTCTAGGTCCGGGTCCTCTTCTTTATGGCCCGGCTTGGCGTCGGCCTTGTACACGCGGAGGGCCACGCTGTCGAAGCCGTACCGGAGGAGCCCCCCGTTTTTCCTCAGCACCTCGACTGTCCCCTCATTGAGAGTCAGGAAAACCTGGCGCCTCGGACCAACGGCCTCCTCAACCTTGGCAACTCGCCAGTCAGAGGAAAAGAAGTCGGGGTTGCTCAGCTGCTGCAGCTTGAGGATTTTTTCCGGTTCCGCCGGCTTATGAGCCGCGCCCTGGCTCTTGACTTGCTGCGGTATTGTCACTTCACACTGCACCCAATCTTGCGATCGCAGTACTACATCATAAGGAGATAATAACAGAATAACAGAATGCAAATTCTTGCGACTCGAAAATGATGCAACATTTTCAGTTTGCGCGATACGAAACTGAAAGTCGGATACATACATAAATAATCAAAATTAATGTTGAAAGAGCAAGCCGAAATTACGATAATAATACTTTAAGAAATATTTAGCGATTAAGCTGCAACCAAGTATTCCTGGAAGGGGACTAAGAAAAAAAATGCATTTTTGGCATGGCGATAACCACAACACTTAGAGGTAATTATTGAATTTTAAATGTTTTTCATTAATCAATTTAAATATTAACTGTATTTATTTTCTTTATCAGGTATCCATCAAAAATTTTCGCTGGATGAACGGCAATTTTCAACAATAAGCAGCAAGTGGATTCAGACTGAAAGTGATAGGCTTAAGTATTATAAGAAAGCAGGAAAGAATAATGAAATGTTTAATTGAGGAAATATTTTTAATGTTTATATTTTATGTTTATGTATGAATTCATAGAGTTATGTTTACATTTATTACTATTATGGTGAAATATAAAATATAAGAAAATAATAAATACATAAATAGGAATTTTTTCAATAGTTTGTACAAACCCAAAAGAATTAAATAATGCCTGAAAAACTCACATAAGATGGTCTTTTTGGAGCGATGTAAGTGCCTAAATAATATAGTTATATCGCCCAGTCCAATCTTGATAAAATTAAAACCAAAATTCTATAATAATACAAAATGGCCATATCTCAAATTACATGAAAATAAGTCAAAAATTGGCAAAGTAATAATTTTTTCCACAACACTTTCCGATTGTTCCTATGACAGCTATATGATATAGTAGTCCGATCCGGCCCGTTCCGACATATATAGTAATGAGAGCATATAAAAGTCGATGTGCAAAGTTTCATTTATATAGCTTCAAAACTGAGGGACTAGTTTGCGTAGAAACGAACGGACAGACGGACATGGCTAGATCGACTCGGCTGTTGATTCTGATCAAGAATATATATGGGCAATTCCACGATGTCGCACGGGACACTTTTACGCTTTTAAAGCAAAAAAAAGATACAATTAAAGCAACTCAAATTTGGCGAGTATGTTTAAATTATTACTCTTCCATAGCTCTATTATTGGTGAAAAAGTTGAGTTCGGTCAACTTTTCATTTTCAAGATAATTTCAAAAAACTACCGATGTCGCACGGGACAAAAAATGGAAGTCGTTTTGTCGGCCTACCGTTTAAAGTCAAAGTTTAGCGAAACCTAAAGGAATATTTTAATGAGTCTAATTTTAAAATGTTGTGCCATCATTTATCTTAATAATGTTTTTGTCTAAAAGCAAAAAGATCGTTTACTTTTTTTTTAAATTGACTTTGTATAGATGTCGCACGGGACATGTCGCACGGGACATGTTTTTCCATCGAAGTTTTTAACGAAACACAAGATGATCTTATTTATGGTGTTTTTCATCAAAAATTATGAAAAATTGCATTTACTCGAGTATGCCTTGGAATATCTCGAAATTTGTTTTAGAATATGATAAAGGATTTCAAATTTGATCAATTGGAACATTTCTTAATGTTACTATGTTAAAAATATTAATTTTAGAGCATATTTTCTGTTTTTGCTGCGGTTGACCTCCTCGTGGAATTGCCCATATACCTACTTTTTAGGGTCGGAAATGTCTCCTTCACTGCGTTGCTTCTGACTAAAATTATAATACCCTGCAAGAGTATAAAAATTACATACATTTGATACAAAATATATATTAGATTTTAGAAAATTAAGTATACTTTCTAAAAAACATTTTTTGTTAAATAATTGCTATACTATAATTATTATACATTTTTTTCTTAAAGTAGTCAAAGTGAGGAAAATTAGTAAAATTAATATGGGTCTGGAAGAAATAAAAATAGCTTTACAATATTATTTAAAAATGTTCCATTAATCAGTAAAAAAAAATTGGACAATACGGACAACAGTTATGGAAACCTCAAGCAAAAATACTTACAAGTAAGTGATTATCAGGGCTGTGGCGCTGGGTGTATAAGGTATTTCCTGAGATCGGAGTGTGTGTTTTAAAAGAATGTTTTTTTTTTTGATACATTGTATTATTTATATATACATATACATATGTATGTTTAAATGATATATCCCTTCAACGCACACTTGCAGTTTAAGTAATTTTGCTAGGCAAAAATCATAACTCTTGAACCTACCTTAATTAATTAAGTGGTCATACTATATGGTGATAAATAGATGATTTTATACTCGAAAATTAATGGTTTTTGAGACAGTTTTCTCAATTTCTATCCACCTTCGAAAAATACGTTTCGTTTGTTTTCTCTGAAAATGCTTATATGGTGCATATTTAATGTTTTAAAAACAAAAAAAAATAATAATTTTAAAAAATAAAAAAGAATTTTTTTTATAATTTTTTAATTTTGTCAATTTTTATGCACTTTTTGTTCAAAATAATCATTAAATTTTACATCATTTAATATTGTTGAAGAATAATTTTCGAGATTTGATGACCCTTTCGATAGAGAACATAACCATGCCGATCGGTTACATATTCAACCCTTTTAAACTATTACCTGTCGAATGCGATACGTTGTCATCAAAAAGTTACAAAAAGTTACATACATGTACACATGTATATCTATACCTTATATGATCTGAAATGACTCCCTCACTGCGTTGAAAGCTTCTGACTAAAATTAGAATATCCTTATGGGGCATCAAAGAAGCGTTGAGCAAGAAAGAGCAAGGAAGCGCTTAAATTGTTTAAATTGAGTTGAACGTGTAGGACACGTGTTTGAGATGCAGATGACGCGTTGGTGGCAGAAGGCGAAGATGGGGTAGGCACGCGTTTGTTTGTCCTCGTGCTCAGTCAAACAAATCCATTTTAAACCTTAAACCCTGAGTAAACAAAGCACGCTCCATGCAGCACACAAAGATTCTTCGGAGGGGCGTGCCAAGAAGCTCGCACAGGTGCTACGGAACAGTTGCATTCTGAGAATACTTTTCTAGATATAAATATGTCGGTGAACATAACAGCAGAAGCATTGGGAAATTGAAATTAAATTGTAATACTATGTACATAATACTATGTATGTACATATTTATCAAGTGTAGTGGGTGGGCGCATTTGAACTTATTCGTATTTACATTCTTATATACGAATAAACATCTGATGGAAAGAAGAATGAGGTATGAGGGAGGGGTAAACCCAAAAGTGCGAACGCTAAGCAGTCGTTTCCGGTTGGTCGATTATAAGATTTTCCAGCTGTTTTATAGGACAATATTGGAATCTAGCGAACTTCACATTATTAATGCAGTCACACAAGCAAAAAGGGCTCGGACCGCGGAATGAGTTCGTTGAAGTTTTATGGTCTTAACGGCACAGTACTCGACTGCGAGATACAAGGTAGCCAATCAGTTTTGAGATAAAAAAGACTACTTAAAATTGTACATACTAGATATAATATAGTAGCAGAATTCGTTTGAACGAAAGTGTTTTTTCAAAAATTTTAAAATAAAACAAATTTCCCTTTAGAACATAAAGCAAGAGAGGAAGTTAACTTTGCTTTTCTTTCGTGAACTTTGCAATTATATTATTAAAACTCTATTTAATTTGGTTATAATCTCTAATATAATACAAACTATAAATTCATAGAAACATTATATTAAAAGAAAGAACTCAATGCCTATATTCATTACATTCATACGTTGTACTTACTTACACGAAAACCTCAGCATAGATGATCTTCGGAACAAAAGCAAATCGACCCGAATCCGATCGCTGCACAATGGACGTAAAGATATTTTTGGTTTGCAAAAATCTTAACTCTTGAACCAGTTGAGATATTTGCATAATTTTTTTTTTTTAAATGAAAGGTTTTTCAATACCTTTCGATTGAGTGGTCATACTATATGGTTTTTGAGGCAGTTTCCTCAATTTTTATCCAATTTAGAAATATATTTTTCGTTGGTTTTCAAATCATTAAGTGTCCTTACAAAGTCAGGAATTGAAAAACAAGCCGCCAATACAGGAAAAAATGTATGCCCGACATACAATTTCGTACTGCGCAGCGACTCCGCTTGTACCAGAATTTGCACGAAGCCGCGCGTTTTTTACGCTGAGTTGAAAGTATCTTTTGCCTTGGAATTTCTTGGGGGCAGGTTGGGGCAGCCGATCTTTTTTGGATATGATAAAGAACATATTCACGAACAACACCTCAAACGCCATACCCATCATCTCGTGTAGTCTCAGTTTTGACTTTCCATCAAAGTTGAAAAATAGGTGAAAAATGTGTACTTCGGTAAAATAGGTATGCCTGCTCGTGCAAAAAATATTATAATTTTATTCTACCTTGGTTTAACCGAGATTTGATGACCCTTTCCATTGAGACTATAACCATGCCGGTCGGTTACATATTTTACCGAAAAATCGACCGCAAAGTCAGAATTTTTCTAAAAAACGACATGCTTTTTTTGCAACCCAAAAGAGGTTCAACTTTGAACACGTGTAACTTCTGAAATACTAAACCGATTTGAATAACACAGTGCAACAGTGATTTTGCACTTTTGAAGTGACCTAGTAGAGATTGTTAAGCAGGTCGAAAATAACACAAAACCATGTTTGAAATTCTTCTAACACCCTCAAAATCTTGAGTTATGGTCAAAAACCGTTTTTCGGCTCTTTGAAAAATTCCTACTCGAAAGATTGTTGACCAATTTAAAAAACACTTGGAGTTTTTTTATAGCTTTATGGAGTAGCTTACAGGAAAGAAATAACTTATTGTTTGTTTCGAATGAGAAAGACAAAATTTTTGCTTCGAAATATGCATCTTGCACTTTTTTTCCGTGTTTTTTCAACTTTGAAGCCATTTTTTTTAATCAAATCACCAATATTTCTCAATGATGCGCACCTAATGTTGTTGCCTAGTCAATTACAAATAAAACAAGACAAATTTCATGATAAAATAACGACAATTGATGAAGATAATAGATAAGATCATTTATGTGGTAAATTAAAGTTGTATAGTGGCAACCCTGGTTTTGTACCAGGGCGTCAAAGTCAAACATGTGTTCAGCGCTTTGCTTACATGTGGAACAATTAGAAATTTTGCAAAGTTTAAACGTCTGTAACTATTGGAAATAAAATCTTATAATTATTATTTTTAATGGAAAATCAAGATCCAGGTATGTTTAATATAAATTGTATGTTAGAATTGTTTATTATATGTTAATTGCTTTATGTGTGTCTTGTGTTGTTGACCGCTTTTATGTTCATAACTATATCTGACTGTCCAGCCAAGAAAGTCCTTTGTTTTCGCAAAACGGACTTCGAACGGCTGAATAACTTTATATCAGATTTTAATTGGTCCGATTTATACATGTGCACTGACATGTCAGTAGCCGTGGATATTTTTTACAGTGCCATAAATTCCTTTTTTACTGAATGTGTTCCGTTATACTATCCATCAACATCGAATAAGCCTCCTTGGTTTACTAAAGAGTTGAGTCATCTTAAAAACAAAAAATCTAGGCTGTATACTAAATATAACAAGAAAGGAAGCTAACTTCGGCATGCCGAAGTTTAAATACCCTGGCATTAAGTAGAAGAAGAAGAAGAAACATTTTCTGACTTTCCGCTTTCTCAGAATGTTGCTAGCAAAAAATGTTGCTAGCGAAAAATGTTGCTAACGAAATACATATGTTGCGAACAAATTAAATTAATTGATACATATATTCCTATGGCAGCTATATGATATAGTGGTCCGATTTGAATAAAATTAAAATCGAAATTCCGGAATAATACAAAATGGCCATGTATCAAATTATATGAAAATATATTGAAAATTGGCATAGTAAACATTTTTTTTCTCAAAAATTCCGATCGTTCCTATGGCAGCTATATGATATAGTCGTCCGATCCAGCCCGTTCCGACATATATAGTAGTGAGAGCATATAGAAGACTATCTGCAAAGTTTCATTCAGATAGCTTAAAAACTGAGGGACTAGTTTGCGTAGAAACGGACAGACGGACAGACAGACAGACGGACAGACGGACAGACGGACATGGCTAGATCGACTCGGCTGTTGATGCTGATCAAGAATATATATACTTTATAGGGTCGGAAATGTCTCCTTCACTGCGTTGCAAACTTCTGACTAAAATTATAATACCCTGCCAGGGTATAAATATACCGGTTCTAACTCTGCCCTATCACTTTATTTATCTGCTCGGTCAAGATTTACCGTGTTGAACGCGCAGTGTTACAAGAATTATTTGACTCATTGTAGGGTCCAGATCTCTCAGGACCCAAAACAGTTTTATAATTTTGTTAACACTAAACGTAAGCCAATTACGCATCCTTCCTCGCTTTCGTTTGAAAATACAACCGTAAAAAATGATCGGGCTATTGCCGATCTGTTTGCGCAGTTTTTTCAAACCACTTACTCAACTTCCACTGACTGTAATCAGACTTATTCCTACATCATGCCCAAATCGAACTTTATTTTCAGTCCTACTTTAGACGAAATCACTATTCTTTGAGATCTTCATCGCCAGGTCCCGACGGTATACCTGGCTGTGTGCTTAGGTATTGTGCCGACGCCCTGTGCAATCCCCTTCTAAAATTGTTTACCTTGTCCCTAGAAACCTCCCACTTTCCCCTTATTTCGAAGGAATCATTTGTTATTCCTCTCCACAAAAAAGGTAGCAAATCGGATGCCAGCAACTATAGAGGAATCTCTAAGTTGTCGGCCATTCCAAAACTTTTCGAGAAAATCATTACTCCACATTTGCAGCACCTGTGTAGATCAATTATTTCTCCATGTCAGCATGGATTTTTAAAGCGTAGATCAACGACAACCAATCTTTTAGAGTTCACTTCCTTCTTAGTTAGGGGCTTCCATAAGGGCTTTCAGACAGACGTAATCTATACTGATTTCAGTAAAGCATTTGATTCTGTCAACCATTCTCTTCTTGTTCGGAAACTCGATCTAATGGGATTTCCGGTTGATCTTCTTAGTTGGATCTCAAGTTATCTGAATGGCAGAACGCAAAAGCTCCTCTTTAAAAATTCTTTATCTAATGTTCTCAGGGTTACTTCTGGCGTCCCGCAAGGGAGCCATTTGGGTCCCCTGTTGTTTACATTATTTATCAACGACCTGCCGAAAGTTCTGACTAACTCCAAAGTACTTATGTACGCGGACGACGTCAAACTTTGTATGCAATATAAGGACGCTTCCTGCCAGTCTGATTTACAAACAGATCTCAATAACTTCAAAACATGGTGCCGCATAAACTTATTGAACCTAAACGGCTCTAAATGCAAGCTAATGATTTTCTCTCGTGTCGCTCCCAAGCTCGCGACTTACACGCTAAACTGCTGCTCTTAGGAAAGAATTACTATAGTCGATGATTTGGGTGTCCGACTGGACCCAAAATTTGACTTTATCGATCATATTTCGTGCATGGTGAATAAAGCCAGAGGTGTGCTTGGTTTTATTAAACGGTGGTCGAAAGAATTCAATGACCCCTATGTTACAAAATCCTTATATATTTCGTTAGTTCTTCCTATCTTAGAATATGGATCTTGCGTCTGGAGCCCTCAGTATGAGGTTCAGAGTAAACGCATTGAGTCAGTTCAAAAGAACTTTTTGCTTTTCGCTTGACGCGGTTTGAACTGGGATCCAATATTAATGCTTTACATGGGTATAAATAACGTAAATAAATTAGCATCATTTTGTACATACAGTGGTGCTCATAGACTTAAGTCACAAGACTTCAACCAAGTATTAAGCGAAAATTAAGAAAAGTTTTTATTTCACAGCTCCAATTTTTTGACTCACAGTAGCTCTAAATATCAGTGTTCAAATAGAAGAATAACCAAGTTATAAAAATATTTATTCAGCGATAAACTTTAAAAATCTGAGACCATCTCCAAAATGCCCTGCTCATATAAATACTTAAGGGGTTACACCACTGTAAAACACAAAAAAAAAAGCATATTTTCGAAATTCGTGTAGGTTAACACAATGGAGTTATTGAAATTCTGTAAAAAGTATTTTATAATATCAATATTAAACTACAAAAAAACATACATTTCAAGTAATTAAAAAAAAAAATGGTGAATCCGCAGCAGTTCTGCGGTGGCATGTTTTTTCTCAGATGGGTCCACGGCCGGAAACGTATCTTCTACAATTTTTGATCTAGAACAAAAATCTGAACATCTGAATCCATATTGATGTCCGTAGCGGTTTTTTTTTTAAATTCATTTTTCGTAAAATGGCGACAGTTAAAAAAAAAAAAATTCACAATTTGACCATAAAATTCATCACATTTTTATTTTTTAAAAATAAACTATTCACTTTTTCAAAAAACCCCTACGTAGTTCCCTTCGGACAACAATTTCAAACGTACTGTAAAAAAGTGGTTTTGAGATAAACGCGTTTAAAGTTTTCAGTGGCTATAAAATCGTATATAAAATCGTGAATGGTCCTGCGGCAGAACTCGAAATTCAGGCATGTACAATTTTTTCCCGGACTTCATCTTTTAATATATCATTCTTAAGACCCTAAATGACCTTTAGCAATAAAAAAAAAAATTTCGATTTTTAAAAAATTCTACAGTGGTGTAACCCCTTAAGCCAGCTTGAGCTAAAATCGTCAAACTTTTGTTTTTTCCGGGAAAGTTGTCCTAGTTATTTTCTAAGCTAAAATATTGAATACTAAATACGTTTCTCTAAAAAATGTTATAAGAAACATGAAACCTGGGAAAATATTCCAAGAGAAAACCCAGAAAAAACACTTAAAACGACGATAGACGGATTGCCAAAATCAGTAAAGCCGATCCGTTTTTGACTTCTACGCAAATCAGAGGTCAAATGGTGGCAGATTATAGCGTGAATGTGTCAGCTTAGACCATAAGAATACCGCTAAATGAATTCGGGTTATATGAACGCATTGCCCAAAAAAAAACATTGCAATCGGCTGGTACTAGTCCCGACCCATTTTAATTATTACGGCAAGTTTTTTTACACGTTTATAATTTTAAGTAAACGATATGATAATGATAATATAAACTGAATAAATATTTTATTCTATTAACTTTTAAGCAGAAAATTTAATAAACATTTAAAAAAGCTTGCCTTACGAACTATTAGTGGTCGGGGCTCGTAATGCTGATCAAGAAGACAGATGTATATTTATGTACATATATTTTATGGGGTCGGGGATGCAGCCTTCAGCCTGTTTCATACATTTTCGGTTGGTACCAATCTATAATATATTTGTACTACCTTCTAGGTTTCAACGTCTCAAAGTACTTTTTGATAGGTGGATCCAATTTATAGCATCTTATACAGATTATATGAAACGCGTACACTACTACATCGCAGTCTTTTTTCATTTAAGTAAAGTGCAAGGAACAAACACTTTACAGTGCTCTTCTAGAAAAAATAGTTCCGCTAATGTTCATGACAACCACAATCACGATCGAAAATGTCCAAAAAGAGATGAATAAATAATATTTAAAAAAGTGTGTGTCGTGTTCAAGAATGTATTCGTTTCGAGTTTCAGTTGAGTCTCTTTAAAAAATAATTTACTTTTATTTTTAATTAATAACTTAATAGTTTAGATCTTCACTATGTGAGATTTTAAAGACATACTAAAATTGCGCATTTCTCTGAAATACTCACGATGCGGTTAAAGAAATTAAACGCCTCGGTTCATTTGAGAACAACTTCGAGAACAACGAGAATAATTATTCTCCCTTCTCAAATTATTCTTTTTATACCCTTGCAGGGTGTTATAATTTTAGTCAGAAGTTTGCAACGCAGTGAAGGAGACATTTCCGACCCTATAAAGAATATAAGTATATTCTTGATCAGCATCAACAGCCGAGTCGATCTAGCCATGTCCGTCTGTCTGTCCGTCCGTTTCTACGCAAACTAGTCCCTCAGTTTTGAAGCTATCTGAATGAAACTTTGCAGATAGTCTTCTATATGCTCTCACTACTACTTATATATGTATACCTATATGTCGGAACGGGCCGGATCGGACGACTCACAGTGGCGCATTAGATACATTAGGGTTTCAAAAATCATAACTCTTGAACCAGTCGAGATATTTTCATAATTCTTTTTTTATATGAAAGGTAATTTTAATGCCTTTCGATGAAGTGGTCATACTATATGGTGTGATAAATAGTAGATTTAATACTCGCAAATTAATGTTTTTTGAGGCAGTTTTCTCAATTTTTATCCAATTTAGAAAAATACTTTTCGTTTATTTTCTCTGAAAATGCTAATATGGTGCATATTTAATGCATATTTAAAACAAAAAAGGAATAAATTTTAAAGAAAAAAAAATTTTTTTTTTTGTTGACCAAATTTTTTACCAATTTTCAATAATTTATGCATTTTTTGTTCAAAATAATCATTAAATTTTACATCATTTAATATTTTTGAAGAATTATTATTCATTATACATTCATTTCAAATCATTAAGTGTCCTTACAAAGTCAGGAATTGAAAAACAAACCGCCAATACAGGAAAAAATGTATGCCCGCCATACAATTTCGTACTGCGCAGCGACTCCGCTTGTACCAGAACTTGCACGAAACCGCCAGTTTTTGACGCTGAGTTGAAAGTATCTTTTGCTTGGGAAATTCGGGGTGGGACGTCGGGGGACCCGATCTTTTTTGAATATGATAAAGAACATATTCAGGAACAACACCTCATACGCCAAACCCATAAGCCGGCGTAAGTTCTATTTTTTATTTTCCATCAAAGTTTAAAAATAGGTGAAAATTAGTACTTCGGTAAAACAGGTATGCCTGCACGTGCAAAAAACTTTATAATTTCATTCTACCTTGGTTTTACCGAGATTTGATGACGCTTTCGATAGAGACTATAACCATGCCGGTCGTTTACATATTTTACCTAAAAATCGACCGCAAAGTCAGAATTTTTCTGAAAAACGACATGCTATTTTTGCAACCCAAAAGAGGTTCAACTTCGAACACGTGTAACTTCTAAAATACTGAACCGATTTTAATAATTTTTTTGGATTCAACCCTTTTGAATTATTACCTGTCGAATGCAATAACAAATTTTACGATCCGTTGTCATCAAAAAGTTGATTTTTGCAACCTATCTGTATCTTTTGCGCCATCGCACAACGGACGGAAAGATACAGATACGTTGCAAAAATCAACTTTTTACAAAAGAAGCATGTAGTTTTTAAAAAAAATTCTTACTCATGGTTATGGTCTCAATCGAAAGAGTCATCAAATCTCGGTAAAACCAAGGTAGAATAAAATTATAATATTTTTTGCACGAGCAGGAATACCTGTTTTACCGAAGTACTAATTTTGCACCTATTTTTCAACTTTGATGGAAAATAAAAAATAGAACTTACGCCGACTGATGGGTTTGGCGTATGAGGTGTTGTTCCTGAATATGTTCTTTATCATATTCAAAAAAGATCGGCTGCCCCAATCTGCCCCTAAGAAATTCCAAGGCAAAAGATACTTTCAACTCAGCGTAAAAATGCGCACTTTCGTGCAAATTCTGATACGAGCGCAGTCGCTGCGCAGTACGAAATTGTATGGCGGGCATACATTTTTTCCTGTATTGGCGGCTTGTTTTTCAATTCCTGACTTTGTAAGGACACTTAATGATTTCAAATGAATTTATAATGATTAATTATTCTTCAAAAATGTAAAATTAAATGATTATTTTGAAGAAAAAGTGCATAAATGATTGAAAATTGGCCAAAAATTTGGTCAACAAAAAAAAAAATATTTTTTTTCTTTAAAATGTATTTTTTTTTTGTTTTTAAAATATTAAATTTGCTCCATATTAGCATTTTCAGAGAAAACAAACGAAAAGTATTGTTCGAAATTGGATAAAAATTGAGAAAACTGCCTCAAAAAACATTAATTTTCGAGTATAAAATCTACTATTAATCACACCATATAGTATTACCACTCAATCGAAAGGTACTAAAACAACCTTTCATTTAAAAAAAAAATTATGAAAATATCTCAACTGGTTCAAGAGTTATGATTTTTGCAACCCAAAAATATCTTTCCGTCCATTGTGCATCGTGCGACTGTTCATATAGCTGCCATAGGAACGATCAGAAATTTTTGAGGAACAAAATTTTAACTTAGGCAATTTTCAACATATTTTCATGAAATTTCAGAAATGGCCATTTTGTATTATTTTAATTTGATCAAAATCGGACCACTATATCATATAGCTGGCATAGAAATATATATATAAATTCATTTAGTTTGTTCGCAACATTTTCGTTCGCAACATTTTTTTCGCAATATTTTGTTTCACAACATTTTTCGCTGGCAACATTATGTCAGTACCCCAGAAAACGAAAGTCTTACTTACTTACTGCAAAAGTATTTAAACTTCGGCATGCCGAAGTTAGCTTTCATTCTTGTTTTCTTTTGTTTCTATGTACCCGCCCTTGCAAAAATACAAACTGCAAAACTTTTTATTCATTCTCGTCTTCATTTTGATGACGGAATGATCATTCATTTAAATCACGCCACGCTCAAAAAACATAACTGAAAGAGCAAAATTGGGTTCTGCATTTTTACGCAATATGGTCGTAAAATAATAATCTTTGAATAATTAAAAGTCGAGTACACTCGCCTGATGTGTTCTTAGATGTTGCGACTTCTTGGTAGTCACTTCAAATAAATTACGTTTCAGTTGTTGGGGTTTTTCAGCAGAAGGAATCAGGAAGTGGGCCACTCTTACGTCATGGGTCATGCCTGTGCATAATTAAGAATGCCGCGACACCAAAATTCAGGTGTTCTTACAATAAGAGAGTGTCTTTGCATATCTACTCCTTACTGAATTTGTTGTTCTTTTTCATCCGATTGTAGCTTATTGTAAAGAAAACTTCAGTTTTTATTTAACGGATTCTCTATATTAGTACCGGATGAAAAATATGTTCGATTCGTTTTTTTATTAGGAATGACCCTTGCAGGGTATTATAATTTTAGTCAGAGGATTGCATCGCAGTGAAGCAGACTTTTCCGACCCTATAAAGTATATATATTCTTGATCAGCACGAAACTTTTGTATAATTTCGGCTTTAATTTGATTAAAATCGGACGACTATATCATACAGTGACATAGGAACAATCAGAAAATTTTTAAGAAAAAAATATAACTTTGCCAGTTTTCAACATATTTTTATAAAATTTGAGACATGTCCATTTTGTATTATTCTAGAATTTTGATTTTAATTTGATCAATATTTGACTACTATATCAGGGTGCCCCAGAAACCACTTCCGCTGCAAAACCCCTGAAAAATAATTCTGAGGTGCAATAGCACTTCCACAAAAATATTTGTTGGTTATTTGAAAACACACAACTTGACGTCTATTTCGATGCCTAACATCGATATAACATCGAAATTTTGAAGTCGGGTTTAGTAGAGCTGTCGAGCAAATTTTTGTTTATTTTCGTACCAACGAATCGAACATATTTTTCATATTAATTAACAAAATAGTTTAAACAACATTATTTAAAGAATAAAATAATCCAAAAAATACCACTAACAATAATTTAAATAAAATGTTTGCTTATCAAATACATGCTTGATTTCATCTGGCAACATGGCAACCCTGCCAGCCAATATCGTATGGTTTGTGAAAAACCTAAAAACACAAAACTTTTTCGATGTTGTATGGCACCTAGAAATTGGTTTAACGGAAATGCATTTTTTGTGGAAATCAAAACAACTGTGTTTTGCATGGCACCACTGTATATTTAACGATCGTATGACATACATATATGATAGAAAATACAAAACTGTGAATGTAAAACTGTAACTGTAAAATTGTAAATGTAGTTTATTAAGTAAACGTTAAAACCGAATTTGTTGGTATGTATGTATATATAATTGCTTTTAGTTATATAAATGCTTTATATAATTGTTGTTAGTTTTTCTTTTCATTTGCACACATTGGATTAAATTATAATTATCCAATTGTAAGCTCATACATACATACATACATAGATAAAAAGTTTATTACAATTATCATAAATTTTTATAATATTACTCAATTGTAATCATTATTGTTGCTCCTTATTATACTTTATCCTTTTTGTTTCAAGTGGTATGTTTTTTCATTTACAATTTTCCCCCATAATCATCATATACATATACGGTCCCTGATAAAAACAAAGTAATATCAACTTTCATTACATACATACATACATACATACATACATATGTACATACATACCTTTCATTGCATTTGTTTTACACTTACAATTTTAAATTTCCTGTACATGTATGTATGTACATATGTACCAATAGTTCATATTACAGTAAACAAAATTTCCATATCTCGGAGTATTTTAAAATATGTTGAGAAATAGCGAAGTTTAAATTTGTTCCAATTAGCTTATTGATCGCTTCAATGGAAGGCTAGAAACTATATAATAAGACTTCAGATTTTTATAAAATAAAAATTATAAAATAATCAAAAATGGTCATGCCTTTAACTAGATGTAAATGTGTTGAAAACGCTAATTTGAATCTTTGTTTTGTTCATATGGCAGCTATGTATATAATAATGTATTTCGATCCTGCCCCTTTCGATTTATGTAAAAATTTCCCTACATATATGTATAATAACCATGAAAGGTAACGTTTTCCATCACCTCAGTTTAAAACCGCGGTTTAAGCCTCGACTATCCGCCTGAGTCGAGTCTGAACGGAATGGAGATAGCAATTGTGTAATAACTATGAATATGATTTAGTTTCCCATTTTACTCAATTTTAGAGTACGTTCCTACAAATGTGTTCATTACATATAAATGTATGTCTTACATGTTTTTTAAGATTTGTGAGGCCGTGGCCTTAGATAGTTTTGAAGCGCGTTCGTCCTGTTCTTAAAGTATTAATTAAAATTGTTAAAATCGGTCAATTCAGGTACGAACAAGGTGCAAGATTTCACCAAGAAATAGCAACAATTTTAAAACGGTTTGCAGGAAAGAGCCAAGTTAGGTTGATAGCTTATTACTGCAGGTCACTCATGCGTAAAACTGATAATTCATCTTATTAACGCAAAAGATCCAGCAAACATTTTTAGTTGATATATTTTTCGAACAAATACTTTTTTTTAAATTTTTTTCTCATATACGAATTTTTACTGTCTTTCTAATTTTAGTGCAAATTTTGAATATAAGAAATTAAAAACGGGAGAAAAAAAAACTTTACAGAACTTATGGTATTAATAAAATATATTCCACAATGTCAATTTGTTGTTTAAATTTTGAATTACTCTTTTATTGTCCTCAATTGTTCCCTTTACACATTGTTACTGTAAAGCGCTCTGAACGATATTTTTTTGTTTGGAGGGGGAAAATCGTCATAACTTCATAAATTTTCGTTTTTTCATGAAATTTGTCTTGTTTTACTCGTAATTGACTAGGCAACAGACGTTTTTCAAATTGGTCAACAACTTTTCAAGCAGGATTTTTCAAAGTGAAGAAGTGCCGAAAAACTGATTTTTGAATATAAATCAAGATTTTGAGGGTGTTAGAAAAATTTCAAACATGGTTTTGTGTTATATTCGACCTGCTTAACAATCTCTACTAGGTCATTTCAAAAGTTAATTTACTTTTTCAAAATTTGTGTACACTGTACACTGTGTAATCGATCAAATGGTAATAGATTTTTGATGAGTACTTGATAAATTGTTGATGAAAAATTATTAATAGTTGTTGAATTTGTCACTGAAGACAGCATAGGACATGCCCATATTATCAGTAATTTGTATGGGCTTCCATCAATAATTCATCAGCAACACTGTTGTTGAATTACAGAACTGCAGGGTACATATATACATTATAATATTTATGTTAAATAAACCATACATAATTATTACCGAATAAGTGGTAAACAATATTTATTTCTTTCGAAATTATGAAAATATTCTTTTAAACTCAATTTCATGTAAAAACAGCAAAATAACTTTTGGAAAACATCGTTTTTTAACTAAAGTACTAGTTTGCATAATAACGGACTGTCGGACGGATGGTTATAGAGAATATACATAAGTACATATATGTATGTATGTATGTACTACATATATGTACACTTTATAGATCCGAAGAAAGTTCTTTTCCACTGCGATGTAAACTTCTAACAAACATTAAATTTATTAATAATATTTTTTGCAAGAGTATGAAAATTATTATTTTTTTCACCATCGACAAATGTATGTATGTATGTACATATGAATTTTCATATATCCTCGAAAACAACCAGGCCCATGTTTCTTCACATACACTAGGAAATACATGCCGATCATTGATTAAATATAAACACAAATTGGGATGAAACTACCACTCTTCGTAAGGCAGAGCGAACCAAGAGCAACACCCGCTAAAATGTCGACAGAACCGGCTAACATGTGGCTGACGTATGTATTTGGCCCAAACACTTGACCAAAACACCAGCAGCTGCGCCAGAAAACGAGGACTTTAGGGGTTGATTTCCTCTGCCTCGCCTCGCAATCGCTAGCCGGCTGTTGTGCGACCGTTGTGCTGACGTCGCTGCTAGCGTTGACGCTTTGCTCTTTGGCTAACTTGCAGCCTTTGTGTTTCAGTTTCAGTTTGAACGTCGCACTCTGAGAACGTGGAAATACGGCTGGCTTCGGTACCCTCTGTCCGCGAACCTACGACAAGTAGAAGCCATTGAAATGCGTGTGAACGTAAAACCCGACCAAATATTCATAGCTTGAGAGTTTTTGCTGTAAGTGGGAAACAACGCCAGCAACGGGAGTGTGGGAGAGTTAAGATAGTAAAGAAAAGCGCCGCCATGATTACTATAAAATTGCTATAATAACCTCTAGTGAACAAAAGAGAGGAAATGCTACATTAGTATATGTACAGATATGTGGTAAAGAAAATACAAGAAAACGTGAGCACCAAAGTTAAATAAATTCAAAGAAGTTGCCCCTTGCGTTGGGTTTAGTTTTAAAATAAAAATAAATAAAATCGCCAAACCATTAAAGTCTAACCTTGAAAACGATTATACCATACATATGTACATATGTTTAAAAACAGACAAATATTCTGGAAAATGTAACGCGAAAGTAATTCTGATTCGGAGTGAAAAAAGTAAGCAAAATATATACATAAAGCCATCAATAATTATTTGGTAATTTTACAAAATTCATTGAAAACCATTAAAAAGTCCAAAATTGAAAAATGATGGAATATTTCAAATATATTTCCTTAAAGCAAAACCGAAAGTCTTTTTATACCTATGAATATACACATGCAGATGTTCTCACATACAAACATGTATGAATGTATTACTTATATTTAGCATATGGGACGGTATATATATGTATGTACATATGTATGTATCCACACCATCGCCGGCTAAACTGAGGTCGGGCCAGCCGAAATTATATCACTGACGAATCTACTTTTAGAAATAGCCGCGCAATGCTTTTTTCTGTTTTAAATTCGCATTAAACATGCATATGTATATGTATGTACATGTGTAAAATGTAAGAAAATCAATAAAAATTTGATGGCAATAGGCTCTTCAAAGTACTGAATAGGACAATAGTTAAACACATTTATTCATGAAAGTATGTATATCCATATATACATACATACATTATAAATGTTTATAATGGTTATCATCTGACTAAAAATATGAATATTAATACATATGTATGTACATATGTATGTAAAATAAACCTAACAAGAAAGGAAGCTAACTTTGGCATGCCGAAGTTTAAATACCCTTGAAGCAAGTAGAAGAAGAAGAAAAATGTTCTGACTTTCCGCTTTCTCGGGTACTGACATATGTATGTAAAATAAATGTTGCGAGTAAAAAATGTTGCTAGCGAAAAATGTTGCTAGCCAAAAAAATGTTGCGAACAAACTAAATGAATTGATTTATATATTCCTATGGCAGCTATATGATATAGTGGTCCGATTTGAATAAAATTAAAAGCGAAATTCTGGAATAATGCAAAATGACCATGTCTCAAATTATATGAAAATATATTAAAAATTGGCATAGTTAAAATTATTTTTCTCAACAATTTCCCATCGTTTCTATGGCAGCTATATGATATAGTCGTCCGATCCGGCCCGTTCCGACATATATAGTAGTGAGAGCATATATAAGACTATCTGCAAAGTTTCCTTTAGATAGCTTCAAAACTGAGGGACTTGTTTGCGTAGAAACGGACAGACGGACTTGGCTAGACCGACTCGGCCGTTGATGCTGATCAAGAATATATATACTTTATAGGGTCGGAAATGTCTCCTTCACTGCGTTGCAAACTTCTGACTAAAATTATAATACCCTGCAAGGGTATAAAAAGATGCGCGGACGGAAGCCGACTAATTTCGAAGAAAAAAAAACTACTTTTAGTCGAGAAAAAGAAAAAGTCTTCTAATTTAGTTACTTACTTACTTACTTACTAATATGCATACCACCATATATTTTTTATATTCGACATTATATTATTTCTTTGTCAATACCCACCCCATCCTTCCTGCATTGGCCGAGAACATCAGTAAAAAAAGAGGAAGATGCTTGAAGTAATTCATGGTTCGTTGATCACTAGGAGAATATCATTAAAGTTCACGTGGGAACATGGGGGTAGTGATGACCAAAGACCACCGAGCCGTGTCCAGAGAGTAAAAATTCCGAACATAACTTTTGACCCTAAGCGTATTTGTCCTTTTTATTTAATAAAATTTCGTGCCTCAAATAGGTACATACACATACCCATATACAAAATATAGACATTGACATAAAGACATACATATACACGCAAATCCGAAAGGATCATTCTCCTTTTCATAACCCAAAAACACAATAAACAAACATATTTATTACTTCAAAATTAATTTCTAGTTAAATTTTAGATATTTAAAATGTTTTCAGGTCTTACCATGGTACATTATAGTTATACATACATACATACTTTGATATAATTTTATCTAAGTTTTTGCCAATAATATATTATATTTTAAAAATATTTTTATTTCGCTGCTTTTCAACATAAATATATATAGCCATTATATTATTTTTCAATTTCATGCAAATCGGATTATCGCATCATATAGTTGTCATAGAAATGATCGTTAATTGTAGAGGAAAATGCAAAACTTTGAATTTAAAACTCTAACTGTAAAACTGTAAATGTAATATGAATAAAAAAATATTAAAAGTCATGTATGTATAAATGATTTGTATAATTCCTGTTAGATTTTCTTTTCATTTCATCAAATTGAATTAAATTATAATGATCCAGTTGTAAGCTGCAAAGGTATCCACATTTCGGCGTGCCGAAGTTAGCGTCCTTTCACTTTCCTAAAAACATTGAATTATATTCTTAACAGATTGTAATAAAATGCTCAGGGTTATAAAGTGTGCAATCCTATTATGTTTTGCATAGTTATATGTACATACTTACATAGGGTAAAGGTGGTTATGGATACCCCTGTGTAACTTTTGACACAGGACAGATATATGGGATCTGTCAAATGTCATGTGTGCGCTATTGAAGCTCGATTGTTTTGTGCCGAATACCAAACGGAACGGACGCATCTGCTTTTTGTCCCGGAAAAAAGGAAATTTTCACCGTGAAAAAAATCACAAAAGTTGTATTGCACGTTTTTAAAAGTGTCACCGTGTGAAGTGTGTTAATTAAGAAGGTGGGTGCAATAGCTTTTTTGGCGTGAAATTTAGTTATGTTTAAGACTGCACACCGGGTTTGGACAAAATTTTCACAATAAACAATTTTTTCATATGATTTTAAAACGACTGCTTGAGGCAGTTGTGGACACTTAAATGTCGGGGGTTGTGGACACCCAATTTTTTGTTTGACAAATCTTAAAATATCGCCGTTGATTGAATTATAGGTACAGCTATATAAGTAAATATATTTTAATGGTGTTTATATTATTTTCTTCGATGTTTGTTGCCAAAAAAAATTGACCGCCTCCAACTCCGTTCACTGCAATGATTGTGATCGGCCACGTGTACTTGAAGTGTGCTGACATGCGTGCCAGCTATTTCACATGCGTGAATTGTGATTCTGATTGGGAATAATGTCATGCGTAGTATTTTTTGTTTCTTTACAAATGAATAAACTTCAATTTTTTTCTTCATTTGATTGCGTTTAGCTTGATACTTTCCTAATTTTAGCACATTCTAAAAATGTGTCCAAAACCCCCCTTAAAATCTAAAATTGGCAAAAATGACTATTTTACAAAAACTTGAAAATTATTCTTTTAGTAATAGATATCACAGTAATTATTCAAAAACTAGTTAGCTAAGGTCTCTAGCTTTTCATTGATTTGCACCTGTCCGCATAATATGCTCCAGTTAAAAATATATAAGTGAAAAAGAAAACTGTGTCCACAACTGCCACCTTTCCCCTATATACGAGTACATACATATGATGTACAAATTTTCCAAAGTTTGCATATCTGAAATTAGACGAACATATTTTTAAAATAGTCAAATTAAATATAAAGTATACAAAAAAAATTTTTTTTTATTATCTTCTTTTTATTATCTCACGTGCAATGTTTTTATACGTTCCATATATCAGATAACACAGGTGAGCTTCAAGCTTTACCTGCACTTGATAAATAAGACTGATATTTTAATAAATAAAACTGATATACTTATGTAATTAACATTAAAATCGCGGTATAATATTATTATAAGTATATCTATGTGTATTTTCCATAATTTATGAAGCTAATTTATAATACAACTAAATTTTAACCTTTCCATTGGCAAAGGTCATTTATTAAGTTTTTAAAACCAGGGCACAAAGTACAATAAAAATATAGTAAGAAACCTTTTATTGAAGTTTTTGACATCCCTTTTGTATTTTTTTTATTGAATTTTTGGGCGAACTCGGCATCTCCCTTTTTTTCGCTAATGTACCCCATAAAAAATTGGGAACGATATTAACACAAGAAAACTCCCACAAAATTGGGATGATTCCCAAAACGGAATTTTTATTTTCGTGAAATACGCTTTGCAAATGTTGTGTACTGAGTCAGCACTTGCTTTTCGCTTTTCGATGGAAGATCTGCTTAATGATAGTGGCGATATAACTATACAAAATTGACAAACTTAAAGATTGATTATATTCATGACTTTCGGGCTCGGCTTTCGAGCTTTATATCAGCTCTTAATCCTAATAAGGAATGCTTATTTTATTAACCACTATTTGTTAATTCGTGAAAAAGCGGGTAATATTATCGGAGGCTACTACGATTATCCGCTGAATTTGTTTTCGATATTTTGTGGGAATATATTTTTAATAATTAAACATTTAAAGCACAGGTTAATGTTAATTTGCTTAATGCATTACACAGAAATTGAATTTATACGTAGATATCACCCCTTATTTCCCCTTTTTATCAGGCTTTATATATAGTTTCTTCCATCGTTTTATTGTTTCAGCTCAAGTGATAACGCACAACTACAACGTTAAGGATTAAATAAAATAAAACAAAACATACACCAAAAGAAGCATAATAACCAATTAATATCTAAACTTAAAAGCGTTATTCTATTCTTTAAATATTGCATTGGTCAAACTGGCTCTACAGTTTTCAATCATGGTTCGAAGAATCTCTGAAAATCGCATCTTTAACCCGAAGCCGAAGCCGTCAAAAGCTGATCCATCCTTGGTTATATTGGGATTTACGGCGGTATTGTGTCTGGCGCTTATTCATCAAACCAGTGCTCAAATTGGTAAGTCCCTTGTATATTCTATAACTAAGCAATCTAATCCGGTTCGAACGCAAATTCCGATAGAATGATAGATTGATGAATGAATAGATAGAACAACAATATGAACAAGCAGATTCCGTGAAATAAAGTAAAAGAAGAAAGGAAGCTAACTCGGCAAGCCGAAGTTTAAATACCATTTCAGGAATTATTTAAAGTTTTGTATTTTTGTTTAAAGTTTACAAAACTTATTTAACATAAGATACATTTTCTTAATGCAGAAAAAATCCATATAACACAAGAAAGGAAGCTAACTTCGGCATGCCGAAGTTTGAATACCGTTGCAGTAAGTAGAAGAAGAAGAAAAATGTTCTGACTTTCCGCTTTCTCGGGTACTGATATAAGGTAAATGTTGCGAGCGAAAAATGTTCCGAGTGAAAAATGTTGCGAGCAAACTAAATGAATTTATATACATATATATTCCTACGGCAGCTATATGGTATAGTGGTCCCATTTGAATAAAATTAAAACCGAAATTCTGGAATAATACAAAATGGCCATGTCTCAAATTATATGCTAACAAGAAAGGAAGCTAACTTCGGCAAACCGAAGTTTAAATACCCTTGCAGTAAGTAAGTAAGACTTTTTCGATTTCTCGGGTACTGCGAACGAACATTTTGCGAACAAAAATGTTGCGAACGAAAATGTTGCGAACAAACTAAATGAATTTATATATATTCCTATGGCAGCTATATGATATAGTTGTCCGATTTTGATAAAATTAAAACCGAAATTCTAAAATATTACAAAATGGCCATGTCTGAAATTTCATGAACATATGTTGAAAATTGCCTAAGCTATAATTTTTTTCCAAAACATTTTCCTATCGTTCCTATGGCAGCTATATGATATAGTCGTCCGATCCGGCCCGTTCCGACATATATAGTAGTGAGAGCATATAGAAAGAAGCATATGTGCAAAGTTTCATTCAGATAGCTTCAAAACTGAGGGACTAGTTTGCGTAGAAACTGACGGACAGATGGACAGACGGACATGGCTAGATCGACTCTGCTGTTGATGCTGATCAAGTATATATATACTTTATAGGGTCGGAAATGTATCCTTCACTGCGTTGCAAACTTCTGACTAAAATTATAATACCCTGCAAGGGTATAAAAATTAGCAAAGTTATAATTTTTTCCTCAACATTTTCCGATTGTTCCTATGGCAGCTATGTGATATAGTCGTCCGATCCGGCCCGTTCCGATATATATAGTAGTGAGAAGTAGACTATCTGCAAAGTTTCATTCAGATAGCTTCAAAACTGAGGGACTAGTTTGCGAAGAAACGGACGGACAGACCCTTACAGGGTTTCATAATTTTAGTCAGAAGTTTTCAATGCAGTGAAGGAGACGTTTCCGACCCTATAATGTATATACATATATATTCCTGATCAGCATCAGCCATGTCCGTCTACGCAAACTAATTCCTAAGTTTTTAAGCTATCTGAATAAAACTTTGCAAATAGTCTTCTATAAGTAAAAGTCGGAACGTGCCGGATCGGACTACTATTTAAATGTTTTATATAATTCCGGTTATTTTTTCTTTTCATTTGATCAAATTTGATTAATTCATAATGATCCAATTGTAAGCTGCAAGGGTATAAAAACTTCGGCACCCCGCTTCCTTAGCTTCCTTTCTTGTTTTTTTTTTTTTAATATCCCAATTTTTTACTTATGGTAACTATATGAAACACTCGTCCAATTTTCATTCTATTTAAATGGAAATTCTAAAATAATACAAAATTGTCATGTTTCGAAGTAAATTCATATAATATAATTAATATAAAAGTGAACCTTTAACTCCAAACCTTTCGGATATATAATTTTGAGACGACTAATATTTGGAATTAGTTATTCATATTTAAATCAAAAGCGTACGCCGTAAAACCAACAAACTTAAACATTTGTTTTCTAATTTAATATGAGCTTGTTATACAGACATCGGTAACGCCGGCATTAGGAATAAGACAAACATTCATGCATATAGGAATTAGACGGGCAGACTAACGGTCGAAGGGGTTTTCTGTGCATAAAAAACCCGAGATGTGGTAGAGCTATTCGCAATTGCAGTCTTACCCGACGTACATTCTCCTTTCCTAGGACAGGGCCAAGGTATTCTAAAGTCAGTACCTACATAATTATGGGAAAACGTTGGTACTAAAAGGAATTCCACGAAATCATTTCCCGTGGAGAAAAGCAGAGAAGGGATTTACTTCTCAAAGCTAAAAGATATTGTGTAATGGTGTAGTGATGTATAGTCAGTCTATTGTCCGACTATCTATGCAGCCTTAACCCTTCTCCAAAGTCAGAAAAAGTGGCTAATTATATATATATACTAACATTTGGTAATTATTGCAATGTATTGGTGACAACAGGTTGCAATTTATAATTTGTTTTAAAATTTAAAAAATATTACCTATGTCATCGTTATCCTTAAAAATATTTTAATAGTCCTGATATTTGAGTATTATAGTATCCTTGGTATCTGTTATGAGGTGAGCATAACTGTGGCAGTCCCCCAGAGAACGTCATCTTGACCGCGTTGCTCACACACTACTCACCGGCAAAACAAAATAAACGAAAGTTTCAGAAGTCAAGAAGTGAAAATAACAGACAAGTGGTAAATAGAGATCATGACTTGCTTTCTTTGCAACGGTGTTTGTTAGCAAAACTGTGAAACTAAATGTATAGGAAATGTAAAAAACAGAATTTTTATTGTGTGTATAAATGTTTTATATATGTAATTCCTGTTAGTTTTTCTTTTCATTCATATTCTTCAGATTAGCATCAACAACCGAGGTCGATACACAGTGTAAGATTTTGCCAATCTAAGGGGACCTTATTAAATAACAAATTATTTTATGCTTTAAGCAGCACTTTTGAAGATGTTCAGCTAATACAAAAACACGCAGTGAGAATCAGTGGCCAAAGTTTAGTATTTGCATCAGTGCACTATGGTCCAGAATTCGATTTTTTTGGCATAAACTCTAAATTTTTATGTCAATATATCGTCCTTAAGCAATTATTTTCTAAAAGTAAATTGATCATACAAATTAAAAACAAAAACAAAAACAACCGAAAGCTTCTCTTAAGCTTTTTATGAATTTTCAAAGTTAAGCTATTGATCAGCTGATTGCGCGTGAGGAATTTGCGCGATTTTTTTGTCTACTTTGGCATATCACACAAGGTTTACTACGCACCCAAAAATTTAAGTAAAATATGGAAATTAAAGGTAAAGGTATGTAGTTTTTAATGTATATAGAATATAAATGTGTTTTTGTAGAATTTTAGTGCCGTGTAACGTCTTAGTTATGTGATTTTATAGGAAAAAATTAGTTATGACTTCTGTCTTTAATGGAGTATAACTAACCACCTGACACTTCCTGACAAAAGTTAAAAACGTAAGTTTGTAGGTTTAACCTTTGT
Source organism: Drosophila aff. chauvacae BK-2020 (assembly GCA_018903765.1). Classification (NCBI taxonomy): domain Eukaryota; kingdom Metazoa; phylum Arthropoda; class Insecta; order Diptera; family Drosophilidae; genus Drosophila; species Drosophila aff. chauvacae BK-2020. The sequence goes on along the minus strand of JAEIGO010000024.1, from coordinate 3,416,814 downwards.
TTTTTGATGGCTATGTAATATCTTTTGCTCATTTTTGCTCGTTTTCTGATAAATCGATAATACATAGGCAAGTCCCAGTTCTGGTAAAGCAACATTTTCGATGAATAAATATGTAATATAGAATTACAGGAAGAACAAGATTAATCATTCTAAAAATTTGTATATAAAATAGATCTCATAAAAAGTTAATAAAGTTACGTTTTTGTAATTAGTAAAAAAATAATATAAAATTTGGTTTAATTCCGAAGTCATTCCAGTAGCTTGTATGGGAGGCAAAAAGGGGGCGTGGTCACATTGACCCCAAATTTTTTTTACAAACTTGTTAAAATGTAACAACAAAATGTACAAAGTTTCAAGTCTGTAGCTTAATTTTTAGAGTTTATGCCAAAAAAATTGAATTCTGGACCATAGTGCTGTGGAAGCATCCACAGGTTATTGTCTTCATAATGATTTAACAATTTTTGATTTATTTTCAAAAATAATATTATTTTTTCCATTTAAAACAAAAATTATGTTCATTGTATTAATTTGGATTAAAACCTATTGATTATAAATTCAATCGGTACGCACTTCGACGTGCCGGAGTTAAGTTTCCTTCCTAGTTTATCCTGAGTAGTACTAGTAGTACTAGTACTAGTGTACTCAGTGGCTTTAATCGGCTTCATATTTTATTGAAATAAGTAAAAACAAGAAAGGAAGCTAACTGCGGTATGCCAAAGTTTGTATACCCTTGCTTACAATTGAATCTTATGAATTCACCAAATTTTATTAAATGAAAAGAAGAGCTAACAGGAATTATATAAAGCATTTATGAATACCAAAAAATTCGGTTTTACCGTTTACCTATTAAACTAAATTTACAGTTTTACAGTTACAGTTTTAGATTCATAGTTTTGTATTTTCTTCAGCATTTTCCGATCGTTCCTATGGCAGCTATGTATGTATATGATAGTATTCCGATTTTAATAAAATAAAATCGAAATTTTACATTTTACGAAAATATGTAGAAAACTGGCAAAGTTTTATTTGTTTCCTTACAAATTTCCGATTGTTCCTATGGCAGCTTTATGATATATACTTATATACATAGTAGTGAGAACATTTAGAAAATTATCTGCAAAGTTTCATTCAGATAGCTTTAAAACTGAGGGACTAATTTGCGTAGAAACGAACGAACCCTTACAGGGTTTCATAATTTTAGTCAGAAGTTTGCAATGCAGTGAAGGAGGCATTTCCGACCCTAATTATCCTAATATAAGGCTATAAAAGTGTTTAAAAGAGTGTTCATTTTCATTAGTGTATTTGCAACAGAGCATATACATAGTATATCCGGAAAATTTGTTGTCTATTTGAATGTAATATTATATACTTATAATCGTTGATGCATTTTTATTATAATTTCAGATCAAATTATAAGTGAAAAAGAAAGGAAGTCAGTTGTCATACAGTGTCCCGTTAATGAAGACAAATGCGGAAAACTTCATTCACTAAATTGGTTTAAGGGCGATGATCGCATTGCTGCAATGCTTCTGGGTGAAAATAATGCGACAAGTGTTAATAAAGATTACGAAGAAAGGTAAGAAAAAAAGCATAATATAAACATTTTTAAAGAAATTAACTTATTTTCGTTCCAGGGTGACTGTCGAGCAAAGTCCATACAGACTTGTTATTAAAGACTTGAAAATAAGTGATGAAGATATTTATCTATGTGATACAACATTCTTTATACCAGAAGAAACATGTGATAACTTCAATGGATATCGAATCGAATTAAGAGTCTTAGGTAAATTAGGCTTATTAATAAGGGTTTAACTAACTTGCATGCATCTTTGTATATTTGTATATTTATATGACATTTACCCCAAAGTTGTAATAACTTGAAATCAGAATACAGTAAATAATTCTATTGGCACTAAAATTATTAAAATAGTGGCTTGAAAGTTCGATCATTTTTGTAATATAGTTTGCACTGTAAAATAATTTTTCCAGCCCTCTGGGGTTTAACCATCAAATAAATCTGAGATATACAGAAACTATTATTTATTGGAAAACCATAATAAATTGGAAAATTATTCTATACTTCAGCCGGCAAACACATCCAATACACCAAGGGGAGTTTGACAGATTTTTTGTAACATATTAATTAAAAAAAAAAAGAATAATAAATGGTTAATTCACAACTAATTTATATAACATATTATTTATTGCAAAACCATAATAAATTGGAAAATTATCCTATACTCCAGCCACAAACGCGTCCAATACACCTAGGGGAGTTACACAGATTATTTGTAATAAATTAATTAAAAAAAAAAGAATAATACATTTTTAATTCACAACTAATTTATATAACAGAAAAAGCTAAATTTACTTGCATGCTTACACGCTTTTTTTAATATGATAACCTTTTCGGCGAATTCAATTGAAATTGTATGTCTCAAATCAGAGAGAAGGAGGAAATTAGAACAAGATGTGTAACGTCATACGATTTTTCTGGCTCTGGAGTTGAATCCAAAGCTCTAGAAATATTGTTTAATTACCAGAGATAAGACGAAATACCCGGACCGGACCCTATGTAAATTGTTGTTCCAACTTATTTTCCTAATCCTTAAGTTTCCACAATATCATAATGAGATTTTGCATGTGAGAAATTAATAGGTTTTTTTTTGGAATTCCAGTTTTTAAGGTCAACCTTGACATTATGTGGCAGTCGTTTAAGAACGATGTCGAAAGATGTTGGGTGGGCACTAATTTGTATATATTTTTTTGTTTACGAAAAAATGCTTTCAAAATTCAGATGTATGGTCGTTATGCATCTTGTTAATACAATATCTTTGCTAAAATAAAGACACTTCCCCAAATATATGAACTCAAATATGTTTGATATAATGTAAAACATAAAAATATTTGGTTTAGTTTCCGTATTAACATAATGATTTAAGGCAGACTTTGAAATAAATGTGTTTCTATCGAGATGATATCTTTCCCTATAACAATTTTCTTCTCTATCTTTCTTTTACCATCAACATGCTTCAAAACTCATAAAAATAAATACTCCTGATTAATTGTTATTTAAAAATATCTTCCACAAATAATATAAAATCGATCGTAAACACCGACACCGACGTACTTGTTTCTACGATTGCTACCTAAAATAACGCTTAAAACCACCCTCTAAAATATAAATTACAAATAACTCTATAATGCATATTTCATTTATTACATTCAATTTTAAAAATTATTATGAATTTATCATTATTTATTTTTTAATTAAATGGTGGGCCTCGCAAATTCATGTATCTTTGTGTTATATCTAACAACTTAGAAAACCTTGGTAAATTACTTTCTAATTTAACTATTTATGGGGGTTTCTTAAGCTCCGAACTTTTTAAAGAATATACCCTGGGAAAAGACATTAATTTATAGTTGTAACTAAGTATTTACCTTTTAATTAATATCGGTTGTGTTTTAATGATTTAACCCATTAGGCGTTATAATATTTTATAAAGATTAAAAAAATTAATTTTTAATTTTTTTTAACCTACGTGTGTATGTTTTTGGAAATATGATCCAGTTAAGTTATTAAAAATGTAAACTACAAATTTTTACCTTTTTGAAAATTTACCGGACAACACACTCACAAAACACATAAAACGACAAAAACGTCGCTTGTATATCGGAATTCAATACACATACGTAATAGTGCCACCCACTGAGGTTGTTATTTTGGATGCAAAAGGCGATCGCATTGAGAACGGCACCACAGTCGGACCGATGCAGGAACGGCAGTCACTGAAAGCAACTTGCACTGTGAAAAACACACGGCCCCAGCCGGAAGTTGGATGGTTCCGTGGACAGAAGAGACTGACAACTTGTGAGTATATTCTTGACTAATTGATAACATTATACAAATTTTAAATATTACATAATACAGTTTTTTTTTATTCCATATTAGGAGGCGGAAAAAACGTTTAAATGCATGTTAACCATGTACGTTTAATGGGGACTTCGAGTGTTCTTCTTTTATAAATCATTCAACACACTAGAGTACCAATTTTTTATTTAAATTATGCCGACGACCATTTTAAATGTTAATAAACATTTCTGAACAGTAAACTAACAGGGTGGAATTAACATAATCCAAGTCTTCAATGTCCCATACATTACAAATAGAAAACCCAATGAAACGTTTTTTTTCTTGAAAAGAGGAGACTTGTGTTTTTAAATTTGTCAGAAAAAAATTCCTTCAGGTTTTAAGAACATTTGTATTTCAGTAAATCAAAAAAGCATAAATGCGGTTTCTTTTGACTCTTTGAAATCTCATACTGATGTTAGATAGTCGAAGCATAATTCCTCTGCTTTGGAAGCTTTATCAAAACACAAAGTTAACTTTTTTATGATGCTTTTCATCAAAACAATGAAAAATAGTGCTTGCGCGGGTTTGATCAATTGGAACATTTCTTAATAACTATGTTGATAAAAATAATTTTTAAGAACTCTTTAGTTTTTGGCCGCGGTTGTTTTTTCCAGACAATAGCCCATATTGTGATCAAACTTACGATTGGTAAAGTTAAATGTTGATGTACTTTAATATCACCAGCTTATTATGAAAAGTATATATTAATTTCTAATATAGTTTTTAATACGCGTTTTTTTTTATTATTTTCTACAACTCCACCAGATTCTCCTACCCATGATTTAAATGACGGACTTTATACTTCAACACTCGAGTTGGATTGGACATTATCGCGAGATGATCTTGCTCAAGATATAGAATGCCGCGTAAAATCTGCAGCCATATCAAATACGATTATTTCAAGTTTTAGCGTGGACTTGCAAGGTATCGGACTAATACATACTAAATAATCCTAATAAAGATTTTAATAAAATCCATGTCTTTCGAAAATTCGAAATGTCCATTTAAGTTAAAACAAATTACGACCAAGACACGAAAAGTACGAATTCTCGTACAACACCAACAGTTAGTCACAAAAAATGTACCGATTCAAATTGTTGCGTAAAACCAACAATTTTACGTTTATAATTTTCGTTTATCGCAACATTTTAAAAACATTTGTTTAGGCCAAAAGGTTATTTAAAAAAAAATGAAAATTTAATGAAATACAATGAAATAAAATTTAATAAATTACTAATTGTTACTAATTATTAATCAACAGTGCGTCCAACGAGTATTGAGATTAATGGAGTGAAACATCACACCGTGCAGGGCAGCAAAGTTGTTTTGACATGTGATGTGAGTATAAGTTCATTTAGTAAATTATACATATCAGACAATATCTTAAATCGGGTACAGCAGGTACGGGTTCAAAATTTGACTTTTTATACCCTTGCAGGATGTTATTATTTTAGTCAAAAGTTTGCAACGCAGTGAAGGTGACATTTTCGACCCTATAAAGTATATACATACATATATTCTTGATCAGCATCAACAGCCGAGTCGATCTAGCCCTGTCCGTCTGTCCTTTTCTACGCAAACTAGTCCCTAAGATTTGAAGCTATCTGAATGAAACTTTACAGATAGTCTTCTATATACTCTGACTACTATAAAAGTCAGAACGGCCCGGATGGGACAGACAACTATATCATATAGCTGTCATAGGAACAATAGGAAATTTTGAGGAAAAAAATTATATAATTAATTATATAACTTAGCCAGTTTTCAACATATTTTCATATAATTTGAGATATTGTTATTTTGTTTTAATTTTATTAAGATCGGACTACTTATCATATAGCTGTCATAGGAAGATCGGAAAGTTTTGAAAGAACAATTTTAACTCTGCCAATTTTCAATATATTTTCATATAATTTGGGACAAGGTAACGTTGTATTGTTTTAGAATTTATGTTTTAATTCGATCAAGATCGGACTATTATATCATATAGCTGCCATAGGAACAATCGGTCAATTTTTAGGAAAAAATTAGAACTTTGCAAATTGTTAACATCTTTTCATATAATTTTGTATAAATCTTGAATTTCGGTTTTAATTTTATCAAAATTGGACTACTGTATTATATATGTAGCTGCCAATCCTTAAATAAGCACAATTACTAGCTTCAAGGGTACTTAAAGTTCGGCTTGCCGAAGTTAGCTTCCATTCTTGTTTAGTAATTGTCGTGGGTCGGGGCGACCAATTTTTCGATAAAAATTCCAAGTCTACAACACTTAGTAGTACTTTTTACCATATTTTTATTATTGGATGGAAGGCCTTTTGCCAGACATGCTAAGCATAAGATATTACACAAGATACACAAGATATGGGCTTATTGAAAGATTGAACTGTTTAAAATGTAAAGTATTAGTTCCCGCTACTTAAAAAGTACACCTAAGAACAACCGTTCTCAACGTTCTCAATCTTAGTATTTTCGATCTCATTCGGCCATTCCCGTCTATTCGTTTACCAGTTTTTGGGCCAATTAGTCTCTCAGTTTTTAAGTTATCTGAAAAAAACTCTTCAGATAGTCTTCTTGCTATTGCAGATTGTGTATATGTCAGAACGTATGATCGGAAAAATAAAATTAAACCATCGTTTTAACATACTATCATTTTCTCTGGTGTATGACTCCCCCATGATAATTCCTATTAAAATCTCTTAAAGAGGCAAATACCGGTTTAGCTACTTTATTGTCATAATTTAAAAGGTTTTTTTATATAAATAATAAATGTGGGTATGAAAATCTTCCACTATGATTAAAAGGTAAACGTTTTTAATTACATAATTATTTATTTTATAGATTCACGGGGCTCGCCCAGCTGTTAACCTTACTTGGTATAATTCAACATCAATAATAAGTGCTGATGAAAACGACCTAACGGAGATTAGAATAAAAGCGGTAACTATCTTAAACTAAGGCATATTATCAATAAGACATTCAAATCTTTCGTTCAATAGTTTGAAAAGAATGATGGAACCTATCACACCCAATCCGAATTAATCTTTAATGCCACACGATTTGAAAATGACCGTGTTTTTCGGTGCGAGGCGGAAAATATTGTATTACAAATTAATCGAGAGAAACCAATCTCATCCGCCCTAACTTTAGAAGTCTTATGTAAGTATATATTTTATAATAAATTAAATCATAAAATCTTGAACACTAAATGGTTAACATAAAAACACTTATATTTACGTATGTTGTAAATGTGTTTAAATGTTTATAGCTTGGGATTGGTTGCAAGGCTATCGAGACCTCGGCTTATCGTCCTAGTTACACTCCGCGAAATAACAACAAGGAATAATAGTATAAACTTGTTCGTAAAAATTCAGTCAAGGAAACTGTCATACAATCACACATGTAACCCACGAAAGTTGCTTGATTCAGTCCATACTACATTCCTTGACCACTAATGTAAACACTGGATTTTTAACCCAATTTTTTCCCCCGAACGTCTGATCGAATGTGTATTTTTTAAAGCAGCTTAATATAATATATAAAGCTATTTGACCGCTCCTTTGTATACCCTTGTAGGGTATTATAATTTTAGTCAAAAGTTTGCATTTCAGTGAAGGAGACATTTCCGACAATATAATGTATATATATTCTTGATCAGCATAGCCGATGTGTATATGCATTTACCTATTCAAATTATATTTTCAGTTTTACAGTTACAGTTGTACATACGCTCTAAATTTACCAATCGTTCCAATGGCAGATATTTTTTTTTTTGTCGTTTCTCTCTTCCAAGTGAACGGACGTGTTTTTTTCTTGCGCTCTCGTTTTGTGTTAATTTTTGCATTAAAACAACCGGGGTTTTATTTAAATCTTCTACTTTGTGATTAATAAAGTTCCCGTTCACTTCGTGTGCATGCAGCTATTCTGTTTTGTGTATTTAATTGATATTATTTTCACAATTTAGTTTGTGCTGCCGGTGTTTGCTTTGCATTTTTTGCATTCCTCTTTGTGCCTTCTCCGTTTAGTTTGCGCCGTCGCGACAGCTAAACGTTAAGCTCGCTCCCACGCTCCCACGCTCACCCGTTTACCCGCTCTCTCATTCTCCCGCTCTCTCGGTGCAGCTGCACTTTTCTTATCTCTTTCTACGTAAAGGTACAGTGGTAAGTCCCTATAATGTCTGCTATCGTCTGTTTCTCTAAGACCTGTAAAAAGGCAATTAATTCAACCGATCTTACAGTCGGCTGCTGGCTGTGTGACAACATTGTGCATGCAAAGTGCATTGGTGTTGTTGCTCGGACGGTGGACGATGTAAGAAGAAACATCGGTTTGCGTTACTGCTGCGAGGCCTGTCGCGAGGTTGAAAGAGAAATGATGTCTTTTATGCGGCAGACCAAGGGCGGTTTTAAAGACATATTATCGAGTTTTCGTAAAACTCATGATATGCTCTTGGCGCTGGACACTCAATTTAATAGCCTTAAACTATTAAATGAGTCTCCTAGGCGCAAAAAAAACCGCAACTGGTCTACAGCATATAGGCGGATCTCACCAACCAGCGGCGGACTCCCAACAGCAGCCTCTCTCAACACAGCCCTCGACCTCAGAATTCAGTCAAAGAGTTCTGAGATCGAGTGGCAAAAAAGATTCGGCATCCGAATGTGTTGCGGGAGGGACCGCTCCCCCGAAAATTTCCGTTTTGTTCTGGGGGGTCTCAAATACTGACCCCTCAAAGCCCCATTAATTCACCTGCTCAGGGTATCAGGCCCGGACTACCGGCCGATATCGGCACTGCAGACAATCAGTCTGCAGCGCCGAAAGCCCTTGTAGTAGTACCACCTACGAAACAGATATTTGTTTCGCGGCTCTCCCCTGGTCAGACATCGGAAGATGTTATTGCCTTTATCCAAGGCAAAACTAGAGCTGAAAAAATACAAATAAAGGTGGAAAAATTCAAATTTTCTTATGCTAGGAATATTTCATCTTTTAAAATAAATGTCCCGAATGAACTCTTTGAAACAATATGCTCTACCAATTTCTGGCCAGAGTATATTGTCGTCAAAGAGTTTGAAGCTAAGAAAAAGAAACGGCGGCCCGTAGGAATAAGTCTTCCCAGGCCCGACCAGACCACTGCGCCCTCTACGACACCCGCTCCAAAAAACTAATCAATTCCCTCTCTATCTCCTATCAGAATGCAAGAGGCCTACGTAGTAAGCTTCCCAAATTGTATTCTGATAGTCTCTCGTTTGCATCCCAGGTTATTGTGTTCACAGAAACCTGGTTAAAGCCGGAGATTCTGAGCTCCGAAGTTTTCCCAGCTGTGTTCACAATATATCGGCTGGATCGGCCTATCAGACGTGGGGGTGGTGTCCTCATAGCGGTTGACTCCACTCTCGCGTCGGAATTAATAACTTTCGAGGAGTTTGATGTTGAATTCCTCTGTGTGAAGCAACCATCAATGGTAGCTCTATTTTCATCACCTGTTCTTACATTCCTCCTTTGTCCGAACTTCCTATTTATTGGAACCATCTTTCCGCCATCCAACCGGTTTTCAACCGACTTTCTAATAAGGATCATTTAGTAGTTCTTGGTGATTTTAATATCCCAGGGGCTATTTGGTCCTCAAATACTTCCTCTAATGTACTTTTCACCTCCACACAGCATGATTTTATTGCTGGCTTGCTCGACATTTCGCTGTCTCAAGTCAACCATGTACGAAATTCCCTAGAGCGCTTGCTTGATCTCTGTTTTGTCTCAGATCCGGCAAGAGTCAGTTTAGCCAGGGTGGCGCCGTTGACGCTTCCCGAAGATCCCTATCATCCGACTTTCGACGTGACTCTCGACATTGGGACTGACTTACAGAACATATCTGACTGTCCAGCCAAGAAAGTCCTTTGTTTTCGCAAAACGGACTTCGAACGGCTGAATAACTTTATTTTAGATTTTAATTGGTCCGATTTATACATGTGCACTGACATGTCAGAAGCCGTGGATATTTTTTACAGTGCCATAAATTCCTTTTTTACTGAATGTGTTCCGTTATACTATCCAGCAACATCGAATAAGCCTCCTTGGTTTACTAAAGAGTTGAGTCATCTTAAAAACAAAAAATCTAGGCTGTATACTAAATATAAACGTACCGGTTCTAACTCTGCCCTATCCCTTTATTTATCTGCTCGGTCAAGATTTACCGTGTTGAACGCGCAGTGTTACAAAAATTATTTGACTCGTTGTAGGGTCCAGATCTCTCAGGACCCAAAACAGTTTTATAATTTTGTTAACACTAAACGTAAGCCAATTACGCATCCTTCCTCGCTTTCGTTTGAAAATACTACCGTAAAAAATGATCGGGCTATTGCCGATCTGTTTGCGCAGTTTTTTCAAACCACTTACTCAACTTCAACTGACTGTAATCAGACTTATTCCTACATCATGCCCAAATCGAGCTTTATTTTCAGTCCTATTTTAGGCGAAAGCACTATTCTTTCAGATCTTCATCGCGTTAAGCCCATTTATTCGCCAGGTCCCGACGGTATACCTGGCTGTGTGCTTAGGTATTGTGCCGACGCCCTGTGCAATCCCCTTCTAAAATTGTTTACCTTGTCCCTAGAAACCTCCCACTTTCCCCTTATTTGGAAGGAATCATATATTATTCCTCTCCACAAAAAAGGTAGCAAATCGGTTGCCAGCAACTATAGAGGAATCTCTAAGTTGTCGGCCATTCCGAAACTTTTCGAGAAAATCATTACTCCACATTTGCAGCACCTGTGTAGATCAATTATTTCTCCATGTCAGCATGGATTTTTAAAGCGTAGATCAACGACAACCAATCTTTTAGAGTTCACTTCCTTCTTAGTTAGGGGCTTCCATAAGGGCCTTCAGACAGACGTAATCTATACTGATTTCAGTAAAGCATTTGATTCTGTCAACCATTCTCTTCTTGTTCGGAAACTCGACCTAATGGGATTTCCGGTTGATCTTCTTAGTTGGATCTCAAGTTATCTGAATGGCAGAACGCAAAAGGTCCTCTTTAAAAATTCTTTATCTAATGTTCTCAGGGTTACTTCTGGCGTCCCGCAAGGGAGCCATTTGGGTCCCCTGTTGTTTACATTATTTATCAACGACCTGCCGAAAGTTCTGACTAACTCCAAAGTACTTATGTACGCGGACGACGTCAAACTTTGTATGCAATATAAGGACGCTTCCTGCCAGTCTGATTTACAAACAGATCTCAATAACTTCCAAACATGGTGCCGCATAAACTTATTGAACCTAAACGGCTCTAAATGCAAGCTAATGATTTTCTCTCGTGTCACTCCCAAGCCCGCGACTTACACGCTAAACTGCTGCTCTTTGGAAAGAATTAATATAGTCGATGATTTGGGTGTCCGACTGGACCCTAAACTTGACTTTATCGATCATATTTCGTGCATGGTGAATAAAGCCAGAGGTGTGCTTGGTTTCATTAAACGGTGGTCGAAAGAATTCAATGACCCCTATGTTACAAAATCCGTATATATTTCGTTAGTTCGTCCTATCCTAGAATATGGATCTTGCGTCTGGAGCCCTCAGTATGGGGTTCACAGTACACGCATTGAGTCAGTTCAGTTTGGGGCAAATGTAGAACGTCTTTTGAATTGCATGAACCCTTTAGAGTCTTATGTGCAAATTATAACGATTTGTACATGATAACATCAAACGTAGATAGCCTTCCCCAACTAAAAACCTTAATATTAACCCACTTAGTACGCATGCAGGCAAACAGTCTGGCAGCACGCCAGTAGTAACTTCCTCGTATTCCTTTTCTATACTTTCATTTGTCGCGCCTACTAACACCTAACACAAACAGGCACGTGCTTGGTGTCAGATGGGCCACTTGAATGTACTGATCGTAGTGCATCAACGTCCGAAAAAAAAAAAAAAAAAAAAAAATATATAGTCGTCCCATCTAAATAGCCCAAAAGCTGAGAGACTTGTTCTCATAGTAACGGGGACAGGCAAACAGACGGACATGTCTGTTATTGCAATGAACGTACATTGTTGGATTTTTGTAATTGGAAATGTATATGGAACTCGAACATAGCTTCCCTCCTGGTTTGTTCTCAATGTCTCCTTAACAATCTTGTTTGATTTGTGAATTCGTTGAGAATTAGTTTTATTGTATATATTTATTTCCATTCTATTTTATTCTTCATAGATCCCCCAGTTGTGAAGGTTAGTCCACCTGATATGGTTACCAATACAAGTGAAATAGTTCTACTGAATTGTGAATATGTTGCCAATCCTGCATCTTTAATCCAAGTTGATTGGTAAGAACAATTGTCGGAATTATATGATATTATATACATACATGAAGAAATATCCGGGTTTCACTTGTTTGTTACACCCTGGAGGGGTATTCTAACTTTAGTCAGAAGTTTGCAGTACATTGAAGGGGTAATTTACGACCCTATAAAGTAAATAAATTCTACTGCGTTGCAAACGTCTGAGAAAAATTGTAATATCTGTTGCAAGGGTATAAGAAATCTCACGTCGTTATTATATTTGTATTAAAATAACTGACCTGTTTTATATAAAGGTATCGCAATGATGATCTTATCAATGTGAACGACACGGATCACTATCAGGGTGGCAATTCAGAAAACGTGGCTCTAGTCATTAAATCGACAGATAAAGATGACATCGGAAATTATTCGTGTCAATTATCAAATACTATTGGAAAAGGAATTTCTGAAGAGAAAATTAATCTTAACGTTCAGTGTAAGATAAAATAAACACATAGCAAACAATTTTAAGCGAAACTAACTTTGGGTTATCTCGTACTTAATTTAGTTGTTCCGACTGTAGAGGTGGAAATGATACCAGCAGGTCCAGTTAAAGAAAGCGATGAATCAAATGTCACTCTTTACTGCAATATATTGGATGCAAATCCCTCTGTTCTCACCAAAGTGAGGTGGTACGCAAACTCAACCTTACTTAAGGAGCTTCCAGACTGCGAAGAAACTAGGGTAAGGCATTGAAATTAATCTATTCATTTGATGATATATACACATTTTAATTATAAAATAATTGTTTTATTTTTAGGAGGATCTCTGTCACATAGATCCAAGTAAATTATTATTGGAAAGTATTGGGCGCGGATTCTTCTATAACTATTCTTGTGAGGGATTTAATGCTGCTGGTTGGGGTCCTCGCAGTGAAGACAAAGAACTTATTGTATGTTATAATTTAAATGAAACTAATGTGTTATCATTTCCTTCCGTAACCCTAAAAAAATTTGTTTGTTTTATTATTAGGTACACTACGAACCTGGGCCCGCTACCATAACCCATTTTCCTTTGATAGCTGTTAAAAAAAAAAGTGTAATTTTCTCATGCTCCGTCGATGATCCTGGATATCCAGACTCGAATAGGTTTGTAACGCAACAAGCCAAACACATTCAAAACATCACCAATACACCATATCCACCACAAATTGATTTTCATACCGTCCAAGCATTGCAACCACAGGAAGCCGACATTGCTTTGGAAGCGTTGATGCTGCAAAAGCAAGAAGAACGGCTTCACTCTAATGCTCCTTCCCATCAAGTTCAAGAAATCAAAGAAACACATGCACTAATTGATTTACATTTGAATCAATCCCTTTGTACATTACTCACGCTCACAACGTACACGTCACAATCGCAAATTTTAACCCTTTACTCAGACGTACAAAAAAACCCCATTTCAAATGCCTCTGCCTTGTCATTTTCATTATACCGCAAAATGGGCAAATTTTTCTTTGATGCTCAAATGGTTTCAAAACCCAACAGATATCGTTGGCTTCGTGGAGGTCGGGGTCCTCTACAGGACATAGTAACCAAGGACTGGACAGTGGAGCCAGTTGGCCTAGACAGTCGGACCAATTATTCATGCTACGCATATAACGAGGGGGGTAAGGGCTTAATGGCTACGGTCAATTTGCAGGTCCACGCACCTCCATTTTTCATAAAGAACCTCGCACCGTACACTGGCATCCTGCATACCTCGTCTAATGCCACTTTAACATGTCGGATCGAGTGCGTTCCCCGTTGTGACATACACTGGCAAAAAGATGGTGTGCAAATTGAGAAAAATAATAGCCGGTACTTCGTTAAGGAAAAGTATATGGAGGCATCTCCCGCTACAGGCGATTTTGAAAGCATTTTATCCGTTTTGGTAAGTATGGCAAGTCCATTTTTTTTTTTTATTTATATTTTTACATTGTGATATTTTATAAACCAGCACACTGTTGGCTTTCTCAGTGAAAGAATTTGGAAAAAAAAAACATTGCACTGCGACTAATACATTAGTGACATACGCCGGATAATACCGCCTCTAGAACAAACACCGGTGCAAAAACAGTTTTATGCTTAAGCTTAACTTAAGGTACTAACAAATGATCATTTTTCTGAAAGCAGCAAAAGTCCATAAAAAAAAAAAAAAAAAAAAAAAGGAACGAAAAGAAGAAGAATAACTTTCTGACTTCGCTTTCTTGGGTAATAATATGATAAATGTTGCGAGCTAAAAATGTTGCTAAGGAACCAAATGTTGGTGGCAACAAAGACAAACGGCTCTGTGAAATAAGTCCCCAATGAAATAAGTCCCAAAACGAAAAATGAAATAGTTCCCCAAAAATTTGTATGGAGTACACAAACAACAAATTTTTTATATTATTTTATAGAATTTGGGGACTTATTTCATTGTTTTACCAAATTATGAAATAAGTCCCCAAAAAAATGAAATAGGTCCCCAAAAAACTGTAATATCATAAGAATCAATAAAATGAAATAAGTCCCCAACATTTGGGGACTTTCATAATGAAATAAGTCCCCAAATTTAAAAATGAAATAACTCCCCAATCTTAAAAAAAATTACACATGGAAAAATAAAATAAGTCCCCACAAATGTTTATATAATACAACAAAAACGATTTTTTGGGGACTTATTTAACTTTTCGAGAATTTAATGAAATAAGTCCCCAAAAAAAAGGAAATAAGTCCCCAAAAAACTGTAATGTCATAAGAATCAATAAAATGAAATAAGTCCCCAAAAAAAAGGAAATAAGTCCCCAAAAAACTGTAATGTCATAAGAATCAATAAAATGAAATAAGCCCCCAAAAATTTGAATGGAATACAACACTTGTCATTCATGCATATAGTGTGATCTGCTCCGGAACATATCAATTAGTGCCTTTTACGGTGTTTGAAAGTTTTTACTGTATTTTAAATAGAGGTGCAGAAACATCGATGGAAACATCGATGCATCGATGTTTTTGAAATTTCCGAAAACATCGATGTTTTTTTTTGACCATCGATGTTTCTGTGTCGTCACTATCTAATGCTAAAATAAACGTAAATTTCATGAATTTAAAAAATATAAAAAAAATTTTTAAAACTTCGATGTTTCATCGATGTTTCTGCACTTTTACCCACATCGATGTTACATCGATGTTTTTTGTGAAAAACATCGAAACATCGATGTCTCCAAACATCGATGTTTCTGCACCTCTAATTTTAAGCTTCCTAATGCCGTAAAAGCAGTGGCTCACGCCACGATATGTTCCGGAGCAGATCACACTATATGCATGAATGACAAGTGTTGTATTCCATACAAATTTTTGGAGACTCATTTGATTTTTCCATGTGTAATTTTTTTAGGTTTGGGCAGTTACTTCATTTTTGAAATTTGGGAGTTATTTCATTTTCTTGAGACTTATAACATTACAGTTTTTTGGGGACTTATTTCATTTTTGATAAAGTGGCT
Source organism: Drosophila aff. chauvacae BK-2020 (assembly GCA_018903765.1). Lineage (NCBI taxonomy): Eukaryota > Metazoa > Arthropoda > Insecta > Diptera > Drosophilidae > Drosophila > Drosophila aff. chauvacae BK-2020. Next base: position 3,401,120 of record JAEIGO010000024.1, on the reverse strand, counting down.
TTAATAAAATCAGTTGAGGCGCAGTCTGTGATATGGGATTTAGCCCTCAAAGGGCATTATAATGCTATATTTAATAATAATCCTCGACGCGGAGCTTCTGGTTATTTGCGTGGTACATCAGCAATATTCCCATATCTAATCCGCTCGAATTCATTTTAATATCTCTTTATAAAGCTTTATATAAAACAAATGTGCATACGTGTCAGTATGGCTCCATTTACGCGTTTTCCGCATTTTCCTTAAGATATTTGGTCACACTGGTTGCCAAGCGAAAGATATAGCAATTTCGCTCAAAACTTTTTGAAAGCCAATTTATCTTATGTCGGTTTCAGAGTCTGTCAACCAAATAGGATTTTCTTGTGTAGAAGATATAAGCATTCGAAGTTTATATTTTTTTGTCGTTTTTTGAAACTACCTCAACAAAATTTGTAAATTGGTTGACTTTTAGGTAATATTCAGGCACGCTCCGGTAATCGAATTCGGTAAATTTGTACGATTTCGATTTGAAATTGTAAAATCAGTGCTCCGGTTTTCGAAATCGTAAAATTTTTACCGATTTGGAAAACGGGCACCTTTGTCTGGCCGAAATGAAAAGTTACCATTTTGTATATCAAATCATATCTTATTTACTAAGGGAAAAAAATTGTTTACTCAGTGGTCTATTGATGTTTATTTTATAAAAAATTTATTTCTGACCCCACCTCAAATTTGTCAAACCAAATTTTGCCGTCGGCAACAAGCAATTTCTATTTGGCCAAATGTTGAAAAGTACTTGGTCGAAAGTTATCGCGAAGGTTGCCATACTTTTGGTGGAATGAAACTGCCAGGTAAAAGTACTTATACAATTTAAATGAATTCATTAATAAATTTAAAGGAGGGCCACAAGAGTTGTTTATAAGTATTGCTATTTATTTTAATTACTTTTATGGTGAGAATACAGTAAAAAAATTATTGAAAACATCGGAATTAAGACTGTGAAAAATGTGGCAGCCCTTTTGTGTGGAGATCAGATTAAACAGCTGTTTACTGTTGACCTCAAACAGCTGTTTACCGACGATTGCAAAAATTTAAAGAAAACCGGAGGAAATAAAATCGAAATCGAAAGATTTTGGCCAAATCGAAATCGGGAAAAAATTACGACTACCGGAGCATGCCTGACAATGTTTATTGTACATACAAAAACATACTATTATATTCCAGTTAACGAACCTTTCTTTATAGCACTTCAATATGCCAAATTGGCCACGGAACAAATTCGATATCAACGCCGACAATGCGGACTACTCATGTACCTCAACACCAAACACTGTGGGAGCTGGTATCAAGAGTGCGACATATTTCAGTATTGAGTGTGAGTGAAAATAAAACCTTTTGCAGCGTTATCTAAACTAAATTTAGCAAATTTCAACAGATTCACCAGATAATACGACCGTCTCAGAAGACATTACCTTCGTGCAGGAAGACACCGTACCAGGACGGGTCATATGCAAATCACGGGCTAATCCAGGTGCGTTTTTCAGGCCGTAATTTTTGTTATATATATATTTATATAACTTTATCATACCCACAGAGCCATCGTATGAGTGGTTTTTCAAAAACGAAACAATAGCCACTGGAAATGCCTTGATTATTAACACCGCCATGAAACGAACTGATAATGGCACTTATACCTGCTTAGCTTACAACAAGCATGGCAGTAGCAGAGCCGAAACAGTGATAATAGTGCAGTGTAAGTAAATCATCAGAATACCATAATACAGGGTCCGCCACGTAACATTTTTTTTTTGAAAATGCTATAAAACAAAAACGGTTCATCCGATCATCAAATTTTTTTTTTCATAATAAAGTACAATCCTTCCGATTACTTATGGAATACAAGTTCGTTCAAACGGCTGCCTCGGCTGGCCTTGCAGGACGCCATACGGCCGACCCAATTTTTCCGATTGTTTGCGGCCGTATTTCGGCTACGCTACCGCGCCATGTTAACGGATTGGTTCTTCCCGGAAATCGAAGAGGAGGACTTGGACAACATTTGGTCCCAGCAAGACGGCGCTCCGTGATACACAGCCAACGCTACGATCGATCTTGTGCGCACTGTTTTCGGAGACCGAATTATCAGCCGAAATTCTGATGTCGTTTGGCCGCCTCGGAGCTGTGATTTGACACCGTTGGATTATTATTTGTGGGGCGCCGTCAAAGACAAGTGTTATGTGGACAAGCCAGCGAAAATTCAAGCTTTGAATGACAACATTCGCGTCGCCGTTGCCGAAATACGGCCGCAAACAATCGGAAATGTCCTCAAAAATTGGGTCGGCCGTGTGGTGTCCTGCAAGGCCAGCCGAGACAGCCGTTTGAACGAACTTGTATTCCATAAGTAATCGGAAGGATTGTACTTTATTATGAAAAAAAAAATTTGATGATCGGATGAACCGTTTTTGTTTTATAGCATTTTCAAAAAAAAAATGTTACGTGGCGGACCCTGTATATTACTTATGTATATGTACACAAACTTATTTTAAAGTTACTCCGCACTGCGAAATTGAGAGACGAGAAATTGATGGACGGGACACTTTGATTTGCACTGCATTCGGAAACCCCGTGGAGGTAAATGATTTATTTTTTTATTAAATATGAAATATGCAATTTGCATGATTAACATTGTAATTTAATTCTTTTATTATAAATGATGTGTATTATATAATATGAAACCAATGAATGAAGATAAATGTAGGACTTTCAGAACACGAAAAACTTTAAATACATTTATTTTATTCAACTGTTTAAGAACACTTGGTAGAGTTTTATTGAGATAGATAGATAATTGTATAGGTCAGAAATTATTTACTTTCTGCGTTGTAAATTTAGATAGCATTTACTCCACTCAACTTGGCGTGGCTCGCCTTGGTTGCATTGGCTTTGGGTTGTCCTTTAGTTGGTGCGTTTAACCAATAATAATAACTTGTCTCGGGTGCTATTGAAACCATATAATTTCTTATCGGTGCAATTCAATTAATTAAAACTGGTTTTCCAATGTAATGTATATCTCATGCTTTTAATAAATAATCTTAAAAATAATTATATTTGATTGTTATTAAAAATGTATAACATTTATTTAACAGGCTGACTTTTCATGGTCCATAAAAGCTGAAAATGAAACAGTTGAACTCTTGGGAAGTGGAGATAAAATAGATTCTTTGGAAAAGAGTTATTACATATTACAAGAGGGCTATGCAATTGCCAGGACCTACAGATGTGTAGCCAACAATACGGTTGGTTCAGGATCATTCTGTGAATTTGAAGTAGCTGGTAAGTAAATATTTCTACGAGTTTCTCCATTAAATTTATATTGGGGGTATATAAGTCTCGTTGCTTTTGCATATTACAATTTTAATATTTATCTATATTTTACTCGTTTATTAAAAGCATTATAATTTGAAGAGTTTAGAGTCAAACCATGGAGTGCTTATTTAGTTTTTTTTCGCTCCCCTATGCAGGAAGTTTGAGTTTCGTATTCTTTTGTTAATAAAAAAAAAATCTGTGTTGTTATTTCCTGCCCAATTCGGCAATCATCCTCTTGTGCTTAAGTATTATGATATTATATATATATGATGGTTTAGAAAGAGATACATTCAGATATTGCTAACGGAGATAAAGGTTCCCGGTTCTTCTTATCTCATGCAATCAGAGTAAGTTTGTTTTTAAATTTCACTATCCATCTACCCAAATCATTGCAAACATATATTTAACATAGCCGCTGTTTGTCTGAAGTACATACATAATATGTATATTATACATAATATGGACATACTCTGACAATTTGAGTACAGTCAGATGATTAGCCTGCACGTTCTTAGAACCTCAAATCGTTTTATCTCCATCTCGCTAGGACTCTAACCTTATCTTTAATCTGGATCATCATTAACAGCCGAGTCGATCTAGCATAGTCCGTATGCCCCGGAGCGAAAACCAAAGCAGTCGATGTTTAGACGCCACAAGGCGCAAACAAAGTCTCACTGGCAAAAAATATATTTGGAAGAGTGGGAGTGTACGAAGTTGAACATTTCTTTATTGAAAAAATATTCAGGCACGCTCCGGTAATCGATCGACCGATTTGGAAAACGAGAACCTTTGTCTGGACGAAATGAAAAGTAAATGCCTTTTTCATACAAAATCATATCTTATTTACTAAGGGAAAAAAATAGTTTACTCAGTGGTCTATTGATGTTTATTCCACACCACCACAAGATCATTATGGCACGTAGTTATTTTTGCCGTCAGCAACAAGAAATTTCGATTTGGCCAGATGTTTTTTTTTTGAGGTAAATTTAAATATAGGCAGAAAACGCTGTTTTTGCACTTTTAGGTTAGGATATCTCGGAAACCAGAGCCAATTCGGGAATTTCTACTTCGGATTCGGATTCAGCGCACCGAAAACCTTTGGAAAAGTATATACTGGTTTCTGCGTCAGAGGGTCGAGCTGATTTTGTCGGCCTGTATAATTAACTCGCTGGTGAAACGAAACAGTAGGGTAAATTTCCTTATAAAAATATAAAAGGATTCATTAATAAATTTAAAGGAGGGCCATAAGTGTTGTTTATAAATAATGATATTTAGTTTAATTACTTTTATGGTGAGAATACAGTAAAAAAGTTATTGAAAACATCGGAATTAAGACTGTGAAAAATGTGGCAGCTGTTTACTGTTGAATGCAAACAGCTGTTTACCGACGATAGCAAACATTTTACGAAAACCGGAGGAAATAAAATCGAAATCGAAAGATTTTGGACAACTCGAAATCGGAAGAAAATTACGATTACCGGAGCATGTCTGATTGAAAAAAACACTGAAAAAAAATAGTGTTGTGATCAACAAGATTCCGCCCAACTGGGTGGGCTGAAACCAACAAGTAAAACATTATTATAATCTGAATATTGGCTATTGCACCAACCAGGATATTAAAAAACAAGAAAGGAAGCTAACTTCGGCTTACTTAAAATTTACTTAAAATTACTTAAAATTTTCGTAAGATAAGGTGAGTATTTGATTCTTACTATCTGTGTATAAGAAAATTAAGATATTTAAAACTAAAGAAATGTTAATTTAATATAGTGCGACAAGTAAAAACAGAAACAATGGGTAAAGGAGTAAAGCTGTCGGAGAATATGCAAAATATTATCCTTAATCTGCGCAATGAAGGCAAAAGCATTCGCGAAATAGCCAATATTTTTGAAATTAGCAAGAATACTGTTCAAAAATTTTAAAAAAACACGGAAGCATACCATAAAACAATTAAAAGGGGCCGACCTTCCACAGTGTCAGAACGAACCAAACGACAAATAAAGAATTTGGCTGTAAATACAGCGACGAGTTCACGGGATATAAAGGCTAAACTGTCTCTTAAGATCACCCCCCGTCGTATTCAGAAAATATTAAGTTCTGATAATAACATTAAATATGAAAAAATGATTCGAAAACCTACATATGTTTTTACAAAGACATAAAACAGCTCGACTGCTTTTTGCAGAAAAGTACAAATTTTGAACAAGTGAATGGGAAAACGTTATCTTCAGTGACGAAAAAAAATTCAACTTGGATGGTCCTAATGGAAAAATGATGTACTGGAGAGATATCCGTCGTGAACGAAAGTCCTGCTATGCTCGCAATTTTGGTGGAGGATCTCTGATGGTATGGGCTGCATTTGGACACCATGGAAGATCCCCTGTATGTTTTGTATCAACACGAATGAATTCTCAGATGTACATAAGCCTTATGGACGAAGTTTTAATACCGTTTAGCGAAACATTCTGGGAGGAAAAGTTGATTTTTCAACAGGAAAACGCTGCAATCCATCTATCCAAAGCGTCAAAGCAGTTTTTTGAGGATCGGAAAATTGATCTTTTGGGGTGGCCAGCTTGTAGTCCCGACTTAAACCCGATTGAGAATGTTTGGGGGATACTCTCGAACAAAGTTTATAGCAATGGACGACAATTTGAAAATTTGGCCGAGCTCAAGAAAGCAATTATCGAAGAATGGACCAAAATCGAAGAACAAACCTTAAAAAATTTGGTAATATCAATGCCTAAACGCTTGGCTGAAGTTATTTCCAATCATGGAGGCAGTACCCACTATTAGGTAAAACAAATACATTTTATTCCTTTGACTATAATATTAAAAAAAATATTTTCTTTCTAGTGTACCAATAATTATTTCTAAGGGAGCAAACAAAAGGATTTAGATTTTCGTGGAAAGGACCAGTAAATTACAAAATTTTCATTTGTTTTCAATTCATTTATTCTCTATATTTATGAATAAAATATCCAAAAAATAAACTAAAAGCCATTTACGATTTTGTGTTAAATAAATGAAGTGTCCCAATATTTATTTCGACCAGGTAGTGGTCCGATTCGATTAAAACCGAAATTCTGGAATAATATAAAATGGCCATATCTCAAATTATATGAATATATTTTGAAAATTGGCATAGTTAAAATTTTTTTTCTAAAAAAATTCCGATCGTTCCTATGGCAGCTCTATGATATAGTCGTCCGATCCGGCCCGTTCCGACATATATAGCAGTGAGAGCATATAGAAGACTATCTGCATAGTTTCATTCAGATAGCTTAAAAACTGAGGGACTAGTTTGCGTAGAAACGGACAGACGGACAGACGGACATGGCTTGATCGACTCGGCTGTTGATGCTGATCAAGAATATATATACTTTATAGGGTCGGAAATGTCTCCTTCACTGCGTTGCAAACTTCTGACTAAAATTATAATACCCTGCCAGGGTATAATAATGGAAAATCAATAATAAATTTTTACTCAACTTAAATTTTTTTATTTTTTAAGTGCACTTATTATGCTGTTAAGGCAAAGGAGATTGGTCAAGTGGTTTTCGAGGAATTTTGTGGACCAGTCGGATAAACGCAAAAAAAATTAAAAAAAAAATAAGAAAGGAATCTAACTTCGTCACGCCAAAGTTTGAATACCATTGCAGCTTACAATTGGAATAAAATCACTTTATTAATTATTATTTTAATCAATAATATCGTTCAGAAATTTTTGTTTACTAAAAAGTTTTTACACATTAAACACTTTTCCATTGCCAAATTTGATCAAATGAAGAGAAAAACTAGCAGGAATTATATAAAGCATTTTAATATACGAAAAAATTTGGTTTTAACGTTTACCTATTAAACTACATTTACAGTTTTACAGTTACAGTTTTAGATTCCGTATTCTGTATTTTCTTCTGCATTTAACGATCGTATTACCGGCACATACATACATGATATAGAACTTTATAGAAATAATTCTAGACCAATAGCTCTAGAATAATACACAATGGCCATGTTTCAAATTATATAAATATATATTGAAAACTGGCTAAGTTATACATTTTTTCCTTAAAAATTTCCGATTGTTTCCATGGCAGCTATATGATATAGTCGTCGGATTCGGCTCGTTTCGACTTAGAGTAGTGACAGCATAAAAAGACTATGTGCAATGTTTCATTCATATAGCTTCCAAACTGTGGGACTAGTTCGCGTAGAAACGGACGGGCAGACGGACAGACAGACGGACGTGGCTAGATCGACTTGGCTGCTGATGCTGATCAAGGATATATATACTTTATAGGGTCGAAAATGTCTCCTGCACTGCGTTTCTTCTGACAAAAATTATAATACCCTGCAAGGGTATAATAAAGCAAACTGTGCTATAACTTTTAACCCACATATCATATAATATTAATATTGTGTGCAAATTGTACACCTATCAAAGCTGTTATAGAAGTTTAAATTATGTATACCCTACGAAAAATATAATATTTAAAAAAAAAATTATTAAATTAAGCCTACCAAATAACGTTTCCCTTTCCTTATATTATATAAGAGGAATAATTTTCTAAATTCTAGAAATGGTTTCTTAGTTTTATTTATTTATTAATTATTTTATTTTCGTAAAATATAGAAACATATTTGTGGGGCGCACAAAACAATCGTTTTCCATCCATATTCATAATAGTCATTAGTCTTTAGTTTTAAATATCTCACTACTACTGATGCAAACAACTTTTAAATTGGTCTATAAAATTATTGCTTGATATAATTCGCGGTTCTGTCTATTGTATTATAAATTCATGTATTTATTTTTTTTCAATTATTTTAACAGCTTCTATTGCGCTTTTAATTTGGTGGCAAGGTAAACGCCAATCATGAATAAAATCACTTTATTAATTATTATTTTAAACAATAATATCGTTCAGAAATTTTTGTTTGCTTGTTATTTTACATATTTAAGTTATTTAATTCATTAATCCACAAAGTTGTTACACATTAAACACTTTTCCATTGCCTTTGTCTTAGATTTCATTTGGCGAAAACTGTTGTTCTTTTCTAAGTTGTTTAACCTGATTTCAGACCACTTAAAACTAAACTTGTCAAAAACATTTTAAAATAATAAAAGCACATCTGCTGTCTACCCCTTAACTGACAGTAATAGACGAATACACTAACCATCTTGTTTTATAAATACATTCATATTGTACATGTTTTATTACTTTCATGCTTTCGTGCATTAAAAAGTGCGTCCAAGAAGTAAGTAACTAAAACTAATAATGCTTATAATGCATGCCTTTTTTTGTATAGCCAATACTGAGGCATTTATAAAGATTTTTTATTCGAAAATTATGGCTTCAACCAGAGACCAAAATAATTATAAGTTATATTATAAAAAACAAATAGTACCTAATAATAGTACCTAATAATATTAATATTTTTGCTATTACCTTTAATTATCTTAAGTTTGTGTAAAAGCCTAAAAATTATTTTTGATACAAGAAAAATAACATTACAAAATATTGATTATTAGTGATTTTTATTTTTTTTTTTTTCTCAAAATAAAACTCAGCAGTGATTCGAGGGTTTTTTTTTTACTTTTACCAATAGCAGGGTCCGTAATCATTACAAGCTTTATTATGAAAATCAAATGATAATGATTTTTTCCAATTTCATCAAAGATAATCATTACATTTGAGTAAAAAAAATAAAAATCATGAATAATCATTATTTTTGATGAAAATAAAAAACGTTCAAAAATAATGATTATTCATGATTTTTATTTTTTTTGATCAAAATAAAACTCATTACCAAATCACGCGTTCCGTGTAAGACTTTTTACCAATATTATTTAATATTCTTGCATAAGGACCGCTAAGCTACCCCTCAGTACCATTTTTTATAATTATCGCGACAGGGTAATAGCTTTAGGACAAAAAATGTCTGAAGTGTCAATCAGCTGAAATTTTCGGTGATTATGGGGCAAGAGGAAGTAGAAAATGCATGCATTGACCTTGTGACCGCCGCTAAAATCCCGTTGCGTTTTTCGCATTTGCGTCTTCTATAAATGTTGAAACATATTGACAGTGAAAAAAAACTAAATGTTGCTAGCAACAAAGCTTTCAAAATAAATTAATTGATATACATATTCCTATGGCAGCTATATGATATAGTAGTCCGATTTTGATAAATTCTAGAATAATACAAAAGGGCCATGTCTGAAATTATATGGAAATATAATGAAAATTGGCAAAGCTATAATTTTTTTCTCAAAAATTTCCGATCGTTCCTATGGCAGCTATCTTATATAGTCGTCCGATCCGGCATATATTGTAGTGAGAGCATATGTGCAAAGTTTGCATATGTGCAAAGTTTCATTCAGATAGCTTCAAAACTGAGGGACTAGTTTGCGTAGAAACGGACTGACAGACGAACAGACAGACAGACAGATGGACAGACAGACAGACAGACGGACAGACAGACAGACAGACGGACAGACAGACGGACAGACAGACGGACATGGCTAGATCGACTCGGCTGTTGATGCTGATCAAGAATATATATACTTTATAGGGTCGGAAATGTCTCCTTCACTGCGTTGCAAACGTCTGACTAAAATTATAATACCCTGCAAGGGTATACAAATTGGCTTACAAATGTAACATAAGTAAATCTAAATTATATGGCTTAAGATATTAAAACATGACAAAAATCAAAAATACAATTCAGTGGAATTAATTAAAAGAAAGAAAAGAGTTTTTCTGTTAGGAGAGTAAGCCAATTCAATATTTAATGGATTCTGTTTTTGTTTTTCTCTTTTAGATTTTGAGGCTATGGGACTTCTCTTATTTTCTGACATTGCTACAGTGGGTTGTATCATACGTGACGCTTTAATGACAAAAATATATTTGTTTAGTGCGGTTTCCTTTTATTTAATTCATTTTATGTCGCGACCAACAAAAAAGGGATGATCAAATATTGTCATAAAAAACACTCAGATAAAATTCCTCCATCGACGAAAGCGCTTTCTTCGGTTGTTAGCTGTGGAATGGAAACAATAAAATAAAAGAAACACACCTTCTTTTCGACCCAAATATAGGTTAAGGCGGTGATGGCCGACTCAAGAGAGCCGGTTCATCCACTTGAGCCTGAGGTGGCTCTTTGTGATGCCGCGTAGGCTTAGATCCCCCGTCCAGTGCAGGTTCTCATGGGCCGATAACGAATCCTTACGTGAGAGAGGCCCAACCCGATCCTTGGATGAATCGGGTTATCTGCCTCGGTGATGTCTCGCTTAGCTCTGCGAGATCCACAAGGGTGGGGAAGCCCAGGTATTGCAGTCTTCGTCTGCTTAGGGCCGGACAGTGGCAGAGGAGGTGAATAACGGTCTCCTCTTCCTCCTCATCCCTACAGCTTCTACAGAAGTCATTATGGTGCACCGACAGCCTGGACGCATGTGTTCCAAGTAGCCAGTGACCAGTAAGAGCCCTAACGGAAAGGGCGCAGCTTTCCCTGCTTAATGACAATAGCTCCTTTGAGCGTTTCGCTGAAAGGCGTGGCCAGATCATTCTAGAGTGCCGGCAGGTGATAAGGTTTTCCCATTTCCTGTCCGCGAGGAGGTGGAAGTACTCCCTACAGAGTAGTCTGCGAGTGGCCAAGGGCATGTCAACTAACTCCCTCTCCGGCTGAAGAGGGGAGGTTGTACCCTGCCGGGCCAGCTCATCGGCAGCGAAGTTGCCCTCGATGTCCCTATGTTCTGGAACCCAGATGAGGTGGAGGTCGTACTGCTCCGCCATCTCGTGAAGAGATCTGCGGCAGTCGTTGATGGTCTTCCAGTTGGAAGAAATAGATTCGAGTGACTTCAGGGCGGCCTGACTGTCAGAGAAAATGCATAAGGGAGCTCTGCCCCTAGTTGGGGGAGCCGATCAATAGCTTCTTTGATGGCGTAAACCTAGCCTAAAAGAGACGCTAACTCCCAGGTGTTCGGAGAATATACCTCCTCCCACCCGTCCGTCCAATTTTGAGCCATCCGTGTAAATGTGAAGGGACCGTAGAGGTCCAGGAGGTCCAAGGTTCCATTCCTCTCTGTCGGGAATGTAAACCTGGAACGGTGTGGTAGGGTATTCAGCGGGGACACAGTAGTCTGTGTTTCCCTCAGTAAGGTGTGGGGCAGTGTCGAGATTCGTGTGCCCGAAACTCGAACGCCTCCACAGACCCGCGCCTTTCAGCCTTAGTGCCGAGAGTGACGCGGTCATCTCTCCCATTATTTCTATTGGGAGGATATCCAGGAGAACGTCCAGAGCGTCTCCCGGGGTCGTGCGCAGGCCGCCTGTCATGCAGATCTCGGCCATGCGTTGGATTTTTCTAAACTTGCCCAGGCAGGTGGTCCGCTTTAGAGCTGGCCACCAAATAGCCACCCCGTAGAGGAGTATTGGGCGAATAATACGGACAACGGACAATTTTTGGGGTCATACCCCATTTTAACCCGATAGCCTTGCGGCAGGTGTTTAGCGCGATTGTAGCCTTTTTGGCCCTTTCATCCGTGTTAAGGGACCAATTGAGCTTCCTGTCCAGGATAAGACCTAGATACTTGGCCTCATTTTTGAGGGTGAGGGGGACTCCGCAGAGTTTAGGGGGTATCATTTTGGGGATTTTGTATTTCCTGGTAAAAAGGACTAGTTCAGTCTTCGCTTGGTTTACTCCCAGACCAGACTTTGCAGTCCAGTCCGTCAGGAACCGAAGGCTTTCGCTCATCCTGTCACAGAGTGTCTGCGGGAATTTTCCCGTGAACGCCAAGGCGACATCATCCGCGTAAGCCACGACACGACAGCCGCCCTCTTCTATGCCCTGGAGCAGTTCATTGACCGCCACATTCCATAGGAGAGGGGAGAGGACTCCGCCCTGAGGTGTGCCTCTGTTGACTTGTCTGGAGATGGTTGACCCCCCCAGTGTTGCCTCCACCGTTCTGCTGCGCAAGATCCGGTCAATGAGACCCACCGAGTGTTGATCAATCCCCAGCTTAGTCAGTGCTGATGTGATTGAACCTGGAAGGATGTTGTTGAAAGCGCTCTCTATATCCAAGAAGGCGACGAGTGTGAACTCCTTTTCGTGGAGCGATTTTTCTATGATGGTGGTAAGCGAATGGAGTGCTGTCTCTGTCGATCTGCCCCTCCTATACGCGTGTTGTGATCCTGATAAGGATGATTGGGGAATTAGTTCTGAGATGTAGACTGATGAGTCTCTCCAGCGTCTTGAGTAGAAACGAGGAGATTCTTATCGGCCTGTAATCCTTAGGCGTGCAATGCGAAGGCTTGCCTGCCTTGGGGATGAAAACAACTTTTGAGCGGAGCCATCCACTTGGAATGACCAATGTGTCTAGAATAATCGAGAATATCAGGCGAAGCCAGGACGTGGAGCGCTCAGCTGCGTAGCTAAGCTGTGCAGGTATGATGCCGTCCACCCCTGGGGATTTGTATGGGCTAAAGCTGTTGATTGCCCATCTAATGTTCCTATCAGTAAGAAGGTATGCCATTTCGGACGGACCCCGCCGAGTCGGGGGGTTAGGTGGGCTGCTCTGGAAAGAGCTAGAGGGGAAATGGACGTCCACGAGAACCCCGAGGGTTTCCTCACTGGAGGTCGTCCAGCTGTCGTCGGGGCGCTTGACGAAGCCCGGGTTAGAGGGCGTCGTCGGGAGGACCTTCCGCAGCCTAGACGCCTCAGAGTGGTCCTGGATTCCCGAGCAGAAGTCGGACCAGGCCCTCCTTTTGGCCTTTCTTAATTCCCTGTTGTATAGGGACAGGTTGGTTTTGTAGAGGCGCCACGATTCGTCTGTGTTGACGTTCTTGGTTAGGTTGAAGGACTGCCTCGCGGACTTCTTGAGGCTGCCTAGTTCTTTGCACGACCACAGTGGCTTTTTCCCAGTGTCCCCCCCCTTCCTACTCTGGGGGCAGGACCTATCCAGAGCCTTGCTACAAGCATCGGTAAAGGTGTTTACGAGCCGCTCCAGCCCCACTGGACAGTAGTCCGGGTGGGTTGGGGCTGGAGGGGGTTTGAGGATCCTATTTAGTTGGGACCTGTATTTCTCCCAGTCGGTTCTCCGGGGGTTCCGAAAGGTAACTGGGTTGAACCTGTCGAAGCCTAGCGTGAACCAAATGTATCTGTGGTCAGAGAAAGAGTGCTTCTCCAGCACCCTCCATGACTTTAGGTTATCCCTAAGGGATTCAGATAGAAGGGTGATATCCAATACCTCCCTGCGATTTTTAATTATAAAGGCGGGTTCATTACCTGAGTTTCCCACCAGCAAGTTGGATGCAAGGATAAAATCAAAAAGAGACTCACCCCTGTCATTGGTGTTAGTGCTGCCCCACTGATGGTGGTGGGCGTTCGCGTCGCACCCGATGATGAGACCCAGGCCCAGTCTCCTACTGTCCTCGGTTACATGCTTCAGGGTTGGGGGGATGGGGTCCTGATCGTGCCCCAGGTATGCAGAGCATATCCGGAGGGAACCGTTTGGTCCCTCTAGACATGCGGTTATAATGTCTTCATTGCTGAAATTGGGAAGCAAGAAAAGAGTTAAGTATTTCCTAGCGAGTATGCAGGCTCGCAATTTACCTGTTGTTACGGCTGCGTATAGCCGACCCAAATATAATATGTCGGACTTCTCCCACTGTTAGTCAGAGACAATCTGCGCCTGCGCTGCGCACCAGATGCAATTAAAAATAGAAACTACATCAACAACCGAGAATAAAAAAAAAACAAAAAAACAAAACAATAGATGCACATTTGAATTTATCAAAAGAATAGCACTCCCTTCGCCATTTTGGCTTCCGAAGTCCATCCTTTTTTTTCTCTTCCTTCTTTCCTTGGGATACATTTTTATTTAAACTTAAAAACATTCGGCATTCTTCCGAATTATTTCCGCTGGCTTTTTCTGCTCAACCGACGCTCACCAACCTAACTCTCGCTTAATTTTTCTTCCTTTTCAATGCGCGGGAGTGCGACACGGAGAGACTTTTTGTTTTCTTGCTGCTGCTGATGCTGCTGGGGCCGCTTAAGATTCTGCTTGAGTCGCCGTGGCTGCTGGGGCAGCTGGAGCTCTCCTCTTCGTTTGAGAAAAAAGTAGACGCTGGGCTTTTATAAAGCGCCCTAAAGAAACAATTTTCCCCTTTAATTCATTTTTTTCGCCACCTTTTCTCTGTTAAATTAACTTACCCTGGGGATTCAGCGCTGTGCTCAGTAATTATTATATACAATTTATTTTACTCCCGTTTCTTATCTCAACCTTCATCAAGGAAGGAAGCCAACTTCGGCACGCCGATGTTTTTAACCAAATTTAATCAAATGAAAAGAACAACTAAAAGGAATTATATAAAATACTAGCGGACCCTGTGGACCCGCCCAAAATTCGTATTTAAACAGTTGGCGCTCTCGATTGCTTTCAATAAATGGAAAAGTAAAATCCAAGCGCAACTGAATTCAATTAAAATAATTTCAATGTATTTCAATGCATTCGTACTCAATACAATGGCAGTATTAAAAATAACATTTTTCGTCTGGCTTTCTGGCTTGGCCGTGTGAAAAGCAATCAAATTCCAAATTAACACCATAAATGACCTTGCGAATCATTAATTGGCATAGCGAATGCAAGACCGGAAACTAAAGTCGATTCAGAACAAATGGCAATCGTTTGGAATCATAGAAATTCTTGGAATGAATACATCCTTGCCTCGATATTTGCCTTTCAAGATGGTTGCTTCAAAAAAAAAAAAAAAAAAAAAAAATTTTAATTATATATTTTTTAATATTTCTTTATTGATGTAAAACTTAAAACTTAATTAAATTCTTAATTAAATTCTTAACTAAATTCTGGTTGGTTAAACCTTTATCGAACTCGTCCCGAATCAGACTCATCTTAGAATTATTCATCCTAATCCAATCAACCTCGTCCAGCTTTTCTTAGGAAACTTCTTTCAATTATGTTTAGAATAAAAGCTTTATGCTGAAATTATTCCATTGCATTGTGAAATTCAATTATGCTGACCGATGCAGTTTAAGCGCAATACGTTGACCATGGTTTGGTCTCCAAGCGGAAGCTTTACGTTTGGGTTATTTACTTTAGCGGGTAGCTAGGCGTTGGCAAAGGCAATGACAAAGACAAAGGAAATGTCGCCGAGATTGGAATGTGAACTTTGTTTATAAATTGGGGTGGAGTGCTGTGTTTACGGGTTGGATAACTTGCATATCGCCTGGTATTTAATTTTGAATTGAAAAATTATTATTATTCTTAGCCGCCAATATTGTTCGTGAACTCAACCATGAATAATTCTTGTAATTTTCTCGAATGTCAGGAAAAACGTTCTTTATTAGATCTTAGATCTTCGATTCAGTTAAATTTTTTTTTTTTTTTTTTTTTTGCTTTGCTTTTATTTATTGAATCTTCTCATTTATGAGACTAACAATAAGTGTATCAAATCTTATACTATAACCTAACTAGGAGTCATGAAGACTGAGACAGTGGCCCTGACAAGTTATGGCTGGGTTGGAAGGTCTGTACGTTGCAGGCGGGTTCGGCTGGAGACCCGAGTCAAGACCCTTGCTAGAGGATTTGGGTGGACAGAGAGTTTTTCATTGTAGAACGCTTTTTGCCTGTCTATTTCATCTTTTACTGCGAGAATGCCGAGGTCCTTGTGGATGTTTTGGTTACGAATATACCATGGTGCCCCAGTGATAGTTCGCAGGATCTTTGATTGGGCTCGCTGTATGATGTCTATGTTGGTTCTGCTCGCGTTCCCCCACAGCTGGGAGCCATACGTCCAGATTGGCTTAAGAGTGGAGTTGTAGAGCAGGACCTTGTAGTCCAGACACAAGGGCGATCGTGAGTTTATAATCCAGTGGAGGCTGCTGGCTTTCAGTCTTAGGTGCATTTTCTTGCATTCGATATGTCTACGCCATGTTAGACGTCTGTCGAGGTGGATGCCGAGATACGTTACTTCATTAACTTGGGGGATCTGCGTGCTATTCATACAGAGCGGAGGGCAAGTTTGTCTGTTAAGGGTAAACGTTATGTGTTTACACTTTTGTTCGTTTATTTTGATACGCCAGTCAGATAGCTACTTCTCGACTACCACGAGGTGGTTGGCGAGTTGGGTTGTTGCACGGACTGGGCATCTGGGTCGGCTAAGGATCGCAGTGTCGTCGGCGAAGGTGGATGTTGTTAGTCGGTCGCTCGTGGGAATATCTGCTGTGTAGAGGACTAATAAAGTTGGCCCAAGTGCGCTACCTTGTGGGACCCCAGCTTCGATAGTGTAGCTGTCGGAAATTGTTGTGTTACATCTTACTGCGAAGGCTCTATTGTAGAGGTAGGATTCAAGGAGTTTATGAGTGTACCCGGGCAAGTGTATTTTAATTTTATGCATGAGACCTTTGAGCCAGACGCGGTCGAATGCTTGAGATACGTCGAGGAATATCGCGCTGCAATATTCCCTATGTTCGAAGGCTGTGCGAATTTCTGATGTTATTCTGTTTACTTGCTCTATAGTTCCGTGTTTTTCTCTGAAGCCAAATTGATGGGCTGGGATAATGTTGTGGGCTCCCATATATGGTATTATGCGCGTTAGAAGGCATTTTTCGAATAATTTGGACAAGCATGATAATAAACTTATTGGTCTGTAAGATGACGGAATCGTGTGATCTTTTCCGGGCTTCGGTATCATTATAATAATTGATTTTTTCCATTTCCTTGCATAGTAGCCGAGACTTATGATTCCATTGAAGAGTTTACAGATGACCTCAATAGCACAGTACGGAAGCTCCATTATCATTTTTGTTGTTATTACGTCACCGCCTGGAGCCTTTTTTGATTTTAGCTCCCTGATGACTTTTGTGATCTCGTTCGGCTGAAATGTAGTTGGCGTGGATTCAGTTTCGAGGTGGATTTGCGGAGGAACATAATCATTAGCTGCGGGGTTCGGCTGGAAGACGCCTCTGAGATGTAAGGCAAATGATTCGGCTCTATCTTTGTCGCTGCGGGCCCAGCATCCTGAGGAATTCCTTATAGGGGTGACGGTTTGAATTGGAGAGCTTAGATTTGGGTGAGCTCTCCACAAGGGATGCTTTGTACTAGTTGGCGAGAGTTTTCCAATATATTTAAGTTGTTCATTTTCAGCTTCTTGCTTCAGGGCCCGGTTTAGATTGCGGGTGGCTTCAGTAAGACGTTGCTTAGAGCATGGCGATCTGCTGGTTTGCCACGCTCGTCGCAGACGCCTCTTTTCCTGAACCAGCTGTTCGATTTGCCGGTTGGTTTTGAACTTCTTAAATTCCCCATCTTTCCGTATAGGGATTGAGATTCTGGCTGCTGTGACGAGTACCTCTTCCAGGGCGGAGGAGGAGCAGTCGATGTCCGCTTCGATATTTAGTTGGGGAGTTAGCTCTATGTGGGAGCTCACATACTTTCTGTATTTCATCCAGTTAGTGTTGTGCGACGTCAGCCTGTAGGGGTGGTCCGCAATTTCTGGGCTTTGAAGAAGGCTTATCAACAAGTGCTATGGCGCTTATTAGATTGCGTGGGATGTTTTTTGTCACCGCGAAATCAATTAGATCTGGGATCTTTTTTGGGTCTGCAGGCCAATATGTGGGGCTACCAGGAGAAACGTAGTCCAGTTTATTGCTCACCTTTATAAGTGCATTATACAGTTGCCTTCCCTTGGGAGTCACGAGGCGTGATCCCCAGTGCGTGTGTTTGGCGTTGTAGTCTCCTGCGGCTATGAAGCGATCCCCCAGAGTGTTGTAGAAGTCCATGAATTGACCTTCAGAGATATTAAATCGAGGTGGGCAGTAGACAGCGGCAATGCAAAGGTTTCCGTTTCCTGAGTTCACTTTTATGGACGTGGCTTGTAGGTAATTTGTTGCAAACCTTTGATGAAAGTGGTGTTTGATGCGTTCTCTGATTAAGATGCCCGTTCCGCCGTGTGCCTTGCCATCCGGATGATCTGTGCGGTAAAAGGTATAACCTCTTATATGGAAGTTATATCTGTGAGGTGCGTTTCAACCAGCAGCATGGCGTCGATGTGATTTACGTTTAGGAATTGAGTTATTTCAAGTTTATGCCGTGAAATGCCGTTGGCATTCCACATGGATATACGTAGGTTAGTCATTTATTTTTTGGACTGTTGTGCTACAAGCAACTGAATTACCATGTTCTGGTTCTGAACAAGGGTTTGCATGGTTGTTTTCATGAATGACATAAGTTCCATCATACTTTGTTGCATGGTGAACATCATAGATTCCAATTTGCTTTGCGGCTGCCCTGGAACCTGCTGAGCATTTTCTGAGTGAGGCTGGGGTGGATTTTCCATGCCTGTTCTTAGTGCTTCGGCGTAGGAGATTCCCTTGGTTGTATTTAGCTGCCCAAATGATGATCTGGCTGCCTTGGCGAAAAATACGTCTGGCGTACTTTTTGAGTTGTAATACACATTTTGTGTATGTTATTGGTGCGTAGCTGTCGCTCGTCGCATGCGACTCTTCAGCTCCTTGTAGACCGCACAGCCTCTGTAGTTTGCTGTATGGTTTCCTCCACAGTTGCCACATTTTTTCATTTGGGGGTCTTCTTTGTTTGCTGGGCAGTTTACGGAGTTGTGGAAGTCTCCGCAGACTACGCAGACCGTCCGAAATGTGCAGTATGTCTTGGTGTGTCCATACTCTTGGCAGTTTGTGCATTGAACAGGGCCGTTGCGTTTGTGGGGTTCTTCCACGGTGATTCTTCGATGCAGTAAGAGCTGCAGCTTGTAGATCGGGTGCACTTCGTTTTTCTTTAAGGTTTTGCTGTCTGGTTCAAGCTCGACCTTGAAAAGTGGTTGTGGTTTTTTGTTTCTGTTAACAATATTGCTAACATTTTT
This sequence comes from Drosophila aff. chauvacae BK-2020, assembly GCA_018903765.1. NCBI lineage: Eukaryota > Metazoa > Arthropoda > Insecta > Diptera > Drosophilidae > Drosophila > Drosophila aff. chauvacae BK-2020. Next base: position 3,381,891 of record JAEIGO010000024.1, on the reverse strand, counting down.
GGCACAGAAGCCCCTGGCCTTAAGGGCTTCTTGAATTTCAGAGGGGGTGACGTCAGGTTCTATACCTTTTAGCACAACTTGCAGTCCCTTGCTGCTTTTTAGTTGATAGGTGTAAAAGTTATTTTTTGTGTCTTCCAGGTACTTAGACACAGCTCGGAAGTGTTCTTCGGACTTCGTTTGAACCTTTGTTTCGTGTATGTTCCCTTTAATAAGCGGAACAACATGGAAATTCTCGTCCCCGACCAGCGCAACAATTTTGTTGACCAGGGCGCTTGAACTTTTTTCTCTTATGTAAATAGGTGGGGGCTTAGGTTTCCTTTGGGTCTCCTGCCCCAACTCTGGTTGGTTGTTGTCCGCCTCTGCTAAGATGGAGTAACGGTTTTCATTGGAGCTCCTCGTTTGGTCGGTGCTTTTGTTGGTTCGGTTGATCTTTGGTTTGTTACCAACCGTGTTGAGTGGACTAATCTGGATGTAGCGGTCCATACCGGTCTGTATAGCCGGGACCGCTTGTTGCTTATCGGAGCTAACTGTTTTTGTTGGCATTTTATTTTGTTCTGCAGCCGTTGGGACCGAACTCTCAATATTGGTAGTTGGTTTAATTATTGGTGGTGATTTTGCTGCGACTGCAGTAATTGGAGCACTGCTTGTTGTTGGAGCTTCATTCAGCGAAGCCGGCGGTGGTGGGGTTTGGCATTGGTAACTCCATGATGCGGGAGTTGGGGTGAGCAGAGAGGGTGAGCAAGAGCTGGGTCTCTTGCTGTCGACGGTCAGTAGAGTCGAGTTGCTCTTTGTCGACTTCTGATTTTCATCTATATCGCGAGTTGAGAAATAAGAGTAGCAAGCATTTCTTGGGTTGACGGAGCTTCTACGCTCATTCTTTTGATCGCTGCTCATTTTTTGAGCTTGTTATGCGTGGCACTTATTTGTTTAAATTAAATAAGCACTTGTGTTAATATAACACTAGCTATGATTATATTTTTCTTTGATTTTTGATTTGTTAGCGTCTTTTCGCACTGTTTGGACTATCCAGTATAATATTCTTTAAGTTTCCACTATTTCATCCACTATTTTAAATTGTTTTCCCGGAGCTCGCGCGAGACCACGTCCGCTCTATGCGGGAGTTGAACTCATGATTCAGTTAAATTACAGAAATTTGGTCGAAATGATATCAATCAAGTCAAAAAAATCAACTTTAATTTTGCCAAAGTCCAAGAATTGTTTTAAGATTTCTAATGTTTGATCATTCTGCAAGCCAACACGCATATTGGTGGGCAACTTAATACCTTTCACATATAGCCACAAATTCAAAGATTTCAAGCAAGAATTAATCTCATCTGCAGCTGTTGATTGTGAAATGACTGGTAACGTTTGGCGAAAATCTCCTGATAGCAAAATCATTGCACCGCCAAATGGATTGCTATTGTTTCGCAGTGTTTCCAGCGATTTCTTATGTGCCATGGTACATTCGTCCAAAATAATCAGCTCACATTCTTGCAATACTTTCGCTATCGTTGAATTTTTCGAAATAATACACGTTAGTGTTTCACAACTTGCAAACTCAATGGTAACTTCAATGCACATTGGGTCTAACTGTTTCGGTTAATGTGACTCGATCGTATTGATGTTCTCAATGCAACTCATGGTTAAAAGTGTCGTGCATTTATCGATTCGGAGCTCAATTCAGTCAGCACCTTGTTAGACATCATGTAGAATATCTTCACTCGTCATCTTTGAATCCAAGTGTGCATCATTATACTCTTGCAGTTGCAAACGTTGAGATGACAAAACATTGCACACAAATGACCATCAATTGTTTTCAAATCTTGAATTGAAATTGGTCCACAACCGTTGATTAGCAACAATCGCAAGTAAGCCAAACAGATCGAATCAAATGATCAGCAGTCAAATATTAGTCGAATATCGATTTCTGCGTATAGCGGCACCTGTTGTGTTTGCGTTTGAAGCAAACAAATATTATTTAAATTTTCACGAAAAAAATCGGTTTTACGGGGGGATATACATGTAGATGTAGCTCATTCAAAAAATCTATTTAACAAAATTTTTGTTTTGTAAAAGTTTGATATCTTAAGAATGTCTGGTCCAAGTGTCAAGTCAAAATTCGAAAAAATAACGGAGTTACATAGGGCCAAAAATGTATGCCTTCGTTACACGTGCGCGCTTACCCATTGAAAATTTTTCTAACGCGTTTTTCTCGAAATCGTGTTTTTTAAGCAGGCCATAAATTTTACGAGAAAACTATTCAATCAATTCACTTAAAGGAAATTTTGTTGTTTGAAGCATTCGATATTCAAGTGCGTGACAGAGCGATATTCCAAAAAAAATTTCGTTTTGTTAGTTATTTTTTTTATTATTATGTCAAAAAAATGTGTAAAAATCGCACTATTTCACGAAAGCATGGCTAGAAATTCCAATTTTTCAAAATTGCACTTCATTAAAGCTTTCTGATTCACGAAAAATAATCCGTTTTTGTTTCCGATGAAAAATAAACAACGGAGGTGACGGCGGCAAACTTCATCTCAGCCGACGCTGACAACGGGATCGGTCATACGAGGTGTGACAATTAAGTAATGAGACTGATTTTATTGCTGTGATTGTGGTAACCCTGCGACCTTGAAATTTACTCTCCCTTCTTCGGGCATCCTTCCTCTCTCTATTGATATATTTGCCATAGCTCTAGCTTTCTTAGTTCACCTGCTGTGTCATGATGAGTGAACGTGCCTTCGAGGAGCTCGTCACCAAAATTGAAAAAACGAAATCAAGAGCAACGCGTCGCGATACAGTTTTGTGCCAAATTGGATGAAACAGCTTCGGAAACTTACGAAAAATTTTAAAAGTTCATGGTGATAGTGCTACCAGTCGTGCACAGATGTTTCGATGGCAAACAAAATTTAAGGAAGGGTGTGAAAGCGTGGAAGGCGAGCAGCGGAGTGGAGACCAGTCGAGGTGCGGACTGACACAAATTCGCAGGTTGTGAGCTCTCTAATCTGTGAAGATCAATCTTTAACAGTTCAAATCACATCTACTATCGCCAAATACTGGAAAGATTGCGGAAACGAGTCAACAGGGTGCGTCCAGACATCGCTCGTAACTGGATCCTTCATCACGACAACGCGCCGTGCCACACCGCCCTCAGCGAGTCTCAGTATTTGGCCTCTAAAGAGATCGCACTGTTGCAACAACCGCCCTATTCGCCCGATATATCACCCTGTGACTTTTTTGTTTCCTAAAACAAAATTGGTGGTCAAAGGAACGCATTTTGATTCGATTGAAGACATCCAGGCGGCCGTGACGGGGGTTTTCGCGGACATCCCAGTCGAAGAGTTCCAGAAAAGTTTTGAAGCATGGAAAATGCGCTGGAATCGCTGTGTAGCTGCCCAAGGGGACTACTATGAAGGGGATGGCAGAGTTGAAAAATAATATTGAAATATACGGTTTTTATAATATCAGTCTCATTAATTAATTGTCAAACCTCGTATTTCGGCCTATTTGTTTTTTTTTATGTTAAAAAATTTGTTTGTACTATATAGCCAAAAGATGCCTTTAAATATAAGCAAGACAAACCTGACTCGCTTTTTTTCATTCTCTTGGTATTTAATGTTAAAAAAATACCTTTTTCTAAGCTTCTACATGTACATATGTACATATATCCCCCCTTAACGTACAAGTATATGTATGTACCTATTAATTCACATTAAAAGTTTTACAGTTACAGTGTTACATTCTCAGTTTTGTATTGTTTACTACATTTAACGTTCGTATGGCAGCTATGTGATATAATCATGCGATTTGCATAAAATTAAAGCCAAAATACTGAAAAAAAAACTGGTTACTTTTCTGAGCAGATAAAAATTTGTTGATCAAGAAAGGAAGCTAAATTCGGCACCCTTGAAGCTTACAATTGGATCATTATGAATTCACCAAATTTAATCAAATGAAGAGAAAAACTAGCAGGAATTATATAAAGCATTTTAATATACCAAATAATTCGGTTTTAACGTTTATCTATTAAACCACATTTACAGTTTTACAGTTCAAGTTTTAGATTCTTTATTCTGCATTTTCTTCTGCATTTAACGATCGTATGACAGTTATATGATATAGAAGTTTTTAGAATTAAAATCGTAATTCTAGAATAATATACAATGGCCATGTTTCAAATTATATAAAAATATATTGAATACTGGCTAAGTTAAACTTTTTTCCTCAAAATTTCCCGATCGTTCGTATGGCTATACTATTGATATAGTTTTCCGATCCGGCCGTTCCGACTTATATAGTAGTGAGAGCATATAGAAGACTATGTTTCATGCAGATTGCTTTAAAACTGAGAGACTAGTTTGCATAGAAACGGGCAGACTGATGTGGCTTGACCGGTACGGCTGTTGGTGCTGATCAAGAATATATATACTTTATAGGGTCGGAAATGTCTCTTTCATTGTGTTGCAAACTTCTTAATCAAATTATAATACCCTGCAACGGTATAAAAAGGATATAACATTTTTTATGGAGTTCAATACAAGTATGCATATGTATTTATTTTTTAAGAACCTGTAAATTAAGAATGCCTTGATTTATAATTTAATGCTTGAATAGATTTATGTATATTATATGTATGTTTTTCTAAAATTTTAGTTAATAAGTCCCATATTCTGACTCCTTTGCATGTCTTTATAAATAAATTTATGTTTAATTTTCCCCAAATAGCATTACATTACTGATTATATTCTCATATTTTTTAAATTAGAGCAACTGGCTTGGTGGCAACTATGGGAAAAAACTACACTCATCGTTCTAGTTGCTGCTATTCTTGGTTTGCTGCTGATCGTCATTATCATTTGTTGCATTATTATATGCGTGTGTCGTCGCCGTCGGCGTCAGGATAAATGTGAGTATATCAGAATGCATACAAAGTTAAATTTAAAAAGTAAGACAAGCTAAAGTTAAAAGAAACTATAATTAAAAATAATATACAATTTTAACTAGATATATCAAATGCGATTAATTACTTAAGTGCAGAATAATTATTTATGGAAATATTATTGTTTCTTAATATAAAACAGAAGATCAAAAAATTTATGTGTACAAAAATTAAGTTAATGAAGTAGCAGATAACATCTTTTACCTGTTCTCGGTTGGCACTATATTATAATAACCAAAAATAGGCCACTTCCCTCTTCCGCCATGATAAGCCATGGAAAACACGTACTAAATTTTAAATTTGAATTAAATTGATGTGAGTTATTAGGCCAATAAAGTAGGCATTTTACTAGATAGTGTTTAACTTTGAGCACACTCGTCTTACTTGTTTTATCATTGTTTTTAAATTACGAGGGTTGCTACTTCGAAATCTGTTTAAGTTGACAGTAAGTCTTTTCCAGTCGAATTATTTTTGTTTGATATATTTTAGTATAAACACACTCAGAACGATGTTGCCCACACGCATTACTTGGGTTGTTAACAGAGATAAGACATTTTCCTTGTGGTGAACAATTTTTAAACTAATACAAAAGACAAATTTTTATAAAAAACTTCGTCTTTTTATGGAGATCATTCATCATGTAGCTCTGTGAAAACTGATATAATATCCGGTCCGATCCGGTCCGTTCCGACATATATAGTAGTGAGAGCATATAGAAGCACATGTGCAAAGTTTTATTCAGATAGCTTCAAAACTGAGGTACTAGTTTGCGTAGAAACGGACGGACAGACGGACAGTTAAGGGGGTCTTCTACCTTCGCGCTCAAATTTGAGGCCTATTTTTCAAAAATGGATGGCAAAAAAACTACACATGATATCCGAACAAAATTTTTTTTATTTGATTAACAAAAGCTTGAACTTGAAAAAAAAACCATATGAATTTATCATAACGTTTGCCATTGGCGCGTCGTCGAATTAGCCTCTGCCGGCGCGAAAGAGTCAAACGGTTGGGAAGAAATCTCAGCTTCAGAACATGCAAAAAACAAAACATATTTTTTAACTTAATTTTAAAACGTCGATTAGGTCAGGACACAAGCTTTTTTTAATATTTGAAAATTTCACAAAATGGCAGCGATTAGAACAAAAAATTAAATTTTTGACCATGTTTTCCAACCTAAAAATGACTGTAAAAAATTGAAAAAAAAATCGAAAATAAAAAAAATCGAAGGTAGAAGACCCCCTTAATACTGATCAAGAATATGTATACTTTATAGGGTCGGAAATGTCTCCTTCACCGCGTTGCAAACTTCTGATTAAAATTATAATACCCTGCAAGGGTATACAAATTGTGAGCTTAAATAAATTGGGTTCAATAAATGTTGTAATTGGAAGAGAGCCAAAAGAACAAGAAGTGAGGTTGAGCTACATTAACTCGTTTGAGGCCGTGATCTTAACCGTTACGCAAGCAATGAAAATAAGAACTTGTAAAATCATTAAAGTTTAAACATTCGTTCGTATTACCATATCAAACTAAACAAATAAACGTTAATAGTAATATATGTCGGGTTAACGTTGTCGTTTTCGTTATTGTTCATTATTTTCTCGATTTTAACTACTAGCGTTGAAAAACCTTTATGATTGTAGATGGCGAATATTCACGTTTGCACTGCGCAGCCGTTCGTCTCAGACTCCCTGTTCGTAAGTCTATATGACAGGCATTTGGCTTTTTCCTTTCACTTGCACGCAGTGTGCCCGAATACACGCACGACAATGGTAGATTCTAGAACTGTAACTTTTACCCCATAGGCAACTCTACCTATTAACGACAACCCTATTAACGATTGTGCGATTGTGCGGGTATTTCAAATAAATCATTTAATCGCCGACATATACACCCATAAGTGTCGACCCTTAACTAACACAATTTCATGGAGTTACAAAAATTCGACAAAAATACGATCGTTGCTTCTACAGCTAAACCTGCTGATATCCCGTTTACTGTTGGATAGCAGCTCTCTAGTTTGATTCTTGTCGATGTTCTCCCAACATTTCTTCGATCTCTTATGTTCACTTTTTCTTGACCATTCCTTGTTGCTGTCTGTTCGAAATGGTCATGGATCCTTGTCTGGACCGAGTTTAATGAGATCGGTATCTGTATGCCAGTGTCTTGCCCTTGCGAGCCTGCTTGGGCTAATTGGTCCGCTTTTTCGTTTCCTGGGAAGTCGCTATGTCCCGGTACCCAGGTTACTTGTACCTTATTTCTCTTGGTAAGGCTATTAAGGACATTCTTGCATGATGCCACTAGTCGTGAGTTAGTTCTCACGGCCGCTAGGGGTTTTATAGCCGCTTGGCTATCCGAGTATATAATTACTTTGGTGTAGCTAACACTCCGATTATCGAAAGCCTGGCGGCTTCCGTTATGGCAATTACCTCAGCCTGAAAAACCGTCGCTGAGTCTGAGAGAGTGAATGACTCCCAGATCCCCCATTGCTCAGCGTAGATCCTAGCCCCACGCCGCAGCTCATCCTCGAGCCGTCAGTGTAGAGGGATAACTCTTCCGGCTTGGTTACTCTATTCCTTCTCCAATCTTTCCTTGTTGGGTATGTGGTCGTTTAGCCATTTCCAAAGTTCATCTCCGTGGTCATATTGTCCATTCTTGCGTTTGTCTGTATATTGATGCCTTAAAGTATCTTGCTTTGCCCTGCGCAGTATTCCCTCTACCATTTATTTACTTTCAGTTTTAATGCGCTCTGCGCGGCCATGCCCTTTACGAGCAATTCTATCGGCATTGTGTCCAGGTTAGCATTTAGTGCTGCTGCTGGGCATGAGCGCATTGTCCCCGCTGCACCAGCGCACGCTGCGCTCTGTATCCTTGTTAATTTTGATTTGTTATAAGCCCCTGAGCTGGCCACCACACTAGGGCTCCGAGATACTTAGCCTTCTCTAATAGTTTTAGTTCTATGCCGTCTATACTGGGCATGTTATATCATGGTATCCTAGGCCTTCTGGTGAAGAGCAAAGTTCTGTTTTATTTGGGTTGACACCTAATCCGCAGGTCTTGGTCCATTTTTTTAAGCGACCGACTGTGACTGTCATTATCCCACTGATAACGTCAGGATAGGGTCCTGATACTAGCAGAACCACGTAATATGCGTAGCCCACTGTTTTTACGCCACCCATATTGAGCTCTTCCAATATGTTATGTGAGTGCCACTCAGTTCGGATGTGATCGTCCTACTCGTTAGGAAAACTCCGATTCATTCTCTGATGCCTCTCTCAAAACCCATTGAATTCAAGGAGCTCAGGATGAAATCGGCGTTCACGTTATTGGTATTCATGTGAACATCCAGTTGTCTTTCTAGGGACTTCAGGACGAATATATATATATATATAATATATATATAATATATAATATATAATATATAATATATAATATATAATATATAATATATAATATATAATATATAATATATAATATATAATATATAATATATAATATATAATATATAATATATAATATATAATATATAATATATAATATATAATATATAATATATAATATATAATATATAATATATAATATATAATATATAATATATAATATATAATATATAATATATAATATATAATATATAATATATAATATATAATATATAATATATAATATATAATATATAATATATCCAACGTGCGTCTTGCATTCCGGTATTGCCCGATATTGAATATTATTTTCATTCGGAAATTCGTGTTCTGGGGGTCAAAGCAACTTTGCCCAAAGAACCATACCACTAATTTTTGATGACCGATCCACTCATGCTAGTGGCATACCCGAACTGGCTTCTTTTAGCTGCTTCTGGCATTGCCGGTTTTACGCCGTCCGGCCCCGGGACTGGATTCGCTCCACAGTGATGATATCTTTCGTTGGTGTGTCTGTCTGTTGGATGAGTCGAAATTTTAAATATTCCCAGAGATATACCGGGGTGCCATGCAAAATTCGCTCCACAGTGATGATATCTTTCGTTGATGCGTCTGTCTGTTGGATGAGTCGAAATTTTATATATTTCCAGAGATATACAGGGGTGCCACAGAAACCACTTCCGCTGCAAAAACCCTGAAAAATGATTCCTCGGTGCCACAGCATTTCCACTCAAATATTTTTCGGGTCTTTGAAAACACACAACTTGACTTAAATTTCGATGCCTACCACAACCGAAATTCTGTAATAATACAAAATGGCCATGTATCAAATTATATGAAAATATATTGAAAATTGGCATAGTAAACATTTTTTTTCTCAAAAATTTCCGATCGTTCCTATGGCAGCTATATGATATAGTCGTCCGATCCGGCCCGTTCCGACATATATAGTAGTGAGAGCATATAGAAGACTATTTGCAAAGTTTCATTCAGATAGCTTTAAAACTGAGGGACTAGTTTGCGTAGAAACGGACGGACAGACAGACAGACGGACATGACTAGATCGACTCGTCTGTTGATGCTGATCAAGAATATATATACTTTATAGGGTCGGAAATGTCTCCTTCACTGCGTTGCAAACTTCTGACTAAAATTATAATACCCTACCAGGGTATAAAAAGTTTAACATGTTGGCGCGAAAATAAAAGTTGCTCGACAGCTTTAATCGCTGCCTGTCGACTGTCTGGCATATCTATCGACGTGGTAGCATCGAAATTAACGTCACGTTATGTGTTTTCAAATACACAAAAAATATTTTTGTGGAAGTGCTATGGCACCTTGGAATTATTTTTCTGGGTTTTTGCAGCGGGAGTGGTTTCTCAGGCACCTTTTGATAGCTATTTTAGTGACACATCTTCAATACAGGCTACTTTAAACTTTAAACACGTTTTTCTCGAAATTCCGTTTTTCATAAAGTTTGCCATGATATCTCAAGTTCAATTGAGCCAATTTACTTGTAATTTTGGTGTTAGTCTTCTCAAGACATATCTACTTACTAACTATTATTATAAAAAAATAAAAATTTGTACTATTTAAAAAAAACTTCAAAAATTCAATAAAAATAATAGGAACACACTTTTTTTTCGGATAGCCGGAGTTTAGTATAGCATTTTATTCCTTCTAATTTTCCTCAGTTAGTACGATTCTGGACTTATTAACATTTTTTTTTTTAATCAGTAGAAAGCTTGCAATCGTGGCAAGAGTGGATTTTCATTAAATTTTTATATGTATGTATACTAGCGGGCCAGGCGAACTTTGTCTCGCCTTTAATTCTTGTTTTATATAGTTCTAGAGTGATAATAATACGCAGATAATTCCATTTTTTTTGTAATTTTTTTTATTCAATTCTAGTTTCAATCAATTAAATTTTAGATTCATTAAGGCAAGGATAGCTGTGAACTATGAGGAAATATAAAAATAACAAAACACCAGACATAACATTTTTAAATTTTTAATTAATTACGACAGTACCACTAACAAACAATATCAATTCCTTAATGCTATAACGTAAACAATATTCTTTGTTAGCCCATCTTTAGCTAACACAAATAAACTGGATGGTTTACGAACTCTAGAGCATGCCACGTATAATTGTCCGTGTGAAAAACATTGTGTTCTTAAATCTAAGCCACAAGTTGACATTGTTTGTCCTTGTGACTTATTAATAGTCATTGCAAATGCAAATTTTATTGGAAACTAAATACGTTTAAATTGAACTGGCATATCTGTAGGTATCATAGGGATTCGTGGTATCGATGTCTTTTCACCTCGGAACTTTCCATTTAAAATGCTGGCTTCGATAACGTTGAGAAAAAATGTTATAATTTTGTTTCCGTCAGACGGCGCGTAAGTATTTGTTACGTATGGCGGACCGGTTGGCGGACCGAATGGATTGAGAGGGGGCCCGGGGAGCTACAAAACTTCGTAGAGACTAACACTAGAGCTGGGGAAAAAAATCGATTCTCGAATCAATTAAAATCGATCTTTTTGATTTTCTCGATTCATCGATTTAATTTTTGAGAATCGATTTTAATCGAAAATTTTTCAGCACCGCCAATTTTGTCAGCACTAAGGTAAAGAACACAACAAAAAATTTCGATTTGAATCGATTTAAATCGATTTTTCTTCAACTTTTTGCAATAAAAATCGATTTACTGAAAATCGATTTTTCCCCAGCTCTAACTAACACATTCTCTTGCGCAGTTATGTATATGTATTTTGTGATGCCACATTATAAAAACATTAAAGAAAAACATTTTGTCCAAGAAGTAGAGAAAACTAAAATGTAGGGGAGGACTACCCTTATCACTTAGGGGTGCGAAAAATAGATGTTAGCCGATTCTCAGACCTACTGAATATGCTAATTAAATTTCATAAGAATCGGTCAAGCCGTTTCGAAGGAGTATGATGTCTAACACGACGCACAGTGGCGCATTAGATAGATTTGGGTTGCAAAAATCATAACTCTTGAACCAGTTGAGATATTTTCTTATTTTTTTTTTTTATTTGAAAGGTAATTGTAATACCTTTCGATTAAGTCGGCATACTATATGGTGTGATAAATAGTAGATTTTATACTCGAAAATTATGGTTTTTTGAGGCAGATTTCTCAATTTTTCTCCAATTTCGAAAAATACTTTTCATTTTTTTTCTATGAATTTGCTAATATGGTGCATTATTAATGTTTTAAAGACAAAAAAAGAATAAATTTTAAAGAAAAAAAAAAATTTTTTTTTGTTGACAAAATTTTTGACCAATTTTCAATCATTTATGCACTTTTTGTTCAAAATAATCATTCAATTTTACATCATTTAATATTGTTGAAGAATAATTAATCATTATACATTAATTTCAAATCATTAAGTGTCCTTACAAAGTCAGGAATTGAAAAACAAGCGGCCAATACAGGAAAAAATGTATGCCCGCCATACAATTTCGTACTGCGCAGCGACTGAGCTTGTACCAGAATTTGTACGATACAGCGCGTTTTTTACGCTGAGTTGAAAGTATCTTTTGCCTTGGAAATTCGGGGTGGCAGTTTGGGGCAGCCGATCTTTTTTGAATATGATAAAGAACATATTCAGCAACAACACCTCATACGCCAAACCCATCATCTCGTGTAGTCTCATTTTTGACATTCCATCAAAGTTGAAAAATAGGTGAAAATTAGTACTTCCGTAAAAAAGGAATGCTAGCACGTGCAATAAACATTATAATTTTATTCTACCTTGGTTTTACCGAGATTTGATGACCCTTTCGATAGAGACCATAACCGACCGGCATGGTTATGGTCTCTATATGGTTACATATTTTACCTAAAAGTCGACCGCAAATTCAGAATTTTTGTAAAAAACGACAAGATTTTTTTGCAACCGAAAAGAGGTTTAACTTTAAACACGTGTAACTTCTAAAATAATAAACCGATTTGAATAATTTTTTGGATTCAACCCTTTTGAACTATTACCTGTCGAATGCAATAACAAATTTTACGTCATCAAAAAGTTGATTTTAGCAACCTATCTGTATCTTTTGCGCCATTGTGCGACGGCACAGAATTTTATATATATAGAGATATTGCTAAGATCACACCCAGATCAGCTAGATTTTTTTGAAAATTAAAACTATTTTTATCAATAGATATGTGTATCTAGCCACCCGCGAATCGTCTCTATGACCCAGTATTTATATTGTACCTACAATGTGAATTAAAACTTAGTGTCAACCGAGAGTAACAAATCATTAAGAACTATGAGGTTTTTCAATATTAAAAAAAAGCATGCAAATATATATATCTTCTTCAAAAGCGATCGGTAAATTTTTGTTCAAATGTATGTACATATACATATGTTTGTACATATTTGTATAGTATCGGTTGTTAAAGTTTTGAAGAGAATAAAAACTACCCGTAGTAAGCTAATATTTTAGGTAAACTTGTTTTTTGAATCTAAAATAATATATTAATGTTAAAGGCTGAGTTCTTTTAAACGTATACAAGGGATCTACGCTTTATTTATTATACATATACAATTTGTTAATCATGCTAACAATAACTTACATACCTGAACATGAACATTTTTGCTTGACTTCTAAATATATTTATATGCACCGCTTATACTCACAAATGCTTGGTTCAACAACATTTTACGATGTCTAAACGGCTAACGCATGTATCTCTTAACATTATGGGCTTCAACTACAATTCCACGAACATCCTTCATGCATGTACACAACTACACCAAAATATATAAAGATTTTACGGAAATTTCAATAAGTGCTACGCAAAGGTAAGTCCCAAATACTTGTAATTATTAGCTTCTATAGTACAGATAAAAAAAATTACCAAAGACCGAACATTGTATGTATGCTAGATCGCGTCCATTTATGCAGGGCTCTTTAATTAATGTAAAATGTTTATGTAAAATGCCGCTCATGCATCATCATCGTAGTAGTATATTTGTAAACAGCCCTGTAGTACCACATGTCATTAATAGGCCTTGTCATCAACGTTTCATCAACGTGGTGACTGCGACTTCTACAGAGCTGACACTTTCATTCGGCAACCGTGTTAACCCTCTCAGCCCACATTTAAAATTAGCCAAGATAAACATTTTTTTTTAACAGATATGTATTTGGCTTTATTCAAATATGAACTGACGAAAATTTCAAGGTCCTTGGTGTCCTGGTTCGATAGTTACAGGATGTTGCCCCAAAATGTTTACAAAATTCTTGTCGACAAACTATGAACTTTTTTTAAATTTTTTTATTTTTAAATAATTTACTTACCCCTATATATGTATAATTCCCACCTAGTTTTCCATTACAACAAATATTTATTGAATAAAATAAAAAAAATGAATTTTTATTTTACCAACACTTTTCCCGCCAACCATTTTTTTCATACAACTGCACTTAAAACGTCTGCTAAAAAAACACGTTTGCAGCTTACAAGTAACTTATTAGTTATTTTGGTTGCAGAAAACGTTAAGGAAGATGTTGAAAAAAAGCGCGAAGCAAAAAAATGTATATTCCAGGTAACTGAGGCGTATTTCTACAATGTTGCCTATAGGCAACAAATGGGCTGAGAGGGTTAAAAACGACTCTCATGCTCTTCTTGTCTCTCTGCTCTTCTTCTTCTGTCTTCAAACGACATCATGTCGTCGACATGTATGTATGTAGGATCTTGCCCTCTCAAACTTTCCCTCTCTCAACAACATAAGCGGGGCGTTTTAGCTTTGGAAGAGTTTAGGATCAATACTTTGTAGCAAACAAAAGTGAACGAAAGGTTAATTGGTTTTATAAAGTCTAGTATCATTGTAGTAAAATTGTAATGGAATTAGAATTATTAAAAAAAAACTAAGAGTTAAAATTTAAAACTCGTAATAAGTTATACGTTTAGCAATATATTTGATGCATTGTTGATGAACAGGTGATGAAGTGTTAGTAAATTGTGATGAATGTATGCCCATGTTAATTTCATCATTAATTTCTATGGACTTTTGTCGACGATTCATCAAAATCACCTGATGAATGGTACTGCAAGGAGGTGAAACACACATTACATATGTATGTAGCTAGTAGCCACAGGAACCAAGGGCATTTAGCAGACCTTATTGACAACCGTAAACGTATGCACTTATGTATAATCTTTTAAAGTTCACATATTTATTAATTTATTTTTTTGTATACCCTTGCAGGGTATAATAATTTTAGTCAGAAGTTTGCAAAGCAGTGACCGACCATCTGTGGCCAAAAAAAAGAAGCACACCAGTATGTGTTGTGTTTTTTAAGTCTCATACAATTTTTTTAATCAACCTAAGGAAAAATCCAGCTTCTATTTAGTTTCCGACCTTACCCTAGATAATAAAACAAGGGAGTTTTTTTATTTCAAACTTAACTACTGCGATCAATTTTATCTCAAAAGCATGAATATGGGTTAGTCAAAATAATAAGTACACCCCTTCCTCTAAGCCTAGAACTCGAAACGTATCAAAATTCTTTTTAGCTTTTTTCTGCTTATTATACTAATACAGTGGGGGTATATTGGCTCAGAAATCAGCCAAAATTTGGTTTCTTTGATGCCAAAACTTTAGGAAACTCTTTAAAAGATAATTAATTATTTTAAATATTTTTGCCTAGGTGTGCCAATAATTTTGTTCAGGGAAATCTAGGTGTTTTTTTACATTTTTAATTTTGTTAAATTAATGGAATGATATACAAAAATAAAATTAACTTAGCATAGTTAGAAATTTATAAATGTATACAAATAAATTTTGTTTAATTTAAATATGACCATTCTTCATGGAGAAAAACACTCCAAAAGTCGGACATGCCAAGGGTGCCAATAATTAAGTTCGGCACTGTATATAATATGTATTAATAATATATTTATACTAGTATCCGGTATAACCAGCCTTATTTGAACCACTTTCGCAATTAGTTTTGGCATACTAGCAATAAGATTCTGGCAAGTCACTGTTAGAACTTCATACCCGGTTTCTTCAAGAAATCTTTACAAATCTTTATCATCTTCTTCAAATTTGATCAAGTGAAAAGAAAAACAAACAGGAATTATATAAACAATTATATTGAATATACAAAAATCATTCACAGTTTTACATTCACAGTTTTACATTCGCAGTTCTTTATTTTCCTCTACATTAAACGATCGTTTCTATCGCAGCAAGATGATATAATCGTCCGATTTGCATACAATTAAAACCGAAATTCTGAAATAATATAAAATGGCTACATCTCTAAGCAGATTACCAGATTTGTTTCAATAAATTTCGTTCAATAAATTAACGTTTTTATGGTAGCTATATAATACTGATAGCTATAAGATATAGTAGTCCAATTTTGATTAAACTAAAACCGAAATTCTAGAATAATGTCTTAAATTATATGAAAATATATGGCTAAGTTATATTTTTTTCCTCAACATTTTCCTACTGTTCTTATGACAGCTAAATGATAGTCTAATCTGCAAAGTTTCATTTAGATAGCTTTAAAACTGAGGGACTAGTTTGCGTAGAAACGGTTAAACGGAAATGGCTAGATGGACTCGGCTGTTGATGCTGATCAAGAATATATGTTTATACTTGATAGGGTTGGAAATGTCTCCTTCGCTGTGTTGCAAACTTCTGAGTAAAATTATTATACCCTGCAAGGGTATAAAAATAAAAAAAATCGAACTGACGCCAGATTTAAATTTTTTGTATTCGGCTTACCTAGTTTTCTATAATCTTGTTATTCATGACAGTGTAGCACTAGGCACTTCACTTGGCAATGTTAAAATTTCAAAGAATCTTTCATATTGTCTTAAGTCTTTGTCTCATACGCCCATCAGGAATTAATAAAAAAATAATTAATTTTTTTGCGACGAAGTTGCAACGATTTTTTACCATTGGTACCCATGCATGTTTTATAAAAACATCTCTTAACGTGGTGCGATATATGGTAACAGTGGCAAAGCCACCTTCAACTCAAAAAATTTTGAATTGTTTGGAGGGAGTTGAAGGTGCAACAAAACAAACAAAACGTAAAAGAAAAAACAGAAAAAAAATAAACAAATAAATTCCAAACTTTAACTGGTTTTGTTTTCGGCAATAAGCTGCAGGATAAATAATCTTGAAGCTTAAGAATTTAACTAGCGTGCCGAATTACAAACTAGGTAAATTATTTTGAAGTTATTTTTATCAGGACTAGAACTTCCAAATTTGCGTGACAGTCTTTTCTACCACTACCACCTCCACAAATCATGAATAACCCATGTACGTTGATATATGTACATACAAACTTCAGCTTGTTAAAAATATATAGAAAATTAAGTATTTGTGTATATCTATAAAACATACATTGAACAAAAATTAACTAGGAATTTTATTATCAGAATAACGTTGCAACCTATTATCATCATAGCGTTCCCTGATGATTATTGGACTCTCAAACCCTTGTTGGATCGAACTGGGGCCCTCCCAAATAAATACAATTTTTTTTTTTTTTTTTTTTGCTTTAACTGTTATTTTGAATCCTTATAGTTTTATCTATAATCTATCTATATATTATCAATGGTAATAAGTACAAAGTTGGCTTTGTCGAAAAATAAGTCTCATAAAACCAAGTATATTATTACTTTTATTATTTTCTTCAAATCCATTTTTTACAAATTGAATACGTACCTATTATCATTTTGGTGTTTATTTTTTTGAGCTCCTGGCTTTGTAGGCCAGCAATAACAAGTGGACAAGGGGCAAGGTTTGTGTAAGAACAACATACACAAAATAACAGACTTCATAATTATTTTTCAGATTTTGAACATACATACATATAATGAATGATAAACTTTTTGTCTCTTTAATAAATGGCAACAAATGTCACGATCTTTGGTAATTATTTAAGTAAATTGGTAAATAATTTTAAATAATCTTTTACGAATCTAGGTTCTTATAGTCTTATGACAATAAAATATAGTTTTAATAATAATAAAGCTTTTTTATGCAAAATGTAACTAAGCATGTCTATATTTGTATTTCATGAATCATGTGTCCCGCAACGCTTCTTTTATTTTCATATACACTTATTTGCTTTATTATCTGCTACACTCATCCTTCACATCCAGTGTGCTATCTTATGAGCCGGTAGCGCCTCATATGGGCGGGGCCCAACCCATTCTAGATACATCTGCAGCGTCCGCGTCAGAATTTCTGCCTCAGAATCAAGAACCGCAAGCGCAGCGAAAATTGTCAAAAGCCAAAAAGAAATATGAAACTCCTTTAACTCCTCCTATGGTGAATCGCCATCCTGGCAGCTTACCTAAATCGCCACCTCGCTGGCCGATTCGACCTGGAGTAATGCTGCACGTAAGCAACGATACGAAGGAAAATCTCACTGTAAATCGTATGACAATAAAACCAAATTCCCTTGGAAATGAAGGAAGAGGAGAGCAGTTGCCGGCTCAATTGGCAATCAACGAGACCCAAACTACCTCGAATAGTTTTTTAGTAGTTTCAGAAAGCATAAAGTCTGGATTGACTCCATTGGCGGTGCCGCATCAACAGCTTGCAAACTTGCCTTTGACAAATGAATCAGGATCTGTACCAAATGCACCAGCTCTTTTGTCATTTTTGTCGACCAAACCCGCCGAGATTTCTACCTATAATAAAGTGGAACGGATGTTGGCATTGGTTTTCAAAAGGGCGCGAAAGCGATCCAAGGATTGTACTCGGGACAGTCAGCGTAGCCATGTGGGACTATTGAAGTCGATTTGGCGTGGTCGTGCACATAATAAAAATCCATTGGAAGTTGGAGCTCACCATCGCCTAAAGGGGATACGTTGCAGTGGAAGTGGTATAGTATTTTTCAGACTCGTATTATTTAAAAAAAAAAACTTCTTAATTTTCTTTTGATTTTATTTGTTAATTTTATACCTCTCACCATATAATACCCATTCTCATAGTAACATACAAAAAGGACCCACAGAAAGAAGCTTATAATCAACGCATCACAAAAGAAGATCTTGTGGCAGAATTACCTTTTACGATCAATACAAGCAACATTCAACCACATTCTCGTTCAAAGTTACAAGGTGCATCATCATACAATCACCCGAAAGCAGTAGATCTCGAAGCTGGCAGAAACGAAACTCTTTCCGAAGAATTAGCGGAAAGATCCCCCAATATCGATGCGTGTGCTATTGAAGCTAGCACCAAGCCATCTAATCGGTCAAACTATTTAATTTCATTAGGAGATGTGGAACAATTGATCCTATTAAATGGACAGAGTCCCCTTAGCAGCTTACCTGACAATATTAATGCCAGCCATTTATCCACCAGTTCTAAGTCCATCCCAACCATCACGCTCAAAGATGTGCAATGTAAGAATTAATATGAGTAGTAATTGAAACACGCTTATATACTTTATATTCAGTTTTGTACATTCCTTTATTGTTTTTAATAGCAATGATAATGCCATTTAATATTTTGTACTATGTATACTTTTCAATTGCATCAAGTATTTATAACTCGAAGTCATCATGGTTTGTGTTCGCTTTTTTTTTTATTTTTTTTAATTTTGTTTTAAACGGCATAAAATCGCGTGTCTTTATAACGCTTAATGTTCGCAGTCCAACGAACATATCAATTCACCGTCCAAAAGAATACGTCGGTTATCAGCAGCGAGATTATTGACTTTCAACCGTTTTAAAATCATGGACAACAATATAAATAAATACATATATACGGTATTAGAAATTATTAAGAAAATAATAATTAATAATAATAATTAATAATAATGAAATATAACAAAAATAAATATTATTTTAAAAGGCTAGCAGAAAATAAAAACAAATTTTTTTAAAGGGAATATATACTTAAGGGGGTCTTCTACCTTCGATATTTTTTATTTTCGATTTTTTTTTTAAATTTTTTTTAAATACTAGAGGATCTGAGGAATACGCCATATAAAGGGTTTTGTAAAATTCGCATTCCTTCATGGGTAAACGAAGCCCGAAAGATTGCCACCTCCATACGTTTCGACCATTTTTCCTATCTTTAAACGCGTTTTCCCGAAAGTAGTGTTTTTCAAAAGTTTTGGCACGATTTTGACGAAACTATAGAAGATATCCAAGATCTGTAAAGCGTTACTTATTCACAAAACATCTCGCTAGGTCAGGACACAAGCTTTTTCGAAAAATTTTTTTCAATTTTTACAGTCATTTTTAGGTTGAAAAACATGGTCAAAAATTAAATTTTTCTTTCAAATCGCTGCCATTTTGTGAAATTTTCAAATATTAAAAAAGCTTGTGTCCTGACCTAATCGACGTTCTTAAAATTAAGTTAAAAAATATGTTTTGTTTTTTGGAGGTTCCGAAGCTGAGATTTCTTGCCAACCGTTTGACTCTTTCGCGTCGGCAGAGGCTAATTCGACGACGCGCCAATGGCAAACGTTATGATAAATTCATATGGTTTTTTTTTTTTCAAGTTCAAGCTTTTGTTAATCAAATAAAAAAAATTTTGTTCGGATATCATGTGTAGTTTTTTTGCAATCCATTTTTGAAAAATATGCCCCAAATTTGAGCGCGAAGGTAGAAGACCCCCTTAAAATAGTAAGTTTAAATCGTTTTAAACCGACGTAATCTTGCAGTCATCGAATTGAAGTCGATTTTTTGTTAATGTCCCACTCCTGAGAAATCACGTAGATTAAAAATTAGCTTCGAATTTCTATGAAGAAAAAATATGTTCGGATGATTTTGTGGACAGGTATAATGTAAACCACAAACCCTAGGGGTCACGAGAGAACTTCTCTAACTCGAACACCTGTAAATAATTTCCAAAAACTCATAAAAAATTGTTTAATATTGTTTTATTATATGGCGTTTCAATTAATAAACTAACTTCAGCCGTTTCGCTAATCTTAACAACAAATTATATATGATTGTAACATACGGTAACGTAGTAGAAGTGTAGTATTTTCTATAATATGCCGATTGCTCCCATGGCAACCATATTTTATAGTCCTCCAATTTGGCCCGTTACGATTATGTATATACTGCCTACTAGCTGCAAGAGTAATATATAAGTCAAAACGATCCAGATAGAAGACTTCATAATAAAGCTGTCATAGGATCATATACGAGGGTGGTCCAATACGAACTTAGCCTACAAAAGAAAACCCAAAATTTTGGAAAAGTGATGATTTATTTTTCAACATAGTCGCCTTTTAGCTCGATACACTTGACCCAGCGATATTCTAATTTTTTCAGCCCGTCTGAAAAATAATCTTTCTCGAGGTCTGCAAAAAGCGCTTCCGTGGGGGCGATGATCTCCTCATTCGACTGAAATTTCTGTCCGGCGAGTAACTTTTTCAAGTTTGGAAACGGAATGTAGTCGCACGGGGCCAAATCTGGAGAATACGGTGGATGGGGCAGCAGTTCGTAGCCCGAGGGCGGACGTGTGAGCCGGTGCGTTATCATGGTGGAAGAGCACTTTTTTCATTGCCAAATGGGGCCGTTTTCTCTTTAATTCGGTGTCGAATTGGCCCAATAATTTGGCGTAGTACTGCCCTAGTATCGTTTTTCCCAGGTGTGAATCCCAGAAAACGGTTGCCATCACCTTTCCAGCTGATGGGACAGTCTTCGCCTTCTTCTGAGCACGTTCGCAGGGTGAGGTCCACTGTTTGACTGTTCCTTGGTCTCTGGTGTGTACCAGTGGATCCATGTTTCGTCGACTGCTACGAAAGGGCGAAGAAACTCCTTCGAATTGCGTTTAAACAGCGTCAAACACTGCTCTGAAGTGGTCTCACGGTTGCGCTTCTTGTCCGGAGTGAGAAAACGCCGCACCCATCGCTCCGACAGCTTTCTCATGCCCAAAATTTCATGCAGGACATGACCCACGCGATCTTTTGAAATGCCTACTGTGTCAGCTATCTCTCGTACTTTCAATCGGCGGTCTGCCAGTATGAGATCGCGGATTTTTGTATCGGTTTCCTTCGTTGTAGCCGTTTTCGGGGCATCCGGACGTGGCTCATCAAAAACCGAAACTGAAACTAGTTATACCAATTTTTGATGGTCGCCATCGAAGGAGAAGAGTCACCGTACGCAGTATCCAAACGCTCTTTGATTTCATTACGCGATTTCCCTTCCAGAAACAAAAATCGAATAACCGACCGATATTGCTTTTTTCCATTTTTCTAAAACCCTCGGACACTCTCGCTTTCATACGCGGTTAAAACAAAACTACCAGTCCGATCCGGCTGAAATTTTAACAGAAGCTTTCTAAGAAAATGTACTTCACGATAAAAAATTACTCTTGCGATAATGGCGCCATAAGGCGGTAAGGCAAGTACTAATCGGACTACCCTCGTTTTTTAAAAAATATTTTTGTGAAAATCTAGTAAATGGACAATTCTCTGGTGTCGCACGTGACATTTGTACGCATTCAAACTAAAAAAAAAAAAACATGGGCCAAGACTTGGTTTTAATTTTACAAAATTTGAAACTAATAGCTCTTGGTTAGCGCTATAATTGGTGTTAAGGTCTATCCCGGACAATTGTTCGATTTTTTACATCTTAAGTAAATCAAAAAAGCATAAATGTGCTTTATTTTGACTCTTTGCAATCTCACACTGATGTTAGTAAGCAAAAGTCCAAGCATAATTCATCTGCTTTGGAATCAAAACACAACATGAACTAAAATAAGGAAGAACTCAGTTGATCTATAGCTTGGAATTAATTAAATTAAATGTCCTGAACCTTTTATCATTTAAAACTTTATTTATATTTTTTTGTTACTGAAATATTTTACTAAAGCAAACCTTAACTAGAAAATGGTGGAAAGCCGTTAAATTTGTATCAGAATTAAGTCTTTAATATTAATATATATAACATTTTTAATAGGTATACTGTTTTTCAACAATGAAGATAGCATGTTTATAATATTTAATAGTTTAAGACAATACATACATTAAAATGAGATAAGTATTTAATTTTAGTAATGTACAATATGATCATATTTAAAAATTTATTTTTCAAATTTGTAAGACTTATTTTTCTTTTACTTTTTTCTCATTTGCTTCCAATAAAAAATACGAAAATTCGTGGGATTTGAAATATCGCCATGATCGTTATGCCACCGATAATTGAATAATCTACCGATATGTACCGTGTATGCTTTGTATAGTACACGACAAGTCGTCTTCACTGGGGGAACCATTGACGGAACCTGGAGAGTATGAGAACCTTCCGTTTCATGGTCTGCAAACGGCACCTAACAAGGTACAGTTAATATATATCAGCTTACTTGCACTTCATTGAAACATGATTGTTTATATATAAAAAGAAAGAAAAAGTATTATTTTTATAATGAATTTCTTCATCTAATTATGCATATGTTTCTTATATATGTATATGTGTACCTACGTTTTCTTTTTTCGTTTAACCGTCAAAAAACGTAGTTTTCTTTAAATAAATATGTCATCTAATTTAGGTATGCTTTTTTGCTTATTAAATCACAATTTAAAAACGGCTTAAGTGCGTTTAGTCTAAAAGCCAAATACCGAAATCTAATCCTAGTTTCGCTTTAGATTACATTTTTTATTACCCAATTTAACTTTTTCTCTTAACTTCCATTCGTTAAGTTTCATAAAAACACTAAAACCATGATACCAAAACCAATTTTATTTTTCATATTTTTATATATATTTATGAAATAAATTGTATGAATTAAATGTTTAAATAGTCAATACAATAAGTGTTCAATAAGTTTTTAAGTTAAGGGTATTTATCTTAAGATTTAGCGGAGTTATTTTCACATTAATGACATAGATTATTATTATTAATTAATTATTAATTATTATTCGTTGGAAAATTTTCTGGTCGTATACATACACCGTGTTAATTTGGTGCATACCCTTCAGTAACAGTCTCCGAATATTCCACGTGGAATCACCGCGCCGATTCCACGACAGTCCCAGGGACATCATCAGGCGAATGTGGCGTGGATTCGAAATTAGTCGGGGATTCAGCGGTATACCGCAGGGAATTTCGAAGTAAATTCGCGGGGAGTCGCCGTGAAAACTCAGTGGAAAATACCTTATATTTTATTTGATGTTTACACATTTTTGGTTAGCATGAGTTCTTTATTCCTAAATGCGTCTGACGGCGGGTGGCCCTTTGACAGACTAATGCTATCTGTAAATAAACTATTTAAATGTTAAAATCAAATTGAACATTGCAATATTTTACACAAATATAAATACGTACATAATACATATTAACCGTCGATGTTGAAGGCGGATCCAGGTTCAAGATCAATTCTGCAAATTAATTCATTAATTAAACACTAATAGCTTTACGTACCTCATAATATTTCCCATTTAACAAATAAGCAAAACACTTCTGAAATGCAAAGAGAATTAGGAGAAGCCAGAGAAAACCGAAGACCGAAAATCCTAGCTCGTGTCAGGATGCAGGGTATGTACGACCAAAGCAATGCCTTTTAATTTGAACCCAGAAGATAATTTGAAGGCAGAAGATCAAATATGAACTTATTAGCATTGCCAAAGTATATTTTTAATACTTGCCAATTCGACTAAATAAATAAAAATTCTTCAAATACAATATTAAATATTTATAAATATAAGGTTGTCAAATATCTCCCTTCCGCCTTTTCGTCTTTTGAAATTTGCGGCTATGTACAAAGCGCTACAGAGTTCGTATCATGTCATACGTTACGGCGTTAAAAAGGTGTTCATTCGCGCTACAAGTTTGTCTTTGGCGGTTTTTCGATTAATCGACTCAGTACGTTGTGAGCGCTCATCAACGATGTCCACCAGAAAATAGAAAATGTACTACATTTTACAATTTGTCCTCGATTAAAGCGAAAAAGCAGCCAAAGCGGCTGAAAAAATTAATTTAGTTTATGCTCCCGATACTGTAAACGAACGTGTAGCACAAAAGTGGTTTGTTATGTTCCGTTCCGGGAATTTCGATCTCAAAGATGCGGGAGACCTGTCGTCGAAAATTGCGATAAAATCATGGAAATAGTGGAAACAGATCGGCTCGTGAGCACCTATTCAATTGCTGAGGAACCCAAGATAAGCCAGAAACCAGTTTGGACTATTTACATAACCTTGGATTTAAAAAAAAGCTCGATGTTTGGATGACACACGAACTAACCCTAAAAACATGATAGGCCGAATTTCCATCTGATATTCGATGCTGAATCGCAACAAAATCGACCCTTTTCTGAAACCGATTATGATTGGCGATGAAAAATCAACATCAGGCTACAACATGGAGTGCAAACGATCGTGGTCAATACTCGGGGAAGCAGCCCTAAATCCGATCACTGTAACACTTTTTATAAAGCATTGAATAAAGAGCAAAAAAGCGGAAGGGAGATATTTGACAGCCTTATATTATAACTTATTTTAAAAAGGGTATTCTGAAGTCGACGCTACATACCTTGTTTTCGATAGATATTTTCATTTTTCACTTCCCACCATTTCCATCTCTCTCTAATATCCGAACTGTCGAAGCCCATGTAATTTGTTTTTGTTTTTCGAGCATGCCGCGAGGAAAACCCAGGGACGTGGAATTTTGGTACTGAAGGGTATATAAGCACACTTATATATACCACACTCTAATATGTATATGTTCGCGTCCTGGGACTTTGAATAAAAAAAGAAAGAAAGGTCCGAAGAAGCATCGGACAAGATAAATATTTTTATATTATTATCTTAAATATTAAAAATGGATACATTTCTTTTCTTCAATTAAATAATCAAGATAATATTTTAATTTTAACAAAGATTATAATCAATAGGGTCGATGATACACACAATGTCCCCCAAACGATAAATACTATACTGGACACATCCTGATACTTCTCAATACTGCTCAGTATTACATCATTTATGTTGCCATCTCACTAGTTCAAATTTATCCACCCTATTATTACCTTATAATTTAATTTCCTTTTTATAATATGAGTGAACGATTATTTTACTCTAAGTATGCTTTAATCTTGGCAACCGATAACAAGTTATTTCAAGGCATCCTTTAATTGATGCAACCTATTAAACTAGAAAATGTCTTGTATGCTTTGATACAAGAATGCAATATAAATTAGGGCCAACTAAAAATTAGTAAAATAGGTAGAAGGATAAATCTCCAACAGGTCCTTAGGGTTCTTAGGTTCTTGGAATAGCCACAGATGCATATTTATCCTTACTCTTAGAAAGCATAAGCATTTCCTTAACCAGCGCATCATTGGTACAACTGAAAACCAGGTTTACGCGGCACTTGTGAGTAATCGCATGAAAATATGTAACGAGAATTACGTACGATGTATGCAAACTCTTTTAAAAACAACAGTTGGCGATATAAAGAAGCCTTGTGCAGAATATTAAGTGTGTATACCTGTAAAATTTGGATCAAGACCTACAATAATAAATTTATGTAATTTTTCTATAACAACAAAACCAAATTATAGTTATAGCATTTTAAATAGCAAGCTTAAACTACCCAATTATTAATCACAACATTTGTTCTTAAACTTCTTTGCATGTTTCGTGTATTCCTTCTAACTAACGAATGCTACTAATGCAATGGATTAAAATGACAGTTCTCTGCTACCCCTACAAATATTAATAACAACACAAATGTGGAGCAGATCGCTCCACGATCTGAGAGAATCCATGGAGATATCAGTAAGCTATCTGTCCTCCATCAGCAACCTAACCAGACACCTCAGCATCACTTAACATACGCTCATTCTTTCTCTGAGCATGAAGCTGAAAAAAATCATAGTTTGCAGTACATCATGCACCGTCTACCTACTACTTATCAACATAACCGAAGCTTTAATGAACCAGCATCCGCACATAATGATATACCAAATTTAAGCAAAGTATTCTCAAAGAATTACCCTGAATATATCCAACGTGACCAACCTAAAAATAAGAACACGCAAATATCAGATGATGCAACACAAAGAATCAACTCTAACTCTTTGTCAGATGTTCAATTATCAAGTGATATAGACCATGATTATCAGCCAACCTATGCTATGGTGGAACGTGCTTCGCTACCAATTAACGTTCCGAATGCGTTGCTACTCAGTACTAATCCCTTTCTGACTGCAATTAGCAATAACAAATACAACACAGTCGGAGATGAATTAGAAAGCACGGCCCGAGCAAAATCGATCAAAACCACCCTAGATAGGGACAACCATTTTTACTCGTTGAAGTTATCAAGCGCAACCAAGAATAATATAAGGGTTTGCAATGCTAACAGCTCTATAGGTTCAACGACATCTCAAAGCTTTTCCACTAAGTGCAAAAAGAAACACTCATTTGCTGGTGTAACACATTGTCATATGGAAACACCTAGCCAACCCATGCGCCACTTTGGTTTCGAGAATGTGGCAAATAAGACAATCTCCATTCAGGATGTAGTAAATATGGACGGCGGGAGATGTAACCGAAATTCTATTCAGAACATAGCTACTGTGCAACTGCATGCGCATCCAACTGATAAAGAAGATTCTGCTGTCGTCAAAAAAAAAAAAAACACCATCATCGCTATCACCAGAAAAAAAATGATGCTTTAAGTGCGGAAAGCTGTGCAGAATTCCCAATAATGGAGCCCGAGTGCATTAGCATTTATCGAAGTGATTCCGGAATATCCAACAGCTCCTTTGAGTCCCAATTGCCCGCGGCTTTGCCTCAGCCTTCTCAATCTAAAATAACAAAAAATGCATCCTCTGGATCACTATGTCGAAAACCTATTAACAGAAACATGGAGGCTCAAAATAGTTTATTGCCTCACGGCGACTTGACCCAGGAAATCAAACGGCCCAACGAGTCTTCCTTAACCAAAAGTCAACTTGGGGAAGTCGGGGAAATACTTTTTTATGATCCGGCATCGGTCCCACACTGTGGCCCAGTACACAACAGCAGTAGAGCCGACTCGCCGGGCTTAGAACGAAAGCCAGAGGTTGAAACAGATGTGAATACTCCTAAGACTTCAGAACAATATCAAATTGGTCACCAACTTACACATTCTGAGTCTGCCTCTTCTCTTACTGTAAAAAGTTCAGTTAAAACCGCAGAACCACCAAAATGCAGAGAGGTTTCTGGTCATTATGAGGTTGGTATTAACAAGAATAATACATCTACACTTTATTTAAGCATTTTATGAAGCAAAAGCAGACTACATGTATTTTGAGGCGTTTCACCTGTATATCTTTTTTTATTTGCCTAAAAACACTCTTAATTGACTTTAATAAAACAAAGCATAAAAACATAAGACGTTTCGCCTAACAGTTTGCATATGCATAGTTTCGGTGTGTGACACAAGTATCCCACACAGGAAAGGAGTCTTTTTTGGCCCTATAGGTGTATATATGTATTTTTGATCAACCTTAGCAGCCGTCTTTCCATATGTTTATCTGCCCTGCCTGCTTGTAATATGCTTATTAGGCTCTTAATTTGAGCTATCAGAATAAAACTTTCGGATGGGAGGTAGAATATAGAACGGAACGATATAGTTTAGACTACTGAATCGTATAGCTGCCATTAAGATAATAAAATTAGAAATGGTAAATTATAACATATTTATAGATACTTTGAGATATGATAGCTATCGTAAGAAAGGATCAAAAACTAATTAAGAATACAATTTAAAATTGGCATATCTTCGCAGTATAATATAATACAGAGATATATCTTTAAGTAGAAGGAAAAGTTCTGTGTTTTTACACATACATACAATACTTATACCTCTCCAAATAATTAATTTAAATTGTATTTAATTTAAGGGGTTATATACACTTGCGTTGGTCAAAAAAATCGAACATTTTTTTATTGCATTTTCTGAAAGTACATATCGTGGAGAATGTTTTCCCCAAAAATCACTTTGTGAGATTCTTCATGGATTTTTTCAAAACAAAATATTTATATTTGTAGTTACTGTAGGCCCATAATGCAAACACACAATTTTCCCAATATCGTCCGCGGTGACCACATTTCTAAAGAACCGATAACTCGGTCAGTCTGAAATTTTGCAGGCTTATTAAGAACAATAGTAGCCTGTGCGTGAACGAAGGATTTTGCAAAACAACATTTTTTACGAAAATTATGATCGTTTTACTAAAAAATACGAGTTTTGAACGTATAAATTTTTTGTTTTTACATCGGGAAAAAAAAAGTTTTGCTTCAAATTCAAAATTTTTCGTTCACGCACTGGCTAATATTGTTGTTAATAAGCCTGCAAAATTTCAGACTGACCGAGTTAACGGTTCTTTAGTAATCGTGGTCACCGCAACCACACTTTTTGAAAAAAACAGTTTCGAGATAATCGCGTGTAAAGAATGATTCGCCGTTGACTCGTAGTGCAGATAGCGCGCTATAAATAGCTTCCAATCCGGTTCTAATGCTCAGAATTTTATGATTTTTTGGGAAAACATTCTCCAAGATATGTACTTTCAGAAAATGCAATACAAAAATTTTCGATTTTTTTGACCAACGCAAGTGTATATAACCCCTTAATTTGACCAAAATAAATAGATTTTCCATTATCCAACTTAAAACTTCAAGGCTATACAAACTTCTGCATCCCAGAGTAAGCTCCCTTATTTCTTTTTAAATTGATATACATATTTAAATCACAATCAATTGTATTTTCTGAAAAAAAAATATTGTTTTCTTTGATTGATTCTAATCTCCCAAAAGAAATTGATTGAAAATAAGCTTTGTGAACTCAGTTCTAGTATGAAGAATAAAGGAAGCTAACTTAGGCACGCCAAAGTTTGTATACCCTTGCAGTTAACAATTGGATAATTAAGTATAAATCAATTTTGAACAAACTAAAATGACCATGTCTGAAATCATATTAAATTAAATTATGTTAAAAACTAACAAAGTTATAATATTAATTATTATGTTGTTCCTATGTCAGATATATGATATTGTCGTCCAATCCGGCCCGTTCCGATTTATATATTTGAGAGTATGTATATATAGAGACTATCTAAAAATTTGTCTTCAAATTCATTAAAAAATGAGAGACTAGTATGCGAGAACCGGCGACGGCGGGAAGACGGAAATATCTAGATTGACTCGGCTGTTGAAACTGATCAGAAATATATATACTTTATAGGATCGCAATACCCAGCAAGTATTTGAGAAATAAAATTATAATTTATAATAAATGTTGTAAATATGCATATCAATGCAACTATATTTTTGCAATCTTAA
Source organism: Drosophila aff. chauvacae BK-2020 (assembly GCA_018903765.1). Classification (NCBI taxonomy): domain Eukaryota; kingdom Metazoa; phylum Arthropoda; class Insecta; order Diptera; family Drosophilidae; genus Drosophila; species Drosophila aff. chauvacae BK-2020. Next base: position 3,352,218 of record JAEIGO010000024.1, on the reverse strand, counting down.
TAAATAGCTATAGAGAAAAAGAACATAAAAACGTTACAGTTCACTATTTTTGATTAATTTGTTCTTTTAATCAAAATTTAAATGAAAAAACTTCTCAATTAGCCGCAGAATTCCATCAATTTATTTCTTCACTTTCTCAAGTTGTGGTGATTTGTTTATTTTATAAATTCAACTCGCTTGATCTTCTATCGCAAACAAGCACCTCTTCTTTTTTGTTAATACAAAAATATATTAAATTTTGGTTACCTTATTTACTTCCATGAATTTTTTGTTGGGATAAACACGGCGCTAACAACATCACTTCATCATCGTTTATACTGCATGCATTTAATTATTTAAATAACGATAGCAAATCAAATGGCTGGCTAATAATCCATTTCTAGCAAAAAATGGGAAACGTAATAACAACGGAAATAACCACAAAGGGAAACTCCGGAGACAAACTATCAGTGACCCGTACTTTTATATTAAGCGACAGCCCTTTGGGGCCCTTGCCGCATTTAATCCGACAAGAACGTCAGAGAAATGGCAAATCACGAACACCACGAGTAATGCCCCTAGTAATATCGCGGCCAGATCCAATGAAGAAAATAATGAACGGTTACTAGTGCCAAGAAAATATCTCCCTCAGAAACCACGATTCAATTCCGTAACCCTAAATGAAGATTTCTCGGCACAAATTCTTTCGAAGAGCCTTCATGAACCCCTTGGAGGTGTGCACTACGACTGCCTAGTTTCGAGACGGCCAATACGCCTGCCGTTGCGTAAACATCACACCTTCCATTTCCAAAACAGTCAAACAGCAAACGGTAAGCTACATCAATTACGACAGCAACTGCAGCATCACCTTGGAGACACAGACAAGTTTGAGCAGGAAAATGATTTCCCATATTGTCGGCTGCAGCACGTCTTCAAACCTATTTCCCCAATACCTTCTGCGACTGCTTCTATTGATGAGTTAAAGACTAAAAAGAAATGCGTCTTGTCCTTTTCCAAACAAGAATATGACCACTGTTCTAAAGGAGCGGATGACGATGAAGATCCTGGTTACAGTTTTTGTGAAGAAGAAAGCATTGTAGACAACGATAACTATCCCACCTTGGACAATCTTTAATCATTTTCCTAATCTCCCTCCTGATGGGAAATATTTGAAAACGAGCAAAAGCTTATAACAATGCCATAGCATGTTCTTTTCACTTTTTTACCGCCCAAAGTTTTTATTAATTAGGCCTAAGCGAAGCATAAAAGGTATTATGTAAAATATATGTTATATGTATGTATATAAAATATAAATAAAAGTTTAATTGTATAATGTTAACACTAATAAATGTTTCATACATGTGGAAAGAGGATAGACGTTCATTTCAATACAAAAGTTTAATTAATTGAATTTATTTTATTGTTTTTTGATTCGAAGAGAATTTTATTATTATTCAAAGTGAATCCGGTACTTATATTTTCTGTTTAAACTCTGATCTTCATTCAGCTTCATTTTCCATTTTATACCCTTGCAGGGTATTGTACTTTTTATCAGAAGTTTGCAACGCTGTGAAGGAGACATTTCCGACCCTATACAAAATATATCAACAGCCGAGTCGATCCTGCCATGTCCGTCTCTCCGTCCGTTTCTACGCAAACTAGTCCCTCAGTGAAGCTTGAAGCTATTTGAATAAAACTTTGCAGATAGTCTTCTATATGCTCTCACTACTATATGATTCGAAACGGGCCGGACATCTATATCATATAGCTGCCATAGGAACGACCGGAAATTTTTGAGAAAAAAAATTAAAACTGACAGTTTTCAACGTATTTTCATATAATTTGAGATATGACCATTTTGTATTATTCTAGAATTTCGCTTTTAATTTTATCAAAATCTGATGACTATATCATACAGCTACCAGAGGGACGATCGGAAATTTTTTAAGTACAAATTATTCACTTAGCTAGTTTTCAACATATTTTCATATAATTTGAGACAAGGCCATTTTGTATTATTTTAAAATTAAAATTATAATTTTTATCGAAATCGGACTACTATATCATATAGCTGTCATAAGATCGTTAAATGTAGAAGAAAATACAAAACTGTGAATCTAAAACTGTAACTGTAAAACTGTTAATGTAGTTTAATAGGTTGTAACATTTAACGTTTCCAATTTGAAAGAGATCGGATGTTGATAAGCTAAGACAGAGCACGCGCTTGCATTTCCGGCTGTATGGGTATGAGATAAACTTTTGTCTAGCTATGCTCTCCGGCGATAACAATAATCAATTAAAATAATTTCGCGTACTAATAAAACTGGCATTAAACAATATAATTTGAAAGTGGAGATTTCTCCTATTCATATAAAAATACCAAGAGAAGAATATCAATACAAGAAATTTACTTTCAAAAGAAGAGAGTAGAATAATAATACAAGCATGTGCATAATCTCGTTATTGTATTCGTAAAGTCAGAGAAATGTAAATATTACGAGATATTTCAAAAATAAACTATGGCTGCTTAGCCTGCCATTACCGAGCTTCCATTCCATTACGTTAAGCATTTATTGGGGCATTACCACGAACTTTTATTTAAATTGTTTAAATGAGCATTCCTTTTAATCAACTCATGTCATATAAGGGCTTGTAAATAACTCACTCGGCTGCAATTCCCACTATCGAGCAGATAACAAAAAAAAAATAATATTTTGCCCTGCATTAGGCTAGCACCTGCATCAGTGCAGTTTTGTTTTGGTTTTTTTTTTTTTTTGCACAGGGTATGTATTATTTATCCCGGCTAGACTTTACACATTCCATCAGTAGGTGTTGGATGTCTATCTGCGTATAGTTTCAAAAGAGGAAGGTACTTTGAAGGGATCTGTCGATGTAATGTGCATTTGTTATTTGTGTGTGTCCTAGGCGTAGGTTAGGTTAGGTTAGGTTAGGTTACGTCGGAAGGCCCTCACGGGGCCGCGCATAGTCCAATATTGCCCGTAGCTATTCGAAAGTTTCTTTATGGACCTAGAGAATGTTTACGCGGTTTTCGAAATCTTTTAGGATCGAGGTATTTTTCGCGAAGGCAAGTAGATCGCTTGGCTTCTTCCTGGAGACATCTTCTAGCGATGCCAGAACCGGAGCGCCTAGATATTTTATTTTTGCCCTTGTTAGGGCCGGACATTTACAAATGAGATGCTCCAAGGTTTCTGTTGCCTCGGATTCATCACATTTCCGGCATTTGGCGTTGTCGGTAATGCCCAGCTTGACTGTATGTGCCGCAGCTAGGCAGGTACCTCTTAGAATTCCCACTAACAGTCTGCAATCTTTCCTTGGAAGATGCAGCACGTAGTGACTGAGTTTTGCGTTGCGCTCTTTGCACATGATTTTTGATATTTTGCAGGTTGTGGAAGAGATTCCATCTGCTTTTAACTTTAACTCGTGTGTCGGCCTGTTTCCAGTTCGCTTTGGAGCGTTCTTAGGGAGACAGGAACGTTTTCTAATCTTTCATTCGCCAGTCCGACGCCTTCCTTTGCAAGTTCGTCTGCCGCCTCGTTACCATCGATGCCCTGGTGGCTGGGATCCCAGGAGATCCGCACTGACATGGTCGTGCTAAGGATATCTAGTGCCTCCCTGCTTGCCAGTACATTTTTGGAACTGACCGCTGACGATTGCATGGATCTTATCGCCGCTTCATTGTCTACGAACAAGTTGACCGTTTCGTGTGGGCGGTCTGCGCAAGCTCTGCCGCTTTCCCTATGGCGAATACTTCCGCCTGGAATATGCTGCATTGGCTTCGTAGCTTATACGACAGCCTCATTTCAAGGTCTGTGCAATATATGCCCGCTCCAACTCCTCTTTCCATCTTGGAGCCGTCGGTGTATATATTGAGGTGTTGAGCATGGTCCTGACCTGTTTTCCAGTCGTCTGGTCCCATGAATGTAGTTGCTTTTACATCCGGGCACGTTCTGGTAATCATGTAGTCAGATATACTGCTTATGTCTCGACCAATTGAACTGTGCCCGAATCCTTGCAGAGACATATTCCCCAATGCAACTAGGCGTTGTGCGCCTTTCCTGCAATCAGTTGCGCGTGGATATCTAGGTGATCAACTCCTGTTATAATTTGGAGTGCTTTTGTGGGGGCTGACCTCAGCGCCCCTGTTACACAGAGCAGTGCCTGCCGCTGAGTTCTCTCCATGAGCTTGTTATTAGTCTTCTTTTCCATGGCCTGCCACCACACTAAGACTCCATATATCAGAGTTGGACGCACCACCGAGATGTAAATCCAGTGCATTAGAGCGGGTGAGAGGCCCCATTTGCTGCTAAGTCAACTGACCATCCTGCGGATATTCCAGTAGCACGTCAGTTGCAGTCGCAGCCGAGTCAGATGTTCTTGCCCGCGTTATCCTCAGGGTAGATCTGCGCACACTGTGCTTGATATACATTTGCAGTGGTGGAAGCCCGAGCAGCACATCAAGAGCTGTGGATGGGTGCGGATAGCGCCCGAGATGCACGTGCAGGCAAGTTTCTGGGGTTTGCCCAGTTGCCTTCTCGTGACATCAAGGTCAGCGCGATTGCCCAGTCCGCATATAACGAAAACAACGCTCACCAATGCGCAATTCACTTTTGGCACGCCTAATTTCGACTCAGGCTTGTTGTACTTAATAATAATAATAATATAAAAGAGGTATGTGCACTGCGACCACTAGGGTGTATTGTGCCCTCGTCCTAGTGTATGAGCTATAGCTCCTCGAGCAGTTCAATCTAACGCAAGAATGCGATGATGTTGCCTGGTCGAAGAGCCCTCATTTCCTGCGTGGTGAGTGTAAGGCCCCCAAAGTGGGCCAGCCTCAACCGTCTAATAGCCGGGCACTCCTCAAGTAGGTGTTCCGGAGTCTCGTCTCCTTCCAGACAAAGTCTGCAATAACTGTCCTCCCCTATCTTGAGATTGTGCAGATGCTTACGCAGTCTGCAGTGCCCGGTCAGGAAACCCGTGACTATTCGGAGAGATCCTTTGCTCAACTCCAAACAGTCCTTGGTCCTCTTACTATTGTAGCTACCTAGCAGACTTCTACTCTTCCTTGCCCCCTTCGACGACCGCCAGAAGTCATCGCAGGCAGTCATGAGATCCACACGCCTGCTCTGGCTGATGACTTCTGGGCCTAGTCCACAGAAAGGTTCCGCACCATAGAAGGGCGTATCGCCCCTTTCTATCCATGATGTCGGCCACTTCATTGCCGGGTATCCCCGCATGCCCTGGTACTCAGTAAATGGTTACTTTATTGGTTACACCCAACTCATTGAGTATTCCTATACAATGCCATACTGGTCTGGAAACAATCTTATGTGCGCTAAGTGCTCTGATTGCTGCTTGACTATCTGAGAAAATGGTTATGTCTCTCCGATTGTAACCCCGCTCAATATTGAACGAGGCACATCTCTCAATCGCGTGTACTTCCGCTTGAAAGATACTGGCGAATTTCCGGGGTCCGCAGACACCCGCACCCGCACCATCCTCTGTTAGTGAGCCGTCAGTATACCATCTGGTAGACATATTGGTCCACTCCGACTTGTTGCTAAGCTCCGTTTTGAAGAGCTTATCAAAGCTAAACTTGGCCAATTTAACATCCTGCGGATATTCTAATAGAGTCAGCTGGTCTTGCCCCTGTTATCCTCATGGTAGATCTGCGCGCACTGTGCTTGATATACAAGTGCAGTGGTGGAAGCCCGAGCAGCACATCAAGAGCAATGGATGGGCAAGTGCGCATAACGCCCGAGATGCACGTGCAGGCAAGTCTCTGGAGTTTGCCCAGTTGCCTTCTCGTGACATCAAGGTCAGCGCGATTCGCCCAACCCGCAGTCCCGTAGCTGACTATGGGCCTCACCATAGCTACGTACATCCACAGTAGAATCTTTGGAGAAACTCCCCAATTTTTCCCAGCAAGAGACCTACAGCCCATTAGAACCTTACGAACAGCATGTTCCACATGTTGTCTCCACTGTAATCGTTTATCTTGGATGACTCTCCGATATTTGACTTCAGTGGATATCGGAATTTCTGTGCCCCCCAATGGCTATGGGCCGAATGGATTTCAGCTTGTAGCGATTGGTAAAGGCCACAACTGTGGTTTTCGCTGGATTAATTTTCAGCCCCACGTCTCTGCACCAGTCTAAGCTTAGTCTTAGGCCCAGTGTGATCCTATCGCACAATATGCTTTCAAAATTGCCTCTACAGGTTAGAGTGAGTCATCGGCATAGCCTTGACATTCAAACCCATTTGTTGTGAGTTTAACTAGCAGCTCATCCAACACGAGGCTTCAGAGAAGTGGTGATAAGACACCACCCTGCGGACAGCCTCTGGTGGTTTGAGCTCTAACTGTCACTCTGTTGACAGTGACTTCTGCTATTCTGCTATCAAGGAGTTTGCCCAGCCAGGTCGTGAGACCCGTCTCAACTCCCCTTCTACGGAGTGCTCTTACCACAACTTCATGAGCTGTGTTGTCAAAAGCACCCTCTATGTCCATAAAGGCACAAAGAGCTACCCCTTTGGCATTTACAGAGCGCTGTAGGCTGTCAACCAGGCTCAAGAGAGCCGATTCAGTAGACTTTCCTTCTCTATAAGCATGCTGATGCTCATGCAGAGGACTTCGCACCAAGTGCGAGTTTCTAATGTGGTTGTCCACAATCAAGGGTTTTCAGCAGGAAGGAGGTTGGGCAGATCGGCCCAAAGGATTTAGGATGAAAGGGGTCTTTCTTCCCAACCTTCGGGATAAAGATCACCCTAGCCGTTCTCCATGCCCTAGGAATGTAACCCATTGCTCCCCCGGAAAATACTTATAAGGAACAGCATTAGCTGTTCGACACCCTTCTGAAGATGGATGGGTATGATTCCATCCACCCCCGGAGCCTTGTAGGGGCTGAGTGTACTCAACGCCCACCTAATTTTTTGTTCAGTTACGATCGCTGCAGCCAGGCTCCAGTTGAGTCTCCCTTTGGGGATCCTTTCGTAACTGTTGTCTATATCAGAGATGGTTCTACACATGGGGAAGTGAGTTTGCAGGAGAAGTCCAGAAAGTACTTTGCCTTTTGAGATTGCCTTAAACACTCTGGCCGCAGGTGCGGCTTGCTCTATGGTGGAACAAAATTTCCGATAGTGAGCTCGCTTACTGTACCGGACAGCTTGCATGATATGCATCTAAGATTGTCTCTCCTACTTCTCTTGAGAGTTGCTCAAGATCTTCTGGAGAGGATACTCTCCTACTCTGGTTCAGTCTGCTCAGACTGATAGGCTGGCCAGTTAGTCCGTCGAGGATTTCTGATAACCCTGCTGAAACTAAGGTTGCTTTGAATGTCGAACAGGATATTTCTGTGGTCCGACACTGACGGTTCTGAGGACACTTTCCAGTTGCGAATCAAGCGAGAGCCCCCCTCATTGCCGAAAGTAATATCCAGTACTTCGGCCCTGGCATTAGTAATGAATGTGGGTTCAACTTCCACATTGAAAACTGTAAGATCTCTATATACAAGAATATCACCTCACCTCTGCTGTTGTCCGTGCTTCCCTATGCAACATTGTGCGCATAGGCATCACACCCTAGCAGTAGGGGTAGCCTTTTGCTGCAATGTTGCACGAGATAATGAACCTCTGGGGGGGGGGGGCATCCGTGACGTCTCCTGGGAAGCATGCTGACGCCACCACAATACTCCAGTGCTCGCTAGTGATCATCACCTCTACTAGATCTCTGTTGAGAAATTTAGAGAGACAAAGAAAGTTAATGTTCTTCCACAGCAAGATAAAAGCTCTCTGCGATGCCTCCCTTACGTCTGCAATTGTTTGCATACTCTAACGACTCAAGGCTCCTGGATGAGCATAACCCCAGGTCAGACCTGGAGACCATCCTGCCGATGGCAGCCGAAGCTGCCTTCGCGTGATGCAGGTTGATCTGTGCCACGCTGGTCACCACCATCCTTAGAGCTCTTCTTCATCCTCCGAGAGCGTCAGATAAGCCTCTGACTGCGTCCCGGTGGGTGTCTGCTCATCATCGGATGGCTCCTCTGTGCTGGTTGGCTCCTCCTCGCCACCCATGTGCAGGCGCGTCAGATCCAGCCCCTGTAGGGAAGCCGAGTCCAAATCGGCCTCCACTTCTGCTAAGTTCATAGCCTCAGCTGCTTCGCCCGAGGGGCAGGAGGGTGCCACCTTGGCTGCAGCCGTTGACGTCGGCGTTTGCCTCCGTGGGCACCTCCGCCTTCACAGGTTCCTGCTTCTTGTGCAAGTGGCATTTAAGCTGACCGAACCTATAGCTCACCAGCATTTCACGCTTCTGAAGTGTGAGCACCTCCTTATCCAGGCCGAGCATCAGCACCTTGCCGCCCTTAGACTCCAGGTGTCGGATGACCCGCAAGGTGTCGGTGAGGAGGCCCTTCTTCTGCTCATTGAGCAGAGAACTCTTTTACGGGCCTCCTCCTGCTTCAAGCCACGCTCGAGGTACCGGAGGTTCCACTTTCTGCCGGCTCCGCTGAGGCCTTGCGTCAAAGGATTTCCGGGTCCCCAGGGCTGACCTGCAGCCGAAACAGGCTGCTTTTTTCGTCACCATTTATCATTCCGAAACAACCGAATTCGCCTGATATGGCTATTCCCAAAACTCGAGAAACCACTCCGGGGAACGCGTTTCGAGTCGATAGAGGAAATAAAAGATAAAAAGATAAAACAAGCGTAAATATATTTCTGATAATGATATTGACTTAAAATTGCACAGATGTCATTAACAGTCCTACCAACTCAAGAAAAAAAGAACTAGCCCGCTAAGTTTAATGTGAAAAGTCAACAACTATTTGAACACACCTCGTAGCTTTATTTAGAATTTACTTTGTGAAGATAGCTTTAAAAAACAGTTCACTATTGGAGAGAAGGATTGAATTATTTTATTAGCTGAACAAAATGTAGCACATAATGAAATAGCAGCTTAGACACATTATTATGAAAGCTCAGTGCGTCATTTTTAAAAAATATCGCGAGACTGGTGAAGTAGAAAGGTGGCAAGGATCAGGAATGAAATAATGCCCCACTGCACGAGAAGATCGTGTTATCATGAGAAAATGCAGCGGAGATAACATCTGAGGTACGGCAACAATTTGCCAAGGCTGTTTTGGCGTGGGCTTAATGCCAAGGATACCTGCAAAAGCCACTCTTGAATAAAAGAACTCAGAAAAATATAAGAATATAATTTTAAGTGGAGTTGTGCTGAGCTTTGAGGCAATAGTAAAAGAAAACACAAGATAATTCTGCACCTTGCCAAAGGGCTCGATCTCTAAGTAATTCAGCTTAACTCATTAATTTTGACCTTCTTCATAATAAATGTTCACGCCAGAAGGGCGTTTATTTTCCGGAGGCAGTGTGATTCCGTACACTCGCTCTCTCTCCCTCTTCCACTGCACTTTCGTGCATAGAGCTGCTAATCCGCTCTTCCCTAGCTAAGACTTCTTGCAGTTAGTACCAATTTTCTATTACACAAATAAAGACGCACGTCGCGTAATACCTTATGTGGTCCATCAGAGCCGGATAATTCTGTCTCCAGCAGTTCCGGTGGCTTTAACACCGCACAAGATAAGAAAACATTTTTACTTTGCTGCCGGTCATTTTTATGATTTTTGTCTAAATTCGAGTCCGATTGATCCGACACTACGGCAGTTTCCAATTCCGAATCCGATTTGTAGAATCCTATTGTCGCAATTAATTTATATTAATTTTCCGCGAATTTAACATTCAAAAAGTGTATGTTTAAATATTATATTTACCATAAGCCACAGTGAAACGTCCAATTTCGAATTTCTCTTCGTTCGCTGTGATCCGCTTGCATTTATTTCCACTTCTACACCTACGTACATACATAGTCCAATACATACAATCCACTTCACTTATCTACAATCGGCACCAACAATTTACGCAATAAATATTCCTATGCGGGATAATAATAGTAAATAAACATTCAAAAATCCACAAGTGTAAATTTAGCCAATAAATAAAGCCACAGTGAAACTTCTAGTTCCGAAATTCTCTTCGTTCACTGTGTTCCGCTTGCATTTACATATTTACACTCTCCGATATACAATACAGTCCACTCCACTGCTCTACGATCGCCACCAGCAATTTACATAAAATTAAATATGATGTATACCTACACTTACAAATATTTCGGCACGGGTATTTTAATAATTTAAACAATTTTCCCCACAACTTAAAATAAATATATGTATAATAATTCCTAAACTTTAAACTACAAAACTCTACAAATACAGTCCACTGCTTCTACAAATATATACTCGTATACAAAATATATATACAAAATATATCCAAGAACCCACGGCACAGCAACGCCGACTTAATTTGTGCATTTATTTATTTACGAGCTCTTTCCTGAGCTGAGCTACATTTAAATGAACATATATTTATTGTCATTCTTTCGCTCTATCCTGAGCGGCGTTGCATGCAAGCATAGGCAACCAAAAACAAAATGTAATTACATACATATTCGATTGCAAGTCGAATCTCCGTTTTTTGGCAATTTTTTGCGCCTCTCGCTGTCTCCGCTATTCTGCATAGCTAACGCACAAACATATTCACACGCACGCCTTATCTTCAAGAACAGTACCGCGGCAAATACAGCAGCGGCCAACTGAATAAGTCCAGGCACACAAAATAATTTTAAAATTATTTTTTATAAAATTCCAACTAACTAAATCAGAAATTCAAGTGCCCTTCCATATCCGCATTAGTGTGACCGTACATCTCCGCCACTACAAAATAAAATTCATAAATTAAATTCCTAATACAGTGCGATTGGTTCCTAAATTCCAATTCCATCTTCGACACGTATAACTAAATCGAACAAAAATTAATCCATAAACAAACAATCCAGTTTGTCTTTAAATATCCAGAATGACTTCTTCCATTTTAAATAAATTTGTTTTGATTTGTGACCGTCTAAGTCACTTCGATTCCAAAATCTGCAATCCAGCAGCACCCAGTCCATCCAAATATACGT